>OZ002740.1:156402393-157602393 GCA_963924295.1 Dioctria rufipes | reverse complement strand
TCATCTACATAACGTAATTCTATCGCATGTACTAATGCTCTTCAATCTATATAGTTTGTAATAGCTCCGACGCGGGACCTCGAAGTACTAAAACCACAGCTGTAGTTTTGTCTGCATCATTCCATCCATTTACTTCAGAGCTGCCTCAAATTTTCTCTTCAAAATATGCCACGAATTTTGTCAAATATTGGAGGTTACATTCTGCCTTCACCGGATATTTCAGTTCCTTCGTACCGAGTATGTCGATGATTCATCCTCTCAAAATCTGCTTTAAAGTTATCAAGCCCCTACGAAACATTTTGTTGCACTTCCTACACTTGTTGTTGAACTTTATGCACTTCCTGTTGGATTCGTTCAATTTTCACATTTTGTTCGCCCAATGAATTTTTAAGAAAATTCTTCTGTTCCTCCAAACAGGTTTCTAGACAATTCTACAAAGAACTCTTTTGTTCATCCCAACGGGCTTCCAGAATCTCTTTGTTCTCCTAAACATGCTTGCAGAGAATTCTTTTGATTCTTATCTGCTCATCTAAACGGGATTCTAGAGAATTGTTTTGTTCTTCAAGAGCATTCCTTTGATCGTCCAAATGGGCTTCTAGAGAATTCCTTTGTTCCCCAAAAGCAATCTTTGTTCCTTTAGTTGTAAATATTTTATTTGTGTGGCCATGTAGTAAATTATCTATTTATTTATTACAATCCTGCTCTGTCGCCTTGTTAATAATATTACTTTAGTAGCGATATTCGTTTTATCAATTGGAATGATAAGGGAGGCAGCCATAAGGCAGATCTCCTATGGAGAAGCTTAATAAAGCAGATCTCCTAAGACAAGCTCAATGAGCGGATCTCTTTATAGGCGCAGCTATCTTAGCAAACGCCTAAGAAAAGGGAGTGTAGCTAAGGCCAGCAGACTCTCGAAATAAACGGGCTTTTCTTTGATAAGACTAACTGACGACTTCTTATTTATATCACAGTAGATATGCTAACCTAAACTTAACTATGGTTAGTACATTGCCTTTTGATACGTACCTATATTCATGTCCCTGATTTGGGGCACGTTAAACAAAATCGCTTATTTGCACTTGCTCATTTCCAGTAAAGTTCTTAGAATAAATTATGAATAATTCAGTTGGATTTCTTATTTCGTGTAAAATTCGAACAACCTATGATTTTTACACTTGTCAATTTACTTTTGGCCGCCACTGTATGTGCTTAACTTCGGCAGACAAATGTGAGGCAACTAGCTTGACTCGTATTACGCTGGTTGCAAAACATGTAAACAAACACGTGTAAACCATTGTAGTCACTTCATATGGTTGTGACATACACTTGGTTTAACGCATGTTTTGCCTAATTGCAATAATGTTATCGATCGCATTTATTGTGATCGATTGATTGAGCAATAGATTTTGGGTAAATTGAATATTGCAATAATGGAAAATGTGCATTCTTGCATTTTCTATTGGCTTGTAATTTGTTGGTTTTTTTTTTATGTGTGCAAATTCACATCACACCTTTCCCTTTACGAGGGAAAAAATAATAATAATAATCTTTTATTATTTTTTTTTACATGCTTATTAATTAGCTATTGGATTATATTTATATTTACACATTAATTTTCATAATTAGTTATGCCTATATTAAATTATTATGCTATAAATCATTGTAATAATTACATAAAAATAGTTATTCTTGTTGACCGTTAACATTAAATAGTTACACAAAAAAATTTTTTAACAATATTGGATAGGTATCTATTACATTTTTTTTTTGTTTTTTTTATAGCTGTGTTTTTTCTTTAGGGGTTGATTGGATGTCGTGTAATATCTGGTTTATTCTCTTAGTTTTAGTCACTTGCGGTTAAAATTTCAATTGGCCTTTAATTGCGGTTATCTTTATTCCATTAAATAATTAATTATATTCAATCTCTGCAGAGAGCCTTATCAATATATTCCTCCAATACTTCCAAGTGCTGTTCTGGTGCAGGTTCTACTAATTGTGTAATACTTCTCTAGATGTACCGATTTAAAAAAAAAAAAATTTTCGCTTTTGTTTTATACTAGAGTTTCTTTAGTCCCGAATTTTAAGCACCTTTGATATATTGGATTTCAAGATCAAACTCTTTCAAATCGAATCACATTTGGATTAAATGGGTTAATCGTATATTTTATTATATACGCTAGTGGTCTATGGTCCGCTCGTAATATGAATTTTTGGCCATAGACATGCGGTTTAAAATATTTTACAGGCCAATATATGGCTGTTAGTATCTTTCTTGTATTTTAGTAGCTTTTTTTCGCATTGAATTCTATATTTAACTAAAATTGTATTATTTTTACATGCACTATCTTCGACTTTTACACATGCTACTAAGTTAACTATATTTAAACTTTGTTATCTGGTTTTTTTTATGTTTAACTTGCTACCCTTCCATTTTTTTGTTTTGTTTTTTGCTTTTAATTATTGAGAATGTCCTCACAAATATGATCAGAGCAGAGCAGAGCACGAGAGCAAAAAAATGTATAAGCCCGTCGTTTAATTTATATTGTGCATATTTATCCATTTAATCCATGCGGGCTTTTTACGATAATATACAAGCTTATTTCGGAACTGTAATTTGTACATATTGGGTATGTAGGAAAATGTTCCATTTCTTTCTATTGCAAAGAAAACGTTGAACAAACAAAAAATGTTTTTTTTACTGTACGATCAATTTATTCTATACATATTAAAAATTATATCAATTATTCCTGTTGTATATATTACGCTTTTATTGTTTCTGTTATTATAATTAGTGCTGGTTAGTTGATTTGGTGAATATTACAACGCGTGTACTGATAAGTAAAGTTTTTAATTTGATTAACCAACATTTACATTTGACGAATTTTTACGTATAGTTGTAGAATCAGAACCATTCTATTCTACTATAAGCACCGTATTAAAAACGCTTCAATTTGTCACTGTCGTCATCTTTGTCATTAGATTATTAGATTATTTTCTTGCGTTAACAAAGTAAAGATAAAGTAATTTTCTCTATGATCTGCTTAATATTATTCCGATCCGACGATTGTGCTCTCATTGTCGTATGTAGTTTGTTTTTAAATTGGTTGAAAAGTTGTAGTTGAGCCGTTTTCGCTAGTTAACCGAAGATTGTATTCCGAAGATTGCTTCACTTTATTGGACTTAACATTTGGACTTAGAAAAATGTCGATCAAAAGTGATCTAGAACCGACATAGCTATACGCGGATATTTCTGAAAAATTTTATAAAAAGTTTTTTTCCTTTGAATCTAAATTCGACTTAGAAAAATTTTATAAAAAATTAAATTTTTCTGGTTTTGCAATGTTTTTAATTTTTTAATACATGACATGTGCTCAGGATGTTGCGGAATAAAATATTGTACAAGAAGATATGGTTTTGCAATATTTTAAATTTTTAAATATATAACATGTGTTCGGGATGTTGTGGTTTCATATATGAGGTAAATTTTTGGATGTGGAAAAAGTCCCCACCATTTTTTTCTTTTTATATTTGCTCTATAAAACCTTTCGATAATAATTGTTTGGACATTAGTAAGGCTTTGAACTTTGTATAATAAAGTACTATCTGATACATCACTCAGGATAAAATGGATTGTGATAATTCAAAAAAATTGCATATTAAAAGAACCCGGAGGATGAGAGATGATAATTCTGTAACTCGAACGCCAAAACCTGATACTAAATATCTAGCTATTTTAAATGGATTTAAATTCAAGCCGACACTCTCTGCTACAAAAATGGATGTAAACAAAACATATAAAATTCTCAACGTTACTAGGAAAAGTACTAGTTTTGGTGAAAAGCTAATGCTGTAATTGGATGAAAACTACCTATATTTACCAGCTCGATTCAATAATGGTGATGGTGATGATGATAACAATGATGATGATGATGATGATGTAGAAAAAAATGAAATTAATTATCCGCATAAAATACCAAATATGTACAACTATTTAAAATAAACAAATAAATCTTTATATATTTGAATAACATTTATTTAGTTTCATTTAATTTTATACAGTCAAAGGGTGGAAAAAATTAAGGTGGCGCAATTTTAGAGTTATTGGTATCAATGTATGTGGACTCATTATTAATACGTGCTTGAGTCCTGAAAAGGGTGAAAGAATTCCAGTTTTTCATCTTAGAAATGGGGAATCTTTCCCAGAAAATTTAAATTTTGATTTTGAATTTCATCCTTCTGAGCATATTAAAATAGAAGTTATTTCTGGAGATGTAACACTAGTTGGAGAGATTGTAGATGCTGTTTTAAGTCGAAGAAAGGCTGATAAATTTCCCGAAAATTGTCCATTTGCTGATATTGAAAGTGATTCTGAGGGGATTGATAGATGGAAGCAAGAATAATTAGTCGTTACTTATTTGTACCTATGTCATAAGGTACGATGCTTTGAACATATAATTATATATTCTATTAGTAAATTTATAAGAATAAGTTGTGTTTTTTTACTTTTCACTCATTTTCCCAATATGTGTATGGGTTATTCACATCGATTATTCAGGTTTATGGAAGAAAGAAAATGTATATATATATTTTCATTTTTAATACCTGATCATTGGTAATCTGAGAATAGATGGTTAACATAGTTTCAACAGGAGGGCATAAAAAAAAATATTTTGGGCTGATTCTATATGGGATAAAACGCATTTTTGTACCTGTCTGATGTATATGCCTGATGTATATGAAGATTGTGCATTCAGTTGTAAGATGTGACTTAATGAAAGTATATATGACTGCTGAAAATGGTAAAAGATGCAAGGTATTAACTTTAACTAGAGGTCAACCAATTCCCTCAAATTTTGGGGAGATGCGCATCAATCCATTTGAACATGTTAGGATTGCAGTCAAGGGGGGGGGGAGAAATAATTGCAATAGGCTGGTTACAAGATGGGACGATCAGACGTCCAAGTACTAAATTCTTCCTACATAACTGCCCGTTTGCAGGTGACGAGGAGTGGTATCGTAAACCAATAAATCAACAAGAAGTAAATAAATCAGAAAAACTCGGAGATGTAAAACAGTGTGAAAGCAGTGACCCAAACAAATTCTGATATAAAAATTGAGTGATAAGGGTGGAATTGTATATAATCAATTAAATTACCGTAATAATGCATACTATTTGTCAACGTTTTGAGCAATCAACAACTAAACAAATAAAGAGATATTATGTCATTAAAAACTTTTATTTCATTTGCATTTGTGTGCTCTTTATATGCAAATTGCTTAGCACTGCCAATAAATTTAAACTTAGGACAAAAATCAAGCGATAATATTGTTTTTAATATACAGTTGCCAAATAATGATTCCCTTCAAATTTCTTTATCATTTCCGTTACTTACACTAAGTGCATGATGCATTACCCACAACAACAAGAACTAATATGCCCTTAAATGATGATTCTTTTGTTATATCTTCAGAAAATGGATCTGGATCACCTAAGGAAACTGATGTGGAATTAATTCCAAAAAACAGTGTAGTGAGTGTTGAGGAGGCAATTGAAGGATTTAGGCAAAACCTAATAAACAAAGAAAAAGATATAGGTGGAATTATAGAGAGTGATCGTGTGTTTTACAGGCATTTTAAATTAAACTTTGAGGAGGAGTTGAGAGTTCGATGTACATATGATAGCAACTATGAGCACAGAACTCTAAAAATATCTTCTTATGAATATCATGAACTTGAAGGAGAATTTTGAGTAATGGTGAAATTGAATACTTTAGAGAGAATGACTCTACATATAAATCTGACATCACATCTGTTGATTTGAGAAAAATGAAACAGACTTACAACATGGACATTTCATAAACTGTAGAGTTCCTGTTGAAGTGAACAAGTTTATAATATTATGTGAATAAAACAATTGATTTTTTTAAAACAAAAAATTGTATTTTATTAAAAATTATCCTTAAATTTCTTATACAGGAAAACATTTTGTAATGCACATACACCATTATGTATCATACATCGTGGTACATCAACATATTTTTTTCTTAATTCTTCTGATATAGGACATCCCTTTTCATCTAAATTGTAAATTGGTACATTATTTTCCAACTTTAATATATCGGTAATCCACTTTTTTTCATTTTCTTTCACATATATGATTTTGTCTTGGAGAATGTCTTTAAAAAGTTTAGTGACACTATCTTGTGAAGTAAATCCTCCATTCCAAACAAATCCATGGTGATATTGATTTAGCCATCTTGCTTGATTTTGTAGTTCCGGAGGTAGATTTTCAAAGTTGTATATTGGGTTCAAAATAAAGTGCTGTAGTTGTTTATCCTGACTTATAATGGCAATTTCCTTTAAGATGAACGTATTTCTAGGTCCTTTGAACCCTTGAATATCAATGATGCAAATAATTTTTACAGTTTATGAACTTCACTAGTCAGATAATTGTACTGAACTATTCTATCATGTATAAGTATACAGTATGCAGCAGTATTTTTCAGTATATTTACAGATGTTTGAAACTCTATGCTGACATCTACAGGACCAGTTTTGAAATATTCATTTTGGCGTGAGCAATCAATAACAACTAAAGGAGCCAAATTTTTCAACTGCTCTTTAGTGAGTAATGGTTCAGATCGGCGGTTGTAATATGACTGTTGGAATTTACAATACATCTCATATAATATAGCGTATTGATCTATGTAATATTTTATATTCAAATCATTGTATGTATATTTTTCAGAATTTAGATAAACTTTTAGGTCTGTTAGGTTGCAATGATCAAATTTGGATGCATCTTTTTCAATTGAATCTTTACGGTCAGTTTGTAAAGCGAAAATCACATATCTTGGTTTTTCTAGTTGATTAACTGTTTTAATAGTCCATGTATGGCAGGTGGACTGTGGTGGTGATTGATATTCATACAAATCCCAACTTCGAAATACTGTTTCAATTGGGTGATTGCTTTCAGTAATTTTCAATAGAGACAACTTTTCCATATCAGCTACAATAACATGTGGCAGATGCCATTGAAATTTAAGTATATTTACTGAGTCATCACAATATTTAGCATAAATTGCATTTAGGTCCGTTCTAGAACGAATCAAAACTAGTTCATGCTTCGGATTAATAACTATTTTCTTATAGTCTTCAGCAAATCCAAGTAGATTTTTAGTGGTATACAAAAATTAAAGTTTCCTTCTGAGTTAAGAGTTATATTGGTGAGAGACCATCCTGAATTTAGAAGCATTTTACTTTCACTTTCGCTTAAAGAAAGCTTATTCTTTATAGTTGAGGTAAGACCAACATTTTTATTGCGATCAATTTGTACTCCATTTATTTCATACCGGATCTCCTCGAATAAAAATGCCATCGCATTATTAGTTAATTTTACATCCACAGTTTTGTCAGCCCCTCTAGGAGTGCATTCCAATTTCCCTTCAATATAAATAAAACTTTCGCTTGGAAGTACATAGATATCTTAATGCTGAATAGCTATACGTATTTCATCATTGTTTTTGAAAGAGTTTGTCGTGGCCCAATATTCAATTCGGTGTGGTTGTGACATCATGACTTAACTAGCAGTAGGTGTACGACTAATTAAGCAGTTTGCAGTATCTAAGCATTTTACTTCGCACGGTTAAATGCTTGGCGATTGCGAATTGTTTATTAAAAAACTGTCGCATCCACTGCTGTTGTAATTAAGCATTAAGCCAGGGTTAAGTAATTCACTTCGCATAGTGAAATGCTCAGCTGGGCTTACTGTTTGTTTACTAACAGTATTGGGGTCTCCAGCTGACGGCGGTGACTGATGTAATGCTTTGCGATTAATTGCAAGGTATTGCACTGGTCACTGGGTCAGAGTCGCTTCCGCCTGTAATGATTTTAACAGGTGACCCGACTTGCGAGTGGATCAGGTAACTCAGTTGTGTTTTTTGCGATTAGGAGTTAAGAGCTAGAAGTGTGAATCAGAAGCTCGAGTTATATTAGATATTATTCGAAGTAGTTTTATTGAATAAAGTTTTTTTTATGTGGATTACGCGAGTGTTTTACTGGGGACACGACAATTTGGCGCAGCCGGGAAAAAGAGAAAAGGTATAATAAGTAAAGCATTGCAAAATATTTTTGTTATATTATACATATATACATATATTTTTTTTTTTCTGATCAAAATTTTTTTTTAGAAAATAACAAAATATATTTGAGTAGAGTGTAACAGTGAAAAGTGATATATGTACGTACATGTAGGTTATAAGAAAATTTTTGAGAAAGTGTAATTGGTTCTGGCGATTACAGAAATTGATAGGGAAAGAAGCGTTTTTTTTTTGTGCGTGTAATATTACTCTTGTTGTTTTTTGTTTGATAAGTAAGTGGGTTAATTAATTTATTTTTTCAGGTACCTATCAACAAAATATTTTGTTTTATTATATGTTTATTTAAGTGATGTATGCGTGAGTTAAAGTGAGAATGCGAAATTTTTAAGTGATTATTATATCATAAGAAGCTAATAGCCTTAAGGTGGTTTCTTTTTTCTTTTAAATAGTTTTCAACGTGACATTTATGTAAAAACGTTGATCGTAGTCGTGAATATTATAAAGGAAAAAAAGAATATATAAGTTGGATAAGTGGATGTTATCATTCATCGTTAAGAGTCCAATGTTATATGATTATTGAATACTCCGCGCGCTCTTTGTAATCAGCTTTTTTAAATAGAGTTCATGAGTTTCGGGATTGAGCTTTGTTGAAGTGTCGCTTCCAGTTTGAATGAGTCAAATGTTTCGGTTGTCACACTAAGTCTTAAGTAAAAGTTACAGTGAAAAATGGTGTATTAGTGTAAAATAATTAGTGTAAATGTCAGTAGGGAGAAGTAACGTGCTCACAAGAGAAGAACTACGTGAATTCCAGGTCCAAGAGAAAGAGCTAGAAAGCAACAGGCAGGAGTTGAAGGAAATCCAGACACGGTTACTGGGGTACGAACAAGACTGGCAATAAATTGGGGAACGACTCACAGGAGAACTGCGAAGACATCTAAACAGTGAAGAAGCAGGGAGTTTGTTAGAAGAATTTTATTCGAACACTGAAGGAAGTACAAAGGGCGAAATATTGGACTCATTGGTAGCCATAACGTTGGAAGTTATTCAAAAGCAGGAAGATTTGAGAGAGCGAGTGTTGCAAGAAAAGCAGGAAGAAAATACAGGGCTTAAGGGAAGAATAGACTCCCTGAGATTACAATTACAGGAAGCAGAAGAAACGGCAGCGAATTTAGAGCAGGAGTTGGGAATTGCGCGATTATCATCTGAAAAAGTGCAACACGAGGTGAGCAAATCAGGAAAGAATAAGGGATACAACCCAAGGAAACTGATATTTTGGGAATAGAAAAAAGAGACAAAGGTAAGCACAGGGTCTAGAGACGCGAAATTGGTTACGAAACAGAAGGATATAGCAGAAACAAACGAAATAGCAGAAAGCGTGCGAGACGAGGTAAGAGCCACCGAAAGCGGCAATTGCAACGTTAACAAACAAGGAAACAAACAAGTCAATATGGCAGATTCTTATGAGAAAATCATGGACATGGTGTCCAAATACGTTCCCATGTTTTCCGGAGACAGGTCACCGAAACTAGCAAAAGAGGTACACCGCTTCCTAAACTGCTGTAAAGATCTCTACGATCGTCTCAAGGCCGAGGAACAGTCGATATTCATGAAATGTGTAAGATATCGACTGATGGATGATGCATACTATTTAGTAAGTTCCGAGGAGCCAAAGGATTTTGAGGCATTACAGCAAACTATCAAAACTGCCTATATGCCTAGGAAATCCTACAGCGAATTGAGAACAGAAATGATAGCTTGTCGACAAAGACCAGGAGAAGACATCAGAGAGTTTGCAGACGGAATGAAGGGACTGTTAGAACAGATTAAATCAGCGGTGTCTGCTAAATATCCTGGTAAAGATGAAGGGTTGCTGGCTGAGCTAGAGGCGCATGTGGTAGCAATATTCAAAGCGGGTATCAATGGTAACTCTACCCGAGTGTATTTGACTGGACGGAAATTTGAGTCACTAGAAGAAGTAAGAGAAGAAGCCATTTATTTTGAAAGAGACGCCCGAAGATTGCAAGTTAGAGAGCCGGGAGTATGGTATGGGGATCAGCACAGAATTAGAGCAAATGTGCAGGAAGGACGGAACACGAATAATTTCAATGGAGATGCACAGAGATGGCCACAAAGAACTTTTCCACAGAGCCAGGAGCCAACTCAATCAAGAAATTATGGAGGATTCCCAGCGAGAGCCTTGCAGCCGAGACCAATTCAGTGCTTCAAGTGTGGGAAACAGGGGCATATAGCTAAAGAGTGTAGGCTAGGGAGACAACCTTCTTATTGTACTAAGTGCGGTAAATATGAACATGAGGCGTCGGTATGTAAGAAGCAACAGGTCCGGTTCGCGGAGGCCTCAACAACCAATCGAAGTGAGTCTAGCAGCACGGTTCCGAATATCCTTTATTGCCAATTCTGCCGTACCTGTGACCATTACACAGATATTTGTGTCAAGAAATATTTGGCAGAGCAAGGAAGCCAGCAGGGAAACGGGGATTGGCAGCTGGGAAATTTCCCCCCAGCTGCCTTCAATTAGCCAATCCGGTAAGTATAAGCGCTACTGAGAAAAACATACATGAAGTAGAATTAAATTTAGTAAGTAATTGTAGCATCACATTAGAATCAGATATAGCGCTTGAAGGTAAATTAACCCTTTTAGTGGATACAGGATCTACTTGTAATTTAATTAAGGCTAATCGAATAAAGAGAAACACTGTTATCCAACCCCAGCGGTCAATTACAATAGGTGGATTATTTGGAGCTCAAGGAAATTCACTAGGGTCTTGCAAGGCCAAGTTACGAATGGGTGCTGACGAACAGACTGCGAATTCAATGTTATATATGACACGGACTCCATACCGGTTGATGGGATATTGGGGATGGAATTCCTCAAAGATAAGGCTGTAATAGACTGTATTAGTAGAAAGTTGTCGATAAGAAGCATAGAAGAAGCGCCAGAAATACCCAGACCTCTATTCGGCAGTATTACGGGGATAGAGAAAGTTGCGACCATAGTTTTGAAGGGATACAATTCAGAAGATATATACCAGTCACCCGTCAGAGAAGAAAATCGAGAAGATATTCCAGAAATGGTTAAGAAGCGTATGACAGATCGGATCAGGGCATTGCAGGACATTGTGTGCAGAGCTGGGTCAGCCGCAGAAAGCATCGACCGATATTTAAAGGAGAACTACGAAAATGAAAGAGCGAAAAAAGGAAAAGTAGAAAATGCTCAGCGGGCACCCACATTGAAGGACGAATTGGAAGGAACTCAAGACACAGAGCAGCCGAAACTACAGCAAGAGCAGGGAAATACTTTGATTGCAACCCTTTCTGCACCAGAGTCATTTGTAAATTGGCCTACAGAGCTTTGGGGTGGCGAACAAGTACGGCTAGCGAGAAGTAAAAAAGGGGAAAAGCACCTTCAAATGGAAGCTGGGTCTAACAATGTAGAAAGCAAAGCTTATACCAAAGCTCAAGCTCAGAAGCGGGAGGCAATACCACATCCAATCAGAGTCGAGTACAGAGAGGGATCTGAATTCCGATTGGAGCCGAGATCAGAGCAACTGGGGAGAATTCAAGTTGCTAATAAGCATGAGATGGTATGTATGGCGGAAGAAATCAGCCCGGGTGTGTATTGCGGAAATGCCTTAATCAGACCGAACAACGGACACGCATTTGTGGGCATTGTCAATGCCAGAAGTGAGCCAGTCGAGAAAAGGAATTTCAGGCCAAAATTGGAAAACCTGAGTAAGTACACCATACAACCACTAGAAAGACAGAGAGGGAAAATTCATTTTAGTCAAGAACGACTGAAGCTAATGAAGCAGGCTCTCATGCTAGGGGAGGAGCTGAATTCCGATGAAAGGGAAGCTGTAGTTCAAATTTGTTATGAGTACAGTGATATTTTTCACTTACCAGGAGATAAATTGACATACACTACTGCGAAAACGTTTAAATTGCCTTTAATGCCTAACGTTGGACCCATAAATAGGAAGCAGTATCGTATGCCAGAAACTCATAGGGAGGTGTGTCAAGAGCAACTTAAAAAACTGTTAGAGGATGACATCATTGAGCCAAGCGATAGTCCATTTAACTTTCCAGTGCTGCTGATTCCTAAGAAGGGAACGGATGACGCAGGAAAATGAAAGTACAATTTATGTGTTGACTTCCGCGAGTTGAACAAAGTATGTATCCCATTTTCATATCCTCTGCCTAGGATTGAGGACATTTTGGATAGGTTGAGTCACTCTCGGTACTTTTCCACATTAGATTTAGCTAATGGGTATCATCAAGTGCATTCAGCACGAATTTCAATCATTTTCAATATAAAAGATTGCCATTCGGGCTAAAAACTGCTCCTCCGTTCTTCCAATCTTTATTGAAAGGAATTTTAACGGGTCTGCAGGGGATAAAGTGCTTCGTTTACTTAGATGACGTAGAAATATTCGCGAAAAACTTGGACGAGCACAATGACAAGTTGAGAGAAGTATTTGCACGTTTTCGAGAGTACAACCTAAAGCTTCAGCCTTCTAAATGTCAGTTTTTGAAGAGGAGGTGGTATATCTTGGACATGTTTGTTCAGAGCAAGGAGTCAAGCCAGACCCACGTTTAGTGGAAGTTGTACAAAAGTTTCCTCGTCCAAAGAAGACCAAGCAAGTACAGTCATTTTTGGGGTTAGCAAACTATTATCGGAAATTTGTGCCTAACTTCTCAAAACTTTTAGCACCCATTAACAAATTATTGAGAAAAAACATCCGATTCAACTGGGGAACGGAATGTGAACAGTCCTTCACAACCGTTAAGCATCTACTCACTTCACCACCGGTGTTAGGTTATCCAGATTTTAAGAAGGAGTTTACCGTTATCACTGATGCAAGTGGAGAATCTTTAGGGGCGGTTTTAGAGCAAGAAGGTAGACCAATTAGCTATGCCAGTCGGACTTTAAATCTAGCCGAGAGGAACTATTCGACAACGGAACGGGAGATGTTAGCTATTGTTTGGGCCATACGCAGCTACAAGTGTTACCTCTTAGGAAGACACTTTAAAGTTGTAACGGACCATCAGCCACTTCGGGGTATGTTTAAGGTAAGGGACACCACCTCACGGATGGTGAGGTTTCATCAAAAGTTAGCGGAATATGATTTCGAGATCATATACAAGAAGGGGAAGGATAATAGCAATGCAGACGCCCTGAGTAGGATTCCGAGAGAAAATACACTAGCAGAAAGTTCAGGCAAGCAAGAATACCCACGTTTGGCAGTTACTCGAGCCCAAGCTAGGAAACAAGAAGAAGAGCAAATATCAACTCATGAATCCGAAAGAGATTGGATAGACATGGATGAAAATGAGATAAGCGAAGTTGATGTACTGGATAAGCGCCAGCCGCAAGTGATTGCTAAACCAGAAGAAATTCAAATGGTATTAAAGGATTTCCATAATTCCCGATTTGGGGGACACTTCGGGAGGAACAAAACTCTGGAAAGAGTGAAGCGGTTTTATCGATGGGAAGGTATGAAGGGCAATATCGCGAACTATATAAAACGATGTACAGTTTGTCAAAAAAATAAGCACGCTAAAGCAATCAAAATGCCATTGGTCGTAACGGAGGTGTCAGAGAGACCCTTCGATAAAGTGTATGTTGACTTGGTGGGACCGTTGCCTGTCAGTCACAGTGGGAACAGGTATATCCTATCTATGATGGATGACCTGACCCGATTTGTAGATTTTGTAGCTATACCAAATCAAGAAGCCAATACTGTGGCACGAGCACTGTTCGAGCAAATTCTCAGCCGATATACTCTACCAAAACAATTAGTTACTGATCAAGGAGCGAATTTTACAGGAGAAGTGCTGAAGGCCCTCTATAAGATGTTGAAAATAAAAAAGTTACAGACTACTGCCTATCATCCGCAGTCAAATGCCGTAGAGAGACAGCATTCCACGTTAGCAAGCTATTTGAGAAGTTTTGTAGATCAAGACCCGCGGAATTGGGACGAATTCCTGCGGACGGCAGCTCATGCCTACAACAACTCGGTGCATTCGGGCACAAAATTGACACAAATGGAAACTTTATTCGGATTCGTCTCGGAAGTTCCCAGTAGCTTGCAGCGGAAGCCTGAACCGCTATACAATGCCGATAAATATCATAATGTGTTACGGTTTAAATTGCAAAAGGCATTCGAACTAGCAAAGCAAAACTTGATCAAAAGTAAATTGTCCGCCAAGAAGTACTATGATAGGTCCGCGAGGGCGATAGAGGTGCATGTCGGTTAAAAGGTTCTGGTTAGGGACCCGGCTCGGGCGGGAAAACTGTCGTCAATCTTCAAGGGTCCTTATGAAGTAATTTACGTTCATAGCCCAGAGAATGTAACAATCCTTATCGGGAGAAAGCTCAAATGGGTTCACGTGAATCGGTTAAAAAAATTTGAATGATACTGTTATTTAGTAAATTTTGTTTTTATTTCACCTTACAGGTAAAGCAGCAGAATCGTACAAGAACGGACGAAAGAAGAGGCCTAGTGGCCCGATTCGGAATCCGTTCAGGAGACGGACGCTAAAAGAAGCCCAGAAGAGCCGGCAGGCATAAACATATACATTTGTAGAGGAAATTTAATATTGGAAGGAAAAGATCATTAATAAAAGAAAGAGAGAATTAAAAAAAAAAAAAATCAGAAAAAAAAAAAAAAATAAAAAAACAGAGAGAAGTAAAAACAAAAAGGGTAAGAAAAAAAAGAGAGAATTAAAAAGAAACTAAAGTAAAGAGAGTAAGAAAAAAAATAATAATATTAAAGTAAAGAATAAGAATTAAAGTAGCGAGAGAAAAAAAAAAAAGAAAACATACTCATTGAAAAAATTGGTAAATAAAAAGAAAAGTTAAGAAAAATAAAAAAAAAAAGGTAATTGAAAAAAAAAGGAGGAAAGGTGGTAGAGAGAGTGAGAGAGAGAGAGAAGGAGGAAGTGGATAGGTGGTAGAATAAACTAAATCTGTACCGTGATTTATTTTATTTTACTAAATAATAATAAAAATCGTACTAAATAAATTATATACAGAGTGGTTTCTTTTATTTTTGTATACTAGGTAGGATAAAATTAAGAAGGTTGTCATATAGTTAGTTTGGAGAAGTTAAGAAGCTGAATATGGAAGCATTCGCCATAATCTTGTTGATGTTCATCAGTTTGTCATACGCTGGGCAGGCTGGCTACAATATAAAACCCATAATGCAGTCCGGAGTATTGTTCGAGCACGTAGGAAAAGCAAACTTTTACACTAGGCATTGGACTATTCTATCCAAAGTAGAAATGCCGGACTTGGCGGTCGAGCTGGAGTTCGCAAACAATTGCAGCAAGCTGGTTATACAGCTCTGCACAAAAATCAACCACAGAGAGAGAGAACTCGGGAACAGATGTGAGCTAGTCACTAAGGAAATAGGAAGTTGGATGGCGAAGATTAGGAGACAGGATGATGAGTTGAAGCACCACAACCATGCGGAACCGACTCTTCGAAGGAATCGATCTTTCTTTGATGGTATAGGGTCCCTGTCAAAAACACTTTTCGGAACCATGGATCACGCAGATTCGGAAAATATCTACTCGGCTTTGAGGGATCTAGATGGAAAAGAAAACCGCACCTTCACCTTGCTTCAAGAGCAAACAACAGTGATGACATCGACGTTTAATCTATTCAATGCGTCGCGCGTTCAGGCAGCATCACCGCCGCGCAGCAAAGTCAAGACCTGGAGATAACAACGTTAACACGGAGAGTGGAGATAAATGAAATACTGACACTAATGACCCTCCAACTGCGAGAACTCAGCGATGTCCAAGAAGGTTATGCGAACATGTTAGTCGCACTGAGCATGGGAAAACTTCACCCCATTGTAATGATTATCTTTACTTTTCTCGATAATCAGGTGAGGACGTCTTCTTAGCACTGGATATTGCTCTGGAACAGCTAGAATATATTTGGAAGCTAAGCCAATGGCCAGCTGAGGTTACCAAATTGATAAGGCGTTCAAGAATATCTTGAACTGCCGACTTTAGAGATGGGAGAGTAGAGTGAAAACTAACTTCTTCCAGTCTCAAGCAAAACTGTTCTGCTTTATTCAAAAATGTATGGCTTTATATACAATCGATCTCTTAACTTCCTACTTACCTATCATAAATTCTAAGGTCGTCGAAATATGTATTTCATGACGACATATTACAAAATATCGTGAAGCGAAATTCTATGTGATGCAACTATAACGTAAATTGTTCGCAAGAATTGATGACCCTTATTTTATTGCCATTTAGTGCAATCAACATTCAATATCGCTGAATACGTAACTTCATGCAAAGCGGTGAAATGTTTTTATTACATCATGTGCCGACAAAAAGGTAGCGGCAGCGATTTGCACATATGCCACATGTGTTCATGCTATGAAGTAATTTTCTTGTTTTCACTGTGGATGAAGTAATATAATTTCATCTATATTTTCTTTTCTGGGTATTGCTTCATGTAATATGTGATTACTTTTTATGTTGGGTTTTTTGGGTTTATTCGAATGTTCTAAATGAGGGTAGTATGTATATATGTATGTATATATGTTAATTTTGAATGAATGATCTTAATGAAATGAGGGTAGTATGTATGTACTACATCCCTCCCTTTATAAGGAAAAAAAAAAATTTGTTTCATAAAATAAAAATTTTTTTTTTTGACTTGCGTTATAATTGCATCTTATAATTTATTTTGATTTATCTTACTGTGATGTCACCGTTTTATTTTTTATTTCTTATATTGATACATAAGTGATTATTAGAGCTAATTGGTATTAAATATTTATCTAGTCTGTTACATTAATATTTATCTGGTTTATTACATTAATATTTATCTAGTTTATTACATTAGTATTTATCTAGTCTATTATTATGTATTTCCTTAATTTCTCCATTAATATCAATTTTACTATTTACATTGTTTGTTTCTACAACCACGTATGGTCCTTTGTATGGTGGTTCAGATTTTCTCTTATTTCCTACTCTAATCTTAACTTTATCTCCTACTTTAATATTTAACGGTTTTACTTTTTTGTCATGGCTTGATTTTCTTTTTCTCTTCGTAATTTCAAGTATTGATTTTGCAAGGTCTTGAGTTTGTTGTATTCTATATTTGACCTCTTTGGCATAGTCCTCAATGTTATATATTGGGCTTATGTCTCACTTTTCTATATTTGGCAATGTCGCGATTTTTCCATATACTAGTTCAAATGGTGTTAAATTAGTTTCCGAGTGCGGTGTTATGTTATATGAGAATGTAAAATAGGGTAACCATTCGTCCCATTGATCATTTTTGCATATAGAGAGTAGATATTCATTCAATACTCTATGGTTTCTTTCAATTGCACCCATGGTTTCATGGTGAAATGGGGTTGATGTAACATGTTCTATATGAAAAATTTTGCATATTTCTCTGAATATAGAATTCACAAATTCAGTTCCCTTGTCTGTTCTAATCTTTTTGAATGTACCATATTTCAAAATGATCTTTTCAATTAATATTTTCGCGATTGTTTTTGCTTCCTTGTTTTCCATTGGGAAAGCTTCAACGTATTTCGTCAATTGGCATTGGCATGTTAGTATGTACCTGTAGTACTTACTCTGCCTTAATGGTCCTACAGTGTCTAGTTCTAAGGTTTCAAAACTAGTACTGGGAGTATCAGTAATTGTTAAATGCTCCTTAGTATGTCTTACAATTTTGTTTAATTTGCATTCTTCACAATTATTTACATATGATTTTACCATTTTGTTCAAATTCTTCCAGCAGTATCGTTGCTTGATTTTGTTGATAGTTCTCTTTATTCCTGTGTGTCCACCAGTGTGTGGTGTGTCATGAAATTCTTTGATTATCTCCAGTTGCTTCTCTTTGTCTGTTATACTTTTGGGAGGCTCATATAAAATTATCCTTATACAATTGTTTCTTTCCTTAATTAATTTCCTTTGTATCTTATTAAATTCTTCTTTAAATATTGTTATGTTCACGCTTTCAAATATGTTATCTTTCGTTGATAGAGCTAACTTCTGTATTCTGTTGCTAATCATAGAGAGTGACAGTGTCTCCAAGATAAAACCTAATCTAAGGCATGGTTTATTACTGTACTCGATTGCAACTTCTTTCTTCTTTATGAATATATTCTTCTTCTTGTTATATTTTCTTTGTGGGATATCCTCTTTTATATTTATAAATTTCAATTTTTTAATCGATCTTGTTTCTGAAATAGAAGCACATTGATGGATGAATAGTTGGCCTGACAATTCTTCCGTGCTCTTATTTTTATCACGTGATTTCATGCTATATATTTTCTCTATTTTATTTATCTCCTTAGGTATCATTTCTTTTAATAATTCTGAGCTCATTTTTATTCTAGAAAGCGCGTCTGCATTCGTGTTTAATGCTCCCTTTTTATAAATTATTTCGAAGTTGTATTCCGACAATTCCATTCTAATTCTTGTCATCTTTGATGATGGATTTTTGTGAGTAAATAGGCTGACAAGTGGACGATGATCTGTGACTACTATGAATTTGCGACCATATAAGTACGGTCTGAAATGAGTTATAGCCCAGTAAATTCCTAGCAATTCTTTGATTATTATTGGTTTGTTTAATTCATGTTTGTTCAAAGATCTGCTTGCATATGAAATTGGTAGATCTTTTCCAATTTCTCCTTGTGATAGTACTGCTCCTAATGCTGAATCAGAAGCATCTGTAGTTAGGATAAATGGTTCGTCAAAGTTTGGGTATTGGAGAACTGGGGGACTTATCAGTCTCTGTTTCAATGTTTGAAATGCTTTTTCACATTGCTCCGACCATATGAATGGTGTATTTTTCTTTGTTAGCTGATTAAGTGGTTTTGCAATTTCAGCGAAATTTGCGATGAATCTTCTGTAGTAATTACAGAATGCTGTGAATCTTCGAGCTTCATCGGCGTTCGTTGGTCTTGGATAGTTCACTATGCTATCATATTTTTTTGGGTCTGTTTTTATACCTTCATTAGTTATAAGGTGTCCCAAGTAAACTACTTCTGTTTGTAAGAAATTGCATTTTTGTGGATTCAGTTTCAAATTATATTCTCTTAGGCGCTCGAATGTTTTCACCAAATTTCTGTTATGATGTTGTATGCTGTTTCCATAGGTGATTATATCATCAACGTATAAGAATGTTTCTGCATCCAATCCTGCGAGTGCTATTGATAGCATACGCTGAAAACTGTTGGTTGATATCTTTAAGCCAAAAGGTAGTCGTTTAAATTGAAAATGTCCTTTATTTGTTGAAAAGGCTGTGAGCGGTCGTGATTCTTCATCCAGTTCAATCTGATGAAATGAGCTTGTAAGGTCCAAAGTTGAAAAATATCTAGCTTTTCCTAGGTTGTCCAAAATATCTTCTAATCTGGTTAGAGGAAATTTGTCATCCGTAATCTTTTTGTTGAGTTGACGGAAGTCAACAACCATTCTCCATTTCTTATCACCTTTGTTATCCTTTTTGGGCACTACCAATAAGGGTGAATTGTATGGGCTCCTTGAATGTTCAATTATTTCTTCGTCTAGTAGCTTGTCTACTTGCCTATTTATTTCTTCTAGCTGCGTTTGTGGCAGTCTATAGTTTTTAATGTATACAGGAGAGTTGTCATATGTCGATATATGCTGCTGGTAAAAATTATTCACTGTTAGTTTGTCATTCGTCAGGTAAAAGATATCTGTGTAATCCTTGCATAGTTGATATAGCGTATCTTTTGCTTTCTCATCTAAATTTTGCACATTTAATTCCTTTTTTAGTTGTTCAAATCTCTCTTTTTCTTCGACTTTATGTCTGGTCAATTTCTCTACAAATCTATAGTTTGCTAAAGGAACAACTTCCAACTGCGGATTTTTCATGCAAATGTCATCTTCAGTTACATTTATAAATTTCACATGTTTTATACCTTTTGCTGGTATTATTGTGTTCGCTACGTGTAGCCCTTCTTTGATTTCATTACTTAGTACTATACTATCTTCACTTACTTCTATGTTTATTGGCTGTATTATCTGAGATCTAGCAGGTATGTTAATGGATTCTTCTTCTGGAATTTGGGTTATTATAGGTAGATTAATATCATTAAGCTCTGTACAAATTGTTAATATGAAAGTGTCATAATCTATTTTACATCTATATTTTATAAAAAAGTCTTTCCCTAATAGTCCATCTGTCGCTATTGGAAAATTTTCACTTACAATATGTACTTTATGTTTAAGTCTTTCACCTTCTGCATCAAATTGTAAAATTATTGTTCCTAACGTTTCACTTTCACCTTTTGTCACACCTCTTATTTTGCAAATTTCACTTTTGTTTATTAAGTTCACATCTATGCAGTTCACCTTAATGATCGAGATGTCTGCACCAGTGTCTATAAACCATGATGTGGCAGAAGCTTTATTGGTACTGTGTAATGCTATATAGTTCGTTAGCTTGCCAACATCTATGAAATGTATTTTAATTAATTTTCGATTTGCTCTTGATATTTCTCGTCCCTCGATAGGTGTTCTCCGGGGACGATCCCGTAGTTTTCCGACTCCAACAAATTAATTTGTCGTGGTTGTCTGTTTTGATATCTGATGTTTCCTCTGTTCGTATTATTGAATTGTCTTTGAGAAGGATTTCCATTGTTTCTGAAGTTATTTTGTGCAAAGTTGGTTCTAGTATTGTTATTGAAAAATGTGTTTCTGTTAGTGTTAAATCTGTTCTGTTGAAATTGATTGTTGTAGTTTCTATATGATTGCTGGTTATGGTTTCTATGAAAGCCTCTTGAATATGATTGTCCAGATCTGCGAGCATGTGCTTGGAATTTGTAAATTCTGTTCTCTTCAGACTTGGCTTGCTCTGAATCTATCTCTTGGGCAAGATCAATAGCATCAGCATATGTTGCAGGTCTGTTTGCAAATATTGTATATTTGATTGAATTTCTCAATCCTGATTTAAAAGAATTCAAGGCAATTCTATCATTCATTTTTGTAATGATTTCTTTATTCTGCTCACCTTGTTCTGTTATTTGAATATTATTCAAATCTGCAATTAGAGTATCAATCTCTGCAACGTAGCTCTACAAAGTTCTATCTCCTTGTCGTACCTTAGACAAATCATTTTGGATTTTCAATGCATTTTTGTGAGGTTTGAAAGTTTTCAATAGTATTTCCTTAAAAGATTTGAAATTTATGGGATCAGCTTCGTTAACTATTCTGTTACGAGCTCTTTCTGATAATCTTGTTTTTATCAGGAATTTTACCAGTTTCTCTTTATCCTCTGATGCTTTTAATTCATCGTGGAGATACTCTGTCAAGTTGATAAAATTGTTTAGTTGTTGCGAGTCTCCGTCAAAGATCGGCACTATTTTAGTGACGCTTGCTATATCAAAAGTTGCCATCCTGTTATGATCTCTACTTTATTCTTCTAAATCTGAATCTACAGATGATTCTTCTTCTTCAATTGATTTTTCCAGTATCTCTCGTATCTGTTTGGTTTTAATGTCTATTATCCTATTCAGTTCCTCACATAAGGTTTTGTATTTTTCTATCAGCTTCTTGCAAATTTCTTTTTCTTCACGCTGTAACTTATTGTATTCTTCTACAAATTTTGCCTTTAAATCATTTATTTCATTCCCTTTCGCTAGTATGTATCCAGCTGAATAGATTCTATTTTTACTCTTTTTAAAATTTTCAATGATCTTTTCTAATTTTTTGATCACATTCTTTAGGTTCTGCATTCTTGTTTATCAAAGCCATTCTTTTAATTTAAAATTTTTCTTTATTTAAAATGAATTCATTAGTATTAATTCTTAAGCTGTTATGACTAATTTATTAGCTTCCTTCTTTACTCTACTTATGTACTTATTTCTAATATGTCTATACAATAATATCGCTAAAAATAATGCTATGATAATTCCTAATAGGATTTTTATGTCGGTCGCGTGATCTATATAAATTTCAGCCGTTAGAAAAGAGTTTCCTGATGACGATGCTGCTGCGTCTTGATTTGCGGTGGCTTCTTTATTTTTGGACTCCTTTCCTCCCATTCTCTTACATATAATTCTACTTCAGCCTGGGGGATGTTTTGTCTTTGGTTCTCCAAAATTGTTGTCTTTTTAGCCTGATGTCGTCCAAGAATGAATTTTTCTCCTTCTTCGTAGTTGCTAGCGTTGTTAGCCTGTGTAGTTCTGCAATTTCTCTTCGATGTTTCACAAGCTTTCCGGCCCTCTTCTTTTTTTTCTTCTTAGGTGGCTGGCACTTTTCTTCTTGGTGGTGTTGGGGTTGATTCAGCTTCCTCTTTCGGTATTCTTCTATCGATATCGGCCTGGGTCCAGCTCTTGGGTCCTCTCTTAATACTTCTTGTAACTCGGTAGACAGGGTTCCAAGATTCTCCTTCGTCAATTGATTCGTCGGAGGCAGGGTCGCCATGTAATGATTATCTTTACTTTTCTCGATAATCAGGTGAGGACGTCTTCTTAGCACTGGATATTGCTCTGGAACAGCTAGAATATATTTGGAAGCTAAGCCAATGGCCAGCTGAGGTTACCAAATTGATAAGGCGTTCAAGAATATCTTGAACTGCCGACTTTAGAGATGGGAGAGTAGAGTGAAAACTAACTTCTTCCAGTCTCAAGCAAAACTGTTCTGCTTTATTCAAAAATGTATGGCTTTATATACAATCGATCTCTTAACTTCCTACTTACCTATCATAAATTCTAAGGTCGTCGAAATATGTATTTCATGACGACATATTACAAAATATCGTGAAGCGAAATTCTATGTGATGCAACTATAACGTAAATTGTTCGCAAGAATTGATGACCCTTATTTTATTGCCATTTAGTGCAATCAACATTCAATATCGCTGAATACGTAACTTCATGCAAAGCGGTGAAATGTTTTTATTACATCATGTGCCGACAAAAAGGTAGCGGCAGCGATTTGCACATATGCCACATGTGTTCATGCTATGAAGTAATTTTCTTGTTTTCACTGTGGATGAAGTAATATAATTTCATCTATATTTTCTTTTCTGGGTATTGCTTCATGTAATATGTGATTACTTTTTATGTTGGGTTTTTTGGGTTTATTCGAATGTTCTAAATGAGGGTAGTATGTATATATGTATGTATATATGTTAATTTTGAATGAATGATCTTAATGAAATGAGGGTAGTATGTATGTACTACACCATGATTATTCACGCCCGGCAGCTAACAGAAATTATGACGAACGCTACAAAACAATTGGATTTAGCAGAGGAATTTCTGGACTTCCAATTGTCGACTCAAATGGCTAAGGTGAGCGCAATGCAGGGTCCGCAGCACATCATGGTCAGAATAGACATTCCTCAACCGGAGAGAGTGGCTTTTGAACTGCACAAAGTATACACCATTCCCGCAGTAGTTGATGAAGAGGGCTACCATGTATATGAGTTGGGAGCCGAATTTCTAGCAGCAAATAATCACGATCGCCAGTATGTCCTGCTAGACTATCAGCAATATGAGAAATGCCAACAACTGACAACCCTCGAAAATCATTTGCGTTTCCTGTGCCCACAGTTGGGACCAATCGTCACAGCCATTGGTGATAGCTGTGTACTCAACCTTTTTCGAAGTTTCAACGTCAACCCGCTGGCATGCAAGGAAAAAATTCTCCCAAAATGGAATAGTCTAGTCCGCATGATTACCCGAAATCACTGGTTGTTCGTGATGGCCGACAAGACGAAACTAGAGGTAGACTACACCTACAGCGATTGGAGAACTATGTTCTACCGGAGTATTATCAATCGAGGAGCACTGCCACCTTCAGATCGGCGACCTTTTGATCACATCAGAGGACCACGCTCAGCGAAATATTACTCTTTGGCAACCCTCATTTTCGGAATTACCATCATGGGATAGCGTGAGCACCAGAAATAGATCTACAAAGCCTATGGCTGATGGCGATCAAAATCGTAAGGTACGGCTGTTAGCTGCCGACAATGCCAACCAAGCCTGGAGAGATCATGCAGCCGAGATACAAAGAATAAATGAGGACATCACACGAGAGGAAACACATCGACAACAAAGTCAGCCCCACACCATCTATCTAGCCGCCACCTCAATAACTGGGCTGTTAAGTATTGCCAGTTTTATGTTAGTAGCAGGAGTTCTGATCCGCAGGAGATGTCGGAAGCAAAAACCAGTACCGGCTAGATCAAGCAGATTGTCGATATTGCCCATCACCCGGAGTTCAATAAAACCCACTGTAACAACAGGACAGCCTACCGAAGACAAGGAAACGAACGATGGCCTCCAAGTAATCGTGCCTACTACAGCAACATTGCCCACAGCAAACCTGCCTACGATAGTCGGAAAGCAACTGGTACAGCTAGCGTAGTAACAACTGTTGTAGGGTTAGATATTTTTGTTACACTAAGTGTTATATTGGATAGGACAGTGGCAACCTTTAGATAGACGGAATCACTCTGAGTAATTAAACCAATATAAATATTGTATTCAAGTTAAGTGTAAGAATTGCTAGAAAAAAAAAAACATTTGTTCATTTGAAAAAAAAAAAAAAATTTGGAATTAGGTATAAAAATGTTTAAACGAAAGTAAATAGTGTAGTTATGTAATATGATTAGATAAAACAAATATATGTAGTTAATGAAATCTAGAATCAAATTTTGTATAAGTAAACCTAATCCTAGAAATAATTGTACAGTTTTTATTTGTTATTATGGTAATGCTATTTTTAGAAATATCAAAATTAGGGTTAAGAATATAATTAAATTGTAATTGAACAAAAAGATTGTTTGAAGAAGTAAATGAGATCGCGAGAAAAAAAAATAAAAATACATGTTGTTAAATTGGAACTGAATCAAGAGAAGTAGATATTGCTAAGATAAAACGTAGAAGATGTTTAAAAAAAAAACAACAATTATTGTATATATACGATAAAATGTACAATGTAGTTGAAACTAAACCGAGCACCCTGATCTAATTGCCCCTGGGAATTAGTCTTTCACAGGGGGGAGGAATGTCGTGGCCCAATATTCAATTCGGTGTGTTTGTGACATCATGACTTAACTAGCAGCAGGTGTACGACTAATTAAGCAGTTTGCAGTATCTAAGCATTTTACTTCGCACGGTTAAATGCTTGGCGATTGCGAATTGTTTATTAAAAAACTGTCGCATCCACTGCTGTTGTAATTAAGCATTAAGCCAGGGTTAAGTAATTCACTTCGCATAGTGAAATGCTCAGCTGGGCTTACTGTTTGTTTACTAACAGTATTGGGGTCTCCAGCTGACGGCGGTGACTGATGTAATGCTTTGCGATTAATTGCAAGGTATTGCACTGGTCACTGGGTCAGAGTCGCTTCCGCCTGTAATGATTTTAACAGGTGACCCGACTTGCGAGTGGATCAGGTTACTCAGTTGTGTTTTTTGCGATTAGGAGTTAAGAGCTAGAAGTGTGAATCAGAAGCTCGAGTTATATTAGATATTATTCGAAGTAGTTTTATTGAATAAAGTTTTTTTTATGTGGATTACGCGAGTGTTTTACTGGGGACACGACAAGTTCGTGAAGGGTGAGTAACTATGATACTAAATTTTTGCGACACTATTATCTTAACTTACAGCATCCTTTGTACTCGAAACTTCACTCAGTGCTTGTCTTTTATGATAAATCCTAAAGTACTCAAGTATTTCTTATTTTCTGGGGTAAGTTTGAACCATTTTTCTCTTTGAGGTCTAAGTTCGATGAGAGTTGCAGAAGAACTGTTGTTAATGGCAGATAACGTACGTATTTTATCCTTATTATACAATATCATGTTGTGGTTTAAGATGTAACCGAGCTGTTATTGTTTCACCCCTAAAATTTATTAAATTACCGTCCTGATCAAGTAGCTTTAAGCTGAAGGAAGTAATTCTTCGGGTGGTTAGTGGTAAATAAATGACGTTCTTTGGTGCCTCAGCAATCTTATAACCAGGCCCCACCTTTGGAGAGAATTCGTGTAGTGTATGTACTCGTGTATCGTTCATGAATGATCTACTTATTATATTACATTCTACTCTTATTGTATTAACTTTAATTATATAAACTGGTAAATCTGACATATGCAATTTAATAGGTTCCAGTTGTCGCCTACTAAACCCTAAAAGTGATCCAAGTGTACCCTCTTTGTTAAAGTAAATAGGTCCACTTTTCAAAGTGTTATTGTTCGCATGCAATTTTATATAGTAACTCTCCTTACTTAATTTACTTAATTGATTCTCAAGATATTCAGCTATGTCGTCTATCTCATATGATCCTGTAGGTATTTCTATAACCACATCCGCAATGTGAAATAGAGTATTTTTTTTATTCTCAATATTTGGTATTGAATTGTAAGTTTGGAAATCAATTAACTCACATACATACATAATCCCTTGACAAATCTATGGGTGGGAAATACTCAGTTGTTAATATAGATGAATTTCCGCTTAATGTAAGTGTTAGTGACATTGTGGTGTAATTTAAAATGATGCAATTATGTGGTTTCCTCCTCATTTATATAGATTTACTAGGGCATGAGAATCATTTCAGTTTTAACCACAGGTGGATTCAGTAGTATAAAAATTTAAAACAGGGAAGAAATAAAAAAAAATGGAAAGATTAAATGATGGAGTACAAATATTTGTTAAACATTTCGATATTAGCAGATTTATTTATTTATTTATTTTGTAAAGTTAAAAAGATAGTAAATAGAAACAGAAATTTCCAATAACATACTACCTTACAATTAGAATTTTAATAAATTTAAAGAAGAAGATAAAGTAATAATAATGTTTAGAAGTAAATGAAAAATAGAGTAATAACTAAAGAAATAAAACTAAATACATAATGTGAAAAAAAAGAGAGAGGAAGAGAAATAAAAAAGAAAAAATACAAAAAATAATTAAGCTAAATTTAAAATCTAAAGAACACGAAAAAACTAGAAAATAAGAAAAAGCAAATAGAGAAAATAAGACTAAAATACAGTTGGAAAGCGGAAGGCAACAAATTCTAAGGAGTTAGGAAATTAGTAAAGCGAAGCAGTAAAAAGAGAGTAATGCAAAGCAGAAAAGATGTTAATAACCGATCCCGCGGAGAATAATTTTTTTAAATGTCAGGGGACTAGTGCTAAATATATCTATATTGTTAAATCTTGTATTGATTTAGTAATTCTGTAGATAGGGGATTTCTCCTTAATGTTAGTTCTGCAAGTAGGTAGTCTGAAGAGGGTCTGGAATCTCGAGTTGGGCGGTGGGACGTTCAAATCAATACTAGAGACTAGTGCGTGACAATATACTCGACCATTTAAAATGTTATATGGAAATGTACTATCCAAGTAGATTCTGCGACTTTCTAGTGAGATTAAGTTGTATTTTGCTAATCTTTCATGATACTCTATATTGTTATTCTCTAGTTTATATAATAAAATTAGAATTTACGCTGGACAGCCTCAATTTGAGCACTAAAAGAAGAGTAAAATGGACTCCAGACCTGACTAGCATACTCGAGAATACTCCTTACTAAAGAACAATAGAGACTGATATAAGAGGATGCCGACCTAAACGATTTACAGGTGCGAAAGATAAAGCCTAATAAACGAAATCATCTGGAAGTAATAAAATTGATGTGAGTAATGAAGAGGAGCTTACGGCCGAAAATCACGCCCAAATCTTTTATCTGATCAACACGTGATACAGCAGTGCAGTGAATGGTATAGTAAAAGAGTATGGGGTCTTTTTTACGGTGAAATGAAATGCATTTACATTTGCTTACGTTGATTTCAATATAGTTCTCGTGGCACCATTTTTCTAGTCGTAGTATATCCTTTTGAAGATGGACACAATCCGTCACGTTATTAATTTTTCCAAAAATCTTGGCATCATCAGCGTACAATAAACAATCAGACATAAAACAAGAAGGCATGTCGTTGATGTATATGAGAAAGGTCAATGGTCCAAGTATTGTACCTTGGGGCACTCCGGGGATTTGCTTCAATGAGGGGGGTTGTAGCCCATTAAATACAACGCTAATATCTCTGCTAGTTAGATAGGAGTGGAACCAAGATATGGTGTCTGTTTGAAATCCCATTAGTGCCATTTTCGATAGGCAGTGCTTGTGATTAATCTTGTAAAAAGCGTTAGCAAAGTCAGTGTGGATAGAATCTATTTGTGTATTTTCATCGAGATCAGATGCGATTTTGTCTGTGAATAAAGATAAGTTGGTGATCGTAGACCGCCCCGGTAAAAAACCGTGCTGTTCTTCAGAGATAAATGGTTTTATTTGGGATAGGAGTTGATGGTAAATGACTTTTTCAAAAATTAGTCCAATAGCGTTAGAGATAGAAATAGGCCTATAGTTAATAACGAGTTTAGGGTCACCAGATTTATAAATTGGCATAACGAAACAATTTGTAAGAGATACTGGGTAGATTTTATTAGTGATTGAAAGATTGAATAAACTACTAAGCGGTTCCGCTAGACTTTGTGCGCATCTCTTAAAAAGAATATTTGGAATCCCGTCAGGTCCCGGGTTTTTGTCACAATCAAGATTACTCAATACGTTAAGAGCAGATTCTGAAGATTTAAAGCTCAACATAATATTCATATTGGAACTGTCCGGAGAGGGCAAAAGGATAATGCCGGGGTCTTTTTCAGAGTATACGGAAGTAAAGTACGTTGAAAACATCTCACATATAACAAGAGGAGATGACGATGTATCATCATTAAATATTAATTCTTTAGGATACGTGTTCGATCTATTTAGGTTTTTACTGAAAGCCCAAAATGACTTGGGGTTGCGTTTTAGCGAATGCTCAGTGCTTTCGACGTACTTTTGATAACATTGAGTAATCAAGGATTTAGATAGCTTCCTCAAATAGGAAAAAGTTTTATAAATCTCAGAGTGGGGACTTTTTTTGTACAGACGCCTATATTTATCTTTTGCCTTCAGGACTTTAATCAATTGGGAGCTATACCATTTCGGAAAATGGTTCTGATTGCGTTTATTTATTTCAGGGATAAATAGGCCTATTCCAGTATTAAGTGCTTCATAGAATTTATTAAATGATTGGCCAACATCAAGTAAAAAGATTGGAGAGAAATCAAAATTTTCTAAAAATTCAGAGAGGCCAGGGTAATTGCCTCTTTGAAAATTTCTTTTTTTAGTAAACTCATTACGGGCATTTCTTGAATGTGCCAAATCTAATATAATATCGAGCGGAGGATGATGGGAGTCTATCTTAGATAGTGGACATAGGGTTGAAGTAATACTAACTTTGGAATGAGAAATGTTTGTCCAAACTAAATCGAGAAGTCTATTGTTTATATTAAATTTATTATTAAATTGCTTTAGATTACATAATTCCATATTATTAAGAAGGGAATGTGAGGAAAGACTATAGGCTGTTGAGGGACGCATGCAATTGTCAGGCGTCTCATAAGCCCAATTGAGATGCGGTAAGTTGAAATCACCTAAGAAGACTACTATTGTGTTAGGAGGAAGTTGTAATATTTTATCAGCAACACTGGAAAAAAGGGAATTATATGCTTCGTAAGATTCTTGGGGAGGGATATAAACACAACATAAATAGAGAGTAAAGTTATTTTCTTTTATTGCCACCCATAGCACCTCATGGTCCGTTTCAAAAGACTCGACACGAAATGAATTCTAAGTACCCTTAACTGCGACTAGACATCCACCACCATCCTCACGCCCAGATATTCTCAAATTTCTATCTCTTCGATAAACCATATACCTATCATCCAAGACTTCTGAACTATGAACACCCACTTGCAGAAATGTTTCTGTAAAGCAGATTATATCATAATGGTTAGATATTACATTTAATCGAACGTGTTCCGTTTTGGTACGTAATCCTCTGATATTTTGGTAATACTTATATAGTGACATTAATTAAGTAATTATTTGGGACTGGCTTGAATACTGTTCCTAACGAGATCGAGACTTTTTTCGTTTAAGATAACAAAGGGAGAAGAGTTGTCATCCTTTTTTAAATAAATTTTCGAGTTTTTTACCCAAACGAATTTAAACTCATTTTCTTTCTTAAACTGCTTCGCTTTATGTAAAAGAATTTTCTTATCTTTCGATAGGAATTCATTAAAATAAATAATATTCTTTTCCCTACATCCAATCATATCGGCTGTCGCACCTCCGGTAACCTTACTAGCTATTAACACACGAACCCTGATTAGAGTACTTAACAATTAATGAACTAAAAGAATTTTTATTACTCGCTCTACTCTAACTACGATAAACCTTCAATACATCAGTGTCTTGTAAAGATAACTTTTGGAGATCATGAAGTTTTTTGGCAGTATCATGTAGTAGTTCGTCCGGGCGAAGAGGAATATTTTTAATCTCAATAAAATTAGTTAGGGATCTTTCCTCTAATATTTTTATATGCTCTCCCATGGCTTCCATTCTTTACTCATACGCGATTTTTCCGCTTCCAGGGTTTTAATTCTCTTCTTGTTATCCTCAACTGTGGTTACAAGTTTTTTAATCTCGTCAAATCCATGTAACAAAACATTAATTGAGTTATTGAATTCTGCTTGTCTTGATTTAATGACATCAATTTCTTTAGATATGCTCTGGATGGCTGCTAAAATATTAGATGTTTCACTTTCATCGCTATCAGAAACGCAATCATCAGTAGAAGTTTTTTTAATACAGCCGGCACATCGAAAGGCAACAGTACCGCTCATGATGCTCGGATAGCTTACAGCAAGAGTTGTGGAAGTCGTTCCGACAGTCAACGCATTTGAATCCAGTTTTCTGTTTATTTAGGTAGTCAGAACAGAGCATACACTTAGGCGCCATAATATATAGCTATGATTGTTTAATCGAAGTAGATAGTTAATACACCAATCAAGCGCTTTTAGCAGAAGGTAGTTGTTGATTTGCCCGAAATTCGGAATAGAATGTAAAGCTGGATTGGAATTGGTTGAAGTCCGTAGATTATTTGCCTTATAGGTTATGTTAATTTTAACAATTAATTATTAAGTTAATTTTATCAGTTAATTATAGCAGGAGGTTCATAAGACCAGAAATGCAGTAAAAATTCAAATATTCCCTTGGAAAGCCAGAAATTTTCAAATATAGTATAAAAGAGATTAATACCCTCTGCGAATTGGCTTCGATATACACTTCCAAAAAGGTAAACAAAAACAAATCCACGGCTCCTGGGAGATGACGGATGAGTGAATGAATAATAATCCAATTTCAATATATGAATCCTAGTTATCAATTTCAGCAGGATGCACTCTGCGTGGGGTGAAGGGAAGCACTTGTAGATTATCCTGTTGATGTTTTAATGAATGGATGTATGAGATCCAGTCTAAGAATGTTGGTCGATGGTAAAACTACTGCAAACTAAATCACCAGTGGAATCTCCAATGTACAGCCGATAAAATTTTATAAAAATTTAAATTTCAATTAATTAAATGTTTACTTCTTACTAAAAACAAGAGAAATTAAGATTTATAAATAGTAATTTGATTTTGACAACTGAGAAACTTCTTCTTCTTCTTAACAGGATCTTGCAAGAGTATGACAAGTTGTTACTAGAAGAACATAAGTAGGAAATAGAAAAATCCTACCGCTTTTTGGGTGAATATAGTGAAATGAATATTATGACATCAAAATATGGGGAGCATTATGCTATGTTGCGATCTGATGTACTTTTTTATTTAGAGTAGGCAATATCGTGTTCTTTACATGCACTATCTAAGGGATTAATACCAGGGTCTCCACGAGCTAATCTTTTGCTAGCTTCGTACCAACGAACTTTTCTTATTATGCTCAAGCATAAGTATGAATGAATTTAACCTTCAACATTCACATACAAACTAATAAAGTATTTAAATTTAGTATGCATTTCTAGATTTGAGTTAGTATTCAAAATGAATTTCATTAAGCAAAATATATCACTGCCAATAAGAAATAATGATTTTCGGAGCAATATTACAGAAATTGGCAGACATAGTTCATTATTATCAAATAGTATACGTGCACTAATAGTTGGCCCCTCCAATTGTGGAAAAACAAATGTTATGATTAGTTTGCTGGAGCATCCTAATGGTTTGAGCTATGAAAACGTTTATGTGTATTCAAAATCACTCTATCAATCAAAATATTTATACTTAAGAAAACTTTTGTCACCCATAAAAGAATTAGGCTATTATGCATTTTCTAATAATGATGATGTTATACCATTTGATGAGGCAAAACAAAATTCAATTTTTATTTTTGATGATGTAGCATGTGGGAAACAAGACAACATACGCTCTTATTTTTGCATGGGTCGACATTATAACATTAATAGTTTCTATCTTTGTCAAACTCATACTCATATACCAAAACACTTGGTACGAGATAATGCCAACTTTCTCGTTTTAGTTAAACAAGATAATACAAATCTTAGGCTTTGCATACTTTCCAAGAGATCTGTGCTAAGTGCTGGAAGGATAAATATGGGCTTCTGGTAGTAAAGACAGCCCCTTAAGCAGGGGACGTTACCGTCAGGGATTCGATACAATTATTTCCGTATAAATATAACAGATCCATTAAAGCAGACAACAGATCAGATAAAGCAGTTAGGACAGCAGTTGAAGCTGTTAACAGACCAGTTAAAGCAGTAAGGAAAGCAGATAAATCTGTTAACAGACCAGTTAATAAAGCTGTGAATAGACCGGATCGGTTTTGAAAAAAAATTATCAATACAAATGAATAAGAGGGAGTTAATTAGGGATTTTATTAAAACTAGGAATGCTATCAAGAGAAAGTATCGAACAAAAAAAACGGGCTGAATCGATGTTGAATCTCAACTTGAAAAAACATTTAAGCCCATAACACAACCACTTAAAGAGCTTATAAGTGAAACAAAAGTAAAACAGGGACTTCAAATCAGAACCTAAAAAGGAAAATAAAATAAATGATGATGATGATAATGATGATGATGATGATGATGATGATGATGATGATGATGATGATGATGATGATGATGATGATGATGATTGTACTATCCGTTAATAGAACGTACACGCAAATTTGATTAAGTGACTTAAATGGATGCACTGGTAAATTAGGATCAAGATCAGTGGTCTATTAACAACGAATCAACACTATTCACTTTATTTCAACTTTCAAATAAATACTGCACTTATTTTTAAGACTGCCCACTAATTATATTAAGATCAGATTATTTAATGAGGTATTAGGTCAGAGATCCACACACACTAGAAAACACTTATTACCACACATTTAGAATATACGATTATTAAGAAAAGTTGTATTGGGATAAAACTCAATATATAAGTTTTGGGTCAGAGAATTTTTATATCACACCGAAAAAACACTTATTGGCAAAAATGGCAATATAAAATCGTCAATATATATATATGTAAAATTAATAGAATAAAGTCAAATTATGATATTAAAAAAATATGCAACAAAGGAGTATAAAATGTAAATATATATATGAGTAAATATATAATAAAATAGATGTATGATAAATATTATATTGTTACAAGTGACTGGTACTCACCGATCTATAACTTGACGCTTGAGGGTTGGCTTTAAGCTAATGTTAAGACCCTTTGTTCTAACCATGGGTTAAAACAATTATTTATTCCCGTCGAGACCAGAAATAAAGTGTTAATGTTAGTAAGATACTATCTCAGTCGAGACCCGAGATAATATTCTTTCAGTCAGTCGAGACCCGGCTTAGTGTTATCTTATCTTTAGTCGAGATCCGAAATAAGATGCGTTTATTTCCGTCGAGACCAGAAATGATTGTTAGTAAAAGATTATCTCAGTCGAGCCCCGAGATAATATTCTTTAAGTCAGTCGAGACCCGGCTTAAAGTGTTATCTTATCTTCAGTCGAAACCCGAAATAAGATGCGTTTATTTCCGTCGAGACCCGAAATAAGATGCGTTTATTTCCGTCGAGACCAGAAATGATTGTTAGTAAATATCTTATCTTCAGTCGAGACCCGAAACAAGATGCGTTTATTTCCGTCGAGACCAGAAATGATTGTTAGTAAAAGATTATCTCAGTCGAGACCCGAGAAAATATTCTTTAAGTCAGTCGAGACCCGGCTTAAAGTGTTATCTTATCTTCAGTCGAGACCCGAAATAAGATGCGTTTATTTCCGTCGAGACCAGAAATGATTGTTAGGAAATATCTTATCTTCAGTCGAGACCCGAAATAAGATGCATTTATTTCCGTCGAGACCAGAAATGATTGTTAATTGTTAAAAGTTAAATATCAGTCGATACCCGATATTAATGTTAGTCCCTAACAGCCAACTTACCCCAAGCGATGCCAAGTACAAAACGAGATCGAGATCAGTCAGCTTGTCGTTTATATAGCCCTTGCTTGCACACGACACCACTGATAGAGTAGCAGCGGCGCATGACTACAAGAATTGGCAGTGCAGCCATGATCTTACGGTACTAGCGATAAAAATTGCCTAGCAACGAACAAAAATGCATAGAAACAAGAAATCTAGAGCTTCACATCTGCTGTGTTAAATTAAATTATATTCGCAAAAAATAATCTCTCTATCACGTAGCGAAAAAATTCCCGTTGGATATTACTTGTAATGATGATAATGATAGAGTTGCAAATTGATCGGCTTGATCTGATTATATTTGTGCCATGCATTGTATGCTACATGACAACATATGCTTTTATTAGATGTTTTACTTACTTTTGGGAAAAATATAATTAGATTGAATTTATTTGATATTCAGAAGTCAATTTCAGCGTGGTATTGTTGTAATATGTTCCCTTTTCAGAAATTGTTTTTTAGTATGAATCTAACGGTTAAAACATATGATAATGATTTGCTCGATGAGACTTTGTATCGTATTTGTGCAATGTGTTATTTAAAAGACAAATACATAGCCTTTTTGGGTTGTGTACCTGTTTTTTTATTAAGAGTTATCAGATTAGAGATAAGTTTACTAAACATTTTTTGCTTTGTTTTCGGCATGTTTTCTTTTAGCAATTTTCTGTTTACGAAAACATGTTCGAATCAATTTGGTTCGAACATACTGCCCCCCGTTGAAAGACTGGAAATGTCTTTCAAGTGATTAATTTTAAAACGGACCTGCAAAACAATGAGAGAAAATTTTGAGCCCAATTATTGAGGGAGAAACTGATTGCCATATTATTTACATTCAGAGGTCGTTTTACAAGACCATTTTTCGTTTTTATACTGACTACACGAACGTAGTTGTCAGCACCTGGATGAACTTCAATTATTCGTCCTAATAAAAAACGGCTCGCTACCAGATTCATTTCTTTGATAATAACTAAATATCCTATTTTAGGATTTGATATTGGAGTCTGCCATTTAGGTCTATTTTGTAGGGAATTTAGATAATCGTGAGACCATTTATGCCAAAACTGTTGTTGCAACAGTTGAAGATGTTTCCTTCTGGTGAGTGATGAAACCTTATTTTCCAATGCAGGTTCTGGTGGAAGTAATAAGGAAGTGCCAATTAAAAAATGTCCCGGAGTTAGAACGTTGAGATCGTCTAGATCTTCTGTGATAGGACATAGAGGCCTGGAATTTAGACAGGCTTCAATTTGTGTCAAAACAGTTGCGAATTCTTCAAATGTAAAGGAAGAATTCCCTAAAATTCGCTTTAAATGGAATTTTATGGATTTAACTCCGGCTTCCCACAATCCTCCAAAATGAGGTGCGGAAGGCGGGTTAAAGTGCCAACATATCCCGTCTTGGGCTAGTGTTTCTGCCATCTGCTTGTTAGCTTGCAGTATGGCTGTTTTGAATTCTGTTTGTAGGACTTTGTCAGCTCTAACGAAATTAGAGCCACAGTCTGAAAATATATCTGTGCAGATTCCCCTTCGGCTGGAGAACCGCCGAAAAGCTGCTATAAAAGCCGCTATTGATAAATCTGACACGGCTTCTATATGAATAGCTTTTGTGGCCATGCAAATGAAAATGCATATATACCCTTTATATACACGATTGTTTCGAAATTTAGATACCTTTAAATTAAAAGGACCAGCATAGTCGAGACCTGTTTGTTGAAACGGTCTAGTCACATTGACCCGTGATGAAGGTAAAAGTCCCATAATCTGATTCTTGCTAGTTGCGGACTGCTTAAAGCAAGTTATACATATATGTAACACTTGTTTTACGGTTTTACGTCCTTGTGGAATCGAATATTCGTTTCGAATGATGGATAATACCAGTTGCGGGCCTCCATGCAGCGTTTTTGTATGGAAGTGTTCAATGACTAAAATGGTTAGTTTGCTGTCCTTTGGCCGGAGTATTGGGTGTTTTCGATTATAAGAAATGTTAGCATTTCTCAATCGAACACCTACCCGAATTAATCCATTGTTATCTAAGAATGGGTTGAGTGCTAAGCTCTTGCTTCTAACTGGAAGCAGATTTTGTTCTTGTAAACATTTAATTTCAGTACCAAAAGCGACATTCTGTGCTGCCTTAATGAGCCGAAATTTTGCTTGAGCGATTTCTATTGGATGAAGTATCTTTGGATCCATTGGTTGTTCTTCTGCGGACTTCGCCGCTGCATTTTTACACTTATTGATGAACTTGACGCAATATGCGACGATTCTTTGCAATTTGGAAAAGCTAGAGAATTTTCCAAACAAATCATCGATGTTTGAATGAGCTGTTGTGAAGTGAGTTACCCGTCTTTGTTCAGTTTCATGCTCATTACCTGGAATGGTTTTAGATTTCGGCCAATTATTTTCACTGTCCTGCAACCAATGAGGTCCATGCCACCATAACATATAATCAATCAATAATGAAGACGTAATTCCTCTAGAATTGCAGTCGGCTGGATTGTCAGCAGACTTTACATGATGCCATGCTTTAATATCGATCAAGTTCTGAATTTCCGCCACCCTATTAGCCACATATGGTTTATACTTATTAGGGTGACTACGAATCCAAGCTAATACAATAGATGAGTCTGTCCAAGCAAACGTAGGAACTTGATCAAATTTTAAATCGATTTTAACACGATTTATGAGTCGTGCTACCAATACCGCCCCGCACAATTCAAGACGTGGAAGGGATACGGACTTGACAGGCGCTACCTTTGACTTTGCCATGAGTAAATGGACTTGAACAAATCCTTCTTCTTCCACAACTCTAATATAAACAGCCGCAGAATACGCTTGATTAGAAGCATCTGAAAATCCATGTATTTGACAGGTGGATAGGTTACTTGTAGTATGTAACCAACGTGGTATGTTGATGCTGCTAATGTGATGTAATTCTGCTTTAAATTCGCGCCACTGCTTATCAATGGATCCCGGTATTGGCTCATCCCATGAACAACCTGCAAGTCATAAAGCTTGTATCAGTATTTTGGCCGTGACTATAATTGGTGATATCCAGCCAAGTGGATCGAAAAGCGTTGCAATTTCTGAAAGAATAGAACGCTTTGTAGAAAGGCAATCTGATTTCCTTTTGTATTGCAGCGTGAAGCAATCAGATGCTGGAAACCAATGAATGCCTAAAGTTTTTACGGACTCATCGTTTGCGAATCGCAAAGGAGGGTCAACTTATCTGTATGATTCGGGGATCCTAGATAGTAAATCTGAAGAATTGCTAACCCATTTCCTCAAATTAAATCGGCCGGAAGATAACAGATTGATAAGTTGATCTTGTATTTGGAAGGCTTCTTCCTTTGTATCTGAGCCTGTAAGAAGGTCATCAACATAGAAGTCACGAGACACTATCTTCGCATCTTCGGGGAATTTGTCAGCTTCATCAATGGCTAGTTGATTGAGCGTTTTTATTGCGAGATAGGGAGCTGGCGTGGTGCCAAAAGTTACAGTGGTTAATTTGTAATATTTAATAGGTTCATTTTGATTATCCCTCCAAAGTATTCTTTGGTAGGTTTGATCTTGAGGTAGTACCTTTATCATCCTGTACATTTTCTCTATGTCAGCAGACATAGCGAATTTATACTTTCGCCATCTGAGAATGATTGAGAAGAGTTCAGACTGCATTACTGGACCCGTATGTAGCTGTTCGTTTAGACTTTTTCCAGTAGTCATTTTTGCTGAAGCGTCAAAGACAACGCGAACCTTTGTAGTGGTGCTATCTTTGATAACAGCATGATGAGGAAGATAGTAGCTTTGTTCATTGCTCACTATCTTATTAGCCACTGTCATGTGGCCTAATGTCTTGTATTCATTAATACAAATTTTATATTCCTAATAGAGTTTAGGATTTCGTTCTAATTGCCGTTCTAGGCTGTAGAACCTACGTAATGCCATACCACGAGAGTCACCTAGGCTGGGACTTTCTGCGATGAAAGGCAGTCGAACTTCGTAACGGCCATTTGCGTTACGAACATGAGTTTTTTGATAAAACTCTTCACATTCTTGATCTGCTTTAGACAGTTTTTTTCCTGGATTAACTTCTTCAGTTTCCCAAAACTGACGTAAAAGTTTATCCAGTGAAGTGTCGTCGTCGTAATGAGCCTTTGCTGTTAACGCAGATGCTGTTAAGAATGTGGATGTATTTTTTAGCTTTCCGAAAAGTATCCATCCGAGGGTATTGTTTTGGGCAGTTGGTGTTCCTGGAGGACCTTTCCGTAAACCTTCCAAGAGAATTTCGCTGTACACATCTGCTCCTAAGAGCAGGTAAATTTTTCCTGGTTTAAAGAAAAACGGATCGGCAAGTGGTAGCTCATGTATATGACTCCATTCTTTGTTTGGAATTGTTGAAGGGGATAAAATGTCCGTAATTGTATCCACTATAAGGGCTGTAACTGTGGTTGCCTTAGTTGTGGTTGAATAAGGATAAATGTTCAATGTAGCTTGTTTTTGAACATTTGTAGTTTCAGTTTTTCCCACGAACGTGATTTGAATTTCCACATTTGTAGTAGACGATTGCAACTTACGTGCGGCGGCTTGGGTTACAAATGAAACTTGAGAGCCTGAATCTATCAGTGCCCTTAATACCAACATGTTTCCCTTTTTTGTAGGAACGTTTAACAATGCTGTGACAAGCAGTGCTTGTTTGGTATGTTGATTTTTTGCGTAAAGTGTATGAAGAGTATTATTGGATATGAAAGGTGAATTACAAGGTTGAGCTTCTGATTGCTGCTCCCTTGGCTTGAATTGGGTCGAGACCCTTGGAGTGGCATTATTCCTGTGAAGTACGGAATGATGCCTCCTTCCACATCGCTGACACGAAAACTTACTCGTACAAGTTTTCGTGCTATGACCCTTTGATAGGCAATTATTGCATAATTGATTTGATGTGACAATTTTGAATTTATTGTCTACATCGAGTTTTATGAATTTCGGACATTTAAATAGACGGTGCTGCTCTTTGCACAAAGGACATGCTTGGGTGTATGAAGTAAAATGTGTAGATGCTCTCGGGACTTGAGCATTTTTGTTCGCTAGGGACGGTTTGGTATCGACTATGGCTTCTAAAATTCTAAATCTAGATTGTAAAAATATTTTTAAGGATTCGAAAGTGGGAAGTCCTTTTGCTGTATTGACCTCTTGCTCCCATGCACGGTGCGTTTCTGCTGGTAAAGATTGTACCACCATATAGATGGGAATTGCATCCCATTGCATAGTGGAAAATTGCAATGCCTCGAGTTCAAAGATACATTCGGAAGACTTATCTAGCAAAGTTTTGATAGCCTTGGCTGATTCATGTGCTGCTTTAGGTAGATTAAATAGTGCTTTCAATTGGGCGTTTACCAAGACTCGTTTATTATCATACCGCTCAAGCAATATCTTCCATGCGCTTGCATAACTCGAGTTGGCCATAAATTGACGCAATAAGTGTTCTGCTTCTCCAGATACACTTGACTTTAAATGATAAAGCAGCATTTGAATGCACCAGGGACTTGAAAATATCGTGAAAAGGTCTCCAAGAATCCTAAGATCCTGAGAATTTTGGGATTGTGATGCTAGGTAGTCTGAGAGACGATGAAGTTTCATATTCTGATTTTTGGACTTGGTTCAACCTTTGTTTCGAATGCATGTAATGCATCCCTAAGAATACCTCGAAAAGTAAAGTATTGATTTTCCACCTTTGAAAATTGATCCTTTGCGAAATAATCGTACTTTTGAGGTTCACTATCTTCCAAAGCCTGCGTGGCTTGAATAATTGTATAGTGATCTTTCTTGTACTCTGACCAAATTTCACTTAGAGCGGTTAATCGCTCAGAAATAAGACCTCTCGTTCGTTTTTCTACATCAGTTTTGTTGTAGTTATTGAACGATTTTTCAAAGATTATTGCGGAAGTGGCTTGGTTGCCCGAAAGTTTTTGAAGAGCAGACATAATGAATCGATTGATAAGATAAGACAGTAGACCATAGATCCGGCTCGAAGGACCATAAAATGTACTGTACGTTAATAGAACGTACACGCAAATTTGAATAAGTGACTGAAATGGATGCACTGGTAAATTAGGATCAAGATCAGTGGTCTATTTCTTAACAAGGAACACTATTCACTTTATTTCAACTTTCAAATAAATACTGCACTTATTTTTTAAGACTGCCCACTAATTATATTAAGATCAGATTATGTAATGAGGTATTAGGTCAGAGATCCACACACACTAGAAAACACTTATTACCACACATTTAGAATATACGATTATTAAGAAAAGCTGTATTGGGATAAAACTCAATATATAAGTTTTGGGTCAGAGAATTTTTATATCACACCGAAAAAACACTTATTGGCAAAAATTGCAATATACAATCGTCAATATATATATATGTAAAATTAATAGAATAAAGTCAAATTGTGATATTAAATAAATATGCACCAAAGGAGTATAAAATGTAAATATATATATGAGTAAAAATATAATAAAATAGATATATGATAAATTTTATATTGTTACAAGTGACTGGTACTTACCGATCTATAACTTGACGCTTGAGGGTTGGCTTTAAGATAATGTTAAGACCCTTTGTTCTAACCATGGGTTAAAACAATTCTTTATTCCCGTCCAGACCAGAAATAAAGTGTTAATATTAGTAAGATACTATCTCAGTCGAGACCCGAGATAATATTCTTTAAGTCAGTCGAGACCCGGCTTAAAGTGTTATCTTATCTTCAGTCGCGACCCGAAATAAGATGCGTTTATTTCCGTCGAGACCAGAAATGATTGTTAATTGTTAAAAGTGAAATATCAGTCGATACCCGATATTAATGTTGGTCCCTAACAGCCAACTTACCCCAAGCGATGCCAAGTACGAAAAGAGATCGAGATCAGTCAGCTTGTCGTTTATATAGCCCTTGCTTGCACACGACACCACTGATAGAGTAGCAGCGGCGCATGACTACAAGAATTGGCAGTGCAGCTGTGATCTTACGGTACTAGCGATAAAATTTGCCTAGCAACGAACAAAAATGCATAGCAACAAGAAATCTAGAGCTTCACATCTGCTGTGTTAAATTAAATTATATTCGCAAAAAATAATCTCTCTATCACGTAGCGAAAAAATTCCCGTTGGATAGTACTTGTAATGATGATAATGATAGAGTTGCAAATTGATCGGCTTGATCTGATTATATTTGTGCCATGCATTGTATGCTACATGACAACACATGCTTTTGTTAGAATTTATTTGATTTTCAGAATTCAATTTCAGCGTGGTATTGTTGTAATATGTTCCCTTTTCAGAAATTGTTTTTTAGTATGAATCTAACGGTTAAAACATATGATAATGATTTGCTCGATGAGACTATATTTGTATCGTATTTGTGCAATCTACAATAAAGTAAAAAGTGATTGAGTGAAAACATGAAAAAGTCTTTGGTACCAAAACTTTCACAATTATTGTCGGATTTTTATCAAATTTCATATATCGATAGAATATATATTGAATTTTTCTCCATTCACCTTTGGGTACAAAATTCGAATTCGAAAATACCTTTTATAACGGTTAAAATTGGACATTTTCGAATTCGAATAACTTCTATTTGAATCGTACGATTTTTTAATTATAGCACTTTTTTGAAAGATCTTTTTATTCTGAACCAAGTTTTTCAAGTTTTAGTTCATTTGGACTTTTGAGTGGGGAGAAAAATAGGGTGGGGGGAATTTTCGATATTAACTCTAACTTGAGTAATTTAAGGACTAGGGGGATGAAATTTATACACCTTATAGATCTTTTGATAAGCTATCTTTTGGTTTTCGAACATATTCGAAATTCGAAATAGATTTCGAAATTCACGCAGTTGAAATTTATAAATCGTCATTTCAGATTTTCCTTTATTTCTCCACTTCCTGAGGGTCTAGCGAGATGTTTTAAGATTCGTTGGAAAGCCTATGGGCGTGGCTATAAAATATCAAAAATTTAGAAAAACGATATTTTCGAAACGCTCGGAAAAGGGGGAAATAGGGTGAAGGGTGCTATCACGAAAATCGTCCTAGATTCCGTACTTCTTATCACATGGGGATGAAATTCTACACCTAAATTCCACTTAAAATTTCCCATAGCATTATGGTATTTTTTTCTCGAATTTCGAAAAATTTTCATACAAAATTGATGATTTTCGAAAAACGTAAGGGTCATTTGCCCGGCTTATAACAAGTGAAATTCAAACTCCACTGGGTCGAGTGGGGTATCGTTGGAAAGAGAACACTTCAAATTTTACCCCCCTCCGCCATTCCTTGTGGGTGGGGGGAGGTAAAACGTAACGTAAAATGTTAGGGGGTGCAGCGGGGGAGGGGGGTGTCCGAGGAAAATTTTCAGTGTGCCAAATGAAAGATCCATTCGAGGACTATCAATTTGTGCACTAATATCGCTTAAGGGTGGTACTGGGTTGATTTAACAGGGTGTTCAATTTACATCTACCCGCATCACGGTGCTACCCCACAAAAAAAGTTATTGCAAATTTGGGATCCCAAAACATAAGTAATAGCGCATCAAAGAACATGAAACTTTCTGGAAAACTTAATAAAACATCAGCGAAAAACAAATTGGTGTGATCGATTTTCTTTTTCTGCCCTTATTTACTTAATAATAGTATTTCAAGTTCAGAAATTTGCTTTAATTATTTTCAATATTCGAACCTGTTTTGCGGGGAGAGGGGGGGCCCGATCAAAAAACTAACTTCAGATTCGTCTTTAATTCAATAAAGGGATTAAAGTTATGAAAAAAAAATTTTGGGTGGGGGGATTTTGTGGTGGGGGGTCGTTACCCCCACCCCCCACAAGCCCCAAATTTGGCATGTGGGGTGTCTAATTAAAGCCCCCGCCGAGCTCTATCGAATGGCGTTTTTCAAATTTCAATTGAGTATACTTCGTAGTATATTTTTTTCACCCTCTTACATTTTACCTGAAAACCACTTTTTCACTTTGTCGGACCCTGCATCATATATTCAAATTAAAGGTAACCAAATTCTCTATCCATTAGAAGGTTTTCATTTCAATTTGAGACATTTTCTCACTGAGCTTTTCCTCCCGAAGTTCAAAGTTTTTCCTCATCTGGGTCCCATATACCCCATTACTACATATGAGTTATTTTTCCAATTTTTTTTTAACCATAGGCATTAGTGTTCGATTACGAAACTTTTTTATCTTTACAAAAAAATTTCTCCGAAGCACCGTTATTCCGTAAAGAGAAATTGTAAATTTTTACATCATCTCACGGCAAAAAGCGGCAAAAAGCCGTCGTAAAAGGAGGTTGTTCTACTATTATTAAAATTTCTCCTAAACTATTAGTCCGAGCGGAAAACTAATTAGAAATAAACGTTCCCAACAAAACAGGCTTCATTTTATCCGCTGACATTATACTCAAAAAGTGTATAATTAAGTAGTAATAGTAGAAATAAAAACTTTGAAAACGACCAAAACGGTCAGAAAACGCCATGAAAAACCGGCATTTCCTTAATTTAAGCCATTTGGTTGAGATACTTTTGTTTTTATTTTAGCTATTTTTAACCGGATCTTCATAGTTCATTTTTTCTATGATAACTATGACCCCTGGGAATCTTGTGGATTTTTTTCAATTTTTTCCGGAGCCGGGAAGGGCTCCTACGGGCCCATTTAATCACCCTGTTCCCAAAATAACAAATTTCATTCCCATAATTACATTGCGAGGCAAGCTAAATTAGTTTGATGAACACACATACGTATATATTATGCGAAACTAATTTTCACTTGTGTATGAAAGCATTTGTATATGAGCTAAGAAGTTCACAATTTCATTGAAATATGTATTTATAGCGCAAGCCAAGTAAGGTAGTTTGGCTTAGCCAGTAGGGCGCTAGGTCAGAGAATTTAGGGATTGTGGGTTCGAGTGTTGAGCATGAATTTTTTTCAATATTGTATTTTTTATATATATGGCGGGTTCATTGCTAAAGTGAACCAAGTATAGTTGGTCTATTGTAAAAAATTCACAAATCTTTTTCAAGCTTTTGGTTTGACGGCTACTTAGAATTGTATGATATTCAAGTAAATTGGTACTCATTACATGTACCAGTACCAGTACTTATATTGGAAATAAATTTACCAGTAAAAGTGAGACTTGATGCTTATTATGAGGATTTTTTTCAACATAAAGTAAGGTTGGCCTATTTATTATTAGAGTACCTATATGGAAAAAAATAAAGAAAAATATGATATATGAGACGGATTTGGATGTAGGTTTATGTGAAATGTAACATTCAAATTAAATTTTTTTCTTTTAAAAGCCCATGTGCAAATTTTTTCCCCCGGATGGACGGACATGCAAAACTCAAAATAACTTTTAATAATTTGCGTATAACCCATGATTACATAACCTGTATATATACCCTGATTTACAGATTTTCACGGCAGGAGGTTGTTCTACTCTTATTAATTTTTCTTCTAAACTATTAGGCCGATCGTAAAACTAATTAGATTTAACTTTTTGTCCTAAAAATAAATCTTTTTACTAAATCTCGATGCGATTCTAATTACCGATTCGCCGATGAGTTTTGTATGATACTATCTTTCATCGGTCATTACATTACATTCAGCGCCATCTTTTTTGTATATCCTGCAACAATTAAGCCACTTTTTTTCTCTTAACATTATCTCTAATCCACTAGCTTTTATCTAAAATAAACTACAAGACATTATTCAAAGCCGTTTAGCAATAACTAACCAAATAATTTTGCATCGTTCGCTAAATTAGATTCTAATTAGATTCGTCCCTCATTTATATGGGGAATGTTACGTACGATTGAAATGTTTTAATTTTAACGGGACTTATAGCAATCGTATAAGTCCCGTTATAAATTTAGAAGTAGTATACTACTGTCCCTAAATTATTGTGTTTTTTTCAATGCTATCCGACAAACGGTTTAAAAGATTGTCATACATAGATTTCATTATGTCATTTAATTTTCATGCTCATATTAAGGAATGAATTAAAATTCCCGTTATTTTTTAATTAATATGCTAATTTTTTTAGCTTAATTTTTATTACGATTTTTTTCTGATTTTTTGAGCATATTTTCAAACTCTGCCGACATACGTGACAAAATCTGAATATTTGGCGCCCGAAATCAGCGTACTGATTTGGAAATTTCGTTATACGAAATAACAGTTATTCCAATTTTTAATTTTTTTCTAAAATTGTGATCATAAAAGGATTGTCTGTACCGAATTTTAGCATTCTCTGATTTTATTTTCCTGTTTAAAAAAATTAAAATGTCCTGGAAATGTAAGGTCCATTAGACGACTCCTGGTGGGGGCCACATAAAGCAACTGGACAGTCTATTTCAAGAAGTGGTTTTCGACATTCCTACTTTATCGTTTAAAATTTATTTGAGCCAATTCGGTTACTTCGTTCAAATTCTACAAGCATTTGAGTTCGACAAGTCCAGCCAAGATTTGCGAAATCAAGCATTTTGTAAGGGGTTTGCCCATCAAAAAATCTGAAAAAATCATGATTTCATTTTTTGAGCCTACCCCCACATGTGAGGACTCATTGGAAAGGTCTCGATGAGTACATTACAGAAATAACAAAAATTTCCCCCCTCCTCCAATTTTTCGGGTGGTTTAGGACAAAAAACAGTTATTTTTGCAGTCTGCGCTTCCTACCGGCGCCCCCTTGAACTACATAGACTTGCAATACAGAAGGCCATTATAGCTACTTATGTCCTATAATTTTTAAAATTTATTTGAAGTCATTACCTCTTATCATTCAGGAGATATCGAATTTCAAAGTATTCAAGTCCCAATATAATTAGGGAATTCCTTGGTGCATGTAGGTATGTATGTACATATGTATGAAAAGTGGTAAAGCATCAATTTCTTATTTTCATCCTATCTTAGCGATTGAGCACTCATTGGAAAGGTCTTGGCGAGTACATTTTGAATATGCAAAAACATTTTACCCCCACCATATAATTTAGTGAAAAGGAAGGCGGGGAAAGGAATGATTTGTACTACGCGTACAGTTTGAGCACGTGTATCTCCTACAATTGTTCACTTATTTCAGAAATTTTTCGATTTTCTGTTATTGTGAATTTTTCTGCAAACTCCTGCAACGAACAACGTGGCGTAATCAGAAATTCTTGAGCGCCTTGAAAAGTGATTTGAAAATTTTATTCTATGAAATAACGGTTATTCCAATTTTTAATTTTTTCCTACAATTGTTATCATAAAAGGATTGTCTGTACCGAATTTTAGTATTCCTAGATTTTATTTTTCTATTAAAAAAAAATAAAATCTCACGATTAATTTTTACGCGTCTGCATACACCCGTGAGATCGAACACAATTTGGTCTAAATATACATTTATAGCCCAAACTGAATAGGGAAGTTTGGCTCAGTCAGTAGGGCGGTGGGTCAAAGTCCTCGAGTAGGGCGGGTATGGGTTCGATTGTTGACAATGGCAAGGCTTTTTTTGTTTATTGTTTTTTTTTAATTTTTTTTTTTATATGACGTGTTTATTGCTAAAGTGAACCAAGTCCACTTTTACAACTGATAGTAATATTGATTAGAGTTGGTCCATTGTGATTTTATTTACTATTTTTATGAAAAAGGCCGTCTGCTAACTTTCAGCGCTCTAAGTGAACTATGCTTATAAAAAAATTCGTATAGAAAATTTCAGCTCACTACGTAGATGCATTCTCAAATATTTTCAAATATATAGCGAAAAACTAAATTTTTAAAGAAAGCCCTATGAAAGAGATACCCGATTTGTTTTTTTTTAAAAGCCAGTGTGCAAAATTTCAACTCAGTTAATTGGGAAATTTTTATTTTTCCTGTATCTTACTACGTTCATTCGTCAGTCTCCAAACAAGATAAACAAAAGTACCAAAGTCCCAAGTTCCCGCTTTGAAATTTGACAGTCAGGCTCTAATATGGCCGAACTTCACGCACAGATAAGCCGGCATTTTGGTTACGCTGAAGGTAGATACAAGACAAGTATTCCCATTAGAATTTTGACACATTGAAGCTGATAGCCTGTGACGTAATTGTGTGACTAATGTACTTGCATGTTTATAGAGAGATCAGAGAGCGTATTGTGTTCCCTGTACCGTGCTTTCCTATACATTTCACGATATGACATCATCTAATGGTGGAACATGGTTCGTAATGGGAATAACATGTATTCTATATACCTTGGGATACGCTCATGTACCTGAGAAGATGGCCTTATACCGGCGCGGCGCTCCCTTGAAATATAGAGACTTCCAATATAGGAGAAAGTTATACCCACTTAGCTTTTAGCGTTCAACAGATATCAAAATTCAAAGTATTTAAGCCCCTATCTAATTGGGGATTGGTGTACGTTCCATAAATTATGTATGTATGTAAGTGGTAAAACATTAATTTACTATTTTTTATCCAATCTTAACGTATGACCACTCATTGGAAAGATCTCGGTGAGTGTATTATGAACATGTAAAAATATTTTACCCCCTCCATATAATTTAGTGATAAAGATGGGGAGGGTGGGAGTAAAAACCAGAATTGACTCCACTCTTTTGGCTATTGCTCCTGACCCTCTTTACCGATTCTCTTCATTCTTTTTGCATATGGTAGCCAACCCCTCTCTCTACAAACAGCCAATCATCTGTTCCTCCCCTCACACCCTTGCGAAGCACACCATGCCAATCTACAGTCTACATACAAAAAAACTTTCCGACATGCCTTCACTCTTTTCTCCATTGCTCCTCACCCTCTGGACCGTTTCTCTTCATTCTTCTCCCAAATGATAGCCAACCCCTCCCCCTACCTATGGGAAAACGTCGCACCCATCCCCACCCTCTCGCCGGGCATCGCCGGCGGGTCACCCTAGTGTGTTATTTAAAAGACAAATACATAGCCTTTTTGGGTTGTGTACCTGTTTTTTTATTAAGAGTTATCAGATTAGAGATAAGTTTACTAAAATTTTTTTGCTTTGTTTTCAGCATGTTTTCTTTTAGCAATTTTCTGTTTATGAAAACATATTCGAATCAATTTGGTTCGAACATTATGATGATGATGATGATGATTATGATGGCTTCCAGTTAAACCCAAAACAAATGTATATGACTCTTCTTTAATGTCATCACAGTATGGAACACCAACTCATTCAAGAGCCTTAGCTAATAAATCAGATTCCACCCTCAACTTATCAACTGGGTTAGTTAATAAAGTCCTAAAATTTACCGAACTTATGGTGTTTATATGGATAATGGGAGGTGGAAAATTGAAAAATCTAGCATTGGCATTGATGCACAAAATTTTGTCATTAATGGGAAGCACTATAACATAACAGTTGGCTTATGCGAACTTCCTTTTATGAAAGAACCATCAAACAGATTATATGGTGAAAAAGACTTGGGTAATTATCGAGAAATCTTGGAAGATTCTAATGCCCATAGACGTGATTATAATGCAGATGTGCAAATAAAAGGTAGTAAAGGATCAAAATATAAGAGAATTATTAGAAAATTTATCAATCATGGAGGTATGGGTCTCATGAAGCTTCCCAGAGAGGCTATTGACTATGTTAACTGGGATGATCCAAATGAATTGGTAGACAGATTACGACTTTTAATTGGCTCTCAAGTAGCCGAGAATAATAGTCATAACAATGAATTTGTTTCCATTATTGAGGAGTTAAGGGAGTCTGATTTAATTTTATAAAAGCCTCCTTCCGCTTTTTATATATTTATTCACGAAATTACTGTTGATAAGTTCGGACGATCGCTTAGAGATGGTAATATTGGACGAGGTTCTCCTGGACCTCGAGGAGAACGGGGTCCCTCTGGACCACCAAGCGAAAGAAGCCCCACCGGACCTACAAGAGTGAGTTTTCTGTTAACATCAGATAACAACTATGATATGCAATTCAGCAATATTAAGAATATCACAAATCCAGAAGAAGATAGTGATGCTGTAAACAAGCTATATATAGATGAAACAATAGATAAATATTTAGATTTATGCAAATCCCATAGTAGTTTAGAAACAAAAACAGCTAAGAGTGAATTAGAGGGAGAGCTTGTGAATGTACATAATATTATTAAAATAACTAAAGAAAAACTGGAAACATTGACCCAATCACACATAAATAAGTCATTTGAAATGTTAAAAGTTTATATTGATACAAAGTGCGAAGACATTGAAAAGAACTTGCGAGGGTTAATAAATGTAAAATCTCTTATAGTCAAAGCTAACAATGGGTAAAGAAGCCCTTGTGAGTGAGCTGCATAAAGAAGATCGTAGAAATTTTCCCCGGCGTCGTGTCATTATGAAAGATTTGGATGATCTTTGGCAAGCAGATTTGGTTGAAATGGGTGCTTATGTTCGCGAAAATAATGGATACTACTATTTGCTAACAGTGATTCATACATTTTCAAAATATGCTTGGGTAGAGACCATTAAAAATAAAACTGGAAAAGAGGTAACGGCTGCAATGGAAAAAGTTCTAAAAAGCGGTCGGATTCCTAAACATTTGCAGACAGATGATGGTAAAGAGTTTCATAATAAAATATTCCAGACACTAACGGTAAAGTATGGAATCAAATATTATTCGACTTTTAGTATAACGAAAGCCTCAATAGTTGAAAGATTTAATAGAACGTTGAAAGAATTCAGTAAGAATGGTTCCTATCGTTGGATTGATTTTGTACACAATCTTGTTCATGAATACAATAATAAAAAGCATAGGACCATTAAAATGCGCTCCTCCGATGTTAGTCACATTAATAAAAATAATTCTACTACAAACAGTATACAATTACATAAAAATAGTGGGGGCAGCAAAATATAAGGTTGATGACCATTTTCGCATCAGCAAGCATAAACATATATTTGAAAAGGGGTACACACCGAACTGGACGACTGAGATCTTTAAAATTAAAACCACACAAAACACGAATCCGGTGACATGTCTTCTAGAGGATTATGAGGGACATCCAATGAAAGGAGGATTTTATGAAAAAGAACTACTAAAGACGAAATATCCGCATAATTAGCTTGTTTAAGAAGTATTGAAGAAGAAACGGAATAATTTTTTTTTGTAAAATGGCTAGGGTACTCTGCAAAACACAATTCATGGGTCCATAAAAATGAAATATTATAAATTTGTTGTATAAATAAATGATTTATAAGACTAGTAATTAAACTTAAGGGAATAATAACCGACAAATTCTTATAATATGAAGCCTTTTATTTTGCTAAAATTTCAAGTGTTCAATAAACTGTAATGACCCCAAGGTATAGTATATGTGGAGCCATTTATAATAAAACGTTTATCATCAAAACGCTTAAGGCAATTTTATTTTGAGTTGTACTAAAAACATTATGATTGACAGATCGTATACAATTTTGTTGTCTATATATTTCAGGAAATTGATCTAAACAATTTTTATAATCATTAAAGCATAACGATTTTTTAGTAACATAACTTTTAACTCCTTTGGCTTTATTTAAATACTCTTTACCATAAACACGTAAACTATGCAATTTAGCTCTTAGTCCAGTAAATTCACTCATGATTCGTCCATTAAATTCATCCTTCATTAAGTCTGGAACTTTCTTATTACAAAGTAGTATATTGTACATATTATTTATATAATAATCAATGGTATCAAACATATGTGCATCGCGCTTCATTATTTCAAATGGATCTATTTCAACTAGTTCCTAGCTTAGGCAGTCTGTATTTGTGTAGAGACACCTAGACAATTTTCCATAAACTTGCTTCATATATCCATAATGAAATTCATATAAACACATTTTGGAAATAGCTAATACAGCTTGGCCTATATAAATAGGTATATTCATAACCACCTGCGTCTTATTTAATTCAACTGAAATTAAATTCTCATCGAATAGAGTTCGGCTGTGAAAGTTCGGTTTAGCTATCATCGCTTTAGCTCCATATCGCCCATACCACTTAGTTAGAAGTTTGACAATTACACGATTTCTAACATTTTCCATAGTCTTTCCAAATACAACATTATTCTTGAGCTTAAAAAATATTTTTTCAAACTCATTTTTCGCCATAGTTCTAAATCCTGTATTTAAATCAATGTATTTTTTCATTTTTTCGGTGTACTTTTTTTAATACCAACCCATTTTTTAAACATTGTTTAAGATTTCGGTAATGAACAACGTATCGATCCTTATTATATTGAGTTAGCAATAGTTTTGAATTCTTCGATTCAGGTGGTCTCATTTGAGTTGGAGCAAGTGGCACATCTTTATGATGATCATGTATTTCATGTAGATAGTCTAAGTCGACCTCTAATAAGTACCCAATTTCTGAATCATCTGGAGTATTTTCAATGTCAACACTTTCAATGTCAGTACTTTCAATCCACTTAAAATTTCCTGTAGGTAAATTTTGGCAAATTGCCCATCCATATAAGTTATTTGCAGCAAAGTACATCAAATACTTTATTTCGTCTTGTGGATCATATTCATTCATATATTTATTATTAGCTTTACTATATCGACCACTGCGCTGCGTCACACCCCCTCTAATACTTCGTTCAAAAAATAGCAGCATGTCAATATCTGTAATAAGTTCAAAATTCACTTTGGTATGCAACAACATAGCGTCCCAACTAAACCCAGGTGTTGTATAGTAATGGGCTGGATCTAGGCGATGGCTTTGAAGACAACTCTCACGAAAATTTTCAAATATTTCAGCTAATAAAAGTATATCAGTTTTCAAATATAGATCAGAATATTCACCCAGCGTTTGAATATTAAACACGGTCCACATATTTTGTACATGTGCATAATGTTCATCGCTGATATGGCTGTCGTTAAGTTTACTGAAAAAGTTGTCTTTTGTTGGGAGATTAAGCTCACTCAATGTTTTCCAGCTATCCACGTAGTCATAGGGAAATACCCCCTTTCTTGTAAGAAGTTGATAATTATTAGAAAATTCGCCTTTTATTAATTTGAAGTCATCACAGTAAGAAGCGAGTTTTTCAAGAGATGATGGTAAAAATCGAAAGGAATCTATAAATTTATAGGTAATTTGAGAACTATTCACTTTTTTGTGAAGGCAATATATTTCTTTTTATTTATTGGCAATAAATTAACTTTTCCCTCAAAAGCTAAAGCAATATCTTTAATAACAAAATGAGCATCGTTTCCACTCAAATCATGAAACACCACTGGAATTACACGACTATCTTGAAAATTTAAGTTGCAATGTTGATGAGCAATCACTCTCACCTTTCCAGTCAGATGGCAGTGATCAATTACACATACGTCAGATTTAAAAAATTCTGTTTCACATATGTGGTAAGCGGTTTGACTGCTTAGTTTATCATTAAGTAACTCCGTAATATCTTCCATAGGAACTTCACAAAAAAATGTAGTCTCAACATCCTCAGCTAAGTTTTTGAGCTTAGTGGAAAACCACCTCCCACAATCTGGGCCACGGTATGAGCGATAAAAATTGAGCGTTGTATCATAAGAGCACATAAAATAAAATCCAATGCTATCTCATGCTTTTGATAACGCTTAGTTCTACTTCCAGCTGCAGCATTAATGGGGTACCACGGCAAGGACATAAAAAGTGGATATGCGATCGATGCCTTCATTATTTTCACAGTGAAGTCAAACTCAGATATGACAATATAGACTGTGAACAAATTAACTCATGTAAAGTAATCCTACCAACAGAACGTGAGAAGTGGCTATCCTTTAGTAATTTTAATTATAAACAACGATGCCCATATATAGTGTAACAGATACAAATACAGATACACACATATATAGTGTAACAGATACAGAGAGTTTGCACTATATATGGGCATCGTTGTTTATAATTAAAATTATTAAAGAATAGCCACTTCTCACGTTCTGTTGGTAGGATTACTTTACATGAGTTAATTTGTTCACAGTCTATATTGTGATATCTCAGTTTGACTTCACTGTGAAAATAATGAAGGCATCGATCGCATATCCACTTTTTATGTCCTTGCCGTGGTAATTGTGATGAAGCTAGTCGCGATAAATTCTTAATCCAGCAGAAATGGTAATTTACTTCAGCATTATCGTCATCATCATCTTCGTTATTGCTATCAGAATCATCTATATTATTTGTATATTTATCCTGAAACATTAACAAGTTGACATGTTGTAATAATTTTATTTTAGTTAATCTGATTGGTGCAACAGTAAAATTACTTCTTACTTTCTTCAGTGTGTATACATTGATACTAATGTTATTATTATTCTCAAAACGAATTATGTCTTTCATTTGAATTGGGAAATTTATGTCATCTAAATATATGGGTATGAGCTCGGGCGATTTTTATGTATAGTAGTTGGATATATCGCACTTACAACACTCCAAGCAGAACAAAGCGTTATCCGGATTGTGTACATTAATACAAGCTTTTCTCTTTTTTATCTGTGGGGGCAAGTTTGTATATGATGATCCTGAAAGTGGTACATATTTGCTGCTGTTTACTGCCAAACTGATAATCTCGCTCAAAGCCCATCCGCTATCACGTTCTTGAAACTCATCTAAATTAGTTAATCAGACACTGTATAATTTCAACAAGTTGTTTTAAATCACTTTCGCGATCTATTGTATAACTTGCAGTTGTTATATACTTATATTCTTGAACTTCACCACCATCCATTGTTATTTTTTTAAATTCACAGCAAAAAGAAATCTTCATTTTAATTGTATTGAACTTTTTCAACTTTTTTCTTAATCGCGTCACTAATCTTTTTCCAACATGTTTCAAAAATAGTATAGGATCTTTAAATTTTTTATTTATGAAAACACCAGTCTGAATACGGCTTTTAAATGCCGAGTTTATATCTTTCCACAGATTCACGACCTCTATGCTTTACACCACCACCACTAATATGAAGTAATTTTCCAATCTCTTGCAGAAACTTTTTCATATGACCGATGTTAGTTTCTAAATTTCTCTTTTCACCAACTGTTTTAGCCTATTTTAGGGTTTGATACATTAAAGTGATATTTCTTTTACAATATCTTAACCACCTTTTTTTAAACTCATAACCATTATTTGTTTGAAGTAATGGTATAACCTCTTTTAAAATATTAACTATCTTATGAGAAATTTCTGTATATGAAGCCATCTTTAGAATAACAAAAATGAGCGATTCAATTAATGTAAATAAAATAACCAAGCAAGCACAACGCTTTATATATACACCAAAATGGAAAACAAGTGGAGGGGGAAGAAGACATTTATCGGATCAAAACCCGTTGAACTATTTGATCTAGGAGCCATTGAAAATCTAACTTAATTCGTCTCGCAGAAACCATTTTAAAACCTTTTCAGAAAATTACATTAAAAGTTAATTAAAGGTTAGTATATTATCTTATGAACACAAACCCACAATTTTAAATTAAAATAATAAACAAGTTTAATTTTTATATTCTATTATGCAATTAATTCTACTGCTTCACATACTCGTGTAATCTCTCGGTCAACTACATAAATGCAGTGCCGCAAAAAGAATTCGTTATCTTCATCCAAGCTGTTAAATCTAAAATATACTATTTCATGTAGATATTTGATTTTCTCTCTCTGTTATCAATATCCACATCAGCCGCGTTCATCTCATCTATCATTTTAAGAATGTTCAGTAGTAATGCCTCAGTATTTTCAGCCGAGGGAGTTCTTCCATCTATGAGCAGACAAATTATTTCCATAATTTCAACCTTGATCTGCTGCAGACAGCTGATGTGAGCCATCATTTCCTCTTTTATGGCTACATTACAAATTAGAGTAAGATTCTCTAAATTACTCATTATCTGTCACTAATTGTTATACTTAGTTCGAATAAACGAATAAAGTTTGAGAATCGCCAAATACCCATTGTGGTTTTAATTATTGCTTGAACTTTATATCACATACGAAAAGTCTTATTTTATCATAAAACCACCCCATTTTTAATTTGGCATTATTAGGATATTGTGGTTATCTTCTTCAAAATTGTTTATCAAGTTAACTGTGGTTTGATTTCTTGAAGAATTTTATAAGTTTATAGTGTGAGAAAACATTTCTGCATACCACAAATAAATTCGATCAAATCCAAATCATTCATCATGGACAACTCTACAGTGAGGACTTTGCTGCACGCTTGCTTACCACCAAATTTATTGGTAAGTACATAGCTACATATATTCAAACTTATTTACAAATTATTCATTAAATTTATTTTTTTATGTTTTAGAGCATACTAACCATCGTAATATTTGGGAACCTGAGAGATGGTGAGATGGATTTTCCACATCATTATACCCGCATATATTCAGGCGCAGAAGGTGTATAAGGACGGAAATCGCCTATCACATGGACCCACCATCTTCAACAGTGGTGGTTTGGATTTTGACTAACAAAAAGTGTATAAAATGTTAAAGTGATAAAAATAAATTGAACAAAATTGGGGTTTTTTTTTTAATTTTTTCTCTTCTTAGAAAATTGGTTCGTTGTTTTGTTTGTTGTTGTTGTTGCTGATGTTGTTGTTGTTGCTGCTTTTGCTGTTGTTGTTGCTGCTTTTGCTGTTGTTGTTGCTGTTGTTGTTATTGTTGTTATTATTGTTGTTTCTGTTGTTGTTGTTGTGGATTGTTTCGGTTGATAAAATTTATATAAAAAATTTCAAAGGAAAAATTAAAAGTTTAAAAAGAGCCAACATTATTATTCCCATGCTGGAAATCTCAACAGTTAAACACCCAAAAATTTACCTCATATATGAAACCACAACATCCTGAACACGTGTTATGTATTTAAAAATTTAAAATATTGGAAAACCATATCTTCCTGTACAATATTTTATTCCGCAACATCCTGAGCACGTGTTATGCATTAAAAATTAGAAATATTGCAAAACCACAACTTCCTGTACAATATTTTATAGAAAAATTTAATTTTTTATAAAATTTTTCTAAGTCGAAATTAGATCGGGACTTAGAAAAATTTCAAAGGAAAAACAAACTTTTTATAAATTTTTTCAGAAATATCCGCGTATAGCTATGTCGGTTCTAGACCACTTTTGATCGAGGTTTTTCTAAGTCCAAATGTTAAGTCCAATAAAGTGCAGTATACTGCAACATGTATTTCTGGACTTTTATCAAAAGTGAACCGACATAGCTATACTACTGCATTCTCTTAACGTCACGGTCGCCATGTTGTATTTTATTTTTGTCGCCATGTAGTATACTATCTATTTATTTATTGTAATACTGCTCTGTCACTTTGTTAATAATATTACTTGAGTAGCGATATTCATTTTAGCAATTCCAACGATGAGTGGAGACAGCCATTAGGCAGCTCTCCTATGGAGAAGCTTAATAAAGGTGATCTCATAAGAGAAGCTCAATGAGCAGATCTTGTTATAGGCGCAGCTATACTAGCAGATGCCCACTTCTTTTGTTCCTCTAAGAGAGATTGTTTTTTTTCCACAAGAGCATTGTTCATCTGTAGGGGTGAAAGCTGAAATTTACTCATTAAAGCACCCAGTAGTTCTTCCATGTTCATATCCGACTTTTCTTCAGCTTCAGATTGTTGCGAGTTGTCTTCGAAAATAAATGTGTCAGGACTCGTCCCTTTTATTTGCAAAGCTTGTCAAAGTTGCTCGACTAAGACATTCTTTGGCCTGCCGTTTGTAATGACCGTTTTCCCAACTCCACTTTCAAATCCTGTACTCGACGCTCCTCCACCTTGCGTCCCATTGCTTTAGATTATCTTCCAGAGCTTTCATGTAAAGCATAAAATTTCACTAAATTTCACACGAATTTATTTCACTTCTTGCAGCAGTAGTTACGAGCGTGGCTTTAGTTCTTTATTTAAAACAAATTATTTCAACAATTATTCAAAAGTTCTCCATTTATTTAACTTAACTGTTTACTTTTATAATATTTATAAACAATTATCAAATCAACTCTTTATAGTTATTGCTAGTATTGTACTTCTAATTATCGCAATTCAAACAGTTTACTCCATTCACTTCACTGTGTGAAATAATTCTCGCCGCCTTGATGTGAGAAGCGCCATATTTATACTCTACAAATTATACCAGAACCTTCCTGAATATTCCGTTCTCCGAAACCAAAATTTACTAAGATCTCACTAACCTACAGTTGTTTCAATTTCCAACAGATGTCGCTTGTGTCGCTTTTGTTGCCCGTAACAGTATTAATAATATTCTTTTTAAGATAGAATAGTCGATTCCATATGAACAAATTTTATTAACGTTTAACGATGTAAGCACTTTTAGAAAGTATAAATGTAGTGCTACTCAGAATAAAAATTCAGAGTTTAGCCAGCAATTCTCATGGTAGTATTATTTGCAAGATATTGAGCTCTTCAGCTCCAATATGGCCAATATATCAGGTATTGAGGTCTTCAGCTCCTGCTAATACTTTTCATCACCAGACATTGAGCTTTTAACTCTAGCTTGATGGATTTTTAAGGAATTGAGCTTCTTATCTCTAGAACTAAAAGTCACTAATCGTTCCTATATAAACACAGCGTCACCAGCCTGACTGTGAGAATTCTTCTATAACAAAAGTACATCGAAATTATCTACATGGCGACCGAATCTATGGAGAAATCATACAACCCTGGAAGAAAGTAAAATAATCTTTGATAACAACTTTACGGGACCCCACCAAAGGCCGGGGCCAATCACGATTCAGGAATATAGAACCAGAATATAAAAACAAATTCAATCACCACTACATAAGGAATTAATGACAAAAAAAAATAAAATAAGTAAAAAACGAATTTTCAAACAAAACTGAGGCCAAGTCGCATGAAAACGTAGAATATAAACTTTTCTTCACACACAGAGGTGGACTCACATTTTTTGATTGGGAAATTTTTCATGAATATTATTTCTCTTCATGAATCAAATCACTTAATACCTCTGATTGATCATACTGAAATATATCGATGATTGTCAGCGAATAAAACCTGAGTCCACCTCTGTGAAGAAAAGTTTATTTTCTACTTTTACATGCGACTTGGCGTCAGTTGTTTTTGAAAACTCCCTTTTTACTTATTTTATTTTCTGCCTTTTTCACGTTAACTAAATTGTTATTACGTACTGCATGGTGATATTTAAAACAATTTTATGACGGCTGAAAAGACACTGATTTACCAGTTTTTCAAAAAATCGTATCAAATCGTTGAAGTACTGCAACGGTTTTTTGAAATTCAAATAATGTTTTAAACAGCGCTTTTTAGCTGTATTCCAAATTGATCTCATATAACATGAATTTTCCCGATTTTCCATGTTTTCCACAGACTTTTCCTAGGAACTATGATTTTTTTTTAAAAATTTACATGAATTTTCCTCGATTTTTCATGCAAGTTTTCATGATTGTTGAAGAGAAAGTATTGATGCCAGTAGGACGGAAAAAATATGATTCCGCATAGCTTATAAAACTTTTTTGTCGGAAAATTTTCCGGAAAAGTCGGAAAATTCCGGAAATTTTCGGAAAATTTTCCAGAAAAATTGGAAAATTCTGCATTTTTCCTGCAACAGATTTATCACTAATTAGTCGTAGGTTGCAAAACGCTCAAACGCTTCCTTGGTCGGAAAAACTCCGCAAAAGCGTTTTACATGAATTTTCCTCGATTTTTTCTGGAAGTTTTCAGCATTGTCCGAGAGAAAGTAATGATGCCAGTTGATAGGGAACTTGATCCTACATAATTTAGAAAACTTTTTTACCGGAAAATTTTCCGGAAAATACGGAAAAATCGGAAAACTCTGCATTTTTCCTGAAACGGATTTATGACTAATCAAATTTGTACCAAATTTTCAAATGATTTTTCTCGATTTTCCGGGTTTTCCATGGAAATTTCCGGTTCAAATTTTGATAGATTCAATTGTCACGCGACATGAACCTGTGTGCAAGCTGTGATGACGAAAAGTGGGTCTACGAGAGTGTCGACAATAGTAAAAAAAATATATAAATATACAGACAGACATATTCATGTACGAGTTAAAGTGACAAACTGGCCCCAAAAAGTCCTGGTTTCGAGGCAAAATTTAGGAAGGAGATTTGCGATTACCACCGTTTAGTGGAGATATCTCAAGGGAAGCAAAAGATGAAATTCTCTTGGAAAAAGCTCAGCTAAAAAAAAGAAAGTCGGGAGAAAAGAAAAGAAAAACAAAAATGGAAGAATGAGCAATAAATAAAAATAGAAGATATATATACATAACTACTTCTCACACGTTAAGCTTGTTACTTTAGATAAGTCTGTTAAAACTTTTAGCTGTTCATAGATTTCATATAATTCTTAAAACTTACATAAATAATATATACAAATCATAATACAAAAACTTTCTTTTTCTTCTTTTATTGTCCTCAGAATTGATTCAAATTTTCTACTAACTAACGACTTTATTTAGTACTCAGCATGGTTAAAAAGCAATCAAAAATATCTAAAGAAGTAATAATAAATAATAATTCGGGCTATGCTACAAATAACACTGAAATAGGGAATAGGTTATTTTCGGATTTAGTGCTAATATTATTCATCTTAGGTATCCTAGTTATTTTATATCTTATATCAATTTAAATAAAAAAATATGTTATTAAAACCATAGATAGCCAAGTATCGAAAGCTAGAGTATAGATAAATATATAAAGTAATGGGTATACAAGAACATATTTCACAGTTAGAAAGAATAATAAGAAATTTCAAAAAGACTCCAAATAGAACCTACACACACTCATATTTTTTAGCCAAAATAAAACAAGATAGAGATATAAAAAATAATTTTTAATGTTTATATAGAACTGAATACCTAAAAGATCAAACTATCTCAATAAAATTTAAAAGCAAGTTCGAATCAAAATTCTAACTCAAAATGCTGAAACTTAATTGGTAAATACGCATACAGAAACAGAAATGGCAACTTTCGATATAGTTACAGCCACAAAAATTATTCCAGAATTTAATGAAGAACTAAAAAATCTGGACAATATTCTTAATTTAATACAATTCATCCATTATGAAATAGCGGACAATAGGCAAAAAGGAAGGCCAATAGACTTCGTTCTAAAAACAAAACTAGCAGCAATTGCTCAACCTAACATTAAATAGCCACCTGGAAGTAAAGTATTTTTAAAGATTTTAATTCCAAGTATTTCTAATCATTGAAAATCGGTTGGGAACGAAACGATGTATACCTACCTACAAGCACATCGATAAGGCAGTTTTTAGTGGAGATAACAATCAACATATCATGGCTACATTCCACATAAACAAATCCGGGACACAATCCAATGAGAGGAAAGTGACTTGTTTTCCATAACAGTACGCAAATCAAATGGAATTAGATTAAGACATCTGTACATTTAAATGAATATTTAAAATAGAAAATTAGCAATATTGTAATAGGTATCTAATTGTATAATTATAATCTTAATAACTTTAGCTAGGTAAAATTAGGAACAGCAACAAAAATGCTCAAAATTCCAGTTGCTTTGCACAGCTGCTAGGGTCAATGTACTCTTCTGACCTGTGCACAGCTGCTAGGGTCAACGGTTTTTTCTTTTGCTATCTACGCACAGCTGCTAATGTCAATGTACTTTGGTTGCTATGCGTAAGGTAAAATAATTTGTTGGTGCCGTGCGCAATTTAGAGGCAATATAAGTCGCAGGCCAATTTGAATCATTTTTTTTTTGTCGTATACAGCTTTCATAGGTTGCGCATCTTGTGGAAATCGACTTGGCTAGTGGTAATAAAATAGAATTATTAACAAATTAACTTTATCTTGGGTACCGACTGAGATAAAGATATATATTCTGGGTCTCGACTGGAATAAAATTTACTAACCTAATAACTTTATCTTGGGTAGCGACTGAGAAAAAGATAATTATTCTGGGTCTCGACTGCAATAAATCTTACTAACCTAATAACTTTATCTTGGGTAGCGACCGAGATAAAGATATTTATTCTGGGTCTCGACTGGAATAAATTTTACTAACTCAACAACTTTATCTAGGGTAGCGACTGACATAAAGATATTTATTCTGGGTCTCGACTGGAATAAATTCTATTAACCTTGTTAAAGTCTAAGTTATTAATTTTATTACTTTCACGTGTCGGTTACTTTGTTTGTAACATTTACATTGTACTTTGTTTGTGTTGTTTAATTTAATCGAATTAGCTGGGAATCAGATGTCATGTGAAAATTAATTCAATTGTTAGTTTCTGTTTTTTCGTTGAAATATATAGAGTTCAATTCAAGTTAAGAAAAAGTCCTCCTTTTTTTCTCAATATTCCTCCGTGCTGGAATTTATCCCTTTACAAAGAGGTTTCCTTCTATCCTTCCTTGGAGCTGGAAATTAGTCCGAAAACCAATTTCAAAGTGCTGAAAACTACATACGAAATAATCTACAGTCCACAAAGGAAACTAAATGGTCCATCAGAGCCAGATTCATTTTATTGAAATAATAATTTATTTCATAGAAAAACATAGCTAAACTGCGATTGGGGCAGTTGTGATTAAAAGTGTGTAAGAACTGTGATCTTCTTATGAATGCCCAGAATAATTCAAGAAAGAACACATAAGCAGAAACAAAACCAGATTATTCGAGAAGTCACTTTATCGTACTTTCTCCTGTGAATTTGATTATAAGCGATTACCATTACACGTTCAGAGTATATCATCCAAGAGAACGATATCAACAACAGTGTATATAAAAGTGTGCATAGCATAACGGCATCCGTACATCACGTAGAACCTTCAGTCAGATTATTGGGCATTTCATATTGGATTTAGTCGCGGTATTTCAATAAAACTTCATAAAGCTGAAATGGCAGAAAAGAAATCTTTAATACAAAGACGAGGTCGCTTACACGTTTGGAAACATTTGCAGAGCTTATAAGCGACAGCACGGTAGTAGAGGACATAGCTGTTCGTATGGACACGTTAGAAGAAACTTAGAAAGAGTTTCACGCTATAGAAGATGACCTATTACTCATCGACGAGCAAGAATCTGAGATCGAAGAAAATGAGAAAAAGTATTTCGAAGTAAAGTCCTTAATGTTACGCGCATTGAATTCCCGTCAGCAAAGATCAAAACCAGAGCAAAGTGATATGAATTCCACAATGAATCAGGTTATCTCTCAGCGGCAATCCTTGTCTAATAATTTCGACCGTTCTCAAAACTCGCTCAGCACTGTCCGGCTACCAAAGCTAAACATTCCCGAATTTTCAGGCGATTATAAAGAGTGGAATTCGTTCAAAGACCTCTTTGAATCGTCAATAAATGGAGATGTGTCTTTGAGCGGATCACAAAAATTCCAATATTTAAAGGGTCTAGTGAAAGGTAGCCCAGCAAGTCTGATTCGACATTTACCAGTCACGGACTCCAGCTTTTCAGAAGCTTGGGAGAAACTGAAGAAGCGGTTTGACAAACCATCGCATATTGTAACATCGGTCATAAGAACCTTCATGGAATTATCAAATCTAAACAGTCCGTCCTTTAGAGCCTTGCGCACTTTGTGTGATGTCTGCGATGAAGTAACACGGGGTTTAAGATCATTAGGGACAAGTGCTGAAGCCAGAGACCCATGGCTCATCTACATACTGCTAACAAAAATTGATTCAGAAACTAGAGAATCATGGTCTCACGAAGTAGCAGGGAAGGAATTTCCTACCTTTGATGAATTTCTCGCTTTTCTTAACAAACGAAGCGATGCCCTCGAGACTGCAGGTATAGCTACTAAGAAAATCCCTCACTCCGTCAAAACATTGCACAATTGTGTAAACAATAAAAATTTCAAGGGTGTGAAATGCGCTGCTGATCATCCAGTATATCAGTGTTCAGATTTCAAAGCTGACTCACCAGACAATCGAAAGGCTTTCGTCATATCAAAGTCACTTTGCTTTCGATGTTTAGGCCTACATCACTCAATTAAAAATTACTTCTCCAAATGACGTTGTTATCGCTGCAAGGGCAACCACCATTCCCTACTTCGCGAAGCTTCCTCCAGAGCGCCACGTACTAATGCGTCCGACAATAATAGTCTCTCAAAACATTCCATTGCTTCAATCAACTCTCAGCAATCAACACGTTATCCTGATTCGTCAATCAAACCTAATGCTGCCTCTTGTCATGTAGACCCTCAATTATCAGCACTTAACACCTATTCAAGCAAACCTAGAGACGTCTTTTCAACCGTCGCTATTTTGCCTACCGCCTTGTATAATGTAATGGATATCAGTGGACAGTATCACTTTTGCAGGATACTCTTGGACTCAGGCTCACAAATATCACTAATTTCTGAGCAATTCGCTCAACGGCTTGGGCTGAAGCGTCATAACGCCAGGTTTGCCATAAGCGGACTAGCATCAGTGGGCTTTGGACATACAAACGGAAAGCTTTAATTAAATATTTTTCCACATTGGGAAAATTCTCATGGACTCCAAGTAGTCGCGTACATTATTGATAATTTAACATCCTACGTACCGTCAAAGACAGTATGCACGGACAGATGCAATTTCTCTCGTACTCTCAAATTGGCCGATCCAGATTTTGATAAATCTTCCACAGTGGACATAATCCTTGGGGCAGACAAATTCTTCGAGCTCTTATGCAAAGGGAAATTACATAACAATCAAGGCCATCCAATTGCTCTCAATACAATATTTGGTTGGGTAATGGCAGGCACCCCTTCTGCAGATCACTCCTCTGCTCTGAGCATGAGCATATCATCGTTGACTGATTTACACAAAACTTTTCAATCCTTTTGGAGAACTGAAAATATGGGACTAGAGTCCCAACCTTAAGTGGAGAGGATATGCAAGCGGGAGCACACTTCAAAAAAACTTCCTCACGCGCAGCAGATGGTCGCTGCATAGTATCGCTACCTTTTACAGAAGATGCAAAACTTTTAGGACATTCAAAACGAAATGCACTTATACTCTCTAACTGAAGTTCACCCTAGAAGAGACGAGCTGGTTCGTGTGGTCTCCATCCAGACTCAACGTGGGATCTATAAGAGAGCAATCAATCGAATAATTAGGCTACCTTTGGTAGAGAGTTCAAGTTAAAAAAAAATCAATTTCTTAACGGCGGGAGTATGTTAAGGTCTAAGTTATAAATTTTATTACTTTCACTTGTCGGTTACTTTGTTTGTAACATTTACATTGTACTTTGTTTTGTGTGGTCTCCATCCAGACTCAACGTGGGATCTATAAGAGAGCAATCAATCGAATAATTAGGCTACCTTTGGTAGAGAGTTCAAGTTAAAAAAAAAATCAATTTCTTAACGGCGGGAGTATGTTAAGGTCTAAGTTATAAATTTTATTACTTTCACTTGTCGGTTACTTTGTTTGTAACATTTACATTGTACTTTGTTTTGTGTTGTTTAATTTAATCGAATTAGCTGGGAATCAGATGTCATGTGAAAATTAATTAAATTGTTAGTTTCACCGCTATACAGTATCATACCTGACAATTGCCTTAAGTATCTTTATTCTATGTGTTTATCTGCATATCAAATACAACACAAAGACCGGTAACCCAAAAAAAAAAAATAATACTTCCTGTACTTCCTGAACATAAACAGGAAAATGTGCCTACTCCGGCACCGAGAGAATGAAAATGCAAAATAACTCCTCCACCACAAAGAAAAACCACAGAAAACGTTTAACTTACAACGGTAACCTCTCGATTCCCAATTCGAATCCTCCTACGTCCATCTGCATCCAAACAAAACACTACTAAACAATTAAAAAGGAAAATAATATCTCAGGTTTTTCTTTTTTTTTTTAATAAATATTTAGGTAGTTTTTTTTTTAAAGAACAATAACTAACTATTAATGGGAAAAAATAAAAAGATCTATAAGTGTAAATAAAATAAATAAATAAATAGGTTAAATATGAATGGCTGTAAGACTACCAAACATTTAGATCTAAATATTATTCGCATTCTTCTATATTATCTTGGAAGCTTTAACTATAACAAATAAAAGGATTCATTATAAGAATCAGAAAAATAAAGTATGAAAAGAATTATTTGTGGATAGTATTATACTTATTATAGTAGCCATTATTTTCTTGGCAAACAATTTAATAAATTAAAAAAAAAAAATAAGAGAGAAAATAATTAAAATCTGTTTGGTAAGAAATAAATAAATAATAGTAATTATATAATTATAAATATACAAAAAAATAAAAAATAATAAAAATAGAGGTAGTTAGTTATAAACTTATCAAAAATACTTAGTGTTTAGTATTATTTACACCATCTCATACTCGTTATTAGCTATAAATGCATATAGTAAATTATCTTCTCTCTAAAATTGTAAATGATAGAAATTTTATTTTATAAGCAAGTCTCATTGTTCCAATTATGTACATACTTTTACATATTCCTACTATGTATAAACTTAAGTTAAATTAGAAATCATTTCCAGTAGGTACTAAAATTTTGCATAAAAACGTTTTTTTGTTATAAAAGAAAGTTTTCTCCTCAGAAGAATAAAACTTTCTTGTCGCCAGGGGGGAGGGATGTTGTGGCACAGGTGCCCAATGCCCCGAATCACAACCATAAGGTGAATACATCAATATATTGCCCTATGCAATATATTGATGTAACGCAGAAATGACCCTGAAAACGAAAAATCAATTCAATTTAAATTTTTTAAGTTTTTCAAGTGCATTCAAAAATTTCAAATGCATTTAAAAATGCATTTGCATGTCGTAACAAAGTGGAATTTAGCATATATTGCATTTCGTTATTAGACATGCACTCCACTCGCACGGTATACTTACCTACATGCCGTGTGATCGAATATCATTTTTCGTCGCGTAAATTGAATGCACTTGAGACAATTCACATATTCTTACGTAGGATCTTTCATAGTCGTGAGAAAGCAAAAAAAAAAAGCTTTTTGCAAGATAATGTGCGTACCTGGTTTCAATTTGCCCAAACCTCGGGGAGTTTGCTTTTCTACCGCCGAACCGGGCAGTCGAGTTAGATCTATATACTAAAACTTTCTATATTTAGAATAATATTTTAACATTGCAATTATATTTCGATCACTAAAGATTTCAATAATACTTTAACATTGTAATTGTATTTCGATCAGTAAAGATTTCGTACATATAACTAAACTATAAACTTAATATAATAAACCTATTTTTTCTCAAATTCCGAGTTTTATTTAAAATGATTATCGTGTGATCTTAATAAAAACTAAAAAGATTTGTTTTCCCCCTATGAGCACGACACTCAGACTATAACAGTGCCTTAGCTAGGTAGGTAGCTTAGGCTTGAAGGTAGGTAGATAGTTTAGGTAGATATGTAGCTGAAGTAGGCAGGTAGGTAGCTTAGGCAGTTAGGTGGTAGGTAGATAGGCAGGTAGGTAGCTTAGGAAGGTATCTGGCATAGGTAGACAAGTAGCTTAAGTACGTAGGTAGCTTAGGTATGTAGGTGGTTTATGTAGGCAGGTAGCTTAGGTAAACATGTAGCTTAGGTAGGTGGCCTCGGTAGCTAGGTATCTTAGGTAGGTAGGTCGCTTGGGAAGGTAGGCAGCTTAGGGAGGTTATTAGCTGAGGTAGATTGGTACTTTATTTAGGTAGGTAGGTAGCTTAGATAGGTAGGTAGCTTAGGCAGGTTGTTATATAGCTTAATTAGGTAGGTAGCTTAATTCGGTTGATAGCTTAGGTAGATAGTTAGCTTAGTTAAGTAGGTAGCTTCTATAGGTAGTAGCTTACGTACGTAGTTGGCTTAGGGAGGCAAGTAGCTTAGGTTTGTAGGTAGGTAGCTTACATAGGAAGTTAGTTTAGGCAGGCAGCTTAGGTAGATAGGTACCTTAGTTAGATATGTAGCGTGGGTAGATAAGTTGCTTAGGTTGATAGGTAGCTTATGTAGGTAGGTAGCTTAGCTAGGTAGGTTTCTAAGGGAGTTAGATAGCTTAGGGACGTAGGTTGATACGTAGCTTAGATAGGTTGGTAGCTTAGGCCGCTATGTTAGGTGGGTAGGTAGCTTAGGTAGACATGTGGCTTACGTAGGTAGACTAGGTAGATAGGTATGTAGGTAGCTTAAGTTAATAGGTAACTTAGGTAGATATGTAGTAGTAGTAAGCGGGTAGCTTAGGCAGATAGGTAGCTTAGGTTAATAGGTAAATTAGCTTGATAGGTAGATTAGGTTAATAGGTAGCTTAGGTAAGTTGGTGGGTAAGTAGCTGAGGTAGTTAGGTAACTTATGTAGGTAGGTTGCTTAGGTACGTAGGTAGCTTAGGCAGATATGTAGCTTAATTAGTTAGGTGGCTTAATTTGGTAGATAAGTGGGTAGGTAGCTTGGAGAGTTAGGTAGCTTAGGGTGGTTGTTGGCATAGGTAGATATATAGCATAAGTTGGTAGGAAGTTTAGGTGTGTAGTTAGTTTACGTAGGCAGCTAGCCTAAGTAAATATGTAGCTTAAGCAGGTGGCTTAGGTAGCTAGGCAGCTTAGGTAGGTAGGTAACTTAGATAGGCCGGTAGCTTGAGTGAGTAAGTAACTTAGGTATATATGTAGCTTAGGTATGTATCCAAGGTAGAGGAAACTTTCCGGGAAGTTTTCAAAATTGCTCGGAATTTTGGGAGTTTTCGTCTGATTCTGTGCATTTTTTATGAATTCAGTGTCTTTAAACAAATAACTATAGAGCAAAACCGGCACGTGAATAATGTCTTTAAAAGTCTAAAGATGCAAAAAATATAGCTCTAATGGTAAATTAGTACGAATTGTGAATATTATGGAAGGTTAATTAAAATATGGTTATTTAAGCAGTCTGGTTAGTTTTTACTTTATTATTTTGGAAAATATGCATGCGCGCAAATATACGAATATTACCCTGAAAGTGGACTTCTAGTAAATTAAACAGGTAGGTAATTATTCAGTAATCCTACCGGTTAATTTTCTGTAGATAAGGTCAGTAACGCGAATTCTGCTTACCTGCTCGCTCCAATTTATGTAGTAGTAGGTAATTCAGCAAACCCATAGCTGGTAGGTAACTGATTAATTGTTTTCGATTCATATTGATTTACTTATTTGAATATTTACACTTACAGCTTATCTAGAAAATAACGAACTACCTATGTATGTGCTATCAGGTAATTTTCCACTTATCGTTACCTGAAATTTTTTAATGTCTATTTATATATATGTATTTAGCGACACACTTCGTCATTACATGCAGATTAATTTTACTCTTAACAGTACCTGGAAAGCATTGGTTATTTTCAATTTCATAAGATGGTGTTCAGTAGCACTAACATCAGTAAATTTCTGAAGCTGGTGTAGGTAGATAGGTAGCTTAGTTAAGTAGGTCGCTTATGTTGGTTGGTAGCTTAGGTAGGTAGGTTGCTAAGCGATGTAAGTAGCTTAGCGACATAGGTTGATACGTAGCTTAGGTAAGTAGGTAGGTAACTTAGGCAGGTAGGCAGCTTAAGTGGGTAGGTAGCTTAGGTATATATGTAGCTTAGGTAGCTAGCCTAGGTAGCTATGTAGAGTAGGTAGATAGGTATGTAGATACATTAAGTTAATAGGTAGCTTAGGTAGGCAGGTGGATTAGGTAGTTACATAGCTGAGGTAGGTAGGTAGGTAGGTAGCTTATGTACGTAAGAAATTTAGAGAGGTAGGTAGCTTAGGGCGGAAGGCATCTTAGGTAGGTAGGCATCTTACGTAGCTAGGTAGCTTAAGTAGGTAGGTAGCTTATGTAGGTAGGTTGCTTAGGTATAAATGTAGCGTAGGTAGGGAGGTATATATAACTTAAATAAGTAGGTAGCTTAATTTGGTTGGTAGTTTAGATAGATAGTTAGCTTAGTTTATTAGGTAGTTTATGGAATTAGGTAGCTTCGGTAAATAGGTAACTTAGGTAGCTTAAATTGCTAGGTATCTTAGGTAGGTAAGTAGCTGAAGTAGGTAGGTATCTTAGGGTAGTATGCATCTTAGGGAGGCGGTTAGCTTGGGCAGATAGGTAGCTTATGTAGGTAGGTAGGTAAATAGCTTAGTTTGGCAGGTGGCCTAGGGAGGTGGGTCGCTTAGGGAGGTTGCTAACTTAGCTAGATAGGTAGCTTAGGTGTGTAATCAGGTTAGGTTGGCAGGTAGCTTAGGTATGTTATGTACCAATATTTTATTATTATCTTAGTATTATTTTCATTTCTGACTTCATGTACCATTCGGAGGATATCACTAGTTACCGATCAGTAAATCAAATCTAATGTATGTATATATGCCATTAATGCACACCTCGTATTGAAATCTAAATACGAAAACTTGAAAAGTCACCCAACATGTAGGCTAGATACCGGATTAACGCTAAGGGTTGATTAGCTATTGAGGTTGAGAGAAATTAAGAGAAAGAATTATATTTTAGGTGGCTACAATTTAATCGGTTTACCCTGTAATTGCAGACATTCAAATCTCCACAGTAAAATACGCGAGACGGAGGAAAGTATTCGATTCAATATATTCGCATACAGACCGATAACAGGAATATCTGTGTAATGATAACATAAAGGCAAATTTATTTTACCCCGCAGCAGTGCAATGTCAGAGAAATATCATATTGAAAAGATTCCCCGCACTGGATTTGGTAACGGCTGTAATAGGGCGAAGTAATAAAATAATTTGTTGTATGAAAATTGTGAAATGTAGCAAATTAAATTAGTATGTTGATTGAGCAAGAAAGGTGACCAAACCAATAGAGACCCCCAGTCAGGTATATTACCAGTTGAAACATATGAATTAATAGAACGAGCACTCCGCCCTTCACTAATTGGACGGGGCTGGGAAGTTGGTTTTTCAGACACCATTCAGGAGGATGATACACCTCCAATCAAAGTTCAATGTTTTGTTATATTAGGCGGTTATGCAAATCAATCGAGTGCCTTGGCTCCATACTGGATGGTCGTTATACCTTAAGGATGCAGCTCAAGGTTACCTGAAGTTCAACAGGTAAAAGTAAGTTAATCTAAAGCAAGAAAGAAAATAAAAATTTTCACCAACTACCCGACCCAGGGGCATAATTATACTGACTTATACTTTCTTGTCAATCGTGATGTTTTCCTTATTATTGTTGTGTTGTCCACTTGTCATAATATTAAAGAATAAGGGCATTTTTCGGATTGGGGTGTCCCCTAAAATAAACGGAAAAATTTCTAAATAAAAGATCATGTCCATACAGTACTGTAATACGTATCTGAAATGAAGACTGCTCCTTTTGTGCGTTGTGATATATCCTCTTTAAATATGTAATTACTGTTCTGATTATACCTCTTAGGCCATCATAACTACCTAGAGACGCGATATCCGCAGAATCAAAAAGGGAGAAGACACATTGCAGTCTGACCCAGTAGATGGAACACTGCCGAACGATGCAGCAACCAATCAACACATCAATATTTACCTCACACGGGATATCCACGGAATACCTCAACACCGCACATGGAGTACTACGAGAGCTACAAGTCAGTTAAAATAATAGATAAGATTACACTTCGTTAGATTAACACGTAAGATAGAGGTTAGGTCCCTATGTAGACACGGGAAAACTAGGGAAAACTGTTAAGTAAAAGTGGAAGGCAATATCGCTACTACACCTCGATCACTTTAAGTTGCTTCACAACAAACAAATAAACAAAAACATATAATCGCGTAGAATAACACAGAGTAAGCTTTTTCAGTAGTCTTGACAATCGCAAATAAAAGGATAATAGGAAAAGAAACCGCGAAAGTAAACACAGAATGTCATCTGTCACTGCGAAATCTTCACTATAGCCAATTCAATCGTGTCAAAACCAATTTTGTAACAGAGTTTTTGACAACTAGTTCACTAGAACTAGCATATTTTCAATTCGAAGTAGATTTGGAACATTCTTTAATTATCTGCCAATCACGACATCGAACACGGGTCACGTGAGGTTTTCTTTTTTTGCCGCCGTAAGCCGTTTTCCGCGCGTTTTTGCGGAAGAAGTGGCTAGGCAAGTCGAGTGGTGCCAATACACGGAGGACACTTCAGTATCTTCCTAATAATCGTTCGAAGCTGAGCTCCCGTCAAAACATCTAAATAACGATGCAATCATTTTGATAAAGCCCAATAAAATTCCTCGAACAAGCATAATAAAAGAAAAAGGAGTCGATGCCCTGGTGATTATATCTTTTCTCACACTCACGACCAAAGGAGGGATCTAGGATAAAAACATACAGCCCTAAAAGAAATCAAGAGACTTAGCTGGAGTGATTTGAGGTCACCCAAGCGTCGGTCGTCAAAAACGGGAACAAGATTGCTGGGGCGAATAGCAGTAACTAACGGTGCTCCAAGATAAGCTTTCCGGCCTAGTTGGGGTTTGGCTGCAACACAAGGAAAGAAAGATAAATTATTAAATATATTAACTAAATTCATTTATTTATTTACGAACATATTTAATTTATATATGTATATAGTCCATATCATATATTCGTATGGTAATCGGGGTTTATAATTTTCCTCTTACCCAAAAGTAGCAAATGTTTCCACAACCAACTTAAATTGGTGGTTTAAATTGTAGAAGGAAAAAAACTGAAGTGACGTGACTATTTTTTTTGTTTTTCGTGCATTGTTATGGCTCGGAAATACCTAAAATCAGATCCGCCTAAAGTCGTATGAAACCATTTATTTACTGCTGGAATTTTTCCATAATCGTATTCGCTCGCTTTTGAAATCCCGCGGGTTAAATAAAATTCTAAATTAGAGTGCAGTGGAGTTCGAAGTAAACTGCGAAAAAGAATCCCGCGGCAGATTGGGGAGCGCTGGTAAAATAGAAAAGAGGAAAGCGAGCCACAGTTTCCTTCTTCTAGTTTTGGCTCTGAAAGTGATAAGAAGTGTCTAATCGTGGGAAAAGTAATATATCTGGTTTTCTTTTTTTTTTTGTGGTAGCAGTATTTCCTCGTTTGGAGAATCTTTCCTTTTTGGAATAATAGCTGATTACGCACAAGTGCATAATAAACGGAATAAAGCTAAGTATCATTTTTATTTACGTGAAAATTTTCATACGCACCCCTCGGGGTAGAAAAAGAGTGTACCGATCCTAGCATAATCTAATCGTAAATCTATAGATCACTCGAGTTTCTTGATTCTCAGTGAACACCTGTTCGAGGGTAGAGGAAAACAAGGAAAAATCAAGTGGCGCCCATATACCCCACGAGGGACCGCACGCCGTCTCCACTGAGCACGTAACATATTTTGGCGCCCAACGTGGGGCCTAATTGAATAAAAAGTACTAAAAAAAAAAAAAAAGTCGGAATATTAAGAAAGATATGAAATACATTATAATTCGAATCTAATTTTTACATTTTGCTCATCCCTGCCATTGTCGAATTTTAAATATCTATTTCATTGGAAGGAATTTCCATAAATTCCATTGGGTTAAGCGGTACACTCGAATAGTTAAGGAAGGTACGTAATTCGTTCCCGTTCTGTCACATGTAGCGGCACTGGCTGTTAACAGTACTCGTCAACAAGAATTGTAAGTTGGAAGTGACACATAGCAAAGAAGATTTCTCAAACGAGTTATTTTATAGCCGTTTGGAAGAACTAATCAGGAAAAGATATACTTTTGTCTTACGCAGTTTAAAATGAGGAAATTTAAATAAATAAAACCTTTTCTTGTGTGAACAAAATTTTGGTGGCGGAATTTAGTTATATATCGGGCTGGAGCCTCTTTTAGTAAGAAACGTTTTTTTTTTGTTCCTTTACACAAGTATACGGGCATAAGTACGAGGGATAAACAGTTTCTTCTTTTTCTTTTTTTTTAATTTAAATTTTTCTTGTTTTGGTATAAATCACTACTGCTGAAGTGTGGAAATAATTTCAGCAGGAGCTTCGCATGCTCCGTGCAGCACAATAAGTGATCATCGAAGCATATGAAGCATATATCTGAGAAGCTCTAACAATTATATCAATTGCAGCAGGGAAGGAGATCTTAAAAAGTGATCAATATAATTGAAGTCGATGAACTTAGAACAAATATTTGCTTGCACTTTTTTCTTGTTACCAGAAGTTTGATTGTAATCGATGAAGTTTAGTATGTCAACCAGGTGATCTTCGAAAATTTTTTAATTTGTGTGATAAGTGGTTTCTGTGCGAGTAGTACACTTGCATGTGATGACATGTATGAATAAAACCAAATATTTTTCAGGTAACAATATATTACGAGTGTCTTAGATCATAAGTCTTAAATTTTATGCCTTGTGTAATTGAATACACTTTGGAAATTTTTCTTTGAAAAGCGTATAGTTCTTGCAGTATCATATAAAGACTAAAGTAGGAAATATTGCCATTCATGGTAAGGTTAATCTATTCAGAAAATTCGATAGTAAACTTAGTGGAATCTCAGAAAAAGGATAAAACCATATTTGAATTCGTTTTATGGTAGTATAAAATCGGTCGCACCTGTTATTACACAAACAAGGGAGTAACTAGATTGTTAGAACGGTGATCAACTGGATGTATTTCCTCTTAAGATATGTACCTCCCATATAATTTGAGCACGTGACTAAGAAACTTTCTGCATCCATTGAATTATCCTCCATCATGTGGAAGTTGTTATTGTTGCTTATTTCGCGAGTGGGTACATAGTGGTTGGTTTTATTTCCGCAGAAGTTCCGCATATTCTAGTGCTAGTTAAAGGTGATTCGGAAATTTGCAACAGAATTTTCCCCCCAGATTGGATTGGATTAATTAAAGTTAATTTGGGAAGAAATAAGAAGAAAATTCTAGTGTTAGTTATAAGTGATTTAGTTTTGGAAATTCGCAATAGAATTTTCCGTAAAATATTGCTCTAGATATTTTTTTTTGTTTGGGCTGAACTAAAGAAAGGCAATTTTAATCAGCTAATAGTTTTAAGTTAAATCTTAGGTTAACAATTTTGCTGCAAGATGACAATTGAGCCAACATAAGGCTCTCGCCAATATAATATAAAAATTTTTTTTTTGATTATGAGAGTTGAAGTTACTCGAAAAATTAACAACATATATATAAGTAGCAAGTGAGTGGATCTTTGCTTGCATTCTTCCGTCCACAATAGAGTAAAGGACGTTCAGGTTTATTTCGTCGGAATTTTTAACGTTAAGGTGCCTTACAGGATATTTAGCAAGTGGTTCCTAAAGGCCATTTCGCCTAATTTATCAGTCAAATTTGAATCATTTGGGGTCCTACTACGATTTGAAGAAAACGAAAATATATATATCGATATCTCGCGTGGGACACCCTCTTTATACTATAGTGCCCATAAGAATTAGATGGAAAGTTTTGTTCAAACTTAGCTTTTTGGTTTTATGTAGGAGAAACAATTGTGACGTTTGGGGTTTTGAAAGTAAAGGTGCAAGTGGTGTGCTTAACGTTCGCTATACCGTTCAAGTGGATTTGATAAAATTGGAACTGCAACATCGGTCCCCATTACTTCTCGGCAATTTTAGGGTTAAGATTTCTATCGTAGTTATTACTAATACATCATTAGTAACAGAATTTTCATTGGTGGCTGGTTAATCATAAAATATCATACTATATCCCATGAAGGAGCGCTAATGAACTGTTCCGTCAATTCCTTTTTCTTATAAATTTCCTTTTTTTTATTTCGAATTTTTCCAGTATTCTCGTGGTCGGCAAGGTACGAGGGTTACACTGCTCTATTGTGTCGACTCCTCTCCATTCGTTGCTAAATTGATAAGGATGGATATTAACAGATTTAATCAGGAAGAGTTATCCTACGAGTTGACTATCAGGGGGTTGAAAGTAGGTCCGGTAGATGACATGCGCAAGCTATTGAGAACAGCATTACAGGCAGAAAAGGAAAAGGGTATTTCGATTGAGTATCCTTCATATCCATTTACCATCGAGGAAGATGAAGAAGCTTTACGGAAGAAGATTGATGAAGTCAACGGTTTAATAGATGGTTTTAAGGGTGAAGAAGGGAGTGGGGATTACAAGAAAATTGTTACAAAGATTCAATGGGCATTACGCAGGCTGAAGGTAATGCCACAAGCCCCAAATGGAGACAAAAGTACAAGGGTTTCCCTACGAAGCTCACTAATAATAGCACTGGGAACTCTCCGTAGCAAAGTGGAAAGTAGTGATTTAGATTCAGATTCAGAGGAAGAAGAAAAAGCATCTCCAGTCACAAGTAATAAACACCGCGTAGCTATTGAGAAATGGGGTGTTCGATTTAATGGCGAAAAGGGACAATCCCTCAATTCATTTTTAGAGCGGGTCTCCGAACTCTGCGAAGCCCGGGGCGTGTCTAAAAGTCAACTGTTCAGGTCCGCTTTAGATCTGTTCGAAGGTCGCGCTTTATTGTGGTACAGAGCTGTAAAAGGCAAGTGTTCTTCATGGTCAGATCTGGTTAAAGAACTACGAAAGGAATATCTGCCATTAGATTTTGACGATCGCCTTATCGAAGAAATAAAAAGGCGTACTCAGGGTAGAACAGAATCCATAGGGACGTATGTGGCAGTAATGGAGAGTATGTTTTCTCGCCTTTCTACTAAGATAGCTGAGGAACAGAAACTTAAGATTTTAAAAAGGAATGTGATTCCTTTTTATCAGAGTCAATTGGGCTTACACGATATCGAGTCAATTGACGCGTTAGTCGATCTAGGTAGGAGGTTGGAAGCGGTGAGAGAAGCTGTAGAGTCATTTGCTCCCCCGCCATCACGTCGTAATACCACTTTACTGGAGCCCGATCTAGCTTACATGTCTACCGAAACTCAAAGTGTCGTCAGTATGGTGAACGAGAACTCTCGACCAAAGTTTAACTGCTTAAATTGTAAGGAAGATGGCCACACCGCCAGATTCTGCCGAGAATCGCGTAAGTGTTATGGTTGCGGCACCGTGGGAGTTATAAGGTCTCGTTGTCCAAGGTGTAGTCCAAATAACAGTAGCCCTAGTAGTGCTACTAATAATTCAAGTAATGGGAACGGAAGTCCAAGGCAATCAAATCGGGGAAACGAGAGTCGAGCTCGCAAGTAGGCGGCCTGTCGAGCTCAGCAAATTTTTCAAGAGCCGCAAATGTACCGGATAGTTATTGTAAGAGGTCAAATTATCACCAACCCTCAGCTGCGCTGGATTTCACTTTTCTTAGTATGGGTAGTGATAACCGTCCATTTTTGGAAATTTTAGTTTTTGGTGTGAAGTTGTTAGGACTTTTAGATTCGGGTGCCACTCGTACGGTCATGGGTCGACCAGGGTGGGATAAGCTCAAAGGAATGGGATTGCAACTCGTACCAATGAGACCTCAAGCGGTTGTTTTAGCAGACGGTGGGAGAATACAAGCTATTGGCGAAATTGATATACCGATTCAATTGGAAGGTGTCATGAAACTACTTAAGGTATTAATCATACCTGAGTTACCCCACTCCCTCATGCATGGGCGTCTCCAATCGTCTTAGCTAAGAAGAGAGATGGCTCTCATAGATTTTGTGTAGACTACAGGAAGCTGAACAGGGTTACTAAAAAGGATGCATATCCGCTACCATATGTAACGGCTATACTTGATAGTTTGAAAAACGCAAAGTTTATATCCTCGCTTGATATCAAATCTGCATTTTGGCAGATTCCGATGAGCCCCGAATCAAAGCAGTATACTGCCTTCACTGTCCCTGGTAGAGGCTTGTTCCAATTTTGTAGGATGCCATTTGGGCTTTCTAATTCACCTGCTACTTGGCAGAGGTTGATAGACTCAGTTTTAAGTGGTGAATTGGAGAAATTTGTTTTCGTCTATCTCGACGACATTATTATCGTTACTCCGTCTTTCGAGCAGCATACTAAGGTTTTAGCGACAGTCTTGGACAAGTTGTTCGAAGCTGGTTTGAGGATTAACTTTGAAAAATGTGAATTTTGTAGACCTGAGTTGCGATATCTAGGTTATATGGTGGGTTCTAATGGATTACAAGTGGATCCTGACAAGGTCAGATGCATTCTGGATATTCCCAGTCCTAGGACTGTTACAGATGTCAGGAAGTTTATTGGCATGGTGGCATGGTATAGGAGGTTCGTGCCCAATTTCGCGTCGTTAATTTCACCCTTAACTGAATTGTTGAAGAAGAATAAGAAATTTTTGTGGACCGGACAATGTGAAAAAGCCTTTCGAAAGGTCAAGGAGAAGTTAATAACAGCACCAATCTTATCGTGCCCTAATTTTGAATACGAGTTTACAGTACACACTGATGCTTCTGGCTATGGTATCGGAGCAGTGCTTACCCAAAATATAGATGAGACAGAAAGCGTCATTGCCTATTTAAGCAGGTCACTCACTCGTGCCGAACGTAACTACTCCACGACTGAAAGAGAATGTCTCGCAGTATTGTGGGCGGTCGAAAAATTACGACCATATCTGGAGGGAATGCGTTTCACTGTAGTGACGGACCATGCATCATTGTTATGGCTAAATAATTTAAAGGACCCCGTTGGCAGATTAGCCAGATGGGCTGTCCGAATGCAACAACACGACTTTCAAATTGTCCATCGCAAAGGAAGAGAGCACTTGCTTCCAGATTACCTTTCTAGAAGTGTCCCAGTAATAGATAGCATGCAACCAGAAGATGAAGTATCTTCCGATAAATGGTATAATAAGAGGGTGAGGTTAATCCTAGCTGATCCTCCGGCTTACCCTGATTGGAAAGTGGAAAACGGAGTTCTAAAGAAACATTGTTCTGTCCAATATCCGGATCTAGCGACAGAACTCGACCATTGGAAAATAGTATTACCTAAGAAAGAAAGAAAAGTTGTAATCTACGAAGCACACGACGCTCCTATATCAGGTCACATGGGAATTCAGAAGACCTTTGACCGGCTAATTCAGCGATTCTACTGGCCAAAAATGAAAAAGGATGTCGCAACTTATGTTAGGAATTGTAAAGTTTGTCAAGCAGTCAAGCCAGATCTTCAGAAAACAGCTGGTCCAATGGCCACTCGCAAGAATGCTAGCTTCCCTTGGGAAACTCTGTCTATGGACCTGATAGGCCCTCTGCCAAAATCTAATCAGGGATACGTATACATTTTAACTATCGTGGATCAGTTCAGTAAATTTCCACTCCTGTTCCCTTTGCGTTCGGCCACGGCCAAAGTCATAACTAGAACTTTAGAGGATTTCGTTTTCCTTTTATTTGGGGTGCCGAAGAATATTGTTTGTGATAATGGGGTTCAATTCACTAGTCGAGATTTCAAAACGTTAAGCGAGAATTATGGGGTTACTGTAAATTACACGGCATTATATCACCCGCAAGCCAACCCGAGTGAGCGGACTAACCAGGTAATCAAGACTATGCTTAGGGCGTATGTATCCGACAATCAACGAGAGTGGGACAGGCAGCTTCCCAAAGTTGCGTGTGCCATTCGGACATCTACACACGGTGTAACTAAAGTAACTCCCTACTTTGCAAACTTTGGACGGGAAATGGTCACCAATGGTAAATTCTATACAGAAGATAGGTTAAATTGGACGTACAATGTAGAGGTACACGCAAACGCGTTAGAGAAGGTCAGGTCTGATATCATAATGAGGTTAAAGAAAGCTTCAGAAACGAGTAAAAAGGTGTATGATTTACGTAGAAGGAATGTGAGGCATTTTCCTGGTGAGCTGGTCTGGAGAAAGAATTACGTGCTTTCGGATGCAGCGAGATATTTTCTGCGAAACTAGCGCCGAGATATATTGGCCCATTTAAGGTATTGAGAGCAGTCTCCCCATGGACCTACGAATTAGGTGACACAGATGGGAAGGAGTTAGGTATTTGGCACGTTAAGGATATTAAACCGTACTTAGATAAGGAACTCGATTGCTAAGCTCACTTTATAATGTTTGTTTGTTTTGTTTTGTATTACTTTTTTTTTTGTACTTCAACTGCTAATTACTTTATTTGCCTCCAAGCTATGGTGGGAGGGTAGAGTTGTCATCGGGGATATTTGAGTCGATCATTTAGAAGATTCCGGGGAAATCTTCTGAAAGGAAGGGAGGGATGTTATGGCTCGGAAATACCTAAAATCAGATCCGCCTAAAGTCGTATGAAACCATTTATTTACTGCTGGAATTTTTCCATAATCGTATTCGCTCGCTTTTGAAATCCCGCGGGTTAAATAAAATTCTAAATTAGAGTGCAGTGGAGTTCGAAGTAAACTGCGAAAAAGAATCCCGCGGCAGATTGGGGAGCGCTGGTAAAATAGAAAAGAGGAAAGCGAGCCACAGTTTCCTTCTTCTAGTTTTGGCTCTGAAAGTGATAAGAAGTGTCTAATCGTGGGAAAAGTAATATATCTGGTTTTCTTTTTTTTTTTTGTGGTAGCAGTATTTCCTCGTTTGGAGAATCTTTCCTTTTTGGAATAATAGCTGATTACGCACAAGTGCATAATAAACGGAATAAAGCTAAGTATCATTTTTATTTACGTGAAAATTTTCACACGCACCCCTCGGGGTAGAAAAAGAGTGTACCGATCCTAGCATAATCTAATCGTAAATCTATAGATCACTCGAGTTTCTTGATTCTCAGTGAACACCTGTTCGAGGGTAGAGGAAAACAAGGAAAAATCAAGTGGCGCCCATATACCCCACGAGGGACCGCACGCCGTCTCCACTGAGCACGTAACATATTTTGGCGCCCAACGTGGGGCCTAATTGAATAAAAAGTACTAAAAAAAAAAAAAAGTCGGAATATTAAGAAAGATATGAAATACATTATAATTCGAATCTAATTTTTACATTTTGCTCATCCCTGCCATTGTCGAATTTTAAATATCTATTTCATTGGAAGGAATTTCCATAAATTCCATTGGGTTAAGCGGTACACTCGAATAGTTAAGGAAGGTACGTAATTCGTTCCCGTTCTGTCACATGTAGCGGCACTGGCTGTTAACAGTACTCGTCAACAAGAATTGTAAGTTGGAAGTGACACATAGCAAAGAAGATTTCTCAAACAAGTTATTTTATAGCCGTTTGGAAGAACTAATCAGGAAAAGATATACTTTTGTCTTACGCAGTTTAAAATGAGGAAATTTAAATAAATAAAACCTTTTCTTGTGTGAACAAAATTTTGGTGGCGGAATTTAGTTATATATCGGGCTGGAGCCTCTTTTAGTAAGAAACGTTTTTTTTTTGTTCCTTTACACAAGTATACGGGCATAAGTACGAGGGATAAACAGTTTCTTCTTTTTCTTTTTTTTTAATTTAAATTTTTCTTGTTTTGGTATAAATCACTACTGCTGAAGTGTGGAAATAATTTCAGCAGGAGCTTCGCATGCTCCGTGCAGCACAATAAGTGATCATCGAAGCATATGAAGCATATATCTGAGAAGCTCTAACAATTATATCAATTGCAGCAGGGAAGGAGATCTTAAAAAGTGATCAATATAATTGAAGTCGATGAACTTAGAACAAATATTTGCTTGCACTTTTTTCTTGTTACCAGAAGTTTGATTGTAATCGATGAAGTTTAGTATGTCAACCAGGTGATCTTCGAAAATTTTTTAATTTGTGTGATAAGTGGTTTCTGTGCGAGTAGTACACTTGCATGTGATGACATGTATGAATAAAACCAAATATTTTTCAGGTAACAATATATTACGAGTGTCTTAGATCATAAGTCTTAAATTTTATGCCTTGTGTAATTGAATACACTTTGGAAATTTTTCTTTGAAAAGCGTATAGTTCTTGCAGTATCATATAAAGACTAAAGTAGGAAATATTGCCATTCATGGTAAGGTTAATCTATTCAGAAAATTCGATAGTAAACTTAGTGGAATCTCAGAAAAAGGATAAAACCATATTTGAATTCGTTTTATGGTAGTATAAAATCGGTCGCACCTGTTATTACACAAACAAGGGAGTAACTAGATTGTTAGAACGGTGATCAACTGGATGTATTTCCTCTTAAGATATGTACCTCCCATATAATTTGAGCACGTGACTAAGAAACTTTCTGCATCCATTGAATTATCCTCCATCATGTGGAAGTTGTTATTGTTGCTTATTTCGCGAGTGGGTACATAGTGGTTGGTTTTATTTCCGCAGAAGTTCCGCATATTCTAGTGCTAGTTAAAGGTGATTCGGAAATTTGCAACAGAATTTTCCCCCCAGATTGGATTGGATTAATTAAAGTTAATTTGGGAAGAAATAAGAAGAAAATTCTAGTGTTAGTTATAAGTGATTTAGTTTTGGAAATTCGCAATAGAATTTTCCGTAAAATATTGCTCTAGATATTTTTTTTTGTTTGGGCTGAACTAAAGAAAGGCAATTTTAATCAGCTAATAGTTTTAAGTTAAATCTTAGGTTAACAATTTTGCTGCAAGATGACAATTGAGCCAACATAAGGCTCTCGCCAATATAATATAAAAATTTTTTTTTTGATTATGAGAGTTGAAGTTACTCGAAAAATTAACAACATATATATAAGTAGCAAGTGAGTGGATCTTTGCTTGCATTCTTCCGTCCACAATAGAGTAAAGGACGTTCAGGTTTATTTCGTCGGAATTTTTAACGTTAAGGTGCCTTACAGGATATTTAGCAAGTGGTTCCTAAAGGCCATTTCGCCTAATTTATCAGTCAAATTTGAATCATTTGGGGTCCTACTACGATTTGAAGAAAACGAAAATATATATATCGATATCTCGCGTGGGACACCCTCTTTATACTATAGTGCCCATAAGAATTAGATGGAAAGTTTTGTTCAAACTTAGCTTTTTGGTTTTATGTAGGAGAAACAATTGTGACGTTTGGGGTTTTGAAAGTAAAGGTGCAAGTGGTGTGCTTAACGTTCGCTATACCGTTCAAGTGGATTTGATAAAATTGGAACTGCAACATCGGTCCCCATTACTTCTCGGCAATTTTAGGGTTAAGATTTCTATCGTAGTTATTACTAATACATCATTAGTAACAGAATTTTCATTGGTGGCTGGTTAATCATAAAATATCATACTATATCCCATGAAGGAGCGCTAATGAACTGTTCCGTCAATTCCTTTTTCTTATAAATTTCCTTTTTTTTATTTCGAATTTTTCCAGTATTCTCGTGGTCGGCAAGGTACGAGGGTTACACTGCTCTATTGTGTCGACTCCTCTCCATTCGTTGCTAAATTGATAAGGATGGATATTAACAGATTTAATCAGGAAGAGTTATCCTACGAGTTGACTATCAGGGGGTTGAAAGTAGGTCCGGTAGATGACATGCGCAAGCTATTGAGAACAGCATTACAGGCAGAAAAGGAAAAGGGTATTTCGATTGAGTATCCTTCATATCCATTTACCATCGAGGAAGATGAAGAAGCTTTACGGAAGAAGATTGATGAAGTCAACGGTTTAATAGATGGTTTTAAGGGTGAAGAAGGGAGTGGGGATTACAAGAAAATTGTTACAAAGATTCAATGGGCATTACGCAGGCTGAAGGTAATGCCACAAGCCCCAAATGGAGACAAAAGTACAAGGGTTTCCCTACGAAGCTCACTAATAATAGCACTGGGAACTCTCCGTAGCAAAGTGGAAAGTAGTGATTTAGATTCAGATTCAGAGGAAGAAGAAAAAGCATCTCCAGTCACAAGTAATAAACACCGCGTAGCTATTGAGAAATGGGGTGTTCGATTTAATGGCGAAAAGGGACAATCCCTCAATTCATTTTTAGAGCGGGTCTCCGAACTCTGCGAAGCCCGGGGCGTGTCTAAAAGTCAACTGTTCAGGTCCGCTTTAGATCTGTTCGAAGGTCGCGCTTTATTGTGGTACAGAGCTGTAAAAGGCAAGTGTTCTTCATGGTCAGATCTGGTTAAAGAACTACGAAAGGAATATCTGCCATTAGATTTTGACGATTGCCTTATCGAAGAAATAAAAAGGCGTACTCAGGGTAGAACAGAATCCATAGGGACGTATGTGGCAGTAATGGAGAGTATGTTTTCTCGCCTTTCTACTAAGATAGCTGAGGAACAGAAACTTAAGATTTTAAAAAGGAATGTGATTCCTTTTTATCAGAGTCAATTGGGCTTACACGATATCGAGTCAATTGACGCGTTAGTCGATCTAGGTAGGAGGTTGGAAGCGGTGAGAGAAGCTGTAGAGTCATTTGCTCCCCCGCCATCACGTCGTAATACCACTTTACTGGAGCCCGATCTAGCTTACATGTCTACCGAAACTCAAAGTGTCGTCAGTATGGTGAACGAGAACTCTCGACCAAAGTTTAACTGCTTAAATTGTAAGGAAGATGGCCACACCGCCAGATTCTGCCGAGAATCGCGTAAGTGTTATGGTTGCGGCACCGTGGGAGTTATAAGGTCTCGTTGTCCAAGGTGTAGTCCAAATAACAGTAGCCCTAGTAGTGCTACTAATAATTCAAGTAATGGGAACGGAAGTCCAAGGCAATCAAATCGGGGAAACGAGAGTCGAGCTCGCAAGTAGGCGGCCTGTCGAGCTCAGCAAATTTTTCAAGAGCCGCAAATGTACCGGATAGTTATTGTAAGAGGTCAAATTATCACCAACCCTCAGCTGCGCTGGATTTCACTTTTCTTAGTATGGGTAGTGATAACCGTCCATTTTTGGAAATTTTAGTTTTTGGTGTGAAGTTGTTAGGACTTTTAGATTCGGGTGCCACTCGTACGGTCATGGGTCGACCAGGGTGGGATAAGCTCAAAGGAATGGGATTGCAACTCGTACCAATGAGACCTCAAGCGGTTGTTTTAGCAGACGGTGGGAGAATACAAGCTATTGGCGAAATTGATATACCGATTCAATTGGAAGGTGTCATGAAACTACTTAAGGTATTAATCATACCTGAGTTACCCCACTCCCTCATGCATGGGCGTCTCCAATCGTCTTAGCTAAGAAGAGAGATGGCTCTCATAGATTTTGTGTAGACTACAGGAAGCTGAACAGGGTTACTAAAAAGGATGCATATCCGCTACCATATGTAACGGCTATACTTGATAGTTTGAAAAACGCAAAGTTTATATCCTCGCTTGATATCAAATCTGCATTTTGGCAGATTCCGATGAGCCCCGAATCAAAGCAGTATACTGCCTTCACTGTCCCTGGTAGAGGCTTGTTCCAATTTTGTAGGATGCCATTTGGGCTTTCTAATTCACCTGCTACTTGGCAGAGGTTGATAGACTCAGTTTTAAGTGGTGAATTGGAGAAATTTGTTTTCGTCTATCTCGACGACATTATTATCGTTACTCCGTCTTTCGAGCAGCATACTAAGGTTTTAGCGACAGTCTTGGACAAGTTGTTCGAAGCTGGTTTGAGGATTAACTTTGAAAAATGTGAATTTTGTAGACCTGAGTTGCGATATCTAGGTTATATGGTGGGTTCTAATGGATTACAAGTGGATCCTGACAAGGTCAGATGCATTCTGGATATTCCCAGTCCTAGGACTGTTACAGATGTCAGGAAGTTTATTGGCATGGTGGCATGGTATAGGAGGTTCGTGCCCAATTTCGCGTCGTTAATTTCACCCTTAACTGAATTGTTGAAGAAGAATAAGAAATTTTTGTGGACCGGACAATGTGAAAAAGCCTTTCGAAAGGTCAAGGAGAAGTTAATAACAGCACCAATCTTATCGTGCCCTAATTTTGAATACGAGTTTACAGTACACACTGATGCTTCTGGCTATGGTATCGGAGCAGCGCTTACCCAAAATATAGATGAGACAGAAAGCGTCATTGCCTATTTAAGCAGGTCACTCACTCGTGCCGAACGTAACTACTCCACGACTGAAAGAGAATGTCTCGCAGTATTGTGGGCGGTCGAAAAATTACGACCATATCTGGAGGGAATGCGTTTCACTGTAGTGACGGACCATGCATCATTGTTATGGCTAAATAATTTAAAGGACCCCGTTGGCAGATTAGCCAGATGGGCTGTCCGAATGCAACAACACGACTTTCAAATTGTCCATCGCAAAGGAAGAGAGCACTTGCTTCCAGATTACCTTTCTAGAAGTGTCCCAGTAATAGATAGCATGCAACCAGAAGATGAAGTATCTTCCGATAAATGGTATAATAAGAGGGTGAGGTTAATCCTAGCTGATCCTCCGGCTTACCCTGATTGGAAAGTGGAAAACGGAGTTCTAAAGAAACATTGTTCTGTCCAATATCCGGATCTAGCGACAGAACTCGACCATTGGAAAATAGTATTACCTAAGAAAGAAAGAAAAGTTGTAATCTACGAAGCACACGACGCTCCTATATCAGGTCACATGGGAATTCAGAAGACCTTTGACCGGCTAATTCAGCGATTCTACTGGCCAAAAATGAAAAAGGATGTCGCAACTTATGTTAGGAATTGTAAAGTTTGTCAAGCAGTCAAGCCAGATCTTCAGAAAACAGCTGGTCCAATGGCCACTCGCAAGAATGCTAGCTTCCCTTGGGAAACTCTGTCTATGGACTTGATAGGCCCTCTGCCAAAATCTAATCAGGGATACGTATACATTTTAACTATCGTGGATCAGTTCAGTAAATTTCCACTCCTGTTCCCTTTGCGTTCGGCCACGGCCAAAGTCATAACTAGAACTTTAGAGGATTTCGTTTTCCTTTTATTTGGGGTGCCGAAGAATATTGTTTGTGATAATGGGGTTCAATTCACTAGTCGAGATTTCAAAACGTTAAGCGAGAATTATGGGGTTACTGTAAATTACACGGCATTATATCACCCGCAAGCCAACCCGAGTGAGCGGACTAACCAGGTAATCAAGACTATGCTTAGGGCGTATGTATCCGACAATCAACGAGAGTGGGACAGGCAGCTTCCCAAAGTTGCGTGTGCCATTCGGACATCTACACACGGTGTAACTAAAGTAACTCCCTACTTTGCAAACTTTGGACGGGAAATGGTCACCAATGGTAAATTCTATACAGAAGATAGGTTAAATTGGACGTACAATGTAGAGGTACACGCAAACGCGTTAGAGAAGGTCAGGTCTGATATCATAATGAGGTTAAAGAAAGCTTCAGAAACGAGTAAAAAGGTGTATGATTTACGTAGAAGGAATGTGAGGCATTTTCCTGGTGAGCTGGTCTGGAGAAAGAATTACGTGCTTTCGGATGCAGCGAGATATTTTTCTGCGAAACTAGCGCCGAGATATATTGGCCCATTTAAGGTATTGAGAGCAGTCTCCCCATGGACCTACGAATTAGGTGACACAGATGGGAAGGAGTTAGGTATTTGGCACGTTAAGGATATTAAACCGTACTTAGATAAGGAACTCGATTGCTAAGCTCACTTTATAATGTTTGTTTGTTTTGTTTTGTATTACTTTTTTTTTTGTACTTCAACTGCTAATTACTTTATTTGCCTCCAAGCTATGGTGGGAGGGTAGAGTTGTCATCGGGGATATTTGAGTCGATCATTTAGAAGATTCCGGGGAAATCTTCTGAAAGGAAGGGAGGGATGTTATGGCTCGGAAATACCTAAAATCAGATCCGCCTAAAGTCGTATGAAACCATTTATTTACTGCTGGAATTTTTCCATAATCGTATTCGCTCGCTTTTGAAATCCCGCGGGTTAAATAAAATTCTAAATTAGAGTGCAGTGGAGTTCGAAGTAAACTGCGAAAAAGAATCCCGCGGCAGATTGGGGAGCGCTGGTAAAATAGAAAAGAGGAAAGCGAGCCACAGTTTCCTTCTTCTAGTTTTGGCTCTGAAAGTGATAAGAAGTGTCTAATCGTGGGAAAAGTAATATATCTGGTTTTCTTTTTTTTTTTTGTGGTAGCAGTATTTCCTCGTTTGGAGAATCTTTCCTTTTTGGAATAATAGCTGATTACGCACAAGTGCATAATAAACGGAATAAAGCTAAGTATCATTTTTATTTACGTGAAAATTTTCACACGCACCCCTCGGGGTAGAAAAAGAGTGTACCGATCCTAGCATAATCTAATCGTAAATCTATAGATCACTCGAGTTTCTTGATTCTCAGTGAACACCTGTTCGAGGGTAGAGGAAAACAAGGAAAAATCAAGTGGCGCCCATATACCCCACGAGGGACCGCACGCCGTCTCCACTGAGCACGTAACAGCATACATATTTATTTGGGCTACTTGATCATCATATGTGTGTGTTCGCGGTCAACTTGGATGGTGGAAATAAATTAAAAGAGATTGTATTCCAGATAAGTAGTACCGTATTTTCTTTAGAGTAGACGAACTGAGGGAGTCCGCCCCGTTCACATGATCTCGCAAAACTATCTAACGGATTGATTAAGGGAAGGAAAGATTTAGTGGTAATATTGCCTTCCGTTAGGAGTATGGCATATATATATATCGGTGTAGTTAGTCACAGGGTGACGTAGTAATAGCAGGGGTTCGGTACTAATTCTTAATTTACCTCAATTTGTTCGATTAGATTAGACCAACCTTGTCCAGTATGCATTTAATGTTAATAAAGTCGTGTTATGTTTTCCGTTAGAATGTATAGGAATAAATTTAAATTTCAATCAATTCCCATAGCCCTTCGTTGTCGTTTTCAAATAAGTTCTTTGGCCGAATTAAGAAATATAAAAGCCCATCCCAAATCTTCACTAAACCTCTGATATTGTTTCTTTAACAAACGGATGGCTGTGAGAGCAGCGAATATAACACACTACGAATATTTTGTTTGGTTGTTTAAATTGAATATTGTTGTCTTTAAATTTAACCCGATAGTAGAGCGAATATTACACACTAAGGAAACCTTTTTTTTGTTATTGCTTAAATAAATTAATCAATTGAACGGAAGATACTATAGCATCTTTGTTTTTACTCGAGTGTTTGCTTTTCATTTAACGAAGCGGTTTCGTGACTTTCCACTCCCAAAAGTTACGCAGCGCTCAAAATTTATTTATCTGCCCTCGAAAGCGATATTCTTCTTCTGGCTCGAAGACGTAGAGCATCAAACGACCCACCCCATCTCCCTTAGCTGGTCGCAACCAATGTCGTGCATGAATTAAGGCACGTAACAAGTTACCTTAGGTAGGTTTGAAGGTAGGCAACTTACTTAGGTAGTTAATATTGGCAGGTAGCTTAGGTAGGTAGGTGGGTAGCTTAGATAGATATGTTGCTTGGGTTGAATGGTGGAATAGATTGATACGTAACTTAGATAGGTAGGTAGCTTAGGCAGGAAGGTTGCTTAGGTGGGAAGGTAATTTAGGTATGTTTGTAGCTTACGTAGGTGGCCTAGGTATAGTAGGTACTTTACGTAGATAGGTAGCTAAGATAGATAAGTAGCTTAATCAAGCAGCTTTTTGTAGCTGGGTAGATTAAGTGGGTAAGTAGCATATTTGGGTAGGTAGGTAGGTAGGTAGGTTGGGTTGATAGGTAGGATGGTAGTTCAGGGCGGATGGTAGGAAGGTAGGCTTCTTAAATAGGCAGGTAAGTAGATTAGAGGTTCTAGCTTAGGTAGGTAGCTTATACATCTTAGGTAGTGGGGTACATTTGGTAGACAGGTAGGTTGGGTGGGTGGGTAACTAGGGTAGTTTGGCAGCTAAGTTAGGTTGGTATTGTGGTAGCTTAGGTAAATAGGTAGCATAGGTTGGTAGGTAGACAACTTAGGTAGGTAGTTATTTTGTGTAGCCACGTAGCTACGTTAGGTAGTACATAGCTTAGGTAGGTAAGTAGGTTGTTTTCGATGGTAGCTTAAGTACATAGTTAGCTTAGGTAAGTAGTAGCTTATGTACGTATGTACCTTAGGGGCAGGCAGCTAAGGGAGGTAGGTAGTTTAGGAAGTTAGGTTAGGTAAGTATGTAGCTTAGGTAGATATGTATCTTAGGTATGGAGCTTATGTAGCTAGTTAGCTTAGAAAAGTAGGCAGCTTAGGTGGGTTGGTAGCTTAAGTAGGTATATAGCTTAGATAGGTAGCCTAGGTAACTAGATAGCTTAGGTAGATAGGTAGGTAGGTAGGTTAGGTCAATACAAAGCTTAGTTAGGTAGGAATGTAGCTTAGGTAGGAATGTAGCTTAGGTAGGAATGTAGCTTAGGTAGGAATGTAGCTTAGGTAGGAATGTAGCTTAGGTAGGAATGTAGCTTAGGTAGGTAGCCTAGGTTTTTTAATACGTATGTAGTTTAAGTAAATAGGTTGCGTAGGTATGTAGGTAGCTTAGCTAAGTACATACCTTATACAGGTAGGTAGCTTAGGGCGGTATGTAGCTTAGGTAGACAGTTATCTTAGTTTTATAGGTAGGTAGCTACGATAGGTAGGTAGTTTAGGCAGCTCGGTTAGTAGGTAGGTAGCTTAAGGGCGTAAGTAGCTTAGGTTGGTAGATATTTAGGTTAAGTGGGTAGGTAGCTTAGGTAGATTGATAGCTTAGGTAGATATGTAGCTTGGCTGAGTAGATTACTCAGGTAGATATGTATCTTAGGTTGGTAATCTGGATAGTTAAGTAGCTTAGGTAGGTATGTATTTAGAGCTTAGGTAAATAGGTAGCTTAGATAGGTAGGTAGTAGCTTATGCAGGTACCTTTTGTAGGTAGGTAGCTTCAGTGTTGTTCCTCTAAGCGTAGACTTTCATTGTCTACTCTTTAACGTAGACATTATCGTAGACAAACAAATTTATCGTAGACAATGTCAACTAATGTGTCGAGAATGTAGGCTTTGTACTCTGTTACGAACAAAACTTTCAGTTAGTACGTGAAGTAGTATTTTATTTTTATGTAAATTAAAAACAAGTTTAAGACAAGTTATAATTATAAAATATATCGAAAAATAAGGCTTTCGATGAAGTTGGATTCGATCATGAAAAAACAACATTTTTTTATTTAAGGCACTCAACAGCGTGATTGGGACAATTATCAAAAGAAAACCTCAGTTTTCGAAATTCTATACATGAATGGTATAATAAAGCCATTAGCTTTTTGGAATATTTTTTTTTTATTTTCCTAGAGCCTACAGAGTCTCTTATAGATTATTTATACTAAAAAAAATTAGTTAATTAATTTAATTAATTAATCAACTGAGAAACAGAATTTCGTACAAAAATAATAAGATATTTAATTTGAAATTTTCATGTAAAAATTCTATATAATTATTACGTAGTTGAATTTTCAAGCATTAATAAAGATTACTTATATCTCTTGGAGCGGAGAAATATAAAGTGAAAACATAAGTATGTAAGTTTTTTTCTGGAGCATATAAATTCAATATAATTGACAAGCTCTGGACGTAAAATATTGGAACACAGAATATCCGCCTGAAACTCAGTTTTGATAATCATATTAGCAAACGTCTCGTACGAGGGTAAGTTATCCCCCCATATATTAAGCATGTAACATATAGAACATGTAAAAGTTCTTTGAATAGATTCAAATCTGTGTATATACACTTGGTATTGGGGAGACCTAATTATTGCAGCATATTTTAATATGGGACGAACAATAGTAGTAAACAAAGTCCTAAAAGTATCAACGTTTTTCTTGCAAATGAGAGTTTATTATAAAAAGTACACCCAAATCGGTGATTTCGCGACAACGACTTACAGAAACATCATTAATAACATCATTAAAGCATATCGGGCTTATAGAACAATAATAAGTTCAAATTTTGAAGTATTTAAATTGGCGCCATTTCTACGACACCAGTTAGAGAAACTATCAAGATCATTTTGTAACTGAAGGCTAGAATTTGAGGAAAGAATTTTTAGTAACAACTTTAAATCATCAGCATAAATTAAACAGCGTGAGTACTTGAATATTGAGCTAATATCATTAATGAAAATATTGAATAATATAGGACCGCAGTGACTACCTGAAAAACTCCAAAATTTGCTTTAAAGATGCGTGAATAGTTTGTTTAAATTTTGACAATTGGTTTTCGGTTTGTAAGATAAGATATGATCCAATGTAAATAAGTTGAATGAAAGCTAAGAGTGCGAAGCTTATTTATTAAAATATGGATGCAAACTCTATCGAACGTTTTATAGGAATCTGTGTATATACAGTCAGCTTGTGCTCCTACCTCATTGGAATTGATGCAATAATTTGTGAATAAGGCAAGATTTGTGACTGTTGATCTTCCCTTTTGAAATCCATGTTGATCAGAGCAGATAATTTCTCTACATAAAAAAGATACTTTAGCAGCGATAATGCTATCAAGCAACTTTTGTAAAACATTCATAAGAGCAACAGCTCTATAGTTGTTAATATAATGATGTGCATCACTATTGAAAATTGGTTTAATAATTGTTGTTTTCCACGCATCTAGAATTATCACAGATTTAAGTATTAAATTTAAAAATATACTTTAAAGCTAGGATAAAGGAATATTTGCAGGATTTATTTATAATTTACTTTTTCAGATTATTTATTGCCTGTTCAAAATCTGAATTATATATATACATATATATAAAGTACATATAGTAGCAATGTGTCATTTCACTCCCAGTTAGCTATAAAACTATAAAACGTTGCAGATTTCAGAATCATCTGCCCATTTTTTCAAGCTGGTAACAGGTTCTTTCTCCAAGTAAAGATCGGTTAACATTTGAAAGATCAAAACAATTGATGCATAATTATTCTTCTCCTAGAATTAAGCATGATACATACAGCGAAGATGCTGATAATCAGATTAGTTTTTTAGGTCAGCCAGTCCCTTTAACGCGTACACGAATTTGTCTGTAGGTATATTTATTTATATATTTCTTTTTACTATTTTCGGCACTCTAGTAGACCCACTTTACGTCATCACAGCAAGCTGAAATTTGGCACACAGGTTCATGTCGCGTGACAATTGAACCTATCAAAATTCGAACAGAAATTTCCATGGAAAACTCGGAAAATAGGGAAAAATCATTTGAAAGTTTGGTACAAATTTGATTAGTGATAAATACCTTTCAGGAAAAAGGCAGAGTTTTCCGATTTTTCCGAAAAAAAATTCCCTATTTACTGGCATCATTACTTTCTCTCCGACAATGGTGAAAACTTGCAGAAAAAATCAAGGAAAATTCATGTAAAACGCTTTTACGGAGTTTTTCCGAACAAGGAAGCGTTTGAGCGTTTTTCAACCCAAGACAAATTTGTAGAGCGAAATGATTTGCAGTAGTTTTGTGGAAAACTACATGGAAAACCCGGAAAATCGTCGGAAAAATTTTCATCTATATGATTAGTGATAAATCTGTTTCAGGAAAAGTGCAGAATTTTTCAATTTTTCTGGAAAATTTTCCGAAACCATTTTTTTCCGTCCTACTGGCATCAATACTTTCTCTTCAACAATCATGAAAACTTGCATGAAAAATCGAGGTAAATTCATGTAAATTTTGAAAAAAAATTCATAGTAATAGGAAAAATCTATGGAAAACATGGAAAATCGGGAAAATTCATGTTATATGGAACCAATTTGGAATACAGCTAAAAAGCGCTGTTTAAAACATAACTTGAATTTCAGAAAATCGTTGCAGTACTTAAGCGATTTGATACTCGAATAAATTTTTTGAAAAACTGGTAAACCAGTGTCTTTTCAGCCGTTATAAAATTGTTTTAAAATATCTCTATGCAGCACGTAATAATAATTTAGTTAACGTGAACAACGCAGAGGTGGACTCAGATTTTGTTTGCTGACTATCACCGATATATTTCAGTATAATAAATCAGAGGTAACAAGAGATTTGATTCATGTAGAGAAAGAATATTCAAGAGAAATGTCCCAATCAAAAAATCTGAGACCACCTCTGTGTGTGAAGAAAAATTCGTTTTCTACTTTTTCGTGCGGCTTGTCCTCAGTTATATTTGAAAACTGGTTTTTTACTTATTTTATTGTTAATCTAAATAACTGTTTTTATTTAAATTGCTGACGTGATTATTACTAAGTTACACTTATAACTCTATATACATATAGCTAATTTATCCAAAATTCTCTTTACGTTTGCTATTATCAACCGTTATTCTTTCTTGTTTCCAGATTTTTGTTTAGTTACGGTCACAATTCGATATGTGCTTACAATTGGAGCAGGAGTAACCAATGTCGCACAACTTTTTTTTTGCAGATAGTTACTATTTAAATGTTTACTACTATCTTCTGAAGATTTGGAGACATATTCTAGGGTGCCAGTGGAAGTGGTTCCCGACTTATATTCAATGAATCTTGAACTTTCGTGATTCCAGATTTTCGTTTGGTTTATGCTCACAATTCGATATGTGCTTACAATTGGAACAGGAGTAACCATTGTCGCACAACTTTTTTTTTGCAGATAGTTGCTATTTAAATGTTCAATAATATCTTCTGAAGATTTAGAGACAAATTCTAGGGTGCCAGCGGAAGTGGCTCCCGACTTATATTCAATGATTCCTGACCTTTCTTGATTCCAGATTTTCGTTTGGTTTATGTTCACAATTCGATGTATTCACTTACAATTGGAGCAGGAGTAACCATTTTCGCACAACTTTTTTTTGCAGACAGTTACTATTTAAATGTTGAATACTATCTTCTGAAGATTTAGAGATACATACTAGGGTGCCAGCGGAAGTTGTTCCCGACTTATATTCAATGAATCTTGACCTTTCTTGATTCTAGATTTTCGATTGGCTTATGTTCACAATTCGATGTACTTACCATTGGAGCAGGAGTAACCATTGTCGCACAACTTTTTTTTGCAGATAGTTACAATTTAAATGTTCCATAATATCTTCTGAAGATTTAGAGACAAATTCTAGGGTGCCAGCGGAAGTGGCTCCCGACTTATATTCAATGATTCCTGACCTTTCTTGATTCCAGATTTTCGTTTGGTTTATGTTCACAATTCGATGTATTCACTTACAATTGGAGCAGGAGTAACTATTGTCGCACAACGTTTTTTTGCAGATAGTTGCTATTTAAGTGTTCAATAATATCTTCTGAAGATTTAGAGACATATTCTAGGGTGCCAGCGGAAGTGGTTCCCGACTTATATTCAATGAATCTTGACCTTTCTTGATTCTAGATTTTCGATTGGCTTATGTTCACAATTCGATGTACTTACCATTGGAGCAGGAGTAACCATTGTCGCACAACTTTTTTTTGCAGATAGTTACAATTTAAATGTTCCATAATATCTTCTGAAGATTTAGAGACATATTCTAGGGTACCGTCGGAAGTGGTTCCCGACGTATATACAAGGAATCTTGACCTTTCTTGATTCCAGATTTTCGTTTGGTTTATGATTATAATTCGATGTACTTACCATTGGAGCAGGAGTAGTCATTGTCGCACAAATTTTTTTTACAGACAGTTGCTATTAAATGTTGAATGCTATCTTCTGAAGATTTAAAGACATATTCTAGGGTGCCAGCTGAAGTGGTTCCCGACTTATATTCAATGAACCTTGACCTTTGTTGATTCCAGATTTTCGTTTGGTTTTTGTTCACATTTCGATGTGTTTACCATTGGTGCGGGAGTAACCGTTGTCGCACAACTTTTTTTTGCAGATAGTTACTATTTAAACGTTTAATACTATCTTCTGAAGATTTGGAGACATATTCTAGCGTGCCAGCGGAAGTGGTTCCCGACTTATATTCAATGATTCCTGACCTTTCTTGATTCCAGATTTGTGTTTGGTTTATGTTCACAATTCGATGTATTTACTTACAATTGGAGCAGGAGTAACCATTTTCGCACAACTTTTTTTTGCAGACAGTTACTATTTAAATGTTGAATACTATCTTCTGAAGATTTAGAGATACATACTAGGGTGCCAGCGGAAGTTGTTCCCGACTTATATTCAATGAATCGTGACCTGTCTTGATTCCAGATTTTCGTTTTGTTTATGTTCACAATTCGAAATACTTACCACTGGAGCAGGAGTAACTATTGTCGCACAACGTTTTTTTGCAGATAGTTGCTATTTAAGTGTTCAATAATATCTTCTGAAGATTTAGAGACATATTCTAGGGTGCCAGCGGAAGTGGTTCCCGACTTATATTCAATGAATCTTGACCTTTCTTGATTCTAGATTTTCGATTGGCTTATGTTCACAATTCGATGTACTTACCATTGGAGCAGGAGTAACCATTGTCGCACAACTTTTTTTTGCAGATAGTTACAATTTAAATGTTCCATAATATCTTCTGATGATTTAGAGACATATTCTAGGGTACCGTCGGAAGTGGTTCCCGACTTATATACAAGGAATCTTGACCTTTCTTGATTCCAGATTTTCGTTTGGTTTATGATTACAATTCGATGTACTTACCATTGGAGCAGGAGTAGTCATTGTCGCACAAATTTTTTTTACAGATAGTTGCTATTTAAATGTTGAATGCTATTTTCTGAAGATTTAAAGACATATTCTAGGATGCCAGCTGAAGTGGTTCCCGACTTATATTCAATGAACCTTGACCTTTGTTGATTCCAGATTTTCGTTTGGTTTTTGTTCACATTTCGATGTGTTTACCATTGGTGCGGGAGTAACCGTTGTCGCACAACGTTTTTTTGCAGATAGTTGCTATTTAAGAGTTCAATAATATCTTCTGAAGATTTAGAGACATATTCTAGCGTGCCAGTGGAAGTGGTTCCCGAATTATATTCAATGAATCTTGACCTTTCTTGATTTTGGCTTATGTTCACAATTCGATGTACTTACCATTGGAGCAGGAGTAACCATTGTCGCACAAATTTTTTTTGCAGATGGTTACTATTTAAATGTTTACTACTATCTTCTGAAGATTCGGAGACATATTCTATGGTGCCAGCGGAAGTGGTTCCCGACTTATATTCAATGAATCTTGACGTTTCTTGATTCCAGATTTTCGTTTGGTTTTTGTTCACAATTCGATGTGTTTACCATTGGTGCAGGAGTCACCGTTGTCGCACAACTTTTTTTTGCAGATAGTTACTATTTAAACGTTTAATACTATCTTCTGAAGATTTGGAGACATATTCTAGCGTGCCAGCGGAAGTGGTTCCCGACTTATATTCAATGAATCTTGAACTTTCGTGATTCCAGATTTTCGTTTGGTTTATGCTCAAAATTCGATATGTGCTTACAATTGGAACAGGAGTAACCATTTTCGCACAACTTTTTTTTGCAGATAGTTACTATTTAAATGTTTAATACTATCTTCTGATAGTTTGGAGACATATGCTAGGGTGCCAGCGGAAGTGGTTCCCGACTTATATTCAATTATTCATGACCTTTCTTGATTCCAGATTTTTGTTTGGTTTATGTTCACAATTCGATGTATTTACTTAAAATTGGTGCAGGAGTAACCATTGTCGCACAACTTTTTTTGCAGACAGTTACTATTTAAATGTTGAATACTATCTTCTGAAAATTTAGAGACATATTCTAGCGTGCCATCGGAAGTGGTTCCCGAATTTTATTCAATGAATCTTGACCTTTCTTGATTCCAGATTTTCGTTTGGTTTATGTTTACAATTCGATGTACTTACCTTTGGAGCAGGAGTAATCATTGTCGGATAACTTTTTTTTGCAGATACTTGCTATTTAAATGTTCAATACTATCTTCTGAAGATTTAGAGACATATTCTAGGGTGCCAGCGGAAGTAGTTCCCGACTTATATTCAATGAATCTTGACCTTTCTTGATTCCAGATTTTCGTTTGGTTTATGTTCACAATTCGATGTACTTACAATTGGAACAGTAGTAACCATTGTCACACAACTTTTTTTTGCAGATAGTTTCTATTTAAATGTTCAATAATATCTTCTGAAGATTTAGAGATATATTCAAGGGTGCCAGCGGAAGTGGTTCTCGACTTATATTCAATGAATCTTGACCTTTCTTGATTCCAGATTTTCGTTTGGTTTTTGTTCACAATTCGATGTGTTTACAATTCGAGCAGGAGTGACCGTTGTCGTACAACTTTTTTTTTGCAGATAGTTACTATTTAAATGTTTAATACTACCTTTTGAAGATTTAGAAACATATTCTAGGGTACCGTCGCAAGTGGTTCCCGACTTATATACAAGGAATCTTGACCTTTCTTGATTCCAGATTTTCGTTTGGTTTATGTTTACAATTCGATGTACTTACCATTGGAGCAGGAGTAATCATTGTCGCACAACTTTTTTTTACAGATAGTTACTATTTAAATGTTTACTACTATCTTCTGAAGATTCGGAGACATATTCTATGGTGCCAGCGGAAGTGGTTCCCGACTTATATTCAATGAATCTTGACGTTTCTTGATTCCAGATTTTCGTTTGGTCTTTGTTCACAATTCGATGTGTTTACCATTGGTGCAGGAGTAACCGTTGTCGCACAACTTTTTTTTGCAGATAGTTACTATTTAAATGTTTAATACTATCTTCTGAAGATTTAGAGACATATTCTAGGGTGCCAGCGGAAGTGGTTCCGATTTATATTCAATGAATCTTGACCTTTCTTGATTCCAGATTTTCGTATAGTTACGCTCACAATTCGATATGTGCTTACAATTGGAGCAGGAGTAACTATTGTCGCACAACTTTTTTTTGCAGATAAGATTGCTGGGGCGAATAGCAGTAACTAACGGTGCTCCAAGATAAGCTTTACGGCCTAGTTGGGGTTCGGCTGCAACAGAAGGAAAGAAAGATAAATTATTAAATATATTCACTAAATTCATTTATTTAATTACGAACATATTTAATTTATATATGTATATAGTCCATATCATCTATTCGTATGGTAACCGGGGTTTATAATTTTCCTCTTACCCAAAAGTAGCAAATGTTTCCACAACCAACTTAAATTGGTGGTTTAAATTGTAGAAGGAAAAAAACTGAAGTGACGTGACTATTTTTTTTGTTTTTCGTGCATACATATTTATTTGGGCTACTTGATCATCATATGTGTGTGTTCGCGGTCAACTTGGATGGTGGAAATAAATTAAAAGAGATTGTATTCGAGATAAGTAGTACCGTATTTTCTTTAGAGTAGACGAACTGAGGGAGTCCGCCCCGTTCACATGATCTCGCAAAACTATCTAACGGATTGATTAAGGGAAGGAAAGATATAGTGGTAATATTGCCTTCCGTTAGGAGTATGGCATATATATATATATCGGTGTAGTTAGTCACAGGGTGACGTAGTAATAGCAGGGGTTCGGTACTAATTCTTAATTTACCTCAATTTGTTCGATTAGATTAGACCAACCTTGTCCAGTATGCATTTAATGTTAATAAAGTCGTGTTATGTTTTCCGTTAGAATGTATAGGAATAAATTTAAATTTAAAAAAATTCCCATAGCCCTTCGTTGTCGTTTTCAAATAAGTTCTTTGGTCGAATTAAGAAATATAAAAGCCCATCCCAAATCTTCACTAAACCTCTGATATTGTTTCTTTAACAAACGGATGGCTGTGAGAGCAGCGAATATAACACACTACGAATATTTTGTTTGGTTGTTTAAATTGAATATTGTTGTCTTTAAATTTAACCCGATAGTAGAGCGAATATTACACACTAAGGAAACCTTTTTTTTATTATTGCTTAAATAAATTAATCAATTGAACGGAATATACTATAGCATCTTTGTTTTTACTCGAGTGTTTGCTTTTCATTTAACGAAGCGGTTTCGTGACTTTCCACTCCCAAAAGTTACGCGGCGCTCAAAATTTATTTATCTGCCCTTGTTGTAAGTGCTCGCTATACGCGTCACCTTACACCCTAGTTACTTCACGTGACATCATTAACATCCCTCGTTGGCGTTATCTGTTAATTACCCTGAAATTCAAAACATTTTCATCTCACTAGCATTAAAATCCTAAAACATGCATCGCACTAGCATGAAACCAATAAATTTCTTTCCTAAATTATCTTGGTTACTTTTTCTCACAAAATTTCTCCAAAGCAAATGCTAGTATCTCGGATTTCACCTTCTAAATTATTTACGCCAACGTAAACAATTTCCTCGCGATGAGTTTAAAGTACTTGAACACATATGAATTATGCGATTTTAAAATATTTTTGTCACGAAAACCAATAATGCCGACGCAAGCGATTTACGTTTTTTGTGATGAGTTCAAAGTACTTGAACTCATACGATTCAATCACTTTTCCCCTTAAATCGATTCTTGCTGAGAATAGCATCTTTTTCACTTATCGAAGAAATTGATTGGCCGATAGATTTTTACTTTGAATTTTTTCAATAAATCGATGGAGGGAGAACTTAAATAAATTCAGTTGATGTTGCTAGGAACAAGCAGAGTTTTCCTAACTTTTGAAGTGATCTGAAGAGTCCCCCTACCAGAGGTAAGGCCTTCAGATCTCTAGAAAAAGAAAATCAAAAAGTTAAATAAAAGTTTGTTGTATTAAGTGTACAAAGTTGATTAATAAAGTTCATACATAGTGTACAAAAGTTACAAAAGTGTTTAAACAAATAAAATTGGGACTGGTGATCTTCTCTGTAGAAAGCACTCCCCAGTCCTTGGGTATTTCATAAAAACCCAGAACATTTTGGTGGCAGCGGTTGAGGATCTTTATTAAAATAAAAATACGATCCCAGCTACTCAAATTAAGGTAACCTAAGCCAGGCGCTCAGAGGTTATCCAACGTTGTCTAAGACAACCCAATCTCAAGACAGGCTCTAGAGATTGTGCAAAAAATTTTGAGTAAAAAGAACTCAGTAAACAAACCAGAAGGAAACAATTATCAATGGACCCCCAGGAGGAAGCTCGCCAAATTGAGGAGCAGCTAAAAGAATTTTACAAACCAGCTGGAGAGGACGACGAAACAAAAGATTTCACGGAGTTCATCACATTAAAAAAACGACTGGAAGAACTTAAAATGTAAGGTGTTTGTTTGTATTACATATTTTTCAAATATATTTAGTATATCTCACATTAAATTTGCTTAAACTTGCCTAGATGCAAAAAAATATACACATATATATATATAATTAAGAGTGCAGAATTCAGAAAATTTAAGAAAGGTTGCGGAAATTTTAAGTGCATTTGTTTAAGAAAAAGTGTAATGATTGCGTACTATCTTTTGTGAGTCCCAAGAGTGTACTTACTCGAGTTGTTTTTGTCTAAATAAGTGAGTGGGTTTTTTTTTCTCTTTTTACAATTCATCAAGTGATTCGGTCTTAAAGTAAAATTCCATTGTTGTCTATCCAATTGTCTCAAAAAGAATAAAGAACGGCACCATACGAACCCGACGGAATAGTTACACTAACCGGCAGCCTGCTTTTGCTAACGCGAAACGCAAAAGGCGAAGCTTTAGTTGTCCTCCGGCTACTCAGGCCCCCCAATTAAAAATGGCTGAAATAAAAATTTCTCTTTCCGATGCCCGGAATATGATACCGGATTTCGATGGCAGCCCCAATGAATTAGATCGATTCATTAATTGCTGCAAGATTCTCTTTGACACCACAGAGGGGGAAGCTGATAAAAAGCTTTTTCTTAGTGTCGTGAAAACCAGAATAATCGGTCCTGCATACGAAGCATTGAAGCATCGAGATTTTAAAGATTGGGTAACTCTAAGGGAATTCCTTGAGGACCAATTCTTAGATAGACGCCCAAGAGTAACGGTTCAGGCCGAGCTCCTGCGTCTCAAACAAAACTCCAGGGAAAGCATCGATGAATTCGCACAAAGGTTAAGTAAACTTTTATGTGAACTAAATAACGTCACATCCCAGAACGTAACCGACGCGGTAGCAAAAAAGTTTTTATTAGAAGAGAATGAGTTAAATGCAATCAAGACCTTCGAAGACGGCCTGCGAAGTGAACAGTTACGTGTAATTGTTAAGTCCAAAGGCGAGACAACTTTACGTAAACTCGTCCTTTATGCTTCAGAGCATGCAATACGTCTCGAAAATTTTGCAAAGCCCAGTGAAACAAACAAGTCAATTCCAACTTGCGATATTTGTGGTAAAAGAGGCCACACGAAGAACACCTGTTTCCGTAACAAGGTCATCCCATCATTTCACCCTACTGGTCCTCACATAAAGATTGAAGTTCATCGATTGAACTGCAGTTATTGCAAAAAACCTAATCACCATAGGAGTGAATGTAGAAGTCGGATTCAAGACGAAAGAAACAGAAACCAAGAGATATATAGATCTAATAATAATAATCAAACACGAATATTTCCCGCTTCTCGGAATATACATCCGACTCCAGCTAGGCAGGTCAGATGGAATATGTTAATGGATTATGGATCGGAAAACGATCAACCGCGGATGGAGGGCACCGGCGACTCCACCCGTGTAACAAAAGCCGTGATACCCCAAAACTCAGAACACTGATTCGAGTTCCAATAATAATTTCGAGAAATGCAATTCTCATTACATTGCCCTTATCAAACTCAAGAAAAAAATACTCCACACTTCTAATAGACACTGGAGTTGAGGTCAGTCTTTATAAACTCAAATTGGTGACAGACTCTACCCCAATATATCAAGACCTCAAGTGCGAAATTACTACTCTTTCCGGGAATAGCCTTAATTCAGTAGGAATTTCATACTGCAATTTAAAAATGCAAAATAATTCTATACAGCACCCATTTCATCTCATTAAGGAAGACATTTTAATCCCCTACGATGGATTACTAGGAAACGATTTTCTAACGCGACACAGATGTGTAATAAGTTACGAAGAAAGCTACTTGGAGCTCAGTATAATCAACGAAACACACAACGGGTGTACTCAGACTGGCAAATTACAACCAGCAAAAATAGCCTCAGAAGGCAAAACAAATTTAAAATTCGCGGAAATTCGAAATTCGGAATGTAAAAATTCAAACGAAAATTTCACTACGCATGTAAATGCTGACATTTTGGTTAATACAGACCCTTTTAAGCCCGAATCGGACTCGAGGAAATTACGTTCGGTAAATAGGAATCCAAAGAGAACAGACATCTCAAACCAAATGGTGGATTCCATTGCCTATGTGAACTGTAATTTACAACCTATGTCCAAGACCCAGGATACTACAAGTGGTTTAAACATATCTCTTCCACCAAGATCCCAAAAGGTTGTAGAAATCCCTTTAGAAAAACAAACAAATTTATTTTGTGTGCACAAAGAAATTAAACCCGGAGTATATTTGGGTAATGTTCTAACCAAGCCAAGAAATGGGAAAGTACGAATTCTATTATTAAATTTAAATGAAAATGAAATCACTCTCCCTTCGAGCGAAGTAAATCCTGAGTGGGAAGATCCACAGGATTATGATTTACTCCCAATAGGCCCTGATAGTACTATCGGCCATGACCGCCTCAAGAAACTAGAGGAAATTATTCATTTAAATCACTGTAATAAGGAAGAAAAGCTATCCGTTCTAGATATATGCCGTCGTTACAATGAAATATTCTTCCTACCAGGAGACAAACTCTCTTGTACTGAGGTTACTTCACATAAGATACCAATGTTATCTGATAAACCTCCTATATACATAAAGCCATATAGACTTCCGGAGTCACAGAGGCAAGAAATAAACCGCCAAATAGACCAGATGCTGGAAGAAGAAATAATAAGCCCCAGTAAAAGCCCATGGAATTCCCCGCTCCTTCTAGTTCCCAAAAAATCAGATAGTGAAGGGAACAAGAAATGGAGAGTCGTAGTGGATTTCCGAAGGCTTAATGATATAACAATGGGAGATGCTTACCCTCTGCCCAACATAACTGATATATTGGACCAACTCGGAAGATCCAAATATTTCAGTACGTTAGATTTAGCCAATGGGTTCCATCAAATACCCATGGATGAAGAAAGTAAGGAAAAAACGGCATTCAGCACCCCATACGGGCACTATCAATATAACAGAATGCCTTTTGGATTGAAAGGAGCTCCAGCCACCTTCCAAAGGCTTATGAACTCTGTACTTACGGGACTGCAGGGCTTACACTGCTTCGTGTATCTTGACGACATAGTCATTTACGGATACAACTTGAGGGATCATAATAAAAAACTAACTGAAGTTTTCGAAAGACTTCGAGAAAGTAACCTCAAGCTGCAGCCCGAGAAATGTCATTTTCTCCAAAGAGAAATCGCTTATTTGGGACATGTCGTTTGCTCAGATGGCATACATCCTGATCCATCAAAGATCGAAGCCGTAAAAACATATCCTACCCCAAAGAAAGCAAAAGATATCAAAGCATTTCTTGGCTTCGTAGGCTACTATAGGCGATTTATCTCTAACTTTGCAAAAATTGCACAGCCTCTCACTAAGCTACTAAAAAAGGATACTCCCTTCAAATGGGACTCCTTCTGCGAGGAATCCTTCAAAATATTAAAGAAAAATCTCATAACCGCTCCAATCCTCGCATATCCGCAGTTCGATAAAAAATTTTTTATCACTACCGATGCAAGCGATATAGCTTTAGGAGCCGTCCTGTCGCAGCAGGGAATAGATGGAGAACATCCTATATGTTATGCAAGTAGGACCCTAAACCCCGCTGAAACTCGGTACTCTACCATAGAAAAGGAACTGCTCGCCATCGTGTACGCTGTAGAGCAGTTCAGACCTTATGTATATGGCAGAACGTTTACCATTCTAACCGATCACAAGCCCTTAGTCTGGCTAATGAACCTAAAGGACTGCTCCTCCCGACTTATGCGCTGGAGGATACGGCTAGAGGAGTACGATTACGAAATTTCTTATAAGGCAGGAAAGCTCAACAGAAATGCCGATGCACTGAGCCGAATTATACCGGAAAACGAGAGAGAAATTCAAAATAAAGTAGTAAATATGTTGACCAGACAACAAGCAAAGTGTGCGAAGAATGACGAAAGTGACACCGATATCGATGAATGGTTCAATAATTACTTAACGTCAATTCACTCTGAGGAAGATGCCCCCATAATAGTGAACACAAGCCATTTAACGGATGTTAAAAATGTCAAATACAAATTTTATCTTCTATCAGACAACGATCAGAAAGAGATATTGTCTCTTAAGAAGGAAATTCCCCAGTTGGAAAAAAAATTGAAAGAGAAAACTTTTATAATAGAACCAACGAAGAAGTGCACATATGTATTAGCGCTAATTAAACTACCTCTCAAGACGAAATCTGATTCAACGACACTTCTAAAAGCCTGCAGAAAAATACAGGATTTTCATACCAAACAAAAACTTAAGGAAATGCACACATATATTTCACACACAGACTCAAACACCCTTTCTGAGATAAAAACTGTACTCAGGCATACATTTCAAACAGTCAACATAACAATATATCTATCCGAGGTATTAACTCTGACAAACCCCAAAGATATTACGGATGTCCTAAAAACTTATCATGAGTCCCCTTTTGGTGGACACCAGGGAATAGAAAGGACCATAAAACGGATTCGGAAATCCTATAACTGGGCAAGCTTACGGAGGGACGTTGAAGAATTCATAAAAAAATGCCCCTCATGCCAGACCAATAAGTTAACACGGAATACAAAGATCCCTATGAAAATAACGACAACCAGTTCAAGGCCATTCGAAAAATTTTTTCTGGACATAGTTGGTCCTCTTCCTATTAGTCATAATGGAAACAAATATTTGCTCACCTTCCAAGACGATCTTACCAAGTATTCTGATGCCATCCCTTTGGCAAGTATAGAAGCACGAGTCGTCGCAGAAGCCTACATTACAAAAATAATCTGCCGACATGGTGTGCCAGACTCTATCTTAACAGATCAAGGTTCGAATTTTATGAGCGAGATGTTTTCAGAAGTATGTAAATTATTGAAGATCAAAAAACTTCAAACTACACCTTATCACCCCCAAAGCAACGGAGCTCTGGAACGGTCCCACAGAACCCTCGCTGAATATTTGCGACACTACTTCAACAGAGACGTATCAACTTGGGATTCTTGGATACCCTATTCTATGTTCGTCTATAATACGACACCACATTCAAGTACCAACTACACCCCACACGAGCTTCTCTATGGTTTCGCAGCTACCATTCCATCACCACTGAAGTCCGAACCAAAAACCTGTTATAATTATGAGAACTATGCAAATGAGTTAAAGGCCCGGCTACAGCACGGCTACAGGATAGCTAAAGAAACTCTTCTCAGTCAAAAGGAAAAGAGCAAATCCAATTATGACAAATATTCAAAACCAAAAACTTTCAGTATCGGAGAAAAAGTGCTCTTAAAAAACTACGCTCGTAAGAACAAATTCGATCCTCTTTGGTCCGGCCCTTACGAGATAATACAAATAAATTCTAGTGAAAACACGACAATCAAAGTTAAAAATAAAAATAAAACAGTGCATAACAACAATCTTAAGGCATTTATTGACTGAATAAACAAAGAAAAACATATTGCAGGTCAATAATATTCATCCTCCTCACCATTATTGGGAGCGTATCCATGGTATGTGCAGAAGACCCCGTGACAATTACGAAGCTTAACACTAACTCCGGCATCTACTTCGAAGAAGTGGGAGACGTTGGGCTATACAGCTATGAATGGAAAGCCATTGTCTACTTCGATTTAAAAAACTTGCTGTATGAGACCACACTTCTACAGAAATATGCGTCACATATTTCCACACTTTGTGATAATATAGGCTCACAGGTGGAAGAGCTAAAATACTGTCAAGGAGTAGCACAAGTTATTAATACAACAATGTCTGATATTGGGCTCAGGGAACAATTGCTAAAACCAGGTAACATGCGAACAAAAAGAGGGCTATTTAACGCTATAGGGAGTGTAAGCAAAACCTTATTTGGTACATTAGATGAGAACGATGCAAAGAATTATGAGGAAAAGATAAATAATTTAACTTATAACAATAATTACCTATTAGACCTTATCAAAAACCAAACCCTTATTTTGGAAAGCACAACAAACGTCTTTAATAAAACTAGATTTAACATCAAAAACCAGGTCGATCACATCGAGGAAAAACTAAAAAGGTTTAGGGACACCCTAGTTACATTCAATAAAGAGGTTGACACACATAGGGTAGTAATCGAATGGGAGACTTTAGTCTCTCATGTCACTCTCGTTCTAATGCGTCACCAATACACACTTAACCACCTCGTGGACCTATTAATAGACGTTAGACACGGCAAACTGCATCCTTCCATAATTACACCTATCCAAATCAAACAGTTGCTCCTTGATATACAAGACAATTTACCTCCAAATACTATTTTGCCAATTTCCCAAACTGAAAATCAAATTGTACAACTTTACCAAATTAGCCATGTCAGTACAGCAACTATAAATAATAAAATTATTTTTGAAATTAAAATACCACTCCCATCTACTACTAGCTACCAACTATTTAAAGTCATACCATTTCCAATTCCCAATACAAAACAACATATATTTAATTATATCCAACCATCAGTAGAGTATCTGCTCATTGATCTTAGCCGTGAACACTATTACCCTCTCAACAAACTCGATTTGAGTAATTGTGTGACCAATAATCTTGCTTACTATCTTTGCCGTATAATACACCCTATATTTAACTCACGCTCAACCCAAAGTCTGTGCGAAGTAAAACTTCTTCAACATGTAACTAAAATACCTCAAGATTGCGATATTCGCAGTTTGCCCGCGACAAACTATTGGATACAGTTATCACAACCGAACCATTGGCTTTTTGTTCTCAACGCACAAAACACCCTCGAGGCCATATGCGGAAATACAGTCACTCCAATACATATCAACGGAAGCGGTATATTAAAGATAACGCCAGGTTGTTATATTAGGTCTAAAGAATTAACTCTTGAATCACACAATACCCAGACATCTCATACAAATAGCTTCTACCTACCCTCTATAAATATTTCGCAAAATATATCGGTCATCCCTGACCTAAATCAACATCTCATAACAAATGAATACCCAACACAAGTGCTGAAATACCATAATGACAACGACCTCAAAGCAATAAGCGAAGCTCTCGTAAAACAAAAGCAATATGAGAACCAGGGATTCCCCATGCCCACAAAACATGACGTACATCAATACACGATAAGCTACATTACCGTGGCAGCAATTATTGCCCTTACAATTATGATATTATGGAAGAAACTGACGTGTAATTGTCTAAAGAAAACAAAAAACTCACTAGATATGAAACCTGAACCTTTTCCCGGCTCTAGCCAACCACTTAAATTAACATTGGAAAGAAAAACGAATAAGAGCACTGGGACAGATAAGCCGTAATGTAAACAACGTTACATATATATATATTCATATTATTAAATTTACGTACATATCTATATATCTAGCTATTTGAAATAAAAAAAAAACAAACAAAAAAAAAAAGAGGTAGAAGAAAGCCCGATTTTTCATACATATGTATATATTCATATTATCATACTTACATACATTTATATATCATAGCAATAATTTTCGATTTAATTAAATGGTATTAGAAGAAAAAAAAAACAACAGAAAATTTTTTACGTAAACCTTATTATTGTTTGTTGATTTAATTTACTATAGTTAGTTTAAAATATAGATATATTATTAGTCATTTCAATACTTACTCTTATAAAAAAAAAATGTACAATATAATAGAATACATCAGCTGAATTTTGCGGATTCTTCCTCTAATCCGTAACACAAGTACATTCATTTAATTTTATTCCTTTTTATTCTTGGCAACGAAAGTTCATTCACAGAATGCAACTTTCTTTTCTAAGGGGGATGGTGTTGTAAGTGCTCGCTATACGCGTCACCTTACACCCTAGTTACTTCACGTGACATCATTAACATCCCTCGTTGGCGTTATCTGTTAATTACCCTGAAATTCAAAACATTTTCATCTCACTAGCATTAAAATCCTGAAACATGCATCGCACTAGCATGAAACCAATAAATTTCTTTCCTAAATTATCTTGGTTACTTTTTCTCACAAAATTTCTCCAAAGCAAATGCTAGTATCTCGGATTTCACCTTCTAAATTATTTACGCCAACGTAAACAATTTCCTCGCGATGAGTTTAAAGTACTTGAACACATATGAATTATGCGATTTTAAAATATTTTTGTCACGAAAACCAATAATGCCGACGCAAGCGATTTACGTTTTTTGTGATGAGTTCAAAGTACTTGAACTCATACGATTTAATCACTTTTCCCCTTAAATCGATTCTTGCTGAGAATAGCATCTTTTTCACTTATCGAAGAAATTGATTGGCCGATAGAATTTTACTTTGAATTTTTTCAATAAATCGATGGAGGGAGAACTTAAATAAATTCAGTTGATGTTGCTAGGAACAAGCAGAGTTTTCCTAACTTTTGAAGTGATCTGAAGAGTCCCCCTACCAGAGGTAAGGCCTTCAGATCTCTAGAAAAAGAAAATCAAAAAGTTAAATAAAAGTTTGTTGTGTTAAGTGTACAAAGTTGATTAATAAAGTTCATACATAGTGTACAAAAGTTACAAAAGTGTTTAAACAAATAAAATTGGGACTGGTGATCTTCTCTGTAGAAAGCACTCCCCAGTCCTTGGGTATTTCATAAAAACCCAGAACACCCTCGAAAGCGATATTCTTCTTCTGGCTCGAAGACGTAGAGCATCAAACGACCCACCCCATCTCCCTTAGCTGGTCGCAACCAATGTCGTGCATGAATTAAGGCACGTAACAAGTTACCTTAGGTAGGTTTGAAGGTAGGCAACTTACTTAGGTAGTTAGTATTGGCAGGTAGCTTAGGTAGGTAGATGGGTAGCTTAGATAGATATGTTGCTTGGGTTGAATGGTGGAATAGATTGATACGTAGCTTAGATAGGTAGGTAGCTTAGGCAGGAAGGTTGCTTAAGTGGGAAGGTAATTTAGGTATGTTTGTAGCTTACGTAGGTGGCCTAGGTATAGTAGGTACTTTACGTAGATAGGTAGCTAAGATAGATAAGTAGCTTAATCAAGTAGCTTTTGTAGCTGGGTAGATTAAGTGGGTAAGTAGCATATTTGGGTAGGTAGGTAGGTAGGTAGGTTAGGTTGATAGGTAGGATGGTAGTTCAGGGCGGATGGTAGGAAGGTAGGCTTCTTAAATAGGCAGGGAAGTAGATTAGAGGTTCTAGCTTAGGTAGGTAGCTTAGACATCTTAGGTAGTGGGGTACATTTGGTAGACAGGTAGGTTGGGTGGGTGGGTAACTAGGGTAGTTTGGCAGCTAAGTTAGGTTGGTATTGTGGTAGCTTAGGTAAATAGGTAGCATAGGTTGGTAGGTAGACAACTTAGGTAGGTAGTTATTTTATGTAGCAACGTAGCTACGTTAGGTAGTACATAGCTTAGGTAGGTAAGTAGGTTATTTTCGATGGTAGCTTAAGTAGATAGTTAGCTTAGGTAAGTAGTAGCTTATGTACGTATGTACCTTAGGGGCAGGCAGCTAAGGGAGGTAGGTAGTTTAGGAAGTTAGGTTAGGTAAGTATGTAGCTTAGGTAGATACGTATCTTAGGTATGCAGCTTATGTAGCTAGTTAGCTTAGTAAAGTAGGCAGCTTAGGTGGGTTGGTACCTTAAGTAGGTATATAGCTTAGATAGGTAGCCTAGGTAACTAGATAGCTTAGGTAGATAGGTAGGTAGGTAGGTTAGGTCAATACATAGTTTAGTTAGGTAGGAATGTAGCTTAGGTAGGAATGTAGCTTAGGTAGGTAGCCTAGGTTTTTTAATACGTATGTAGTTTAAGTAAATAGGTTGCGTAGGTATGTAGGTAGCTTAGCTAAGTACATACCTTATACAGGTAGGTAGCTTACGGCGGTATGTAGCTTAGGTAGACAATTATCTTAGTTTTATAGGTAGGTAGCTATGATAGGTAGGTAGTTTAGGCAGCTCGGTTAGTAGGTAGGTAGCTTAAGGACGTAGGTAGCTTAGGTAGGTAGATATTTAGGTTACGTGGGTAGGTAGCTTAGGTAGATTGATAGCTTAGGTAGATATGTAGCTTGGCTGAGTAGATTACTCAGGTAGATATGTATCTTAGGTTGGTAATCTGGATAGTTAAGTAGCTTAGGTAGGTATGTACTTAGGTAGCTTAGGTAAATAGGTAGCTTAGATAGGTAGGTAGTAGCTTATGCAGGTACCTTTTGTAGGTAGGTAGCTTCAGTGTTGTTCCTCTAAGCGTAGACTTTCATTGTCTACTCTTTAACGTAGACATTATCGTAGACAAACAAATTTATCGTAGACAATGTCAACTAATGTGTCGAGAATGTAGGCTTTGTACTCTGTTACAAACATAACTTTTACTTAGTACGTGAAGTAGTATTTTATTTTTATGTAAATTAAAAACAAGTTTAAGACAAGTTATAATTATAAAATATATCGAAAAATAAGGCTTTCGATGAAGTTGGATTCGATCTTGAAAAAACAACATTTTTTTATTTAAGGCACTCAACAGAATGATTGGGACAATTATCAAAAGAAACCTCAGTTTTCGAAATTCTATACATGAATGGTATAATAAAGCCATTAGCTTTTTGGAATATTTTTTTTTTATTTTCCTAGAGCCTACAGAGTCTCTTATAGTTTATTTATACTTAAAAAAATTAGTTAATTAATTTAATTAATTAATCAACTGAGAAACAGAATTTCGTACAAAAATAATAAGATATTTAATTTGAAATTTTCATGTAAAAATTCTATATAATTATTACGTAGTTGAAATTTCAAGCATTAATAAAGATTACTTATATCTCTTGGAGCGGAGAAATATAAAGTGAAAACATAAGTATGAAAGTTTTTTCTGGAGCATATAAATTCAATATAATTGACAAGCTCTGGACGTAAAATATTGGAACACAGAATATCCGTTATAAATAAAACACATTGCCTGTCACGCCTGAAACTCAGTTTTTGATAATCATATTAGCAAACGTCTCGTACGAGGGTAAGTTATCCCCCCATATATTAAGCATGTAACATATAGAACATGTAAAAGTTCTTTGAATAGATTCAAATCTGTGTATATTCACTTGGTATTGGGGAGACCTAATTATTGCAGCATATTTTAATATGGGACGAACAATAGTAGTAAACAAAGTCCTAAAAGTATCAACGTTTCTGAATTCCTTAGATTCTCCTTTTATGAAACCAACAAGTCTATAGCATTTTAAACATATATATTCTATGTGTCTTGCAAATGAGAGTTTATTATAAAAAGTACACCCAAATCGGTGATTTCGCGACAACGACTTACAGAAACATCATTAATAATATAATTAAAGCATATCGGGCTTATAGAACAATAATAAGTTCAAATTTTGAAGTATTTAAATTGGCGCCATTTCTACGACACCAGTTAGAGAAACTATCAAGATCATTTTGTAACTGAAGGCTAGAATTTGAGGAAAGAATTTTTAGTAACAACTTTAAATCATCAGCATAAATTAAACAGCGTGAGTACTTGAATATTGTGCTAATATCATTAATGAAAATATTGAATAATATAGGACCACAGTGACTACCTGAAAAACTTCAAAATTTTCTTTAAAGATGCGTGAATAGTTTGTTTAAATTTTGACAATTGGTTTTCTGTTTGTAAGATAAGATATGATCTAATGTAAATAAGTTGAATGAAAGCTAAGAGTGCGAAGCTTATTTATTAAAATATGGATGCAAACTCTATCGAACGTTTTATAGGAATCTGTGTATATACAGTCAGCTTGTGCTCCTACCTCATTGGAATTGATGCAATAATTTGTGAATAAGGCAAGATTTGTGACTGTTGTTTTGAAATCCATGTTGATCAGAGCAGATAATTTCTCTACATAAAAAAGATACTTTAGCAGCGATAATGCTATCAAGCAACTTTTGTAAAACATTCATAAGAGCAACAGCTCTATAGTTGTTAATATAATGACGTGCATCACTATTGAAAATTGGTTTAATAATTGTTGTTTTCCACGCATCTAGAATTATCACAGATTTAAGTATTAAATTTAAAAATATGTTTTAAAGCTAGGATAAAGGAATATTTGCAGGATTTATTTATAATTTACTTTTTCAGATTATTTATTGCCTGTTCAAAATCCGAATTATATATATACATATATATAAAGTACATATAGTAGCAATGTGTCATTTCACTCCCAGTTAGCTATAAAACTATAAAACGTTGCAGATTTCAGAATCATCAGCCCATTTTTTCAAGCTGGTAACAGGTTCTTTCTCCAAGTAAAGATCGGTTAACATTTGAAAGATCTAAACAATTGATGCATAATTATTATTCTCCTAGAATTAAGCATGATACATACAGCGAAGATGCTGATAATCGGATTAGTTTTTTAGGTCAGCCAGTCCCTTTAACGCGTACACGAATTTGTCTGTAGGTATATTTATTTATATATTTCTTTTTACTATTTTCGGCACTCTAGTAGACCCACTTTACGTCATCACAGCAAGCTGAAATTTGGCACACAGGTTCATGTCGCGAGACAATTGAACCTATCAAAATTCGAACAGAAATTTCCATGGAAAACTCGGAAAATAGGGAAAAATCATTTGAAAGTTTGGTACAAATTTGATTAGTGATAAATACCTTTCAGGAAAAAGGCAGAGTTTTCCGATTTTTCCGAAAAAAAATTCCCTATTTACTGGCATCATTACTTTCTCTCCGACAATGGTGAAAACTTGCAGAAAAAATCAAGGAAAATTCATGTAAAACGCTTTTACGGAGTTTTTCCGACCAAGGAAGCGTTTGAGCGTTTTTCAACCCAAAACAAATCTGTAGAGCGAAATGATTTGCAGTAGTTTTGTGGAAAACTACATGGAAAACCCGGAAAATCGTCGGAAAAATTGTCATCGATATGATTAGTGATAAATCTGTTTCAGGAAAAGTGCAGAATTTTTCAATTTTTGTGGAAAATTTTCCGAAACCATTTTTTTTCCGTCCTACTGGCATCAATACTTTCTCTTCAACAATCATGAAAACTTGCGTGAAAAATCGAGGTAAATTCATGTAAATTTTGAAAAAAAATTCATAGTAATAGGAAAAATCTATGGAAAACATGGAAAATCGGGAAAATTCATGTTATATGGAACCAATTTGGAATACAGCTAAAAAGCGCTGTTTAAAACATAACTTGAATTTCAGAAAATCGTTGCAGTACTTAAACGATTTGGCACTAGAATAAATTTTTTGAAAAACTGGTAAATCAGTGTCTTTTCAGCCGTTATAAAATTGTTTTAAAATATCTCTATGCAGCACGTAATAATAATTTAGTTAACGTGAACAACGCAGAGGTGGACTCAGATTTTGTTTGATGACAATCACCGATATATTTCAGTATGATAAATCAGAGGTAACAAGAGATTTGATTCATGTAGAGAAAAAATATTCAAGAGAAATGTCCCAATCAAAAAATCTGAGACCACCTCTGTGTGTGAAGAAAAATTCGTTTTCTACTATTTCGTGCGGCTTGTCCTCAGTTATATTTGAAAACTGGTTTTTTACTTATTTTATTGTTAATCTAAATAACTGTTTTTATTTAAATTGCTGGCGTGATTATTACTAAGTTACACTTATAACTCTATATACATATAGCTCATTTATTCAAAATTCTCTTTACGTTTGCTATTATCAACCATTGTTTTCAGCTTCAATAAATTATGTCGGTTATTATCCGAATCATTATTTTTGGTGCACTTATAATTTATTTCCTAACGCATTTGATTTTTCTACCAAATTTTAATATCTACATTGTCTGCACTTATAAAATATAGTGTAGACAAGAGATTATTGTCTACAGGTAATTGTCGACGAGTAGACAATAACGTAGTCTACATCACGTAGATTACATTGCACAAAACTGGATAGCTTGGATAGGTAGGTAGCTTACGTAGGTAGATAGGTAGCTTAGGTAGGTTGGTTGCTTAGCGAGGCTGGTAGCTTAGGTAGATAGGTTGCTCAGGTAGGTTGGTACCATAGGTATGTAGGTAGATAGGTAGGTAGTTAATTTAGGTACGTCGGTAAATTAGGTAGGCAGGTGGCTTTGGTTCGTAAATTGCTTAGGTAGGTAGTAAGCATCAGTAGGTAGGTAGCTTCTGTAGGAGTGTAATTGAGGGCGGTAGGTAGCTTGGTAGATCGCTTATGTAAGTAGGTAGCTAAGTTAGGGATGTAGCTTAGGTTTGTAAGTAGGTAGCTCAAGCAAGTAGCTTTTGAAGGTAGGTATTTTAAGTATGTAGGTAGTTTAGGTGGGTAGGCATGTAGCTTAGGTAAGTAAGTAGGAAAGTAACTTAGGGAGGGGAGTCGGTAGTTTAGGTAGGTAGGTATCTTAGATAAGCAGGTAAGTATCAAAGGTAGGTAGGTACATTCTGTAGGAAGGTAGCTTAGGTAGATATCTAGCTTTGTTTGATAGGTAGCTTAAGTAAGTAGGTAACTTAGGTTGGTAGGTAGGGTGCTTAGATAGGTAGTCACTTAGGTAGGTATGTAGCTGAATTATGCAGACAGATAGCTTAGATAGATAGGTAGCTTAAGTATATATGTAGCTTAGGTTGATAGGTAGATTGGGTTGATAGGTAGCTTAGGTAGGTGTGTGCTTTGGTAGGTAGGTAGGTTAGGTAGATATGTAGTTTATGTAGGTAGCTTGCCTAAATATGTAGTTTAGGTAGGCAGGTAGCTTAGGTGGATTAAGTAGTTAGATGGGTAGGTAGGTATGTAGGTAGCTTAGATGGATATGTACGATAGGTAGATAGGTAGATTAGGTTGGTATGTAGCTTAGGTAGATAGGTAGATTAGGTTGATAGGTAGCTTTGTTAGGTAGATAGCTTAGATATGTAGGTAGCTGTGATAAGAAGGTAGCTTAGGTAGATATGTAGCAGAATTATCCAGGTAGGTAGTTTAGGTATTTTGGAAGCTTAAATAGGTAGACAGGTATGTAGGTAGGTACGTAGCTTAGGTAGGTAGATCACTTAGATTGATATGTACTTCAGGTATATATGTAGATTAGGCTGATACGTAGCTTAGGTTGATAGGTATATTATGTTAATAGATAGCATAGTGAGGTAGGTAGTTTAGGTATATAGGTAACTTGGGAAGGTAGGTAGCTTTGGGAGGTTATTAGCTTAGGTAGATAGGTAGTTTATGTAGGGAGGTAGGTTGCTTATGGAGTTTATTAGCTGAGGTAAATAAGTAGCTTATGTATGCAGTTAAGTATATAACTTAGGTAGGTAAGTAGATTAGATAGGTAGGTATATAGCTTGCGTAGCTAGGTAGCTTAGTTTGGTTGGTAGCTTAAGTATACAGGTACCTTAGCTAGGTAGGTAGCTTAGATTTGTGGGTAGGTAGTTTACATAGGAAGCTACTTTAGGCAGGTACCTTATATAGATAGGTACCTTAGGTACTTATGTAGCTTAGGTGGATAAGTTGTTTAGGTTGATAGGTACATTAGGTTGATACGTAGCTTAGGAAGGTAGGTTGCTTAGACAAGTAGATAGCTCATATGGGTGGGTAGCTTAGGAAGTTAAGTGGCTTAAATATGTAGATAGGTAGGTATAGGTAGGTAGCGTAGGTAGGTAGGTAGCTTATGTAGATATGTAGCTTAAATAGTTAGGTAGCTTAAGTTGTTAAATGTATTGGATGGTAGCTTGGGGTGGTTAGTAGGATTGGTATATATGTTGCTTCAGGTAGCTCAGGTATATAGCTATTTTCGATAGGCAGGTCGCTTAGGTAAATGTGTAGGTTAGGTAGGTGGCTTAGGTAACTAGGTAGCTTAGGTAGGTAGATAAATTAGGTAGGTTGGTAGCTTGGGTTTGTAGGTAACTTAAGAAGATATCCTAGGGAGTTAGGTATCTTAGGTAGGTAGGTAGGTAAATTAGGTAAATATGTAGCTTAGGTAGGTAAGCATATAGCTTAGGTAGGTAGGCATAAAGCTTAGGTAGTTAGGTAGCTTTATTACGTTGGTAGCGTAGGCTTTGGTTTACTTGGTAGGCTGCTAGATTGGGTGGGTGAGTAGCTGAAGTAGGCACGTATGTAGCTTAGGTAGATAGGAAGGTGTATGTAGGTAGTTTAGTTAGGTAGGTAACTTAGAAAGGCAGGCAGCTTAGGGTGTTTATTAGCTGATGTAAATAGGTAGCTTATGTAGGTATGTAGATAGCTTATGTAGGTAAGTAGCTTAGGTAGGTGGGTATATTACTTGGATTGTAGGTAGCTTAGTTAGGTGCGTAGCATAGGTAGATAATTAGCTTAGTAATGTAGGTAGCTTATGTACGTAGGTAGCTTAGGCAGTTTGGTTGCTAAGGAAGTAGATAACTTAGGGACGTAGGTTGATACATAGTTTAGGTAGGTAAGTAGCTTAGGGAGAGATAGATTTGTAGTTTAAGTAGGTAGCCTATTTAGTTAGGTAGCTTATGTAGGTAGGTAAGTAAATTATTTAAATATGTAGCGTTTTAGGTAGGTAGGTAGCTTAGGTAGGTAGGTAGCGTAGGTAGGTACGCATATAGCTTAGATAGTTAGGTAGCTTAATTAGGTTGGTAGCTTGGGCTTAGATTTATTAGGTAGGTTGGTAAATTAGGTAGGTTGGTAGCTGAAGTACGCGGGTATGTAGCTTAGGTTGCTAGGTGGCTCAAGTATGTAGATAAGTAGGTTTATGTAGGCAGCTTACGTAGGTAGGTAGCTTACGGAGGTAGGCGGGTAGGTTAAGTATATAGGTAACTTAGGTAGGTGGCTTAGGTAGCTAGTTGGCTTAGGTAGGTCGGTAGCTTGAGTCGGTAAGTAATTTAGGTAGATATGTAACTTAGGTAGGTAGCCTAGGTAGTTAGGTAGCTAAGGTAGGTAGGCAGGTAGGCAAATTAGTTAAATATGTAACATAGGTAGGTAGGTAGGTAGCTAAGGTAGGTAGGGATCTAAGCTAGGTAGGCATATATATTAGGTAGATAGGTAGCTTAATTAGGTTTGTTATGTAGGTTGGTACCGTAGTTAGGTACATGCTTAAGTAGGCAGGTAGGTAGCTTATGTTTGGAGGTAGGTACAATACATAGCTATCTAGTTTAGGCAGGTTGCTTATGTAGATAGGTACCTGAGGTACTTATGTAGCTTAGGTGGATAAGTTCTTTAGGTTGATAGGTACATTAGGTTGATACGTAGCTTAGGTAGGTAGGTTGCTTAGACAAGTAGATAGCTTATATGGGTGGGTAGCTCAGGAAGTTAAGTGGCTTAAATATGTAGATAGGTAGGTATAGGTAGGTAGCTTAGGTAGGTAGGTAGCTTATGTAGATATGTAGCTTAAATAGTTAGGTAGCTTAAGTTGTTAGATGTATTGGATGGTAGCTTGGGGTGGTAGGTAGCTAAGGGTGGTTAGTAGGATTGGTATATATGTTGCTTCAGTAGGTAAGTAGCTCAGGTATATAGCTATTTTCGATAGGCAGGTAGTTTAGGTAAATATGTAGGTTAGGTAGGTGGCTTAGGTAACTAGGTAGCTTAGGTAGGTAGATAAATTAGGTAGGTTGGTAGCTTGGGTTTGTAGGTAACTTAAGAAGATATCCTAGGAAGTTAGGTATCTTAGGTAGGTAGGTAGGTAAATTAGGTAAATATGTAGCTTAGGTAGGTAAGCATATAGCTTAGGTAGGTAGGCATAAAGCTTAGGTAGTTAGGTAGCTTTATTACGTTGGTAGCGTAGGCTTTGGTTTACTTGGTAGGCTGCTAGATTGGGTGGGTGAGTAGCTGAAGTAGGCACGTATGTAGCTTAGGTAGATAGGAAGGTGTATGTAGGTAGTTTAGTTAGGTAGGTAACTTAGGAAGGCAGGCAGCTTAGGGTGTTTATTAGCTGATGTAAATAGGTAGCTTATGTAGGTATGTAGATAGCTTATGTAGGTAAGTAGCTTAGGTAGGTGGGTATATTACTTGGACAGTAGGTAGCTTAGTTAGGTGCGTAGCATAGGGAGATAATTAGCTTAGTAAAGTAGGTAGCTTATGTACGTAGGTAGCTTAGGCAGTTTGGTTGCTAAGGAAGTAGATAACTTAGGGACGTAGGTTGATACATAGTTTAGGTAGGTAAGTAGCTTAGGGAGAGATAGATTTGAGTTTAAGTAGGTAGCCTATTTAGTTAGGTAGCTTATGTAGGTAGGTAAGTAAATTATTTAAATATGTAGCGTTTTAGGTAGGTAGGTAGCTTAGGTAGGTAGCGTAGGTAGATAGGCATATAGCTTAGATAGTTAGGTAGCTTAAGTAGGTTGGTAGCTTGGGCTTAGGTTTATTAGGTAGGTTGGTAAATTAGGTAGGTTGGTAGCTGAAGTACGCGGGTATGTAGCTTAGGTTGCTAGGTGGCTCAAGTATGTAGATAAGTAGGTTTATGTGGGCAGCTTACGTAGGTAGGTAGCTTACGGAGGTAGGCAGGTAGGCGAAGTATATAGGTAACTTAGGTAGGTGGCTTAGGTAGCTAGTTGGCTTAGGTAGGTCGGTAGCTTGAGTCGGTAAGTAATTTAGGTAGATATGTAACTTAGGTAGGTAGCCTAGGTAGTTAGGTAGCTAAGGTAGGTAGGCAGGTAGGCAAATTAGTTAAATATGTAACATAGGTAGGTAGGTAGGTAGCTTAGGTAGGTAGGGATCTAAGCTAGGTAGGCATATATATTAGGTAGATAGGTAGCTTAATTAGGTTTGTAACTTAGTCTTAGGTTTGTTATGTAGGTTGGTACCGTAGTTAGGTACATGCTTAAGTAGGCAGGTAGGTAGCTTAGGTTTGGAGGTAGGTACAATACATAGCTATCTAGTTTAGGCAGGTTGCTTATGTAGATAGGTACCTGAGGTACTTAGGAAGCTTAGGTAGATAAGTTTCTTAGAATGATAGGTAGCTTAGTTTGATATATACCTTAAGTAGGTAGGTTGGTTAGAGAAATATATAGCTTAGATGGGAAGGTAGCTTACGTAGTTAGGTGGCTTAAGTATGTAGATAGGTAGGTAGCTTCAGTGGTAGCTTAGGTCGGTTTCTAGCTGTAGTAAGCAAGTAGATAGCTTAGTTTGTTAAGTGCCTTAAGTATGTCGATAGGTAGGTATGGGAAGTTAGCTGAGGTAGGTAGGTAGCTTAGGCAGGTAGGAAGCTTAGGTGGGTAGGTAGCTTAGGTATATATGTAGCTTACTTAGGTATCCTAGGTAAATAGGCAGATTGGTAGCTTAAGAAACTAGGTAGCTTAGGTAGGCAGTAGGCTTAAGGAGTTACATAGCTTAGGTAGGTTAGGTAGATATGTAGCTTAGGTTGATAGGTAGATTAGGTTGATATTTAGCTTAGGTAGGTAGTTTAGGTAGATATGTAATATAGGGAGGTAAGTAGCATAGGGCGGATTGTAGGTTTGGGAGATAGCTAGCTAATGTAGATAGGTAACTTAGGTTTATAGGGAGGTAGCTTAACCAAGTAGCTTTTGTAGGTAGGTAACTTAGGTTGGTATTTAGCTTAGGTTGGTAGGTAGCTTAGGCCGATATGTAGCTTAGGTAAATGAGTAGATTAGCTAGGTACGTAGCTTGGTTGGAAGGTACCTCAGGTCAGTAAGTTGCGTAGGTAAGTAGCGAGCTTAGGTAAATAGGTAGGTAAGCTATGCAGGTTGAGTTTGAAGATAAGTAGCTTAGGCAAGTAGCTTTTGTAAGTAAGTAGCTTAGGTAGTTTAGGTGGGTAAGTTGGTAGCTTAGTTAGTTTATGTGGGTAGGTTGGTAGGTTATGTAGATAGGTACGAAGGTAGTTTAGCGGCAGTCGGTGGCTTATGTATGTAGGTAGCTTAGTTTGGTAGGTATGTAGCTGTGTTAGGTATGTTCCTTCAGATTGGAGGTAGCTTAAGTGGACATGCAGCTTATGTCGATGGCCAAATTAGGGAGATGTGTAGCTTAGGTACGAAGTTATTAAGGTAGCTAGCTTAGGTTGGTAGGTATCTCAGTTATGCACGAACCTTATGTCTTTAGGCTGCTTAGGTAGAAATGTAGCTTTAGATTATAGTTAGACTAGGTTGATAGGTTCATTAGGTTAACAAGTAGATTAGGTATGTAGGTAGCTTAGGTAGGTAGGTAGCTTGGGGTAGTAGGTAGCTTAGGGAGGTTGTTAGCTTAGGTAGATAGGTAACTTATGTTGTAGGTAGGTAGATAGATTAGGTAGGTAGGTCGCTAAGTAGCTTGGGTGGGTAGGTAACTTAGGTATATATGAATTTTAGGTAGGTAGTCTAGACAGGTAACTTATGTTGTAGGTAGGTATGTTGCTTAGATAGGTAGATATCTTAGGTAGGTAGGTAGCTTAGTGTAGTAGACATCTTTGCGAGGCTTTTACCTTAGGTAGATAGCTAACGTATGTTGTAGGTAGGTAGGTCGCTTCGTAAATTGTTAGCTTAGGTAAGTAAGTAGCTTATGTAGGTAGGAATCTAAGGTAGGTAGGTGTATTAAGGAGGTAGGCAGCTTAGGTAGATAGGTACTGTAGCACATCTATACGTTTGACTATATAGTAAATTAGCATAGATAGTGTACTGTAAACTACACGCTAAAATTTCATCGCATCTAAAGTCACCTTGTAAAAATAAGATGTATAGAAAATAAACTAAGTTGCTATAAATCTAAGTAAACAAAAAGTTTTAGAAAATAAAGGATGTCAGCGAAAAATTCAGATTCTCTCAGATCTTGTTGCACGATAGTCAGAATTGTAAAGACTTAAATAAATAATATAACTAAATCAGTAAAAAGAATATAAAAGGAATAGAAAATAAGGATATAATTATTCTATCCTAAAAGAGCCTTATACAAAAAGATTACAAAATATAATATATATATAAAATAAAAATAAATCTTTTAATTATTGTACTAATACTAATATATAATTTTCTTTCTGTTTTGAACATACCTCTAAATAAATATTTGGATAAATCGATGTGACGAGTTGCGCTTAGCATCAAAGACCCCCGCACTATCGATATTGGTGACCGCGAAGAAGAGGAACTAAAGAAAAAAAAAAACAAGCAACAATATATAATCTTTAGTTCCCCCCACCAGTGGTAAGGAACTAAAAGATTACTTTAAGAAAAGAGAACACAACAAGAAAAGAAAAGAAACGAAAATAGAAGAAAGAAAGCAAGAAAAAACACAATAAAAGAAAAGAAACTAAAATAGAAAAAAGAAATACAAGAAAGAACACAAGAAAAGATAAGCACTTAAAAGAAAAAAAAAATACAAGAGAAATCAAAAGTGAAAAACGAATAAAGAACAAAGCAAGAAAAGAGCATCAAGAAAATTGTGTTAAGCAACAAAAAATAAAAAAAAAAAATAGTTTTAATATATTTTTATTAAATTTATATATATCAATGTTTATATACTTTCAACGGGGACACAGATTTTTATATAACATTTACCCCTTTGTCTACGTTATATTTTAAAATTTACTTACCTTACCTTATTTGATTTTGTTCACCTTTTATTTTTGGTGACCCCGCGTTGTATAGTACCGGGTACGTAAAGTAATACGAGTGTTAAGTGTTAACTGTGATTTTCAGAAGTGATTTTTTGGCGATAATCTCAGAAAAATGAGTGCAGGAGATATAGCAAATTTGCTTGAAGGAGATAGAGCTGGTCTGAATGTGGTTGCAGTTAAATTGCCTCTGTTTTGGGCACCATACCCACAAGCATGGTTTATTCAAGCAGAGTCCCAATTTAGTTCAGAAGGAATCACGCAGGACCAAACGAAGTACGAGTATATAGTACAAGCATTGCCAGTAGACATAATAACGAAAGTGTTGGATATTCTACAAACACCTGCACAAACGGATAAGTACAGCACACCTAAGGGTGCTCTCATTCAAAGGCTTACAGAGACTGAAGAAAATAAATTAGAACTCCTTCTTTCGGATACCGAAATTGGGGACAGAAAGCCATCGGATTTCTTTAGAACCCTGAAGATTTTAGCAGGTTCAAATTCAGAAATCATGGAAAATCTTGTGAAAAAGCTGTGGATGAGAAAGTTACCCACTAATATTAACATATCTCTGACAACAACGGGTAACAGAGATATGAATGAACTTTTGCAATTAGCAGATAAAATACATGAAATTTCGAAATCTCAATGTATCTCAACAATCAGCTCACATAACTTAAATAATGGTTTAAATTTATTAAACAAAATTTGTAATTTGGAAAATAAAATAGACTCGCTAGAACAACTTGTTAAAAATATATCTAATCAAAACAAACAAAATTTTTCGAATTTCAGATATCCTCCTATGACTCGTTCTTCAGGCGGTACAAGGTTTTCTACGATCTGTTGGTATCACAAAAAATTTGGAGATAAGGCAACTAAATGAATATCCTCATGTTCTTTCAAAAATGTCCAAAATTCAAAAAACTAAATAACCCCTCAACTAGTTCAACGAGTTCCTCACATATCTTTTCTAAACGTTTATTTGTTTTCGATAAAGAAAATAAATTTAAATTCTCAATAGATACTGGGGCAGACCTCTCAGTAATACCTGCCACCTTTTGCAACGGATACAAAAGAGATCACACGTTGAATCTAGTCGAAGCAAACGGCTCTACAATCCACACTTTTGGAACAAAACTGCTTAAAATCAATTTTGGCTTAAAAAGAGATTTTACGTTTCCTTTCGCAATTGCTGATGTCAACCGACCTATAGTAGGGGCCGATTTTCTAACAAAATTCAACCTTTTATTTGATCTGAATAGTAAACGTCTAATCGATGGCAACACATCTTTGTCGATAAATGGATTAACCATTAATGCAAATACACCTTCCCCTAAACATTTCATAATTGAAAATGGTTACGGAAGTATTATACGACAATTTCCGTCACTGACAGAATCTCCTGGTTATGGAGCACCGGTAAAACATAACGTGGTACATCACATTATGACAAAAGGTCTGTTACCATTTACTAGACCCCGAAAGTTAGATACTCAAAAATTAAAAAGTGCGAAAGTAGAATTCGATCATATGCTTCAATTAGGTCTCTGCCAACCATCATCTTCATCAACGGCCTCTGACCTACATTTGGTACAAAAGAAAAATTGCTCTGATTGGCGTCAATGTGGAGATTACAGACAGTTAAACTCTATGACAATCCCGGACAGATATCCAATCCCCCATATTCAAAATTTCTCATTGAACTTACAAAATTATAAGATTTTCTCAAAAATTGATTTAATAAGAGCTTATCACCATATACCAATAGCTGCAGAAGACATCCACAAAACAACAATTACAACACCCTTCAGCCTTTTTGAATTTACTAGAATGCCCTTTGGTCTAAGAAATGCCGTGCAAACCTTTCATAGTTTCATGAACGAAATTACCAGAGATTTTTTGATAGCAAGCCAAAATGAGGAAGAGCACAAATCGCATTTGAATTGAAAACTCTCTTCGAACGTTTAACAACCTATGGTATCAACATAAATATAGCGAAATGCATTTTTGGTGCTACTTCTTTAAATTTCCTAAGTCATCGCATTAGTAAATTTGGAATTCTTCCTTCTCCTGATAGAATTGAAATCATTAGAAATTTCCCATCACCTAGTTCTGTCAAACACATTCAACAATTCATAGGAATGGTAAATTATTATCACCGTTTTATTCCCAAATTAGCTGAACTGTCCCATATATGATCATTTGACCTTTTTGTTTAAAAAAACCAAAAAATTCTAAGAATTATTCTTGGCCACACTTTTGTGAAACAAATTTCAAACAAATAAAAGAAGCTTTGGCTTCAGCAACACTTTTGGTGCACCCCATTGAAAACACAACTTTCAACTTAACTGTTGACGCTTCTGCAGTAGCAGTTGGTGCTGTCTTGCAACAGTTAAACTATCATAATTGGGAACCACTGGCTTTCCACTCAAAACAATTGACAAATGCGGAAAAAAAATATGCAGCGTTCGATAGGGAACTTCTGGCAGTATATTTAGCGATAAAAGATTTTCGCCATGTACTCGAAGTTAGAAAATTCATAGTATTCACAGATCATAAACCATTAACAAATGACATTTGGACCAAAACGGAAAGGAGCCCTAGGCAAACGAGACATATAGATTTCATTACACAGTTTACATCACACATACAACACATTACAGGAAAAGCGAATGTGGTAGCAGATGCTCTTTCACGCATTTCTGAAAATAACGAGGAATGCTGTACAAATGAGAGCAATAAGGAAGTTAACTTACATTTTATTAGTAAAGCACAAATAGTTGACGAACAGTTAAAATATCTCATCGAGCAACGACTCCAAAAGGTGAACTCTAAATACAAACTTCAAGAGATAGATATTCCTTCAACCAATAGTAAACTATGGTGCGAAGTTTCGACAGGTAAATCCCATCCTTACGTACCAGGGGAACTTCGAAAAACGATTTTTGACGTATTGCATGGATTATCACATCCAGGCATACGTGCATTGAGAAAATCAATTGGCAATAAATAATTTTGGCCAGGTATGAATAAAAATATCAATCATTGGGCCAAGACATGCTTACCATGTCAACAATCAAAAGTTCAAAGGCATACGAAATCAGAAGTTGGAACTTTCAAATTTCCCAATGCTCGATCTAAGCATATCCATTTAGGCATTGTTGGACCTCTGCCACAATCAAAAGAGTATACACAGATTTTCACAATAATTGAAAGATATACTCGTTGGCCAGAAGCATATCCCATTAAAAATACCTCAGCACAGTCGATAACAAGGATATTTTATGAACAATTCATATGTCGGTTTGGTGTACCTTTAAGGATAACGACAGACAAGGGAGCTTAATTTAAATCTAAATTATGGCAAGAGTTATCTACATTTCTCGGATGTCATAAAATTCATACAACTCCTTATCATCCTCAAGCTAATGGAATGATCGAAATATTCCATCGTCAACTTAAAATCCGCTATTACAGCAACGAAGGATACAACCGTTTGGTCATGCCATCTTCCTTCAATCCTTTTAGGTATTGGTACTACGGTAAAAGAGGACTTGCAATGCTCTCCAGCCGAGTTAGTGTATGGTCAAACTTTAAGGGTACCAGGAGAATTCTTTGTTAGAGATTATCAAGTTTTGCCACATACGACTGACATGATCCAAAATTTACGACAATATTTTGGCACTATTACACCAACAGATTCCAGAAAAACTAGTACCAAGTGTTATTTTCCTAAATCTTTATACGATTGTGAATACGTTTTCATTCGCAGCGACAAGATAAAACCGAGCCTTCAGCCACCGTATGATGGACCTTATAAGGTGACTGAAAGAGGAGAGAATATTTTCACAATAAATATAAACGGAAAATCAGTAAAAGTCTCTGTAGACCGGCTAAAACCAGCATTCATTGAAAAATTAGAGGAATCTCCTGAGATAGATACCAACAGACCAATAAAGAAAGTAACTTTTAACTTATAACTTACTTAATTACATTCGTTTTTATTGCGATTTAACTTAATTCTTATTCTCGTTACTAACTGATAGGGGAGTAAATGTAGCACATCTATACGTTTGACTACATAGTAAATTAGCATAGATAGTGTACTGTAAACTACACACTAAAATTTCATCGCATCTACAGTCACCTTGTAAAAATAAGGTGTATAGAAAATAAACTAAGTTGCTATAAATCTAAGTAAACAAAAAGTTTTAGAAAATAAAGGATGTCAACGAAAAATTCAGATTCTCTCATATCTTGTTGCACGATAGTCAGAATTGTAAAGACTTGAAAAAATAATATAAATAAATCAGTAAAAAGAATATAAAAGGAATAGAAAATAAGAATATAATTATTCTATCCTAAAAGAGCCTTATACAAAAAGATTACAAAATATAATATATATATAAAATAAAAATAAATCTTTTAATTATTGTACTAATACTAATATGTAATTTTCTTTTTGTTTTGAACATACTTCAAAATAAATATTTGGATAAATCGATGTGACGAGTTGCTGTTAGCATCTGCAACCCCCTCACTATCGATATTGGTGACCCCGAAAAAGACGAACTAAAAAAAAAAAAAAAGCAACAATATGTAATCTTTAGTTCCCCCTGTAGTATATTTCGGAGATGAAAAGAATAAAACAGCACTGCGGTATACTAACTTTAATTTCAATTACCGCATATCTACATTACTACTGAACTGCAAACTAGGTTTGATATAAATATTACTATGGAGTGACGATCTGGACTCGTTGGCGGCCGACTGCAGATAGAGCCCTCAATGTCATCAGGGTCAAGGTCATGACGGCAGCCGCCAGGCTGAGTATCTGATTTCTGACAGCTCTGCCAGATATATCATCTTCCTCCCTTACTAGTCCTGAAATGCAAAGCGAACAACAGGCCTACGATCTCGAATAGACCGTCTAAGCGGGGTTAAGGCGACATCCTGCTGCGAACTAACGTTAGGTTGGGGAGTGATGAAGTTTCCCACCTCCGGATCAGAATTTGATATCAGCGTCAATGCAGATGAACCACATGCTGTTCTGAAAAGGACCGCAAAGTCCAAATGTATCCTTTCCCAAGGCTTTGAGGGATACGGCCACGTTGAGAACTCCTGACGTGGACTTGAGCTAGATTGCTGACAAAGCTCACATTGTTGAATTTTGCTTTCGACGTCTGCGTCGATGTGAGGCCACCAAAAATAACGTCGTGCTATCTGCTTTGTTCTTGTAATGCCCCTGTGTCCTTCGTGAAGTAACCCCAGGACTTTTTCCCTTGCCTCAAAGGGTACCACCACTCGTGTGTGGTCTGTTTGCAATAATATGACACCCCGTTGTATACTGAGTGCGAATCGCCTGTTGTAGTATGGTTGCAAATGGACATTCCACTTCTTGTTTTAGTGTTGGTCCGGCCATCCCTTACTGGTAAAAGTGTAGACACGATTTAGGACCGCGTCGGAGCGAGTGAGCTGTGCTAATAGGTGAGCATCAATTGGAAAATTATCTAGTTATTCAGAGACGTTGATGTGTATGCAAGAATGTTCAGTTGCATCGAAAGCCAAATCAAGTCCTGATGGCAGGCGTGATAACGCATCTGCGTTAGTGTGCTTTGCTGTTGGCTTATAAGCAATTTCGAACTGGTAAGCCATCAGTGTGATTGCCCATCTCTGTAATCTTTGCGTGGTCATTTGCGGGAGATGTTTGCTTGGTCTAAAAATAGAAAGTAGAAGTTTATGATCGGTATAAAGTTTAAATTTTCGTCCAAAGAGGTATTGGTGAAATTTTTTAACGCCATACAATATTGCCAGAGCCTATTTCTCGACTTGGCTATAATTTCGTTGAAGCTGATGAAGAGTCTTTGATGCGTAAGCAATTGGTCTTTCCGAACCGTCCGGGTAGACGTGTGATATCACGGCACCAATGCCGTGGGATGAGGCATCAGTTGCTAGAATGAGCGGCAATACATCATCAAAATGTGAAAGTTTCGTTGCATTAATTATATGATATTTCAGTTCTTGAAAAGCACTTTCTTGTTCTGGGCCCCATTTGAACTTTTCATTAAGGCGCTTCAGTTTATTCAGCGGAGATGCTAGCTGTGAAAAATTTTCTACAAATTTATTATAGTAATTAATCTTTCCGATGAAAGATTGCAGCTCTTTTAAATTAGATGGGCGGGGTAAATTTTTAATAGCAAGAATACCTGTGTCTGAGGGGCGAATTCCATCGCTGCTGATAATGTAGCCTAGGTATTCGACTTCTGACTGCATTAGTGAGCACTTGGCCTGGTTGCATTTCAATCCATTTGCCTCGAGCTTCTCGAAAACAGCAGCTAAATTTCGCATGTGTTCTTCGTCTGTTATACCAGTCACCACTATATCGTCCAGGTAATTTGTACAGTGAGGAATTTCGCAGATTAATTGTTCCAAGAAACGTTGAAAGATGTCTGGTGCACTAGCCACACCAAACGGCAAGCGATTGTATTGGAAAAGTCCGAGGGGCGTATTTACTATTAACAATTGTTTAGACGTATCATCCAGCTCCAGTTGTAGGTATGCATCTGACAAATCTAGTTTCGAAAATCGTTGCTCTCCCCGTAATTTTTGGAATACTTCCTCTAAGCGGGGAATTGGATACTGATCTACATATAATTGGGCATTGAGTGCTTTGAAATCGCCGCAAATGCGAATACCACCATTTCGTTACTTACAATGACTATCGGGGCTGCACAGGAACTGAATTTGACTGGCGTCCATATTGCTGCATCGACTAGTCGGTTTGCTTCTTCTTTGAACGCACTTAACTGAGAAAACGGTAAAGGACGTGATTTTTAAAATTTTAGCCGCGATCCCGGCTTCAGGTGTAGCTGAGCCTTGAAGGAATTACATAGTCTTAAACTTGAACTAAAAACATTAATAAATTTATAGTATAATTGCTCAATTTTAAAATTTAAGTCACGACTTTGAACTATTTGTACAGTTTCTAATTTTGTTATTGTTAATCCAAGGGCATCTAACCAGTCAACGCCAAATATATTACTACCATCAGGCACCTTTGTGATTAACAAGCTCAATTTTTCTTTCATTTGGCTACCAAATTTAACATTAACACTGACAGGGCCTAAAATTGGAACTTTTGTGCCGCCGTAAGCTGTCAAAGTGCACTCCGGTTTAGTAACTGGAGGTTTGTGCAATTGAATGTAACCTGGGATGCCCACCATGGAACATGTCGCGGCTGTATCTATTTGAAAGTCCATGATGAAATTATTCACATTCAATGTAATAAAAAACTTTTTACCATCACGGCGGGGCTCACTATTTACCGAAAAAACTTGCTGTAGCGATTGAATTTGCTCAGAATGTTTATAATTTTTCTTTACACGAGATCGGCTTTGACTATTAGAACTAGCTCCACTTCCATTCGAGAGTGCCGCCGACATACAACGATTATTCGGTAAACAAACATGAGAAATGTGTCCAATGTTATTACACTTATGGCAGCGGGCATTTAAAAATTTGCAATTCCTCCTGGCATGGTGCGAACCACATCCATTGCATGATTTGTTTTCACAATGATTTGCGCGATAATTTCGTTGATAACTGCGAAACCGGCTTTTGTTATTGATATGTGTTTTTACTTGACAAATTTCAGGCGCGCAATTGCTCTGAGGATTTTTTATGACGTTTACTGTAGCTTGCGTTGCTTCCAAGGTTGTCGCTAAACCTAACACTTCATTTAAAGTCGGATTTGTCTTTTGTAAGCCTGAGACGCGCACTGCATCATGAGGCGTATTAAAAACTAACATGTCACGAATCAAGTCATCTACGAATTCTTTTTTACAGCTTGCATTACTACACATATACTGATAATTTCTTGCCTTGCCACGGAGTGCCGCTACCCAGTCTGCGTAAGACTGATTCGGTTGCAATGTTGTTTTGAAAAATTCATAACGGGACGCGAGAACGTGAATATTGGCTTTAAAATGTTCAGTAAGCTTGTCTATGATTTCTTTATATGATTTTAATTGAAAATCTTCTGTACCAAATAAATTTTTCAGTAACTCAAATAAATCAATACCTGACCACGATAACAAGAATGCACGTTTTTCCTGATCGTCTGTCACTCCAGAGGAATTAAAATGCTGATCAAGTTGCTGTACATAGGATACCCAGAGCCCTAAATGTCATCAGGGTCAAGTTCATGACGGCAGCTGCCAGGCTGAGTATCTGATTTCTGACAGCACTGCCAGATATATCTATCACCCCCCACCAGTGGTAAGGAACTAAAAGATTACTTTAAGAAAAGAGAACACAACAAGAAAAGAAAAGAAACGAAAATAGAAGATAGAAAGCAAGAAAAAACACAATAAAAGAAAAGAAACTAAAATAGAAAAAAGAAATACAAGAAAGCACAAGAAAAGATAAGCACTTAAAAGAAAAAAAAAAGAAATACAAGCGAAAACAAAAGTGAAAAACGAATAAAGAACACAGCAAGAAAGAGCATCAAGAAAATTGTGTTAAGCAACAAAAAAAAAAAAAAATTGTTTTAATATATTTTTATTAAATTTATATATATCAATATTTATAGACTTTCAACGGGGACACATAAATTTTTATATAACATTTACCCCTTTGTCTACGTTATATTTTAAAATTTACTTACCTTACCTTATTTGATTTTGTTCACCTTTTATTTTTGGTGACCCCGCGTTGTATAGTACCGCGTACGTAAAGTAATACGAGTGTTAAGTGTTAACTGTGATTTCCAGAAGTGATTTTTTGGCGATAATCTCAGAAAAATGAGTGCAGAAGATATAGCAAATTTGGGTGAAGGAGATAGAGCTGGTCTGAATGTGGTTGCAGTTAAATTGCCTCTGTTTTGGGCACCATACCCACAAGCATGGTTTATTCAAGCAGAGTCCCAATTTAGCTCAAAAGGAATCACACAGGACCAAACGAAGTACGAGTATATAGTACAAGCATTGCCAGTAGACATAATAACGAAAGTGTTGGATATTCTACAAACACCTCCACAAACGGATAAGTACAGCACACCTAAGGGTGCTCTCATTCAAAGGCTTACAGAGACTGAAGAAAATAAATTAGAACTCCTTCTTTCGGATACCGAAATTGGCGACAGAAAGCCATCGGATTTCTTTAGAACCCTGAAGATTTTAGCAGGTTCAAATTCAGAAATCACGGAAAATCTTGTGAAAAAGCTGTGTATGAGAAAGTTACCCACTAATATTAACATATCTCTGACAACAACGGGTAACAGAGATATGAATGAACTTTTGCAATTAGCAGATAAAATACATGAAATTTCGAAATCTCAATGTATCTCAACAATCAGCTCACATAACTTAAATAATGATTTAAATTTATTAAACAAAATTTGTAATTTGGAAAATAAAATAGACTCGCTAGAACAACTTGTTAAAAATATATCTAATCAAAATAAACAAAATTTTTCGAATTTCAGATATCGTTCTAGGACTCGTTCTTCAGGCGGTACAAGGTTTTCTACGATCTGTTGGTATCACAAAAAATTTGGAGATAAGGCAACTAAATGAATATCCCCATGTTCTTTCAAAAATGTCCAAAATTCAAAAAACTAAATAACCCCTCAACTAGTTCAACGAGTTCCTCACATATCTTTTCTAAACGTTTGTTTGTTTTCGATAAAGAAAATAAATTTAAATTCTCAATAGATACTAGGGCAGACCTCTCAGTAATACCTGCCACCTTTTGCAACGGATACAAAAGAGATCACACGTTGAATCTAGTCGAAGCAAACGGCTCTACAATCCACACTTTTGGAACAAAACTGCTTAAAATCAATTTTGGCTTAAAAAGAGATTTTACGTTTCCTTTCGCAATTGCTGACCTATAGTAGGGGCCGATTTTCTAACAAAATTCAACCTTTTATTTGATCTGAATAGTAAACGTCTAATCGATGGCAACACATCTTTGTCGATAAATGGATTAACCATTAAACCAAATACGCCTTCCCCTAAACATTTCATAATTGAAAATTTCCGTCACTGACAGAATCTCCTCGTTATGGAGTACCGGTAAAACATAACGTGGTACATCACATTATGACAAAAGGTCTGTTACCATTTACTAGACCCCGAAAGTTAGATACTCAAAAATTAAAAAGTGCGAAAGTAGAATTCGATCATATGCTTCAATTAGGTCTCTGCCAACCATCATCTTCATCAACGGCTTCTGCCCTACATTTGGTACAAAAGAAATATTGCTCTGATTGGCGTCAATGTGGAGATTACAGACAGTTAAACTCTATGACAATCCCGGACAGATATCCAATCCCCCATATACAAAATTTCTCATTGAACTTACAAAATTGTAAGATTTTCTCAAAAATTGATTTAATAAGAGCTTATCACCATATACCAATAGCTGCAGAAGACATCCACAAAACAACAATTACAACACCCTTCAGCCTTTTTGAATTTACTAGAATGCCCTTTGGTCTAAGAAATGCCGTGCAAACCTTTCATAGTTTCATGAACGAAATTACCAGAGATTTTTTGATAGCAAGCCAAAATGAGGAAGAGCACAAATCGCATTTGAATTGAAAACTCTCTTCGAACGTTTAACAACCTATGGTATCAACATAAATATAGCGAAATGTATTTTTGGTGCTACTTCTTTAAATTTCTTAAGTCATCGCATTAGTAAATTTGGAATTCTTCCTTCTCCTGATAGAATTGAAATCATTAGAAATTTCCCATCACCTAGTTCTGTCAAACACATTCAACAATTCATAGGAATGGTAAATTACTATCACCGTTTTATTCCCAAATTAGCTGAACTGTTAAGTACCATATATGATCATTTAACCTTTCTGCTAAAAAAACCTCTAAGAATTATTCTTGGCCAGACTTTTGTGAAACAAATAAAAGAAGCTTTGGCTTCAGCAACACTTTTGGTGCACCCCATTGAAAACACAACATTCAGCTTAACTGTGGACGCTTCTGCAGTAGCAGTTGGTGCTGTCTTGCAGCAGTTAAACCATCATAATTGGGAACCACTGGCTTTCCACTCAAAACAATTGACAAATGCGGAAACAAAATATTTAGCGTTCGATAGGGAACTTCTGGCAGTACATTTAGCGATAAAAGATTTTCGCCATGTACTCGAAGTTAGAAAATTCATAGTATTCACAGATCATAAACCATTAACAAATGCCATTTGGACCAAAACGGAAAGGAGCTCTAGGCAAACGACACATATAGATTTCATTACACAGTTTAGATCAAAAATACAACACATTACAGGAAAAGCGAATGTGGTAGCAGATGCTCTTTCACGCATTTCTGAAAATAACGACGACTGCAGTACAATCGAGAGCAATAAGGAAGTTAACTTACATTTTATTAGTAAAGCACAAATAGTTGACGAAGAGTTAAAATATCTCATCGAGCAACGACTCCAAAAGGTAAACTCTAAATACAAACTTCAGGAGATAGATATTCCTTCAACCAATAGTAAACTATGGTGCGAAATTTTGACAGGTAAATCCCATCCTTACGTACCAGGGGAACTTCGAAAAACGGTTTTTGACGTATTGCATGGATTATCACATCCAGGCATACGTGAATTGAGAAAATCAATTGGCAATAAATAATTTTGGCCACGTATGAACAAAAATATCAATCATTGGGCCAAGACATGCTTACCATGTCAACAATCAAAAGTTCAAAGGCATACGAAATCAGAAGGTGGCACTTTCAAATTTCCCAATGCTCGATTTGAGCATATCCATTTAGGCATTGTTGGACCTCAGCCACAATCAAAAGAGTATATACATATATTCACAATAATTGAAAGTAATACTCGTTGGCCAGAAGCATATCCCATTAAAAATACCTCAGCAAAGTCGATAACAAGGATATTTTATGAACAATTCATATGTCGGTTTGGTGTACCTTTAAGGATAACGACAGACCAGGAAGCCTAATTTGAATCAAAATTGTTGCAAGAGTTATCTACATTTCTCGGATGTCATAAAATCCATACAACTCCTTATCATCCTCAAGCTAATGGAATGATCGAAATATTCCATCGTCAACTAAAATCCGCTATTACAGCAACGAAGGATACAACCATTTGGTCTTGCCATCTTCCTTCAATCCTTTTGGGTATTCGTACTACGGTAAAAGAGGACTTGCAATGCTCTCCAGCCGAGTTAGTGTATGGTCAAACTTTAAGGGTACCAGGAGAATTCTTTGTTAGAGATTATCAAGTTTTGCCACATACGACTGACATGATCCAAAATTTACGACAATATTTTGGCACTATTACACCAACAGATTCCAGAAAAACTAGTACCAAGTGCTATTTTCCTAAATCTTTATACGATTGTGAATACGTTTTCATTCGCAGCGACAAGATAAAACCGAGCCTTCAGCCACCGTATGATGGACCTTATAAGGTGACTGAAAGAAGAGAGAAAATTTTCACAATAAATATAAACAGAAAATCAGTAAAAGTCTCTGTAGACCGGCTAAAACCAGCATTCATTGAAAAATTAGAGGAATCTCCTGAGATAGACACCAACAGACCAATAAAGAAAGTAACTTTTAACTTATAACTTACTTAATTACATTCGTTTTTATTGCGATTTAACTTAATTCTTATTCTCGTTACTAACTGATAGGGGAGTAAATGTAGCACATCTATACGTTTGACTACATAGTAAATTAGCATAGATAGTGTACTGTAAACTACATGCTAAAATTTCATCGCATCTAAACTCACCTTGTAAAAATAAGATGTATAGAAAATAAACTAAGTTGCTATAAATCTAAGTAAACAAAAAGTTTTAGAAAATAAAGGATGTCAACGAAAAATTCAGATTCTCTCAGATCTTGTTGCACGATAGTCAGAATTGGAAAGACTTGAAAAAATAATATAAATAAATCAGTAAAAAATATATAAAAGGAATAGAAAATAAGAATATAATTATTCTATCCTAAAAGAGCCTTATACAAAAAGATTACAAAATATAATATATATATAAAATAAAAATAAACCTTTTAATTATTGTACTAATACTAATATGTAATTTTCTTTTTGTTTTGAACATACTTCAAAATAAATATTTGGATAAATCGATGTGACGAGTTGCGGTTAGCATCAACAAGCCCCTCACTATCGATAGGTACCTAGCTAGGTAGGTAGCTAGCTTAATTATGTGGGTAGTTTTGGCAGGTAGCTTAGGTAGGTAGATTGGTGGCTTAGGTTGATATGTTGATCAGATTGATTAGTAGATTAGATTGATATATAGCTTAGGTAGCTAAGTAGCTTAGTCAGGCCAAGGAGATTTGATTTAACGTAGAGACGTCGTTGTTTTGAAACACGTTTCTATTTGGAAACAAGCGTTTCGAAACAACTACTTTAATACGACATCTACGATACGGAAGTGGAGCGCAATTCCTAAAAAAAGAACTTTTAGGAATATAAGAGAGTTACTGTTTCGAAACTATGACGTAACATAATAAAGGAACATTTACGTTATTATGCCTACACCTGCCCCTTTAATAGCACTCATGCATAATTAGCATGTGTTTATTCGCATTTTATAAATAGGTATATTGCTCAAATACATATGATATTTAATATGGCTACGAATCAGAAAATATAATATAATTGAGCGTGTGTGGTTTTTCATGTTTTCGTCCGTAAGAAACTCAAAATGGAAATTATCATACTCTTTGATAGTTATTTAATGGAAATTTCTTAAAAAAATTTGTTTATTTCTTCAGATCGAAAATTTAAACGCAGACACATTCTTCGTCAATATTCATATATTAGCTCGATAAAAAATGCTACTCCCTCTGAAAAATGTAGTTTTAACAACATTCAAATTTAATTAATATTTATTTAAAGAATTTATTATCTTCCATAAGACATGAAAAGTTCTCTTCGTCTTTTTCCGTTATTTGAAATGAAATAAACTAATCTCCTTTTGGAGAATTTCTAGCTAATTTCATAGAAAATCAATTCTTAACTTTTCAATATCCGTACCTCAGAGCAAAAGGGTATTAAGTCCAAAATTTCAGTTTTTCCGTTTTTTGGCTCATCTGGATTTGAATTTCGCGCTCTATTTAGTGGTCTACTACATAAGACAATTGGACGTAAAATAACGAAAATAGCATTTTATGAACAGTATTAAGTCCACTTTGCTTCTGGAGCAAAACAGTATTTTCTTTATATCACATGTATTAGGTCCAACATAATACATAAATCACCCAGGGCAAAACCATATTATGTAAAAAAAAAAGTATTAAGTCCCACATAATACAATTCAGACAAAGTATTAAGTCCACGATCACAACGTGAGCCAAGGAAACAGTGCAAGTCTCTACACGTTTGTACAGGTTCTTAACGCACGTATTAGTTTAGTTCACTGTCTGATATGTTGTGATGCACTTGCTATTATTGATTGCAAAATAAAATTCGTTTTTTGTTTAACTAAAGTGGTTTGTGTTTATTTGTAAGTGACTTAATGCAAAAGCTACCAATACTAGCTAAAAATGGGAGATAGATCCCACAGAATGCTTCAGCTTGCTCTGAAAAATACAGGGTGCACCAAAAATGAAGACTCTTTAGTGGAAGGTCTCTCAAGCCAACGTAAGTCCTCTTACGTATTATTATTTCTTGTAATACATTAGTACAGTGGCGCAACCAGCATGCTTAGCGTAACATAATTATTATTTTTTTCTGTTCTCAAGTTGTTCCTGTTGATGAGAATTATCTACTTATGTTAAATGATGAAAATAGCCGGACCAAAATTGATTCAATGGAAACCGTAAAAGTAGAGATGTGAAGACCCCCTCACCTCGTTTGTTGGATATATCTTATAACTTTCCTAATTTGCCAGTAAATACAATTGAAGTACAAATAAATACACCTGCCACGGCAGATGTTGCTGAAGCCATCAGTTCAACAAGTGGTACCTTAGTTAGTAAGGAGATTAATAAACCAGCAATGTCGCCTATTCCGTCTACAAGTAATACATACGAAGATGAAATAGACCCATTCGAAGATTCTGCAAGCTCTTTTGTCCCTAGCATTAAGTCCAGTAGTGACAGCGATGAATCCACGCATGATGATCGTGATGAGGAGAAAGAAGAGTCCCTAGAAACAGACAAAGAGAAGAAAGGAAAGAAACGTGTAAGAAACGAAAATATGTGGCAAAGAAATGTGCGGAAAAAAATGAGGATGTCTGCCAAAAAATATAAATCCTCGAAAACTAAACGGACTACGAAAGAGAAAAAAATACGAGAACCTTGTAGAAACTGCCGCTTGAAATGCAACGAAAAGATCTTAGGTCCTCAGAGAACACAAATTCACAGAGAATTTTGGAATCAGGAGACAAACATTGAACAAAAAAGGCAGTTTTTGTGTTCTTGTCTTGAAGAAATATCTGTCCAAAGAAAAAGAGAACGAATAGGTAGTCGAGCTGGGAAACGCCAATATAGCTTGAAGTATTTTTTTACTATAGAAGGAAAAATATATCAGGTCTGCAGAAAGTTCTTTTTGAGTACGCTGGATATTTCTCAAACATTTGTTAGATATGCCCTGCAAAATCGTCAGTCCGGTGGATTTGTCGAATGCGATAAAAGAGGAAAGCAGCCGTCAATTAATAAAGTGAGCAATGAAGTAAAAAATAGGATCCGTGAACATATCATGGCTTTTCCATGTGAAGAATCACACTATAGCCGCAGAAGAACAGCAAAAAAATATTTAGGAAGCTATTTAAATATTTCTGCAATGTACCGGATGTATAAAGAGGAATGTACCTTGGAAAATATACCTTTTGATAATGTTGGCAACGAATGGCTTTACAGCCAAATTTTTAATACAGAATTTAATTTATCCTTCGCCGTTCCTTGCGATATGTGTGACGAGTTTTTGATTAATCTAAGACAATCAAATTCTGATGCTGAGCGAGAAACTTTACAGGCATGATACAACTCTCATTTATTGGAGGCAGATAAAAGATACAATCTTAAAAAAATGGACAAAGAGATGTCCTTAAATAATCCTGGACAAAAAGTTTTAATGATAGATCTTCAAAAATGTCTTCCTTGCCCTAAGCTAGCAAATTCCCAAATTTTTTATAGTTTAAAACTCTGGTGTTTTAACTATACAATTTACGATGCAACAGAAAACAAGGCAAGCTGTCTAATGTGGGATGAGTCAGTTGCTGGCCAGGGTGGGAACCATATTTATAAAGGTTTCAGTAGCCTTATTACAATTATTTGCTCGTAATGTTTGGATACAGTGATTAACATATATATCAGTTTCTAAGATACTTACTAAACTCCAGTTGATGTGATCTGGTCTGATCTCAGGCACACTGTCTAACAACCAATGAGTCATAGGAGTGGTGCACCTATGTACTCCCATCATAGTATCATATATATTTCAATGAAATATAGCATGTGTTTTAGTCCCCAGCACTTCTAGCATTTATGCGAAAAATAATCAAATACCAAAAAACTCTACCAATTATCTATTAACATCACATAAACTAAACAATTCAACTTAAGAAATTATAACTTCAACCTAATCATCAAATTAATATGGCCCTACCAAAAAGGTTTACCATACATGGCAGCATCATACCAAACTGTCATATTACATTGGAATAACTCCCATACGCACGAATAGTTCCACTAATAACAATATGGAAGTTACAAGTGTGAGACACAAATAACCAGGGCAAAACGGAAGAAAACACAAACGAATTCAACACGTGAAGTAAACCTGACCTACTTATAGGCATCTAATTCACAGAGTTAGCATTCTAATTGGAACCACTCGGAAATCTAAACATAGTGATCAGTGCAATAAATTTGTTGTTTTAGCTAAAATCAAAGGATATTAACTTCATCCAGCAAAGGATAAAGCCACTGTACATCTCATAGTCATCAGGTAAATAAAAAGCACAAGCCAGTGAATTGTTGCAAACAATTGTAAAATAGAAGACCATAAACCAACAAGACCACACATAAAACAAATCCTAAAAAATTATTTAGAGGAATCATTCACCAACCTGAACCATCCCAATCATTTATTACTCAAAAAGATAACAACAGTGCCCAAACAAACGGCTAGCATACAAAAATTACCACCAAATCATAGGAATAACACAGAGAATAATAAAACTAGGTTAGAGCAATCATATAAAAACTTTATAATAATATTTAACCTTACAGATTTCCTACTTGTAAAATATTTAACTACATTATTACATACTAGTAAATATATCAATAACAATTAATATAGACAATTTATTAGCAATCTTGCACTAAATTAGTTTCAAAATTAAACTACATTATTACATACTAGTAAATATATCAATAACAATAATAATGTCAATTAATTAGCAATCTTATGCCAAAATAATTTCAAATTTAAATTTATCTTGTACATATCATAAAATTGTAGATTCTTGATTTATCAGGAAGGAAATCTAGATAATCATTAAGAATACTTAAACAAATGACAACTAATTTAACAAACCTTTCAGACCATTTAATAATAATTTCTTAATTTAATTAATTGTACCCACCTATGAGATATACATATATGCGTACAAAAATAGCAAACATTTATATAAAATTTTAAAACTTTGCAGATGTCCTCAAAATTAATTTCAAAATTAAACTATATTATTACATACTAGTAAATATATGAATGACGGTTTGATTTGGACAAATGATGGGCAGTCTTATGCTAAATTGATTTCAGATTTGAATTTATCTTGTACATATCAGAGAATGGTGGATCTGGATTAATCAGCAAGGAGATCTAGATAATTATTTGGAATACTTATACAAATAACAACTAATTTAACAAACTTTTCAGACCATTTAACGATAATTTCTTAATCTAGTTAACTGTACCCACCCATAAGTTACACATATGTGTATACAATCATAGGAAACTTTTATAATAAAACTTTAAACTTTACAGATTTCCTCCTTGTAAATATCAAATTACATCATAACATAATAGTAAATATAAATATAATAATAACAATTAAATATAGTTAATTAATTAGCGATTTTAGTCCAAAGTATTTCCAAAATTTAAATTTATCTTGTACATATCAATAAATTGTAGATATTTGATTTACCAAGAGGGAAATCTAAATAATCATTTAGAATACTTTAACAATACAACCAATTTAACAAACTTCTCTGACCATTCAATAATAACTTCTTAACTTATTCAACCATAACCACCTACAACTGATACAATCATAAGAAACCTTTATAATAAATTTAAACATCACAGATTTCCTCCTTGTAATATATCAAGTTACATTGGCACATACCGGTAAATATATTAATTACAACTAAATATTGTCGATCAATTTATCATTTAATGCTAAAACGAATTCAAAATCTAAACATTTCTTGTACATATCACATGATCATAATTTTGATTTACCAAGAAGAAAATCTAGATAATAATTCAAAATACTGAAACAAAGACAACCAATTTCACAAATTTCTCAGACCCTTCAACAATAATTTCTTAACTTAGTTAACTACACCCTCCCACAATTTGTACACATGTGTGTACATCTGATAATTTACCACATTTTATAGCAAAACCGCTGAATGACCTCCGTGGCGGGAGCGAAACTTCCGGTAAAGCCAAGCAGGAGCCTAAATGGCACCCAAAACTAATTCAAAAATTGAATTAAATCCAATTAAATTATATTACAACAATTCCAAACATCGAACATATTCAAACCGCTGAATATGATTCCACTTATTTATCTATTACCAGTTCCGGGAAAGTAATGCAATATGATAAAACTTAGTACTTCATTAAACCAAGTTCAATGAAACGTAACCAATACAAACTAACTTCCGTCAATAAAAGAAATGATTCAATTCAAATATCTCTAAACAAATTCAAATCAGATAATAAATTTAAATAATTTCAAAATAGTACTACAATAAAAAATACAAAACAATCGAAACTTATAATCTATGCTCATGATGTTAGAAAACAGTGATTAACATACATGTCAGTATCTAAGATACTTGCTAGAGTCAGGTTAATGTGGTCTGGTCTGATCTCAGGCACACTGCCAAACTAATAATGAGTAATAGGAGTAGTGCACCTATAAGCTCACACAATGGCATCATATATATTTCAATGAAATACAGCATGTTTTTTAGCCCCCAGCACTTCTAGCTTTATGCTAAAAAATAACATCTATAATTGGAAATAACACTTTATACAGGGTGGGCCAAAAGTCACCATGGGGTTTAAAAATTAAATTGGTAACATATGGTAGGATGAAAAAAAGGAGGTGTAAGGTGGGGTGGGGAAACATGCTTACCTATGAAGAACAGACAGTTGGCTATCATGTGAAAAAGGAATGAAGAGAAACGGTCAACAGGGTGTGGACCAATGTACAAACGAAAAAGTTTGTTATTTTTAAACCCCATGGTGACTTTTGGCCCACCCTGCACTAACAACATTTTAACTGTGAGGCTTTTGAACGGTACACAGGTTTCTAAACTAATTGAAATAAATGAAATACAATATAACTCAATAAAATAAAATCAGAATCGTTAGGTCTGGTTCGGGTTGTCCCATACTGCACCCACACACAACCATATGTGGGAATGGAAAGTTGTGCATCATCCTACCATTTCAACCATCATATATATTATCTAAACAATAATATAGCATGTGTTTTAAACCCCTGCACCAACTCTACAAAGTGTAGCAATACACAATGTAAAGAAAAAATATGTAGCTTGGCTGAGTAGATAACTTAAGTAGATATGTATCTTGGGTTGGTAATCTAGATAATTAGGTAGTTTAGGTAGTTATGTAGTTAGGTAGGTAGTTTAAGTTTGTTGGTAATTTCGGTAGGAGGATAGCCCAGTTGCTAGGGAGCTTAGGTAGGTAGGTAGCTTAGGTGGGTTGGTAGGTAGCATATGTTGGTGGGTATATTAGGGAGGTTGGTAGCTTAGGTAGATAGGTAGCTCAGGTAGGTAGGTAGCCTAGGTAAATAGGTAGCTTAGGCAGGTAGCTTAGGCAGTTAGCTTATGCTAATCCGCAGCTTAGGTATGTATCTTAGGCAGATTTGTAACTTATGTTGATAGGTAGATTTGGTTGATAGGTAGCTTAGGTAGGTAGCCTAGGTAGGTAGGTAGCTTAGGTAGGTAGGTAGCTTAGATAAGGAGGTTGCTTAAGTGGGCAGGAAGCTTAGGTAGATATGTAGTTTAGGTTTGTGTGTACTTTCGTTAGGTTGGTAGCTTATGTTGATATGTAGCTGGGGTTGATAGGTAGATTAGGTTATTAGGTAGCTTATATAGGTAGGGAGCTAAGTATATAGGTAGGTACCTTGGTAGATAGGTAGGTAGCTTAACTAAACAGGCAGTTTAGGTAGGTATGTAGCTTAGGTAGATATGTAGCTGAATTAACCAGGTAGGTAGCTTATGTACTTAAGTGATTTAAGTAGGTAGATAGGACGGTAGGTAGCTTAGCTAGGTAGGTGGGTTTTGAAGGAAGGTAACTTAGGGAGGTATATAGCTTGGGGAGGTAGGTAACTTTAGTATATAGGTAGCTAAGATAGGTAGGTATTGTAATGGATATTTATTGGTGGATGAAATTATTAAATAAACCACCAAAATAATATAAAAACCACTACTTTATTTACTCTATTTACTTTATACAATTACTCCGCGTTCTTAACCTATCGAAGGTTTACTCAAAACTCGACATATTATAAAACTCAGGCTGCCCCGAAACCTTCCCAATCATTTCGCGATACTGGCACTCACCTACTTTCATGGCATTGCTTAATTCATTTTTGTTGATTTGTGATTTCAACAATTAGCCATCGATACATTACATTAGAACTACTAATAGGGGCGAATTCCAGGGGCTGCTACTTGGGGCAATAATGTGTTCATCTAACATATTCTTTATTTGTTTGTTAATTTCATTTTTATGAATATTTGGCAGTCTGTATGGTCTCTGATTAATTGGGGCTTGATCACATGTCATTGGGATGTTGTGAGAAGTAACGTTAGAAAATGGTAGTTGTTCTCCTTTGAAATGAAATATATCACTATATGCTTCACATAGTTCCTTTACTGCTTTTCTTTCCTCGGTATTAAGTGTTTGGTCTAAAGATATCTCTCTTTCCAGTCGCTGAAAACGTTGTCCTTCTGAGATCTTTGCATCGCTTATAGGTTTCTTCTCCAACTTGTAAATATTGAAAATTCGTAACGATTCTAGCTTTGGTTCCACATTTGGTAAAATAATTTCTTTCTCAAGTGGATTGATCATGTTAAGTCTTAATTTCCCATTCTGTGGCCTAATTAAACTATTAGCTATAAAAACGCCAGGTACAATTTCCTGAGAGGGACATAACATTTTATCATCACAGCTAATTGCAGGTATTTCTAAAACCATTTCTGATCGCGGTGGGATATGCGTCACATTGCTATATGAATCTGTAGTGAATGTCTCTCTATGCTTCTGAGAGGCTGCCAAGCTTAAAGCTGTACGAAGTGGATGGAAAGTACTAGATATTACTTCGTTTATGCTAGACGACAAGCAATCTTTTGTATTACTTGTTTCCTTAAATGAATTGCGTAACTGGTTAACTTCCCATTTACATAAAAAAGGAATTTTTACTTCGGTTGAGTTGTTACTATTGCCGGGGAAATGCAACATTCGTTCAATTGTGAGAAGGTTTGCTTTGCCCCATATGAAGTTGCGACCTAATATACCATCGAAAGCAATCGAAATATTTTCCTGGCAGATAATAAATTCGCAATTTAAGCCCTTACCTATCAGAAAAATGCCTTCAGAAGACCCAAGGGTGAGATCAGTGGCACCGTACAAGCCTTGTAATTGAATAACGTTCTGTCGATTCACAAATGTATGGTCAGATAAACTAATTCTTTTTAGAATACTTACTTCGGCTCCCGTATCAACCAAAAGCTTAACCTTACCTATTTTAGAGATATTCAAGGGAAGTTCAATTATTGATTCATTTACTATTAGCGCATTATTTTGCAGTGAGATTATAGTATTAGAAACGATAGGATAATTTGAAATTTCTTTGCTGTTGTTAATAGTTTTATTTTCTTTCCTTGAAACTTTATACTTATCGGCTAATTCTTCAAATTCTCCACAATGAATATTTTTGCACCCATATGTAGAGGGGTTAGCCATTGGGCGCAATAGGCTAGCCCGCTTTAGTTTCCCGAATGATTTTGGTTTGTGCTGTATTTTACCTCCCAAGACTTTTTTGCGTACCATTCAGCTATGGAATGTGAGGATCTAGCACACCAATCACATTTTAGTACGGTTGTTTGTCCACCATTTCTGTGGAACTCTTTCTGTTTCGTTTGTTGTATATTATTTAATTAGCATGATTCTTGCGAGTGTCCGTAAGCACGACAAGCGTGACAGAGTTGTGAGCGTCTTCGGGTGCGACACTCAGAAAAAGTATGTCCAAATCTTTTACATAAATCACACTTTTTTAACTTTTCATGCCTTTCTTTCTCAGAAGTTTTCGCTGACGAAAAATGAAAATTGGTCCTATTGTGTGATGGATTTTGAACTTGTTCAGATAATTTTGAATATACATTTACGGAAGAAGTGTTTAAGACTGGAGAGGGACTAGAGTTTAGAAAAGGGTGTGTGATTAGATTTTTTGGGGAAGCATCTTGTAATAGCTGAAAATTTGCTTCTAAAAAACCTCTTAGTTGTCTCACTTCATCTTCGTTAAATTGCTGATATGCAGATGATGAAGTCTGCCAGTTTGCACTTATTTGTCGGCTCTGAATTTGACGCTCTTCAATTTTTTCAACATCTGTAGCCATTTTTATTATTTCAGCTAGTGAATTACTCGTTTTTCCTATTACCACTTGACGAATAATAGGGCTGATAATTCCCGTTTTATACGTGTAGCATGTTTCTTCCTCAACTTCTTTTAGAAGCGCCTCATTTCCTTTCGGATATTTAGAATTTATTGCACGTTTACATTCAACAAGCATCATATTTAATTTCGTACCACACGAGCCTACTGTTTCGTTGTGAATTTGAATACAACGACGTATATTGCCTATGATGTCATTAATTGAGTTACTTGGCATAAACGCTGTTAAAAGTAAGCTCTCTAACACATCTACCGATTCGATTTTTAAGTACTTAACTAGATCATATGCTTCTCCCCTCAGTTTGGTTTTCAGTAGAGGTATCAACAAGCTTTTTTCTTCGGAGGAGGTCAAAGATTTCTCTACTTGCTATATTATTTGTCCGTGAAATACAGGTACAATGTTATTAACCAGCATGGAAATTTTTTCCAGTGACAAAGTGGCCATATTATCTATACAAATATTTAATTTCTGTACAAGATCAGGGTTTTTTTGGGTTCGTGTTATTGTTTTTGTAGTACTTAAGCTGCAATCACAGATCTCAATGGGGGCTTTTATTTCGTCACTTTGAATCGGTCTTTGAACTTGATTAGGTAAGTCGTCACTTCTAGCGGGATTTAACGGAGCTTCAAACACCTCGTCTAATTCGGATTCCAGAGTTAGGGAATAAATTCTGTCACAAAATCTAGCAAATTCTGGATTTTGAGTAGTATTAAGAAAACGTTGACGTCGGTTTCGTGCACCTAGATTTTGAATCATCGAACCGAATGACATAAGTAATAATACGAAAAGCAAAATGCTGAACGAGCGTTTTAATTAAAATAAATCATAACACCTTAATTGCTTGTGCTATTTGTTTATCGGTGGGTGCCTTATTATTTTTTTTTTGTGTACATACATACACCAGGTGTACATTAAATGATTATGTTTTTTTTTAGACGTGTACATACATCATTATGGTACATTCAAACATTTAAATTTTTGGTTTTAATAATATGTGATATACCTATCTAAATTTAGACCTTATCTTCTGGATAAATTTTTTTAATGGATATATATTTATATATATGTACATATAATATAATAATAAGCCTATATCTATACCAATTCCGTTGTGACTCACTCTTTAAAATGGGTTGATGGGTTGACCTCCTTATGGTATATTATGCGGCCTTGCCTCTTTGTATTCTGGATCTTCTCTTTTTTTTTTTTTTTTTTTAATATCGGGTTACACCAGTGTGAAACTTTCCAAACTTATTTTATCTGATTAATATTTTTTATACTGATTTTTTTGATATATTTTTTGTAAATTTGTTTTTTTCGTGGAACACTGTTATCATATGTATATATATATATATACTTTTTCACGCACTTTAACTTTTTGCCTTCCACTTACTATTCAATAGGGAGTCTAATGACGAAAAATACCAGCTGCGCCAATTGTAATCGATATTTATTTGGGGATGAAATTATTTAAATAAACCACCGAGATAATATAAAAACCACTACTTTTTACTCTATATACTTTATACAATTACGCCGCGTTCTTAACCTATCGAAGGTTTACTCAAAACTCGACATATTCTAAAACTCAGGCTGCCCCGAAACCTTCCCAATCATTTCGCGATACTGGCACTCACCTACTTTCATGGCATTGTTTAATTCATTTTTGTTGATTTGTGATTTCAACAATTAGGCATCGATACATTACAAGTCGCTTCCTAGTGGCAACATAATTGTGTGACCATTATTTATCTAGGTTGCGTGTACTTGTTTTGTAATATTCGATCGACTTTTTAAACTGAATTACATCATACATTATTTTCGTATTTATTTCTGATACATTGTTTACATCACAGTAGCTTAGGTGTGTAGGTAGGTAGCTTAGACAGGTAGATTTGTAGGTATGTAGTTTAGGAAGGTAGGTAGTTTTGTTTGATAGTTAGATAACTAGGAAAGCAGCTTAAGGAGGATGGTCGGTAGCTTAGGTATCTAGGTAGGTATATAGGTAGGTAAGTAGGTAAGGTAATTAGCTAGTTTTTTAGGTACATAAGTAGCTTAGGTTAAGAGGTAGATTAGGTTAATAGGTAGCTTAGGGAAGTAGGAAGCTTAGGTAGATATTTAGGTTCGTTAAGTAGGTAGCTTATGTAGGTGGGTAGTTTAGGTAGGTAATTTGCTTAGATAGGTATGTAGCTTATAAAATTAGGCTAACTGGTAGCTGATGTAGGCAGCTAGTTTAGTAGGTAGGTAGCTTAGATAGGCAGGTTGCTTATTTAGGCTGGTAGCTTAGGTAGATATGTAGCTTAGGTAGGTAGATAGGCAGGTAAGTTGGTAGCTTAGATAAATACGTAGGTTGCTAAGGTAGGTTGACAGCTTAGGGAGGTTGTTAGCTTCGGTAGATAGGTAGCTTAAGCAGGTAGGTAGCTTAGGTATGTAGGTAGTTTAGGTAGGCAGGTAGCTTAAGTAAATATGTAGCTTAGGTAGGTGGTTTAGTTAGCTAGGTAGCTTAGGTAGGGAGGTAGCTCAGATATATGTGTATCTTAGGCAGGCAGCTTAGCTAGATAGGTAGCTTATTTATGTAGGTAGGTTAAGTCGGCTGGTAGCTTAAGGTGTTAGGTAGCTTAGATAGGTTGGTAGCTTAGGTAGATAGGTATATTAACTATATATGTGGCTTAGGTAGGCAGTTTAAGTAAGTAGATAGTTTATATAGGTAGTTTTTCAAATGTAGGCAGGTAGGTACCTAAGGTGGTTAGGTGGCTTAAGTAGGTAGATAGGTAATTATATGTACGTAACTTTGCTAGACAGGCAGTTTATGGAGTTTATTAGATGACGTAAATAGGTAGCTATTCTAGGTAGGTAGGTAGATAGCTCAGGCAGGTAGGTAGCTTAGGTGGGTAGGTAGGTTACTTTGGTAGCCTAGGTAGATAGGTAGGTAGGTAGGTAGCTAAAGTTAATGGGTAGCTTATGTAGGCAGCTGGCTTAAGTAAGTACAAAGCTTAGATAGGTAGGTAGCTTAGGTAGATATGTAGCTTAGGCTGACAGGTAGCTTAGGTTAGTAGGTAGGTAGGTGGCTTAGGTAGGTAGGTAGGTAGGTAGGTTGGTAGCTTAGGTAGGTAGGTAACTTAGGTAGGTCGGTAACCTGGGTGGGTAGCTAACTTAGTTAGATATGTAGCTTAGGTAGGTTGCCTGGGTCGTTAGGCAGGTTGGTAGGTGGGTAAATAAGTTAAATATGTAGCTTAGGTAGGTAGGTAGCATAGATAACTAGGTACCGTATATAGATAGGTAGACTAGGTACGTATGTGGCTTAGGTAGGTAGTTTAATTATGTAGACAGCTTAGATAGGTAGGTGCTAACGTAGGTAGGTCGAATAGGTAGATATGTAGCTGAAGTAGGCAGTGTTGAATGTGTTTTTCTTCCTTGTTTCTCTGTTGCGTCTAATTTCTCCCGGGCTTATCGTTGTGCACTTTGAGTTGCTTGGAGTAGCAGTATATGCCCGGTTCCTAGCGAAGCTATGGAGTAGCGCAAGGTCGTCGTATTGCAACTTGAGACTTCTTGTGCGCAGGGGTATTGCAACATCTTCGCTGTTTTACGTGAAGTAATTGAAATTCTTCGTGCAGCGAAAATGATGCAGTAGTGCAGTAGATAAATATGTAGGCACAATGTTTTTATTTATGCGTTGGAATAAATATGTTTTCTTCCTACATGATGTAGGTATGTATACGCATGTGCATTAAGTATACATTCTTCCTACGTGATGTAGGTATGTATATGCATGTGCATTAAGTATACTTTCTTTCTACATGATGTAGGTATGTATATGCATGTGCATTAAATATACGTATGTAACAAAAAAAAAACTTAGCTAACTCTTAAAGACAGATATTCTAGTTATTTTGTACTATCTAGAAGGTTATGTTGAGAACTTACTTAAACATAAAGACAGGTAACTCTAGTTATTTTGTATTATTTGCAATTTGTATTAAAATCTTAGTTAACCCTTAAAGACAGATATTTCTTGTTATTTTGCATTATTTGCAATTTGTATTGAAAACTTAGTTAAAGCACCTGTACATGGCGGGTGCGTGACATTGACTCTGGCTCTGCACGGCTTAAAAAAGACGGAAGTGGTGGTGGGGATTGTATTGGCAAATTTTGCCGGTTATTTACCTGTGGAGGTTCGGCAGATCGGTGTTTGATTTCGTCCTTTAGTTCCGAACGATTAGTTTGATAGATAGCTCTTCCTTTGTTTGTTTTGGCTACTCCTTGGGTAGGGCGTAGTGAGATAATTCGGGGTTTGTTAGATTTCGTGATTTCTGATTGGAAAGTTTGGGTGATTTGTTTGAATCTGTTTGTCGACACCATCACTTGTGGTGTGGTTAAATTATGAGATTTAACATCTACTACGTGCTCATGACTCAGAGTTTCCGTAGTTTCTATACAGAGTTGGAGGTGTGTCTCATTATCTAACTGGACTTTTTGGTTATTGATGGTTACTACTTACAAAGTTTTAGTATCCCTATTAGGCTGAGTAATAATATCACCATGGAATCGGCACGAGGAGGCAGGCGCATCAAATTACGTAGAGAGTTACAATATTTTAAAATGAGGGCTAATTTTGCCTCAACCGGAGAGGAGAAGCAGAAATTTTAGAGGCTGGCATCGGATAATTTAAGACATATAAATGCCAGTAAGAGAAAAAGAAGTTCAAAATGATATGGTATAATGTGGTATTTTATTAGATTTACTCAATAAAAATCCAATTGTCGGATCTGTATTATCCTTTTTTTTTTTTTTGTGTTCTTATTGAATGGGCATGTTGGGTTACCTTTATTTTTGTCTAGGAATTGTTGCCTCGTTTTTCTGTCTCTTTTTGTTTTTTTAAAAATTTAGCCGTTATTCGCTAAATGGCTTCAGCCTGTTATTATGTACTGTTACTCTTCGTTTACCGATTTGAATAACAGTATTAACAGAGTTAAAAATTTGTACCACGAGATATGGGCCTAGCCATATCTGGGAAAGTTTGTGTTTTTTGCTGGATTTTTTAATATGACTTTATCTTCTTGGCCTTAAGTAGATTTTTTCGGGCGATAGCATATGTGTCCTGTAATTTGTATTTCAGAAGGTGATAGTAACTTTCGTGATTGTATATTGGCTCTGGCTCTCTTCTTAGATTTGTGGGTACATCCGCTGTAAATCCAAACAGACAGTCCATTGGGGTGAGCTTAGTGCCTTCATGTGGACTATTATTATATACGAAAGCCGCGGTTCTCAGGAATCGATCCCAAGCCTTTGGATTTTCGGATACAATGGCTCTTAGATACTCCACAAGTGGTCTGTGGGTTCGTTCAAGTGCACCGTTGGATTGTGGGTGATAAGAGGATGTTTGTATTATTTTTTTTATTTTTAAGAGCATACAAACTCGTTTGAAGAGATCGCTTAAGAAATTAGAGCCCTGATCAGTTACTAATTTTTTAGGAATACGGTAACGAGTGATCATCTCCTCGAAAAATATTCCTGCTACTGTTTCCGCTTCGCCATTTGGCAAAGCATAACAATATACGAATTTCGTTAGATTGCCTTGGAAAGTCAAAATGTACTTATTTCCCGAATGGGTTTCTTCAAGAGGACCTACGATATCCAAATATACTTTTTCGAATGGCATTAGGGCAGTATCTGTTATGACCATTGGCATACGATACTCTGGACTTGCCTTCATTTTCTGACATTTAGTACATTTTCGAATATATTTCCTGATGGAACTGAGCATATTTCTCCACTTATGTTTTCTCTTTATTCTTTTGTTAGTTTTAATGACTCCTTGGTGAACACCAAATGCAGAATCATTGTAGTCCCTCAAAATTATTTGAATTTCTTCAGGGTCTGAAATAATTTCAGGTTATTTATTTTGAGAATTCAATGAATGATTGTTCGAAGGTAAGTTGCCTAGCTCAGATGTACTGTTTTCAGACTGGCTGTTTTTAGTTGAATCGATTTCAAGTGAGTTGTTTTCGGAGTGCTTTAATTGCTTTTGAATTCTTTGAGGAGTTTTTTGGTATTGGGTTACTTCTTCCAACTTAATTTCTGCCTCTTTAGATTGAGCTCTAGTGACAACATGGCAATGTGCTGGTTTGGAATTTGATGATGATGGGAAATTACAATCGTCTCTGTCAGAATCGGCTCGGTGGTGTACCTGAGCTTCCACAATGAACGAATTGGGGCTTGCTTGGTTTAATTTGGTAGGTATTCGACTAAGTGCGCCTGCATTAGTGTTTGTAGTCTGAGAGTTTATGGTGAAATCTGACTAATCTTGTGGTTGGGTCTTTCACATTGAATACGCCTTTCAGGGGCTTGTGGTCTGTGTAGACCGTGAACGTTCTGCCCTGTAAATAACACCTGAAGTTCCTGGTGGCCCATACAATAGCAAGTAACTCTTTTTCTATTGTGGAATATTTTTGTTCCGCCTTATTTAAACTTCTACTTGCATACGCTATTGGCTTGTCCTTGTCTATTTCCCCTTGTGATAATACAGCTCCCAATGCTTCGTTGCTAGCATATGTTGTTAAATTAAAGGGTTCAGTAAAATCAGGATATGTGAGAAGAGGAGGATTTACCACCGACTTTTTAATTTCCTCGAAAGATTCTTGGCACTTTTGTGTCCAAGTAAATTTAACATCTTTGCGTAACAGATTTGTTATTTATCTGACTATTTTTGAAAAGTTAGGAATGAACTTGCGGTAGTAGTTAGCCAACCCAAGAAACGATTGAGTTTGTCTAACAGTTCGGGGTTGAGGAAAATTTTGGACACAACTCGTTTTGCTGGGGTATGGAAGTGCTCCTTCATTTGAACATTTGTGTCCAAGGTAAATCATTTCTCTGCGAAGGAACTGGCACTTTTCGGGTTGTAATTTAAGGTTATGTTCTCTGAGCCTGTCGAATACCTTAGTTGTTGTGATCTTGTTAATTTGTTCCATAGATTACAATATCATCTAGATAGACAAAGCATTCGAAGCTTTGGAGACCCGTTAGAAAGTTATTCATTAATCGCTGGAAGGTCGCAGGCGCGCCTTTCAGCCCAAATGGTATTCTCTTAAATTCATAGTGCCCATATGCGGTACTGAACGCAGTTTTGGGTCTATCCTATGGATCAACAAGTACTTGGTTATACCCGCTTGCAAGATCGGGTGTAGTAAAATATCTTGAGTGCCCCAGTTGGTCCAATATATCCTCTATTCTAGGTAATGGAAAAGCATCCCCTATAGACTTCTCGTTAATTTTACGGAAATCTACTTCTACTCGCCAAAGTTTATTGCCGTCAGGTCCAGCTTTCTTGGGAACTACTAGTAAAGGGGAATTCCACGGGCTTTTACTTAATTGGATTATGTCATTTTCTAACATTTCCTTAATTTGCTCATTTATGACTGCTCGATGCGTTTCTGGGAGTCTATACATTTTCTGGTTTATGGGTGGTTGATTATGTAAGGTGGGAATGCTATGTTTTATACTGTTAGTATACGTTAGCTTGTCCCCCTTTAGATGGAAAAGAAAGGTCATTATAATCATTACATCCAACAGTAATTCTTCACGTAAAGCCGCAAGTCTGTTTTGATTATAATATTTAATGCGGTTCACGTTTATTGAATGTGGATTGGAATCGAATTTTGACTTGTCGTTTTTGACGTTATGTGTGCTTTTGTTTTGCGCACGACCACCTTTCCTGAGAACCTTGGCTTTTTATGTCGTCCAAGGGTAAAGGAGACCCTGTACGTTATATGAATTAATTGGAACTAGAGTAAGCGTTACGCTCCTTATGAATACTGGTTCCGTGTTTACGTTCAGAACTGATAATGGTATGAAGCTTCTATGAGGACTAACTAGACAATTTGCGACAAATACTCCTTCTTGAATCTCCTGAGACAAACAGATCATTTCTTGGTCTATTTGTAACGGTATGCTTAGTACCATTTGAGAGCGAGGGGGTATTCTATTAGATTGCTGAAGTATTACTTCATATTGCCTACTTTCATGTTCACTCTTGTTTCTCAAGTTGCTCGAAGTTTCTTCTACTGGTGGTAAGGCATTCTTGCTATCTGGTGCCCGTGATTTAAATTGCTCCTCCATTTGATCGCTTGGTATTTCCTCTCCATCGTCTATGGATGTTTCGAGAGGTACCGTGAAATCAATAGCGTTGGTTTCCGTGCGAGGAAACCGGAGTAATTTATTAGGTCCTTCGATATTGCAATTTTTTGCAAGAAAGTCATTGCCTAACAGCCCATCATGAGAAATTTTTGGCGTCATTTTCTACAACCTGGAGTTTACACGGGATACTGCGTCTTAGTAAAAAGTTACATTGGCAGTTACCCAATGTTTCTCCTTCTCCAAATGGGGCTTTCAGAGTCACCTTTTGGCTTTGCTCTATCCGTTCTGGTGTATTCAGTGCTTTCTGTTTGATCAAGCTTACATCCGCTCCAGTGTCTACTATCAGCCGCACGGCTGTGTTTTTACTTATATCTAATGGTAACTCTACCACTGAAACGTTTTCCCTCGTATCTGGTTTTTCTGTTTGAGAGCACCCTGACGTATTTTGAGAGATTTTATTTAATGTCGAGCCGGGGATTTTTCGGTCGAAAGTGTGCCGTTTCCCGAATGTGTGGCCTCCCATCGGCGCTTCTGTTGACACGTGGACACGGTATGCCCTCTTCTACCATAAAAGTTGCACATATTTTGTACATGTTGAATTCTCGGTTCCCGATTTTCAGGTCCACACCGAGCACTCTTGCTAGTGTTTGCATGTTCGGGTGGTGTTTTAGCAGTTTGCTTACAATATTGGGCATCATGGCCCTTTGTTCTGCAGTTAATACAAAAGGGAGAATTCTTGCGTTTTAGGCATTCGTCGTACGTGTGCCCCTTGTAATTCCAGTAGCTGCAGGTGATCTTATTTAAAAGTACTTTTTGTTTGTCGTACTTTCTTTCCTCCTGCTGGTAAGAGGAGTTCTGATATGGAGGTGGACTTCCTGAAGATTTCTTGGTCATACTGGCTTGATTAGAACGCCAATTATTTTCAGAGTTTCCGTCGATATTAAAAGATACTGAAGGTACCCTTGATGGCTCAGGTATGACAGGTATACTAAATTCAGTTTTCATGTTAGGCTTTCCTAGCTCATTTGCGTAAGGGTAAGGAGAAAAATTTACACTATTGTGTATAGGGTGACCATAGACATTTGAAAGATTTGTGCTATTTCGTCGACATAAGTGATCCATCTGGAAAGTGTGTGTAGGGTGAGGAATGTAATTTGTGGGTTGTGGTAAGAAAAGGAGTCCTTGTTGCAGCCTTTCCATATCTAATGCCTTTTGAATGAGATTTTCTAAGGAATTTTCATTCAATGTATGTAAATAGGCACTAAGATGGGGATTATTTGCACCACTCTTTATGGAAGCCATACAAAAGTCCTCAATTTGTTGTTTTACCACTTTAAAGTTTTCCGCTCCGTATTTATTCTGTGCTGCTTCATTGCACTGTGTTAATAGACTCTTTAGTCTATTAGTAAATGAATTAAATGACTCCTGTGGGCATTGGCGGCAAGTTATCAACTTGTTAATTAATTCATGATAATTTTCACGGGGTAAATACGTTCAGTAAAGCAATTGTTCCACTTCCTCAAATTTCGTGGGAGCACTGGATGCGATCAATGGATATGCATTTCCTCTCAACCTGGTTGGGAAAATTTGCATAAATGCTGTCTTTTCTTCTTCTCCTAGACACTGTTGTACCTGTTTACAACAGCCTATGAATGTTTGTAACTCGGTGAGAATTTTTGCGCTTATTTCTCCAGAGAACAGGGGCACTATCTGAGCAGTCAGTTTTACTACTTTTTCGTAGTTTATTGACATTTTGCCTACTTTGTTTTTTTTATGTATTTGAGAAATGTGTTGAGTATCTTCACTCGAATTTGGTGTGGTTAATGGCTGTTTGGGTATTAAGGCGTCCAAATTATGAGTTCGTGCCAGGAAGCTAATCAAACAATGCCTTCTGAAGCGTTTACCTGAACGGTGTTCCACCGGTACCAATTTATAGAAGGCCTACTTTGGGATGTACTTCATTCGGCTCTTGGGCTATCAGATTGTCGAAAGACTATGAACTTATTGCTACCTCAAAATTTGAGCAAGAAGAGCTTTGACCTGGTCTGTGCATGAAGGCAATCCCAATGAAGTTCTAATGAATATGAGGTAGTTTAACTAAGTAAGCATTGTATGGAGGGGTGTTTTGTCCCTTCTTTACACTGAGTTCAATTAATGTATTATACCTAGCTATGTAACTTATTTGGAATGGGAGAGGGCAATAAGTGCTAGCGAATTTCTTTCTTGAAATGTTATGAATTTTCCGGAGAAATTCGGCTAATCGCTTTTGCCTTCTTTACAAATTTAGGTATGTAACTTACTTAAGGTAGCGTCGGTTTGTTGGAGATTTCACTGGCCACTTTTTGTGTCCAACTTCTTTCCCCTTCTACACCTTCGAATCTGATAAATTTCGGATGACGGGTGTTCCGTTTATTCTTATTGATGACTGGTGGAATTAGACTAGAAGTGCGCTGACGTCCTTCCTTTGACGCTAGTTTTGGGGGGTAAGATGTGCTTACGCTCCTACCGGCTGCGCCAATTTTTTGAATGTGTTTTTCTTCCTTCTTTCTCTGTGGCGTCTAATTTCTCCCAGGCTTATCGTTGTGCACGTTGAGTTTCTTGGAGTAGCAGTATATGCCCGGTTCCTAGCGAAGCTATGGAGTAGCTTGTTGAAGCTCAGCTCCTATTGTATATATGGAGTAGCTTGTTAAAGCTCAGCTCCTAAATGAAAATAATCTTCGCTTGAATACCACTGGTTATACTCGATATGGAGTAGCTTGTTGAAGCTCAGCTCCTAAATAATTTACGACTGAAAACCACTGAATTTACTTTTTTACTGCTCTCTTCTTTTACATTTTGCTACTCTATGTATATAAATTGTTCTTATTCTATACATGGAAAAATGTTGTACTTACTTCCCAGTACGGAAGATGTGCAATTTACTTCCGACTTAACACTTTGTGTACATAATGTTCACCTTGTACAAAGAGTTAATTCACGCATATTACATTCTTCAATTAAATCGGGGCACTCGTCGCGTTTGTATACATACTAATATTTTGCAAGAACTAGAATCAATTGCTGTTTGTTATTTATTTATGATGTAATTCTCGGGTTACAGTAAGCATTTGTGGCTTACTGTATTAACCGTGAATTAACATCTTGCTAGTTGCTACCTACATACATATGTTTCACCACCGGCGCAAGGTCGTTGTATTGCAACTTGAGACTTCTTGCGCGCAGGGGTATTGCGACATCTTCGCTGTTTTACATGAAGAATATTTGACGTAGGTCAGTGATTGAAATTCTTCATGCAGCGAAAATGATGCAGTAGATAGGTACTTAGGTATGTCGGTTGCTTAGGTAGGTAGGTAGCTTAGGTAGATATGTAGCTTCAGTAATTATGTGCATTAAGTTGGTAGATAGGTAGGTATGCTTAAGGAAGTAGGTAGCTTAGGGAGGTTGTTAGCTTAGGTATATAGGTATATTAAGCAGGTAGGTAGCTTAGGTATGTAGGCAGTTTAGGTAGGCTGGCAGCTTAAGTAAATATGTAGGTAAGATTGGGGGCTTAGGTAGCTAGGTAGCTTAGGTACGTATGTAACTTAGGTAGATCGGTAACTTGGGTGGGTAGGTAACTAAATTAGATATGTAGCTTTGGTAGGTAGCCTAGGTGGTTTGGTAGCTTAGGTAGATAGGGAGCTTAGGTAGATAGTTAGATTAGATATGTATGTGGCTTAGGTAGGTAGTTTAAGTAGGTAGATGGCTTTGAGGGTTAGGTTGCGAGGATAGGTAGGTAGATTAGGTAGATAATTAGCTCGCATAGGTAGATTAGGTAGATATGTATCTGAAGTAGGCAGGTAGGTAGCTTAGGTGGTTAGGTGGGTTAAGTAGTTAGATAGGTATGTATATGTAGGTAAATTATTTAGACAGGTAGCTTAGGGAAGTGGGCAGTTTAGGGATTTTATTAGATGAGGTAAATATGTAGCTAATGTAGGTAGGTTGGTAGATAACTTAGATAGGTAAGTAGCTTAGGTAGGTAGGTTTATAGCTTGGGTAGGTAGGTAGCTTAGTTTTTTTGGTAGCTAAGGTAGATATTTAGCTTAGTTAAGTAAGTAGTTTATGAAAATAGGTAGCTTAGGTAAGTAGGTGGCTTAAAGAGTTCGGTAGCTTAGGTAGGTTACTTAGGTGTGTAGTTTGTTTAGGTAGGTAGGTAGCTTTGGCAGATATGTAGCTTAAGTAGTTAGGTATCTTAGGTTCGTAGATAGGTAGGTAGGTAGCTTGGGGAGGTTGCTAGCTTAGGTAGATATGTAGCTGAAGCAAGTAGGTAGCTTAGGTATGTAGGTAGTTTAGGTAGGCAGATAGCTTAGGTAGGTGGCTTAGGTATCTAGCTAGCTTAGGTAGGTAGGTAACTTAGTTTGGTCGGTAACTTGAGTGAGTAGGTAACTTATTTAGATATGTAGCTTAGGTAGGTAGCCTAGGTGGTTAGGTAGTTTAGGAAGGTAGTTATGTAGGTAAATTAGTTAAATATGCAGCTTAGGTAGGTAGATAGCTTAGGTAGGTAGGTAGCTTAGGTAGGTAGATTGCTTAGGGAGATAGGCAACATATGGAGTTCATTAGCTGAGGTAAATAGGTAGCTTATATAGGTTGGTAGGTACATAGCTTAGGTAAGTAACTTACTCAGGTAGGTAGGTTTATAGCTTGGGTAGGTAGGTAGCTGAGTTAGGTTGGTAGCTTAGGGAGATGGTTAGCTTAGTTAAGTAGGTAGCTTAAGGAGATAGGTAGCTTAGGTAGGTAGGTGTCTTAGGGGGTAGGTAGCCTAGGTATACAGGTACCCTATCTAGGTAGGTAGCTCAGATTTTTAGGTAGGTAGCTTGCATATATATGTAGTTTAGACAGGTAGCTTATGGATAGGTACCTTATGTAGTTAGGTAGCATAGGTAGATAAGTTGCTTATGTTGACAGGTATATTAGTTTTATAGGTAGCTGAGGGAGGTAGGTAGCTTAGGTAGATATATAGATTAGGTATATATGTGGCTTAGGTAGGTAGGTAGTTTAAGTAGGTAGATAGCTTAGGTAGGTATGTTGCTGAGGTAGGTAGATAGCTTAGGTAGATATGTATCTGAATTAAGCAGGTAGTTAGCTTAGGTAGTTAGGTGACTTAAGTAGGTAGATAGGGAAGTACATGTAGGTGGCTTAGTTTGGTAGGCAGTTTAGGGAGTTTAGTAGTATATGGACACTTTGGATACCAAATAACATTCCGTCTGTAATGAACAAGTAACCCCTGTCCCACTAAAGAGAAAATCGATAAATACGAGATATGGGCGTATGCACGGGAGAGTGAAAGTTGATGAGACTGAAGTCCACTTTGTACCACTTGAGTGTAAAGTAAATGGCGTAATTGGAAACAACTTCCAGAATATTGTAGTGTGACACTATTGATCTGAAGAAATGAGAGTAGATGTTATGTTCGTACACATGTGAATGCATGTGGTCTACCTGCTCAAGAGGCGGATTTATATTTTTCGGGTTCGGATTTCAAATAAAACTTGTTTTTTCAGTGACGGGGTTTTTGTTTCCGTGGGGGAACCATAGGGGCAAAGTTTTATTTACGTTAGAGATGATCGGGGGCAAAGTTGTTGTTTACACTCTGTCTTCGGGGGGGCCTGCTGGGTGCAAATTTCGTTATTTATATTTTGTGTGTAGAAAGCGAAAGTGGCTGGTTATAGAGAAGCGGTGTATAAATCCTAGGTAAGGTAAGTTTTTGCGTCGTTTCGAATTACTGCGATGCTCTGAAAAAAGGTCAGGCGAGGAAATAAAGGACATGATTTTTGTTTAGCATTGGATGAACATTTTTTTCATTTTTGAATGAATGAAAACTGAAGAAACTTTTTCCCATGTCTCTACTCGTTAAAACGATAAAACAATTTTGAATAGAGCTGATTTCATCCAGCTGTTTTTGCATTTTTATTTTTTCGGAGAATCGATGTGGAAGGTATATATATGAATTACCATCTAGGTAAACCGTTAATTTCTGGCCGTACTGCGTTTTCACGTACTTCAAATAGTTGATATTATATTCCGTATCAGTTTCCAGCTCTGCAACTCTCAAAAGTTTATACGCTGGCTCGTATCTAATTGTCGTCAACAATTCCGTTGTTGAGTTTGCGTGAATTGGTTAATCATACTATTTTATTGACATAAAAAATTAAAAGTTATATTTTTGACTTACCATATTTTACAATAATATTTTATAACCGAGAAGTTTACTTTCAATTGTTGATATAAAACTGTGAAATATACGCGAAAAATTCGGATTTATATACAATTTTTTGGTCGAAATCTCAAAATACTTTCTACCACTTTAGCTACTTTTGTACAGGCAGAGTATTGATATCTTAAAATATATAACATATTTCAATAACTTAATGTTCCACAGGGTGTTATTTAACCATACGGATATTTATTATCATACTTTTACTCGACATAAGTAAAAAGAGAAGTTAGCGACAATGCTGCATTTAATAGTTAGTACTTTCTCAATGGCAAAAGTAAAAACAAGAACCAACAAATGGATAGGATTTTATTACTTTGAAAGTAAGACATACAGTCAAACAGAGGAGGATGGGGTATATAAAAGGTAGACGAAAACTTCTTCGTTTTTTATTGAAAGCAAGCTTTTACAAGCAAAAGTTGTGCTAATCAAAGCGGAAACCTTGCGAGTTTTTTAAAATAAAAAGTTGTAGTTTTTTCAATCTTAAAGGTAAGCGAATAATTTTAAAACTAAATTAAAGTGATATTTTTAATGTGGTTTTTGTTACAGAGCCTTCTCAACAGTATCACCAGCCTCAAAAGTTCAAACCTGTGTAGTGCGCAGAGAAAACAAAAAAATTAAAGTTAAAACTCATAATTTTAGAAATAAACTAGAACATTTAGGCGTCATGTTAACAGTTAAGTTTCTAAATATTTTAGAACTAGTTGTAGGAAAGGGTAAGGAGTTTTTCCCATGTTTTCAAGATCCGGGTTAAAGGAAATGTATGAAAATAATGTTGTTTTAACAACACAGGATATTTTAAACGTGCATAAAATTATTTTTAAATATCAATTTTCTAAAACGGACTGCTTCCAAAACCCTTCAGTTCAAGAAGCTCTTTCTACCTTTGAAAATGTAAGCGTTTTACCCAGACAAAACAAACCACACGTTTCCGGCATAATGGATGTTTGTGAGTCTACTGACAGCACCAACGTATAAGGAAATACGGGTGATGTGGCTATATCTTCTTCTAGTATCAAACTCAGTGAAGAAGTGCAGTCAGGTGGTGGGGAACTTATTAAAATATTATCAAAAGAAAAGAAAAATTTCAGGAAATTTAAAAGAGATGGCGTAAGGATGTCTTTCCAACTGAAAGATTCCTCACATCAAGACATTAATAATTTAATTGAATGGATGGAAAGAGCATTTTCTGAAATGATTAAAGAATTAGTTCTAAACAGCAATGAGGGAAGTCAAGTAGCATTGTCACTTTCATTGCCAAATAATCCAGAATTTAAGCCAATATGGGTTAGCATGAGACCGGTGAATAAGGTTAATCGTAAATTGATCGTAAATCTGTTCTCTGATGTTAATCAGTCAAATTCTTTATTTTTGTCGGATGAAATATTGCAGGTCGAAACCAATATAGTGAGCTTTGCATACGGCGCGGCGGAAGAAAATTTAGTAACTGTGGGAATGAAACCGTTTACTTGAAACACAAAAAAAGTCTGACAAATGCAAGTCAAAGCGGCTTATTGTGTCTTCCAAAATGCTTGTGCTATTCAGTAGAAATATTAAAAGGTATAACCACAGATAAGAAATACCCAGATATGGATTTTGTTAGAGAAGCTCTGACGCCAAACGGCTGTGTATAAGCCAGCCACTCATGTGCCATAAGCCAGCCATAGCTTTTCGTTCCAATATGCACATCCGCCAGCCATGTGCTTTCATCAGAGGCAACAACCAGTTAACTAAAAGCAGAGATATTTGGTTTATGATATATTTGTGTTAAAAGTTTCACCACAATTGTGATTGTGTGTTGATATTATTACACGTTTTATGTGATTTATTTACTTTTTTACTGGCAAATTACAGCAACAGGCACTCGCTATCGGCACAGCCAGTCTTAAGAACAGATATTATTGTTTATGGCTTTTGTGTATACGAATACAACTGTTAGATTTTTACATCTGATACAGATATAATTGATTCTGGCTTTAGCGAACAGCAGATTAAATAATTGTGATTGTGTTTTGGTGAAATAAATAATATTATAATACAAAAAAAGAGATTTTTTCTAATTGTGTTTTATAATATATTTAATCATATATTCACTTTGTGATTAAAATGGGTAAACCTTGGCATATAAAATGCTCAATAGTGAATTATTTGTCAAATAGCAAATACTTTCCTGAAAGGGCACAATAAGAAAAAATCCTAATAACCCTTAACTAAAAATATTAAATCATCTGTAAAAAAGATGTGTTTATTATATATTATATTTTTGAATAAAATTCTATTGGAGACTGTCCGTTCGAATGTTCTTTGTGCAAAAGCAATAACCATCTGCAACGATATGAGATTTACCTTTCCATAACTTTCGTAATTATTCGATTATGTATACTTATTAAGCAAAATAGAACAAAATATACAACCAATAATGAATGTTCAGCAGGAGAAAGCAAAGTGAGGAAGTAAAATTTTGACTTATCACCCTGTAATTCTTCTTTGGCAAGATCGGTGGTTGCCTCGACAGCAGCATTAATGCTGAATTTCTGTCCATTGAAGTAAAAGTAACACGGGAAATCTATAGGCGACATAATTAATAATAATTTTGGTTTTTATGGCAATATACGGAAAGATTTGTAAAGAGACAAAGAAGATTGCTTTAAATTTATTTTATTTTTTTGTTTTTAAAATAAAAAAAAACATCGCTAGGGAAGAGTCATACCTGTTAATGTATTTTTATACCTTAGATGAAATTTAGTTATTACCTTATTTTTGTTTGAATGGTACAAGTTTGTTTTTTGATCTATTTTGCTTCCTGTTAGATTGATTATCTTAGTCTATTAAATCACTGAATAATTAGAGGCATTTATAGTACTTGGATTGTGTTTACATTACATTTATATTTAATGTATGTAAGTATAACAGTATGAATTAACTTTGTGCTTAAATTTTAGTAATGTTAAGGAAAAAGTTCTTAAAAATAAAGTATTATCTGTTCAAAATATTCAAGAAGCCATAGTACATAGTACAAAGGGGATTAGGGCTACAGGCGACACCACTCTAAATAAAAACGAGTGAAGTCAGTTACCTCTGCGGTCACTTGGAAATACTGCTTTTGTGTATTGTTTGTTTATTTTTGTTTGCCCTATTTTTATTCTTTGCAAAATTATATAATCAACAGGTTTTTTAGACTAATTATATCAAATTCTAACACTACTTTTCATAATTATTATTAAGCGTTTTAGATTTAAAGGAAATTTGTTATTAACTGACAATTTGTACAAGGATATAAAGTGAAGCAGAAACAATTTTAATTTTCAATTGATTATTTTAATACTTATTCGCTTCCAAGTCCTTTAAATAAGACGTGTAGACGGACGGACAGACGGACGGACGGACGGACGGACATGTAAAAATCAAAATAACTTTTAATTTTATGCATTTTTTTGCTCTACCAGCATTATTTCTGTGCGTTTCAAACGGAATGACAAACTTATGTTAGAGAAAAATGCAAAAAAAGTAATATGTGGGATATGCTATTTTCAAAATTGTTGTCAAAAAGTTAAATGGTATTTCATGTGCTTCAGTTATGGAAAAAGAAAATACCGATATATTTTTAAATGCTGAGCAAGAAGAAAGATGTTAGTTCGCTAATTTAAAGAAGTCCTTACGATTTTTTTTTTGTCTTTTTTTTTTTTAGTATGAATTACAGTTTTTATGATATAAAAAGGTTTTCAATACTATTTGCAAATTTCTCATATAAACGAAAAGGCTATAAAATTATGCATAAGTAAATCAAATGAAATATATCTCGATTGGTATTCTGAAAAATTTCCTTGTTTGAAGCATAGAAAAGCAATAGTGGATTTCTGAATCGTTCTTTTGAGAAAAGATGCACATGGAAAATTAAAAAGGAAATAGAAAATAAAATTATTCATCACGATCGCTTAAAACATTTGAAACAAAAAAAAAAAATAATATTTTCGAGTTGAAAATTAAATTCAAACTAAAAACATCGACAAATTTTAATTTGTATGTATTACTGCATAAGTAAAAATCCCCATATACCATACCAGTTTTTTATACTCAATCTCCAGAATTATTTTACTTCTGTTCCATGTTCACGATTAGATCAATATTTATATATGTAATATTGTAATGTATACCCACATAGAGCAAGAAATGCTCTCTAATTATTATTAGCTCTCGTCTCTACATTTTACACAGCGGTGCACTAGCATAGCAAGCAGGAACAAGCAATAACAGCAGAGCGGCAGAAAATGCTTTCCAAGTTGTTATACCGAAACAAACTAATTGTGCTCGAGCTTTTGGTTTTGAATTGTCTACCTACATATTATTAAAATTCTTTGGTATGGTAAGCTTTCCAATTTCGCCTATATTAAAAACAATGAAAGCGTCTTGTGTTAAAAACACAATTGAATGTTTAAATCAGAGACACCATCACTCAAGTATTGATTTCCACACAGTCAGATGGCAGCAGCAATGTACACAAAACCACTCTGTTTGCTAAAATCCACATCTGGGTATTTCTTATCTGTGGTATAACCTTACCGCAAAAATGTTCACAAAAGTTTGAAAACAAATTTCTTAGCCTTTGAAAAGCGCTGTGTATGAATGCTTTAGTTCAAGTAACGGAAAATGAGGGATGTTTATTATCAGATCTATATAAATTTCAAAAACAACTAAAAGTTTTTCAAATTGTGGTCTTTAATTCGTTAAACAGAAATGTACTTTTCAGAGACCAACACAATTCGGGCGGAATAAGAAAATTTACCTTTATTTTCCTGAAACGGAAAACCATTTTTACGTTATCAAATCTCCGACGGGGTTTTTTAATAAGAAATATCACTGTGTTTTTTGTGATAATTTATATGACCATAAGTTTTACCACAAATGTGAAATGCAGTGTACATATTGTTATGTATCTCCCCCGTGTTTATTTGTGCAAGAAGTAATAAATTTTGTAAAATGTAATAGATCCTTTAGGGGTACCGTGTGTTACAATAATCACTTAAAAAATATATGGAATAAAGAAATTATTTGCAAAATTTTGCAAGTTTGTAAAGATTGTGGTAAGTTTGACGATTATTGTAAAGGACAGAAAATTCACATTTGTGGTGAGTTTTTTTGTACGAGTTGTTTTAAATACGTTCCAGAAGATCGCTTGTGTTTTATGAAAGTTTACAAAAAATATATAAATAAAATTTTTTTCTTCATATTTTTTGATTGTGAAAGCACTCAAAACAAACGATATCAAGACAAACCTGATTCGTTTGTACACAATGTAAACTTAATAATAGCACAGCAAAATTGTAATGAATATTATATTTCGAATACTAGATGCAATGGTGATTGTATCAAATGCGGCAAACGCGAACATATTTTTAAATATTAAAACGGATCTGAAAATATAATAGAAAAATTTGAGATTACTGCTTTTTGCACTGACCTTTTGCAACGCAAATTACCTGTATTGCGCACAATTTCCAATCTTACAATGAACACTTTTTTATATCAGAAAAAGAAAAGGTGAAAAGAAAAGTAAAATTTGTCCCATCATGAACGGGTCAAAAATTATGAAAATTACTTGTGGGCGGATAATTTTTATTGACTCGTTAAATTTTCTACCGTTTTTGTTATGAAAACTACCCAAAGCTTTTAATATTCCAAACATCAAAAAAGGATATTAACCCCATTTGTTTTTAATACTTTAGACAATTGGAACTATGTAGGACAAATTCCATCTACAGAAATGTGTGCTATTGACGCAATGAAGAGAGGTGAGGAGGAAAACTTCTGTACATGGTACGACAACCAAATGAAATCCAAGGTAATTTTTAATAATCAGGTTGAATTAATAAGTTATTGTCGAAACGACGTCACCATTTTACGAGAGAGCTGTTTAACTTTTATGAAGGACTTTTTAAAAATAACATAAATAAATCCGTTTACGGAAGCTCTTAAAATTGCATCAATTGCTTGTATATAGAAAAAACTCTTCAAAATAAAATTTGTTAGGTATTAAAAACGGGTATATTAGAAATTCGAATCGGTCAGTTATTGGTTTAAAATGGCTCACATTAGAAAACAGCAAAGTTGGGGGGGGGGGGGGATTAAACACGTAGAAAATTATGGTGAAATGTGGAAATGTGGCTTTTAAGTTGACGGTTTTAATCCGGATACCAATACTGTTTATGAATTTTTTGACTGTTTCTTCCACGGCTGTATACTGTGTTTCAAAAACCTGACTTCAAATAAACTTGAATTCCAGAATCTCGCTCATCGATATGAAGGCACGTGTAAAAGAATTCAACTAATCAGACGTGCAGGGTTTAAATTAATAACTATGTGGGAGTGTTATTTAAACAGTTTTTAAATGAAAATCCGAAAATAAACCAGTTTTCAGATAACGATTTAAAATGTCACGTACTTTCCCTTAATCCGCGGGAAGCTATAACAGGAGGACGTACTGAGCTATTTGCTGTTTATTATAAAGCAAAGGCTGACGAGAAAATTAAATATTTGGACTTTAAAAGCCTCTATCCGTACGTAAATATACAGGGTGTTTCCCCTTAGGAGGTCCATAGAGCGGGAGGTGATAGTACTCACCTAGACGAACCAAAAATTGTATGGAAGGGGGGGGGCAATATCAACCGTTTAGGAGTTACAGGGTGATTCATAAAAAAAGCTAGGTTTTCACAAAACACCCTCTATCTCAGAAGTTATGAAGATCTAAACTAAAAATTTCGGATTTTCTTTCCTTTTTTTTTACTTTGACCTCTATTATTTTTGCAAAAAGGTCGTTAACATAACTTTTTTTTATAAAAACTGTAAACTGTGGAGACTCCTCTTTAATTTGACCTATTATACCCTTGTGCTATCTGTATCCGTTAAAGATTTATTAGCTCTTAACCTATTCTAAAACCTATTTTCAAACCTTCTCTCAACGATAATTTGTTCCCTTAGCACGCCATTTTACAAAATATCGTCTAATTTCGGTGTGACCTGAATAGGTTATGAGTTAATAACTGTTTAACGGCTACAGTTAACACATAGGGTGTAATAGGTCACATTAAAGAGGAGAGTCCCTAGTTTACAGTTTTTATAAAAAAATGTTATGTTAATGACCTTTTTGCAAAAATAATAGAGGTCAAAGTAAAAAAATAGGAAAGAATATCCGAAATTTTTAGTTTAGATCTTCATAACTTCTGAGGGGAGAGGGGTACGGTGCTGGTTGAGCTGTCGTTGGAAAGGCCATGAAGTTCTGCAGACAGTGAGCCCTTAACTGTGACCATACGCCCTGTAGTTTTTAAGACACAGGGTGTTTTGTGAAAACCTAGCTTTTTTTATGATTCACCCTGTAACTCCTAAACGGTTGATATTGCCCCCCCCCCCCCCCTACCATACAATTTTTGGTTCGTCTAGGTGAGCACTATCACCTCCCGCTCTATGGACCTCCTAAGGGGAAACACCCTGTATATGCACCTTATCCTGTTGGGCATCCAAAAATATTAAAACGTGGGGATGTGCCTTCCGCGGAAGATTTGATGAAAATGCATGGGTTTGTTAAATGTAGAATTTTGCCCCCACAAAATATTACTAATCCTGTTCTTCCTCTGAAAATAAACAACAAATTATATTTTCCTCTTCGCAAAACATGCAGCGAACATAATATTCTTCATCAATGCCCACACACTGAAACTGAAAGAATGTTATTAGGTACTTGGGTAATACCTGAAGTTGCCTTAGCAGTTAATCAAGGGTATGAAATAAGAGATATTTTTGAAGTTTGGCAATACAGCTATACTCAGTATGCTCGTGAAACAGGACAGGGAGGTCTATTTTCCGAATATGTTAACACATTTTTACAGCTGAAACAAGAAGCTGGCGGTTGGCCTAGTATATATAATATTGAAGATGAAAGAGAACTGTATATTCAGCAGAATGAAAAATTCGAAAATATTGTTTTAGATAAAACAAAAATCGAAAAAAATCCCGGACAAAGACACGAAGCAAAACTATGTCTTAATGCTTTGTGGGGAAAATTTGCAAAAAGAGAGGACCACATGCAGACAACTGTTGTAACTAGTTTTAAAGATCTTTCTGATTTTATTGAAAGTACGGCAATTGAGTTATCATCTATTTACGTAATAAATAATGATACGTTATGGGTTAACTGCCGACATTTCAGAAAGATCTAGATGTAGTTGGTAACGTAAATATTTCTATAGGAGCATATACGACATCTTATGCTCGTATGAAATTATATGTAGTACTAGAAAAAATCCAAAATCGTGTTTTATACTGCGACACTGATAGCGTAATTTTCACTGAAAAAAAAAAAAAAAAAAAAAAACGAATGAAAACATGTTTGAAAATCTGCATTTTTGGGTGGACTCACAAATGAACTGGAATGTTATGGAAAAAAACGCGTACATATCTGAGTTTGTAAGCATTGGACCTAAATGTTATAGTTTGAAAATTAAAACAAGTAGTTGTTTTGAGTACGTCACCAAATGTAAAGGGGTTTCGTTAGACTTTAGAAATTCTCAAACGAGAAATTTTGATAAAATGAAGAAAATTGTTTATGAAGAAAACGAACCTGTAAAAATCGAAAATAAATGAAAAATTAAACGGAAATTACCTGGTGTTATTGTATCTGAACCGGAAACAAAGAGAATTAGATTTACATTTGATAAAAGAGTAATTAAGCAGGATGGTTTTTCTTATCGTTACGGTTTTAAGGGCACTAGAATGTAATATTTATAAGATTTGAATAACTTATTGTAATTAGGCAAATAAAATATTTTTAGCAAATGCAAAAATTAAAATAATCAGCTTTTATACGAAAAAAAAAATAATGTATGATATTTATGATAGCAATTGTAAGTATTTGTTAAATAGTGATGAAAATTGTTATATTAATTTTTCAGAAATCTACATATATAAGGCCTTAAAATGTATATTTAAATATCTGTTTGGTATTTCCTTTCTACAGTAAAAGTAATGAGTTCGAACAGTGTTGTTTTAGACCTATAGTTTGTCAACGGAGTTAAAGGCCAGATGTTTGCTAAGGAGTTGTAGTTCTTACAACACGGATCGCTTAAAACAACCTTATATTATTTAAAACCTCCGTACCCGTATAATTAATTGTCATCAAAAGCTCGTTGGCAGGACGATTACAATTTCAACCGATTAAACGGATTAAGATGGTACTATTAATTACAACAATCTACCATACTGACGAAATTATCAAATTCAACAATTAATGCAAAAAGGACTTGAAAAGGAAAAATTTATTCAGCAACACATTCCTCAAGCTAAAATAAAACAACTTGAAATACCAAAACTAAACAACCTTATGCAATTTCAAGTATATTGTGAAATTCATGGAAATTTATCTGCTGTACATTGTGCTGTTAAAAATTGTATTAATATTTATATATATTCGTTAGTGAATAAAATAATTAAATAAAATACTTTTTATATTTATTTTATTTCATTTATTTGTAATCGAAATTCATTGCATCAAAAATTGGATTTGCAATACAATACATTGGTATTTCATAAAAAAGGCTGGAATAATTTAAGTGTACTTAAGAAGTTCGACTGGGAATAATAAAATATTCACATGGTAATTTTAAAACATTTTTTTTTTTTTACATTTGTCGGCATACTTTTTATAATATTCCTTAAGGGCTTCAGAAGCGTTGTTATTGTGAAACATGAAAATATTGAAGAATTCTATCATTTCAAACATTTTATAAAGCTCCGCTTGCGATAGTATAATGCTGCGACTATTGACGTGGATCGTGTATTCGTTTTTTGGTTCGAAGTGATTCGCTGGAAGCATCTCTTTCTTGTTGGTTTTTAAATCGTTGAGATTATCGTAAACTGCTACCTAGCCGGAATAAGGTGTTGACATCGGAAAGAGGCCATGCCGATGAAACACTATTTACGCTTGGAATGATAAAAGGCCAAATCCAAGTATTACTTTCCTGTTATGGCAATCGTCCAAATGGTATGTGTAGTTTAACAAGAGATTTTCACCGGCTACTTCTGCTGCATATTTAGACAAATTCCTTGTTTCTTTTACGGTTGCTTCACCTTTGGACAACTTCATTTTACCTTTTGTGGGAGTCCTTTGTTTTATACGTGATGGTTCCATCTTAATCAAATCACACTGTTACGCTGAATACCAAAAACAGCTAGGGTTTAGGTATTTATAGTTTTTATCTCGGCCTTGTAAGACTGGCTAAAAAAACCACCTCCAGATTGTGGATGATTTTTTTAGATATATGCTGCGGTATAAATTAACAATTTTGTTATCATTTAAACTTAGATCGCTTTAATCAAACTGTTTTAAAAAAAAGCCTTAAATCTCCGTCCTCTACATCGAGTTTATAGAACTATACAACAATAATGTCCACAGGTTGCTGAAAACTGCCTTTGGAGTCGTTTTTTATTACTACAAAAAGAGCTTGAATTAGCTAATAAAAATTTTCAAAAAAACTTGTTGGTGGGATACTTCCCAAAAAAGTCAAAGTACTCTGCAGGGCTTTGTTTTGGGAAATAAAAGGCGTCTCAGTGAGTTCCGGCTTTATGTGCAGGATCTGTGTTACAGTGTTAGCTATAACACATGAAGGTTTTTTTATTTTTTGTGATAGATGACAGCACGGAAAACACCTCTAAAAAACCTGTTTGTCGTGCCGTTATTTGTTAACGCCTTTGCAAGCTCAATCATGTTCATTCTTGTTCAACAGGAATGACGGCTCCCACGTCAATGGCTTTGGTGTGAGATGTACTATTGTTATTTATAAATTTTAAGTTGTATCTCCACGAACAAATACGATGTTAAATTTTGATAGTGTTTTTATAAGACCTTCATCCAAACGCTTGAGCTCAAGATTAACAAATTTACTTAACTGTTCAGTACATTCTGTACTAGATGTAGGATACTTGAAAATTATTTCTTTCGCAAAACACTTATTTTGCGCAGCAAAAGAAGCTTAAGTCACCTCCGGAGAACTACTCAACATTTACCAAACAGTAGCTCATTATAGATTACGTATTTAATGATCATTTAACCTACCTTATACAGGTTTTTAGAAGCCGGTGTACATATTTTTATTTTTAGCTATATCAAGGCTGCTTTCATATTCTGCATATACAATACATGTCACGGTTGTTTTTAGTGCCGCTTTAAACCTTCATTCAATTCTAACCGTTCCCTGATTCAATAGATTTTCACATGTTAAATTATACGAGCGGTTGGTAGTTAAATCAAAAGCAAGTAGATTTTTTTTGAAATTTCGTTTCCTTTATCGAAATAATGTATACCGGTTCCTTTAAACAATGTAATATACCACCGCGTGCTAGCAGGATTTTCTTTTGAATAATCAAATTCTAGAGGTTGATTTGGCACCTGTACCCCGTTGTTGTGCTGGAAGTTGTAAGAATTTTTTTTCGTTTTCCAGTATATGCATCGTTGTCAACCATGCCAAAGACTAGTAAATTTGGCAGTTGTCCTATAACTACATTGTCCAATGATAATGTAAATGTATTTGCGGTTATTGTATATGCCTTAACTTCAACTCGTTTATACGGATATATAGCTTTGTGGCGTTGGATAACAGATTCATGAGCCAGCAAGATGTTAGGGTTGATAGTTACATGATTCATAAACATAGTTGCTTCTACTATCTTAACTCGTGGGGAATTGTCATCATCCTTTGCCCAAAGGTAAAATTCGGGTTTCTCAAGTGATAAAACTACCTGTAAATCAACAGTGTTCATTAATAATTTATCTTGATTAAACATATCGCCGTGAATCTTTCCCATTATCTCAACAACATTACTTTTATCAAACAGCTTTTGTCTTGCCAAATAACCTTCATTTAGCTCAGGATTTTCAGCTGCCTCCATATTATTTTGATCTAGATACCAGCCAACCGATTCCAAATGTGTTGAAGCGGCATGTATTCCGTAATTTAATAAATTCTGAATATAGGCTCTATAGTTGTAATTGTTACCAGTTTGAGCAACTGGTTTTCCAGGGTCTTCATAACGAACAGCGTCTTTGGTTTTATCCAGTTTAGTTATTTCGATATCTTCGCCTGTGTACAATTCTTCTTTTCCATTCCTGATTTTAAACAGTTGTAATTTCAAACGAAGGTATATGCTTGATAAGTCACCATGTCCTAGCGATACAAATTCCAATACCGACGAGTTATCTAAAGAAGCTATAGGTTTGTAAGATACCTCCTCAGATTTTAAGGTGCTGCTTTGTACAGGTGGTGCAGAGAAAAGGTCTAATTCAGATTTCATGCATTCGTTGTATGCAGGCATGTAGTCTATTTATCAAAAATATCTAACACGTGTTTACGTATCTTACGTTGGCCTTTAATAGATGCTCTTTTAGCTGTCTTTTTTGTTTTTGAACCTCTTTTAGCGGACTTTTGTGATTTTGAACGCTTTTTACGTTTAGAATTTGGAGGGAAATGTAAAGCTGCAAAGGGGTTGCGTCTTTTTAATTGCTTGTTGCTTCAAAGCTTATGCCCCAGATGTAACCAAAGGCTGTAAATATCGTAATAATCCGCTGAAAAAACTACCAATTCCTCTTCCACGCTGCTAGTAAATAATAGGAGATCGATATAGTTCTCCAATATCCCCTAAACCACCGCCACTTTGAATTGTGTAATATTTAGTATATTATTGTTACGTGCAATAGAAAGAGACAACTGGTGACATCTACTGGTAATGGAGAAAACGACTTTAGGTTCGGAGAATTGATTATGGTATCTACAGGAAGGTTCAGTTCAGGAATAGAATGAATAGAATGAATAGAACAGTCAAGAAGCTTCTGGAAAATAGAACACTCGAGAATAATCTGGAGAGTTTCTAGGGTATAAATATAACAGTTGTCATAGCCAGAAGAAGAGTCTTGTCTTAGACGTTGCAGTGTTAAGAAGCGAAAGTAATAAAGAAAGTGTTGTAATTAGATTGCGATAATTGAAAGTACAATATTAGCGATAATTAAAGTGTAGTTGATTAATTGAAAGTTTGTGAATTGTATGATTAGAGTGAAATAAAGAACTTGTATTTTACATATTTAATATTGTGTTTTAAATAACGAACCAAAGGCCACGCTCGCAACAACTGGTGTCAGAAGTGAAATAAATTCGCGAAATAAAGTGGTGGCAATTGACTTTAAAATTCAAAGTGTGATTAATTTTGTGAAATTGTGTTAAATTTTGAAAGTTCTGGAAAATAATTTATATTCAACTTAAAGTGAATTACTAAAGTAATGGGGCGAAAATTCGAGGAGCTTCGAACGCAGGATTTGAAAGTGGAGTTAGGGAACCGGTCATTACAAACGACAGGTGCGAAGAAAGTTCTAGTCGAGCGACTCAGACAAGCTTTGATAGAGGAAGGAAAGAATCCTGAAACATTTGTTTTCGAAGATAACTTGGAAGAAACCGAAGTTGAAGAAGAGCCTACAATGAAAATGGAACAGCTTTTGAGTACTTTAATGAGCAAAATGGAAGCCCGTTTTGATGAACAAAAGAATTCTCTCGAGGAACAAAAGAATTCTCTCGAGCAACAAAAGAATTCTCTCGAGCAATAAAAGAATTCTCTGGAATACCGTTTAGATGAGCAAAAGAATTCTCTGGAATCACCGGTTAGATGAGCAGAAGAAATCTATGGACGAACAAAAGAATGCTTTCGTTGAACAAAAGAATTCTCTGGAATCCCGCTTAGATGAGCAAACGAATTCTTTAGAATCCCGATTAGATGAGCAGAAGAAATCTATGGAAACCCGCTTGGACGAAGAAAAGAGTTCTCTGGAGAATTGTCTAGAAACTCGTTTGGAGGAACAGAAGACTTTCCTGAAAAACTCGTTAGACGAACAAAATTCAAAAATTGAAGGAATCGAGCAGGAAGTGGCGGAAGCTCAACAAAAAGTCACCGAGCAGCTTGACAGTTTTAAAGCAGATCTAGAAAGAATAAAGCATCGTCAGCCTCTAAACGTAGCAGCTGAAATATCCAGCACAGGTAGAATGAAACCCCCAATATTTGATGGACAAAATTCCTGGCATATCTTCAAGAGACAATTCGAGGCAGCTTCAGAGGTAAACGGATGGAATGATGAAGACAAAGCTATAGCTCTGGTGTTAGCACTTCGAGCTCCTGCGTCAGAGCTCTTACAAACGGTACCGATTGAAAAGCAACGTGAATACACTTCATTGGTACAGGCGATAGAATTACGTTACGGAGATGAACACATGCAGCAAGTATATCGCCTACAGTTACGCAACAGGATTCAAAAATATGGCGAATCACTACAACAACTGCAGGCAGATGTAGAAAGATTAGCTCATCTTTCATACTCCAGCGTGAATGCGGATTTTCTCAATGAAGTGGCGACGGAGGCATTTGTGAACGCTATTGCAGATCAAAATTTACAACAAGCGTTAAGGCTAGCAGGAAAGAAATCAACAGCAGAAGCACTAGCCTATGCATTAGCGTATGAATCCGCCAGACAAGCTTCACGGAGTGCAGTAGGAGTAAGAGAAATTTCAGTGGAAGAATGTACTTGTAACATAGTGCAATCATCACAGAGCCCGCCCTCACCTGGTGTCCTTCGATGCTGGAATTGTAATAGAACGGGACACCTACAAAGGGACTGCAGAAAACGCCGACGAGTGGAATCCCTAGATGAAGAGAGGAGAGTGGAACAACTCCTCTACATCCACAATCTGATGGCATGGTAGAGCATTGATCGAGCATCTAAAGAAAGTAGTTGACTATCATCAACGCGATTGGGATCGACACATTCCTATATTCCTAATGGCTTATAGATCAGCTATTCATAGTACTACCGGACAAACCCCAGCTAAAGTCATATTCGGAAGAGAGATGCGTTTACCTAGCGACCTCAAATTCGGTACCCCCAGAGGTGAACAAAAGTTACCAGAAGACTACGTATCGGAGCTCAAACAACAATTAGCTGATGTGCACGAGGCCACGAGGACGAAATTAGCAACAAATACTGATCGGATGAAGACCCGCTATGACCTACGTGCTAATTCCGCAGGATTTAATGAAGGTGATCTTGTTTGGCTCTATAATCCGAGACGACGTAAGGGACGTTCTCTGAAATTTGCAACAACACTGGGAAGGACCGTATTCAGTAGTAACTAGAATTAATGTCGTGGTATACAGGATTCAGCGTGGCACAAGAGGCAAGCATAAAATTGTTCATTTGGACCGCTTGTGTCAATACTGCGAGCATCAAGACAGTGGACCACCTGATGTTCGGGACGAACAAATTTAAGAAGGGGGCAGTGTTACGTGCAATAGAAAGAGACAACTGGTGACATCTACTGGCAATGGAGAAAACGACTTTTGGTTCGGAGAATTGATTATGGTATCTACAGGAAGGTTCAGTTCAGGAATAGAATGAATAGAATGAATAGAACAGTCAAGAAGCTTCTGGAAAATAGAACACTCGAAAATAATCTGGAGAGTTTCTAGGGTATAAATATAACAGTTGTCATAGCCAGAAGAAGAGTCTTGTCTTAGACGTTGCAGTGTTAACAAGCGAAAGTAATAAACATGCGAAAGTGTTGTAATTAGATTGCGATAATTGAAAGTACAGTATTAGCGATAATTAAAGTGTAGTTGATTAATTGAAAGTTTGTGAATTGTATGATTAGAGTGAAATAAAGAACTTGTATTTTACATATTTAATATTGTGTTTTAAATAACGAACCAAAGGCCACGCTCGCAACAATATGAATTCATTTTCGAAGTGACACAAAATGCTATTACCTCCACACTATATTAAATTGTTTTAAGTATTAGTATTTATAGTTTATTTTCTTTTAAAATGGAGAATTACATATACCGGAAAATAGAATGGCTTGAAGTCAATTAGCTCTCCCTGCTGATGAGTTATTTTTACAGAAATTCACTCGATAAACGTTTTTTCAATAGGACAGTTGTACTGTCCGTTAACAGAACGTACACCCAAATTTGATTAAGTGACTGAAGTGAATGCACTGGTAAATTTGGATAAAGATCAGTGGTCTATTTCTTAACAACGAATCAACAGTATTCACTTTATATTAACTTTCAAGTGACTGCTGCACTTATTTTTTAGTAATTCCCACTGTAAAGATCAGATTATATGTAAAACTTAGTAGGTCAACGATTCAAACAAATGGAGAAATACACTTACAAGATTGTTACCAATAGATATGTAAATAGATATTAAATATACGGCGTTAACATAGACAGAAAGTTAGAATAACTTAACTTCAAAACACTGGTATATTTACTTAGCTTAAATATATTGAGTAATCATCTTAAGACAGGATTATATAAACTGCTGAGTCAGAGATCAACACACACTAGAAAGCACACTTATTGACACCGATTTATGATGTATGATTTTTAGAAATAGATGGATAGAGATAAGTCTCAATATATAAGTTTTGGGTCAGAGAATTTTTATATCACACTGAAAAACACTTATTGGCAAAAAATTGCAATACAAAATTGTCAACATATATATGTAAGCTTAATACGGAATAAAGTCAAATTATGATATTTAATAAATATGCACCAAAATAGTATAATATGTAAATATACATATGAGTAAATATATAATAAAATGGATATATGAATAAATATTATATTGTTTCAAATGACTGGTACTTACTGATCTACAACTTGACGCGTGAGGGTTGGCTTTTAGCTAATGTCAAGACCCTTTGTTCTAACCATGGGTTATAACAATTCTTTATTCCCATCGAGACCAGAAATAAAGTGATAACGTTAGTAAGGTACTATCTCAGTCGAGGCCCGAGATAATATTCTTTAAGTCAGTCGAGACCCGGCTTAAAGTGTTGTCTTATCTTCAGTCGAGAGCCGAAATAAGATGCGTTTAATTCCGTAGAGACCAGAAATGATTGTTGGTAAGAGATTATCTCAGTCGAGACCCGATCTAATATTCTTTAAGTTAGTCGAGACCCGGCTTAAAGTGTTATCTTATCTTCAGTCGAGACCCGCAATAAAATGCGTTTATTTCCGTCGAGACCAGAAATGATTGTTAGTTGTTACAAGTGAATATCAGTCGGTACCCGACATAAATGTTAGGCCCTAACAGCCTCCTTACCCCAAGCGATGCCAAGTACAAAAAGAGATCGAGATCAGTCAGCTTGTCGTTTATATAGCCCTTGCTTGCACACGACACCACTGATAGAGTAGCAGCGTCGCATGATGACAAGATTGGCAGTGCAGCTGTGATCTTACGGTACTAGCGATATAATTTGCCTAGCAACGAACAAAAATGCATAGCAACAAGAAATTTAGAGCTTCACATGCTGTTGTGGTAAATTAAACTCTATTTGCGAAAATGTTATCTCTATCACGTAGAGAAGAAATTCCCGTTAGATATTGCTTGTAATGATAATAATGATAGAGTTGCAATATGATCGACTTGATCTGATTATATTTGTGCCATGCATTGTATGCTACCTGACAACACATGCTTTTGTTAGATGTTTTACATATTTTTAGGAAAATTCTAATTAGATTGAATTAATTTTCCTTTTTAGAACTGATTTTTAGCATGGTATTTTTAACGTTCCCTTTTCAGGAATTGTTTTTAGCACGAATCTAACGGTTAAAGCATATGATAATGATTTTAATGTGATTTTCTCGATGAGGCTATACTTTTGTATTGTGTTTGTGCAATATGTTACATAGGTGACAAATACATGGCTTTGTTTGGTTGTGTATATGTGTTTTAAATGGGAGTGATTAGATTAGATTTAATGTTATATAAATTTTCATGCTTTGTTTTCAGGATCTTTTTTTCTTTCCGGAAGGTATCTGTTAAGAAAAATATGTTCGAAGCGATTTGTTTCGAGCATACTTCCCCCCGTTGAAAGGCAGGAAATTTTTTTCAAGCGGTTAATTTTAAAATGGACCTCCAAAAAAATTAGAGAGAAAATTTTTAGCCCAATTATTGAGGGAGAAACTTATTGCCATGTTATTTAGATTCAGAGCTTTAACTTTATTGTATCGGCAAGATACATATTTTGTATACTGTTCGTTTTACAAGACCATTTTTCACTTTTAGGCGGACTACACGAACGTAGTTGTCAGCACCTGGATGAACTTTCATTATTCGCCCTAATAACCAACGGCTCGCTACCAGATTAATTTCTTTAATTATAACTAGATCTGTTATTTTAGGATTTGATATTACAGTCTGCCATTTAGGTCTATTTTGTAGGGAATTTAGATAATCGTGAGACCATTTATGCCAAAACTGTTGTTGCAACAATTGGAGTTGTTTCCATCTGGTGAGTGATGAAACCTTATTTTCCAGTACATGTTCTGGAGGAAGTAATAAAGAAGTACCGATTAAAAAATATCCCGGAGTAAGAACACTGAGATCGTCTGGATCTTATGTGATAGGACATAGAGGCCTGGAATTGAGCCATGCTTCAATTTGTGTCAAAACTGTTGCAAATTCTTCAAAAGTCAATGAAGAATTCCCTAAAATTCGCTTTAAATGGAATTTTATGGATTTAACTCCGGCTTGTCACAATCTTCCAAAATAAGGTGCGGAAGGCGGGTTGAAGTGCCAACATATCATGTATTGGGCTAGTGTTTCTGTCTTCTTCTTGTTAGCTTGCAGTATGGCTGTTCTGAAATCCTTTTGTAGGACTTTGTCAGCTCCAACGAAATTAGAGCCACAATCAGAAAAGATATCTGTGCTGAATCCCCTTCGGCTGGAGAAAGGCCGAAAAGCTGCTATAAAGGCTGCTGTGGACAAATCTGACACAGCTTCTATATGAATGCCAATGCAAAATAAAATTCATATATACCCTTTATATACCCGATTGTTTCGAAATTTAGATACTTTTAAATTGAAATGACCAGCATAGTATAGGCCAGTTTGTTGAAACGGTCTAGTCATATTGACCCGTGGTGAGGGTAGATTTCCCGTAATTTAATTTTTGATAGATGCGGGCTGATTACTTAAAGCAAGTTATCCATATATGTAACACTTATTTTACGGTTTTACGCTCTTGTGGAATCCAAAGTTCGTTTTGAATCATGGATAATACCAGTTGCGAACCTGCATGCAAGGTCTTTATATGAAAGTGGTCGATAATTAATGTTGTTAATTTATTCTCCCTAGGCAGGATTATTGAATTTTTTTGGAATGTTAGCATTTCTTAATAGCCCATCTACGCGAAGTAGCCCATTGCTAGCTAAGAAGGGAGTGATAAGATCTTGCTTCTAACTGGAAGCGGCTTTTGTTCTTGTAAACATTTAATTTCAGTACCGAAAGCGGCATACTGTGCTGAATTTTTGCTTGAGCGATTTATATTGGATAAAGTATCTTTGGGTGCATTCATTGTTCTTGGATGGATTTCACCGATGCCCTTTTGCATTTATTTATGAACCTAATGCAATAGGCAATTGTGCGTTGTAATTTTGCAAAGCTGGAGAATTTTCCAAACAAATCATCAATGTTTGAAAGAGCTATTGTGAAATGAGTTACTCGTCTTTGTTCAGTTTCATGTTCAATACCAGGAATGGTTTTATATTTCGGCCAATTATTTTCACTGTCCTGCAACCAATGAGGTCCATGCCACCATAACATATAATCAATCAATAATGAAGACGTAATTCCTCTAGAATTGCAGTCGGCTGGATTGTCAGCAGATTTTACATGCTGCCATGCCTTAGTGTCGATCAAGTTCCGAATTTCCGCCACCCTATTAGCCACACATGTCTTATACTTATTAGGTTGACTACGAATCCAAGCTAATACAACAGATGAGTCTATCAAAGCAAACGTAGGGACTTGATCAAATTTTAAATCGATTCTAACACGATTTATGAGTCGTGCTACCAATACCGCCCCGCACAATTCAAGGCGTGGAAGAGATACGGATTTGACAGGCGCTACATTTGACTTTGCAATAAGTAAATTGACTTGAACAAATCCTTCTTAACCAACAACTCTAATATAAACAGCGGCAGAATACGCTTGATTAGAAGCATCTGAAAATCCATGTATTTGACAGGTGTATAGGTTACGTGTAGTATGTAACCAACGTGGTAAGTTGATACTACTAATATGATGTTATTCTGCTTTAAATTCGCGCCACTGTTTATGAATGGATACCGGTATTGGTTCATCCCATGAACAACCTGCAAGCCATAAAGCCTGCATCAATATTTTGGCAATGATTATAATTGGTGATATCCAGCCAAGTGGATCGAAAAGCTTTGCAATTTCTGAAAGAATAGAACGCTTCGTAGAGGGGCAATCAGATTTCCTTTTGTATTGTAGCGTGAAGCAATCAGATCCTGGAAACCAATGAATGTCTAAACTTTTTACGGACTCATGGGTTGCGAATCGCAAAGGAAGTTCCGCTTCTCTGTATGATTCGGGGATATAGATAGTAAATCTGAAGAATTGCTAACCCATTTCTTCAAATTAAATCCGCCGAAAGATAACAGATTGACAAGTTGATCTTGTATTTGGAAGGAGCGCTTTTATTGCGAGATATTGAGTTGGCGTGGTACCAAAGGTTACAGTCGTTAATTTGTAATCATTAATAGGTTCATCTTGATTATCCCTCCAAAGTATTTTTTGGTAGGTTTGATCTGGAGGTTGTACTTATATCATCCTGTACATTTTCTCTATGTCAGCAGACATAGCGAATTTATGCTTTCGCCATCTGAGAATGATTGAGAAAAGTTCCGGCTGCAGTACTGGACCCGTATGCAGCTGTTCGTTTAGACTTTTTCCATTAGTCGTTTTTGCTGAAGCATCAAAGACGTCGTGAACCTTTGTAGTGGTGCTATCTTAGATGACAGCATGATGAGGAAGATAGTAACTTTGTTCGTTACTTACTATCTTGTTAGCCACTATCATGTGACCTAGTATCTTGTATTCATTAATACAAGCTTTATATTCTTGGTAGAGTTCAGGATTTCGTTCTAACTGTCGTTCTAGGATGTAGAGCCTGCGTAATGCCATACCACGAGAGTCACCTAGGCTGGGACTTTCTGCGATGAAAGGCAGGCGAACTTCGTAACGGCCATTTGCGTTACGAACATGAGTTTTTTGATAAAACTCTTCACATTCTTGATCTGCTTTAGACAGTTTTTTTCCTGGATTAACTTACTGGCGTAAAATTTATCCAGTGAAGTGCCGTCATCGTAATGAGTCTTTGCTGTTAACGCAGATGCTGTTAAGAAGGTGGATGCATTTTTTAGTTTTCCGAAAATTATCCATCCGAGGGTATTGTTTTGGGCAGTTGGTGTTCCTGGAGGATCTTTCCGGAATCCTTCCGAAAGAATTTCGCTGTAAACATCTGCTCCTAAGAGCAGGTAAATTTTTCCTGGTTTAAAGAAAAACGGATCGGCAAGTGGTAGCTCATGTATATGACTCCATTCTTTGTTTGGAATTGTTGAATGGGGTAAAATGTCCGTAATTGTATCCACTATAAGGGCTGTAACTGTGGTTGCCTTAGTTGTGGTTGAATAAGGATAAATGTTCAAAGTAGTTTGTTTTTGAACATTTGTAGTTTCAGTTTTTCCCAGGCCCTTGAGTTGAATTTCCACGTTTGTAGTGGATGATTGCAGCTTACGGCGCCGGCTTGGGTTACACATGAAACTTGGGAGCCTGAATATATCAAAGCTCTCAATACCAACATACTTCCCTTTTTTTTAGGAACGTTTAGTAGCGCTGTTGCAAGCAGTGGTTGTTTGGTATGATGATTTTTTGCATGAAGCGTGTGCAGAGATTTATTGGATGTGCAAGGTGAATTACATGGTTGAGCTTCCCACTGCTGCTCCCTCAGCTTAAATTGGGTGGAGGCCGGTGGAGTGGAATTATTCCTGTGAAGAAGAGAATGATGCCTCCTTCCACATCGCTGACATGAAAACTTACTCGTACAAGTTTTCGTGCTTTGGCCTTTTGATAGGCAAATATTACACAATTGATTTGATGTGACAATACTGAATTTATTGTCTACATCGAGCTCTATAAATTTTGGACATTTAAGTATACGGTGCTGTTCTTTGCACAAAGGGCATGCTTGGGTGTATGAAGTAAAATGGTTAGATGCACTCAGGATTTGAGCAATTTTGTTGGCTAGGGACGGTTTGGTATCGACTATGGCTTCTAAAATTCTAAATCTAGATTGTAAAAATATTCTTAAGGATTCGAAAGTGGGAAGTCCTTCTGCTGTATTGACCTTTTGTTCCCATGTACGGTGCGTTTCTGCTGCTAAACATTATATCACCATATAGATTAGAATTGGATCCCATTGCTCGAAGATACATTCGGAAGACTTATCTAGCAAGGTTTTGATAGCCTTGGCTGATTCGCGGGCTGCTTTAGTTAGATTAAAGAGTGCTTTCAATTGGCTATTTACCAAGACTCGTTTATTATCATACCTTTCAAGCAATATCTTCCATGCGCTGTAATAATACGCGTTGGTCATAGGAAATTGACGCAACAAGTGCTCTGCTTCTCCAGGAATACTTGATTTTAAATATGCAATTTCTGCACCGGAGATAACGCAGAATTTGTATGCACCAGGGAATTGAATAGATCGTGAAAATATCTCCAGGAATCTTAAGAACCTGAGAATTTTGGGTTTGTGATGCTATGTAGTATCAGAGACGATGAAATTTCATGTTCTTATGTTGCACTTGGTTCTGCCTTTGTTTCGAATGCATCTAATGCATACCTAAGAATACCTCGAAAAGTAAAGTATTGATTTTCCACCTATGAAAATTGATCCTTTGCGAAATAATCGTACTTTTGAAGTTCAATATCTTACAAAGCCTTCATGGCTTGAATAATTGATAGTGATCTTTCTTGTACTCTGACCAAATTTCACTTAGAGCGGTTAATCGCTCAGAAATAAGACCTTTCGTTGCTTTTTCTACATCAGTTTTGTTGTAGTTATGGATGGATTTTTCAAAGATTATTGCGGATGTGGCTTGGTTGCCCAAAAGTTTTTGAAGTGCAGACATACTTAAAAGATTGAGAAAATATAACACTAGACCTCAGATCCGGCTCGAAGGACCATAAAATGTACTGTGCGTTAATAGAACGTACACGCAAATTTGATTAAGTGACTGAAGTGAATGCACTGGTAAATTTGGATCAAGATCAGTGGTCTATTTCCTAACAACGAATCAACAGTATTCACTTTATATTAACTTTCAAGTGACTGCTGCACTTATTATTTAGTATTTCCCACTGTAAAGATCAGATTATGTGTAAAACTTAGTAGGTCAACGATTCAACATATGGAGAAACACACTTACAAGATTGTTACTAATAGATATGTAAACAGATATTAAATATATGGGGTCAACATAGAGCGAAAATTAGAATAACTTAACTTAAAAACACTGGTACACTTACTTTGCTTAAATATCTTTAGTAATCGTCCTAAGACAGGATTATATAAACTGCTGGGTCAGAGATCAACACACACTAGAAAGCACACTTATTGACACCGATTTATGATGTACGATTTTTAGAAATAGATGGATAGGAATAAGTCTCAATATATAAGTTTTGGGTCAGAAAATTTTTATTTCACACTGAAAAACACTTATTGGCAAAAAATTGTAATATAAAATCGTCAATATATATGTATATGTACACTTAATATAGAATAAAGTCAAATTATGATATTTAATAAATATGTACCAAAAGAGAATAATATGTAAATATATATCTGAGTAAATATATAACAGAATAGATATATGAATAAATATTATATTGTTACAAGTGACTGGTACTCACCGATCTACACTTTACGCGTGAGGGTTGGCTTTAAGCTAATGTGAAGACCCTTTGTTCTAACCATGGGTTAGAGCAACACTTTATTCCCGTCGAGACCAGAAATAAAGTGTTAACGTTAGTAAGTCAGTCGAGATCCGGCTTAAAGTGTTATCTTATCTTAAGTCGAGACCCGAAATAAGATGCGTTTATTCCCGTCGAGACCAGAAGAGATTGTTAGTAAGAGATTATCTCAGTCGAGACCGAAATACGATGCGTTTATTTCCGTTGAGACCAGAAATGATTGTTAGTTGTTAATAGTGAAATATCAGTCGATACCCGATATAAATGTTAGTCCCTAACAGCAAAATTGCACCAAGCGATGCCAAGTCCAAAAATATATCGAGATCAGTCAGCTTGTCGTTTATATAGCCCTTGCTTGCACACGACACCACTGATAGAGTAGCAGCGGCGCATGATTACAAGAATTGGCAAGGGAGTTGTGATCTATGCCTAGCAACGAACAAAAATGCATAGCAACAAGAAATTTAGAGCTTCATAAGCTGCTGTGTTAAATTATATTATATTTGCAAAAATGTTCTCTCTATCACGCAGAGAAGAAATTCCCGTTGGACATTACTTGTTATGATGATAATGATAGAGTTGCAGATTGTTCGGCTTGATCTGATTATATTTGTGCCATGCAATAATACCTGACAACACATGCTTTTGTTAGATGTTTTACCTATTTTTAGGAAAACTGTAATTAGATTGAATTTATTTTCCTTTTTGGAACTCAGTTTTAGCATGGCATTTTTAATGTTCCCTTTTCAGGAATTGTTTTTAGCATGAGTCTAACGGTTAAAGTATATGATAGTGATTTTAATTTGATATGCTCGATGAGGCTATACTTTTGTATAGTATTTGTGCAATATGTTAAATAAATGACAAATACATGGCTTTGTTTGGTTGTGTATCTGCATTTTAAATGTGAGTGATTAGATTAGATTTAATCTTATACAAATTTTCATGCTTTGTGTTTAGGATTTTTTTCTTTTCAGAAGGTATCTGTTAAGAAAAATATATTCGAAGCGATTTGGTTCGAACAACAGTAATCTTGGTGTTGAAATCTTATTGTACTTTCACATTTTTTTAAAGGTGTTATACGTAAGTTTCGTACTAACTGATCACCTATAAATTTCGGTTGAATAATCTCAGTGTAGACATACATTATATATTTTTCATAACAATCCTTTGCTGACTGCTGAGACTCTTGCGGTAACCTTAGTGCCAATTCCGTAACTGATCTTTCCAATCTATTCAGTGTGTTTATTATTGACATATGCTCCTGACGTAATCCTGCCGTATTACAAGATTCTTTAATTTCTGACAATATGGCGTCAGACTCACGCTTATTTTCAGGTGTTTGGAGAAATATATCCGTAATATAAAATATTGCTACCTTTAATAACTTTTCGCTGTTCGGACGGTTTAGCGCATTAATCGAATCTTAATTCAATCTGTTCAAGATGTTAAAAATCGTATTCTTAATTTGAGTAATTATCTTTCATTTTTCTTGTTCACTAAGGTTTTGATCGTCAAAGTGTACATTTGATATAAAAAGCGTAGTAAGATCTCTAACATTAAGATGAGATGGTAGTGTTTTTGTTTTATTTTGATTGTGACTCCCAAATCTTCCAACCGGAGTTCAAGTCCATCGTGTACTCTTTTGCCGCCAGTATTTTTTTCTGTCTCACGAGCTCTTTTGTTGGTAAGCGCTGGATGTGTGCAATTGTCTATCAAATCTTGTATGATAGCATACTTTCTCTTCTGTCTAGGTATTTGTCCAAATATGTCATCAAAAAAAGCTTCAACTGATTCATAGTTTTTATATTTTAAAACAGCATTTTCTGAAGCTCTCTTAACCTGAAATATGTGTAATGTAAACTCGTCAAGATCCTGTTTGTAGCTTTCTTCAGGTATAACACCATCAAAAATGTCAGCTTCTAACTGATCCTTTAGTTGATAAGTCGGTAATGCTGTGGTGTTCCACACGGTACGTCCTTGTCGACGATATACCAATGAATGTATTTGGTCCAAGTTCCTTCTATCAGGTGAGGGGAACTCTTGACTCCATATGAATGCGCTGAGGCGCCTGGATGGATGTCGTCACTTCTAATCTTTTCGATGTCTCTACGATAATACGATAATAAAACCAATATTAATATATTTTATTAATATATTTTATTTTAATATATTTTATTAACGAAGGGAATAATCAATAATAATCAAAACATTAATAATTAAATAATTAAAAAAATAATTATTAAGTGAACCGAGAATATTTTCTTGGTCTTGTCGGTTTCGACTTGACAACTAGACTAAAGTTTTATTTGTTTTTCATTATTTTTCACACAAATCAAGGCCTACCTAATCATAACCTTTTCCATATTTTCTCAAGTGCCCCTTTTCGCGTCAACTTGCAAAACCTTACAAATGCTTAGTGAGGTTGCTAAGCAAAGGTTGGTGCACGTAGCTCGATGTGAAGGTAGCCACAACACTCCCCCGCCAGCGTAACCATTGGTTTAGCGATCCGTAAATCTACCGGGCGGTTGTGTGGTTCGACCAGTCCTTGTGGTTTGTTGCCGAAACGCAGTGTTTCCGTCTGGCATGAATCTGACTGCCCGTGACACCTCAGGACTAGGTGGTGTGTTTGTATGTGTTATTTCGGATGAGTCTTCAAATCCACGAAAATTATCCGATTCATTATCTGTGTAATCAACGTCTTGATTAGTTAATATGTCTTCAGGTCGTGACTGTGGTGAAAATTCGGGATTTGGCTGAGATCGTACTGGGTTGTCTGATGGTGAGAATGATGATGGGGTGTTATTTTGACTAGTGGATTCGACGCGTTGGCTTTGGTGGACGGCAATGTCGTTTTCGCTAAAATAAGGTTTCAACCTATCGACTGAAACATTTAACTCTCTGTTCCCGACTTTGAGGGTGTAATATTTGTCCTTACAACATACGACCTCGTATGGGCCTTCGTAAGGTGGCTGAAGGGAAGCTCGAACTGAGTCCGTACGAATAAAGACGTGAGAGCAGTCCGTAAGCTCCTTGAATTTGAACAGTGAGTATCGAGCGTTTTGTGAGTGGTTTTTCGAAACCATCAAGAAGTCGGCGGGAAGACGCAAACTTTCGCCGTACACCAATTCTGCTGGAGTTGCTTGAAACTCCTCTCTGAAAGTAGTCCGCAGCCCTAATAAGGCTAACGGGAGGATTTTCGACCAAGATCTTTCTTTATATGCCATGATCGCTGCTTTAAGAGTCCGATGCCATCGTTCTAGGAAACCATTTGCCTGAGGGTGGTAAGCAGTGGTTCGGCTACGCCGGAAGCCTAACAATTTAGAGAGTTCCCCAAAGAGGGCTGACTCAAATTGTGGTCTTGGTCGGTGACAATTGTTTTGGGTACGCCAAAACGCGATATCCAGTGTTGGAAAAGTGCTTCTGCGACCGTTCCAGCATCGATGCTTGACAGAGGGATTGCCTCTGGCCATCTTGTGAACCTGTCTATAATGGTAAGACAATACCTGAAGCTTTGTGAAGGCGGCAGCGGACCAATTAGGTCGATGTGTAGTTCCTGAAAACGGTGTGACGATGGAGGAAATGTGCGTAACGAACTTTTCACATGGCTTGAGACCTTGCATTGTTGGCAGGCTAAGCAAGACCGTGCCCAAGAGTTAACATCCTTATTAATGGAAGTCCAAAAATAACGAGATGTAACCATCTTGTTTGATGTACGAATACCCGGATGAGCGAGATTGTGAATGGAATCGAACACTTGCTTTCTAAAATTTGGCGGAATGAAAGGCCTAATGCCAATAGGCGAAATTTCACAATACAATTGTTTATCTGTGCCGAAGACTGGAATTCTTTTGAATTTATACTTTGAACTTTGTAAAAGTTCTTGCAACTCTGGGTCTTCCACCTGGATATCCGCGATAGCTCCGAAATCAACAACACTTGGGATGTGTATCTCTTCTATGCGTGACAAGGTGTCGGCAACGACATTGTCCTTTCCTGCAACATGCCTTATGTCTGTTGTGAATTGGCCCACGAAATCCAAATGTCGCAACTGTCTAGGTGAGGCTTTCTCTGGCTGTTGTTTAAACGCGAACGTTAACGGTTTGTGATCCGTATATAATGTGAAAATACGTCCCTCCAGGTGAAAGCGAAAGTATTTGATGCCTAGGTAGGCCGCGAGCAGCTGTCGGTCATAAGCGCTATAATTACGCTGGGCGTTGTTAAGCTTCACTGAATAGAAACCAAGAGGTTGCCACAAGTTATCCACCTTTTGGTGAAGTGCGGCGCCGATAGCAGTGTCTGAGGCGTCAACGTGCAACGCGAGCTCTGCTGAAAGACGAGGAAAAGCTAGCAAAGTTGTTTCAGCCAGCTGGATTTTGACTTGTTTGAATGCATTGGTGGCCTCTATAGACCAGTTGATAATTTGTGATCCCTTGTTTTTAGGACCGGTTAAATATTGGTTGAGTAGGGCATGGTGACTGGCCGCATGAGGAAGGAATCTGCGGTAAAAGTTTATCATGCCTAGAAAACACCGCAGTTCTTTGACAGTTTTCGGGATTAAAAAGTTCGAAATTACTGACACACGTTCTGGAGATGGTTTAATTCTTTGAGGTGTGACAAGGTGTCCTAGGAATTTCACCTGGGCTTGCAAAAACTTGCATTTGTCTAAGTTTATGATGAGACCATATTCTTTTAATCGAGTGAAAATTTGTTTCAAATGGGTAATGTGTTCGGATTTAGATCGAGAGGCAATAAGAATGTCGTCCAAATAGACAAAGCAAAAGGCAAATTCCTGCAGCACGGTATGTATAAACCTTTGAAAGGTTTGCGCTGCATTGCAGAGACCAAAGGTCATGCGAGTGAATTCAAAGAGCCCAAATGGAGTGCATATAGCAGTCTTGGGAATGTCTTCCGGTTCAATAGGAATTTGGTGATATGCCTTGGCCAGATCTAGCGTCGAAAAATATTTGCAATTTTGAAGGTGGTAAACGAAATCATGAATCAGCGGGATAGGGTAGCGGTCAGGAACGGTAATGGCATTCAACCGCCTGTAATCTCCGTAAGGTCTCCAGTCGCCATTTTTTTTTCTGGACGAGGTGTACAGGTGAAGACCAGCTACTGCTTGAGGGTCTACAAATTCCCTGCTTAAGAAAAAAGTCAAACTCTTTTCTAGCAGCAGCTAGCTTCTCAGGAGAAACCCGTCGTACCTTTGAAACGATGGGTGGTCCGTTAGTAATGATGCAGTGGGTTACCTTGTGAGTTACCTGTTTAATGAAGCCCGTCTCTACGGTAATGGCCTGATGCTCACGTAACAGCTTTTGTATTTCACTGTCCACCTCTGGATCGATGAGCACTGATAGTGCTGAATTTTGCCCAATTACCCGTTGTCCAAAAGATTTCAGTGTAGTAAGTAGGTCAATAAGTGTCCTGTCCCTGACGTTGACGAGCAACCCGTAGTGACCTAGGAAGTCAGCTTCTAATATGGGTCTAGGTACGTTTGCCAAAATAAACTGCCAAAGGAATGCGCGACGGAGGCCTAAATCTAAAGTAAGGATTTTTCTGCCGAAAGTGTAAATGGTTGAGGAATTTGCCGCGACAAGACATAAATCAGATTTGTTTCGCCGGTCGGTTGGAATTGGCGGAATGACTGATACATCAGCTCCAGTGTCGATTAAAAAATGTTTCTTTGATGATCTGTCATATAAGTAGAGACGACTATTTAAGAAGCCTCTTCCACCCGTCGTCAATGGCAGAGGGCTGTATATTTTGTCGAAGGTTATGAAGTAATAGCCGAATTGGCACCTGAATTTTGTTTGCCGTGCGAACAAGGAGGAATGCATTTCCTTGCCTTGTGTGCGTACCTTTGGTGGTACCAACAAACAGAATTCCTTTGGTTTGACTGGAAACGGGGTGATAGAGATCTATTTCTGGACTGACTTCTGGACTGCGAACGGTCACTACGATGTGGATTGCGATTGAGCGCTAAAGAGCTTGTGACAAGTTTCGTCAAATTTCGGACTTCGACGGCTAGCTGTGTAAGGGCGGAATTATGACCTTCGGATCCCGTGGCAATAGAATACATCTGGAGATTAGCATTGACTTCCACGATTGTGTCGGCGCACGAAGCTAGTGTCTCTAAGCTTCCTGTATTGCAGGCTAAGATGACCTGTATGTGTGCGGGCAAACGTTGAAGCCAGAGTGATTTAAGAATGTCTTCAGACAACTTCCCGTTGTTCAAGTTCCGCATCTCTCTAAGTAATTGCGAAGGGTTAGAATCACCTAATGGCAATTCCGTCAATAACTGCTTTAGACGTCGGTTCTCGCTACCTGTAAGCCTAGAGATCAACGTGTCCTTTGACTTATCGTACTCGATACCTTCAGGAGGGTTATCAATGATATCGCTTACTATTCTAGCGTTGTTTTCGTCGAGGTAAGCTAGCGCATGATAAAATCTTGTTTGTTGCCGTGTGATTCGTGCCAACGCAAACTGTGCCTCCAACTGGCGGAACCATAACTGCGGGTTACTCCTCCAAAAAGGCGTGCACTTCACCGAGACCGAATTGAGAGTGATATCCGGTGCAAGAGTTGTTGATGTAATACGCGAAATTGCTGGAGAAGAATTGTCCTGGCCTGAGCTGGCACCTGAGAGATCCTCAGCTGACGAGTAAATGTCCTGCATCTTTGGTGGGCAACCTCAACGAAACAAAACAATGAAACGACGTAAGTAGAAGTAATTTCGACGAAGCAAAGATTGACAAACGAAAAGGAACACTTTGAGGATGGGAAAAGGTTTCACAATATTTTTACAATAAAATTATCAATTAGTGTTAAGACATATTATTCTACTATATTATACTACTAGAATACCAATTGCTGAATTAACTTCTCAAACCTTACACTTCCGTACTGATAGACTTGAATTGCCGTCTTGAATATTCAGCTGCCTCTTGAGTATTCTGCTGCCTCTTGAATATTCTGCTGCCTCTTGAATATTCTGCTGCCTCTTGAATATTCTGCTGCCTCTTGAAGCTTCTGCTGCCTCTTGAAAATTCTGCTGCCTCTTGAATATTTTGTCGCACTCTTGAATATTCTGCTGCCTCTTGAAACTTCTGCTGCCTCTTGAAAATTCTGCTGCCTCTTGAAAATTCTACTGCCTGTTGAATATTCTGTCGCACTCTTGAATATTCTGCTGCCTCTTGAAACTTCTGCTGCCTCTTGAAAATTCTGCTGCCTCTTGAATATTCTGTCGCACTCTTTTTAGTACCTTACCACTGGTGGGGGGTAACTAAAAGAATGTCAGAATTGTTGATCGAAGCTAAAAAAAAAAAAATAGGAATTTTTCGTGTAACGTCCTCTGAAGGCTGCTGCGGCTATTTATTCTTTCTGTCGGGGTCACCAGTTTTAGTTGATATGTCGGTAATGCTGTGGTGTTCCACACGGTACGTCCTTGTCGACGATATACCTCTGAATGTATTTGGTCCAAGTTCCTTCTATCAGGTGAGGTTAACTCTTGACTCCATATGAATGCGCTGAGGCGCCTGGATGGATGTCGTCACTTCTAATCTTTTCGATGTCTTTACGATAATACGATAATAAAACCAATATTAATATATTTTATTAATATATTTTATTTTAATATATTTTATTAACGAAGGGAATAATCAATAATAATCAAAACATTAATAATTAAATAATTAAAAAAATAATTATTAAGTGAACCGAGAATATTTTCTTGGTCTTGTCGGTTTCGACTTGACAACTAGACTAAAGTTTTATTTGTTTGTCATTATTTTTCACACAAATCAAGGCCTACCTAATCATAACCTTTTCCATATTTTCTCAAGTGCCCCTTTTCGCGTCAACTTGCAAAACCTTACAAATGCTTAGTGAGGTTTCTAAGCAAAGGTTGGTGCACGTAGCTCGATGTGAAGGTAGCCACAATCCCACATCTTTCTCTTAACATCATCCAAGTACATGGTATACCATGATGGTGAAATATCGTTATAAAATGTTGGTAGAAAAATTTACTTGTCCTGCTCTGTAACTAGCTTGCTCAAGATTCTCTTTAGTCCACTTAAGTTTAACGGTTTCTTTTTTTTATGCTAAGTGACCTGATTTCTTTTCTATGCTGCTCTCTTATTGCTTTCAAAGGATCAGATGCATCACGCCTTACCCTTTTAACATTACTCTGATTTACTTCTTCATTAGTATTTCGTTTGACTCCTCCTTTTATGGCACGGTCGGGCAATGAAATTTCTGTTATTCCAACACACCAGTTATCACTAAACTTGCATGTTCTAGGTAGTGCACTTGCAAAAGCTGATAACGTATTTTCAGGAAAAAACTGCATGGAATTGTTACTTAAAAGGCATACGTAAAAGTCGTTATCTTTTATATCTACAGGCATTTTTAAATTCCTTTCCTATCAATGTTCGGTACACTTCAGAAACGCTGCTTATTATTATTACAGGCTTTCCCAAGTAATTGGTGGTACGCTGGCACTTCTAGTTTTTGCTGCGTTTTTTAGACGATCACTTTGTCGGACAACTTTCTTAACTAGCAACGAAAGCATATATTGACTCGGATCTAGTAGAGACGGCTTTAATATAGATTGATTTTTGGATGGTTTTCTACCTTTATCAGTTCGCAGCTTCATCTATACTCATTTCTGCAGGTACGGTGTACTGCATTATACCATCCTGAGCCGTGATTACCTTATAATCTTTATCGCGAGACTTGGTTCCATAAACCGTCTTAGGTATTTTTGAAGGTGGTTCAGACTTTTTCCTATACCACTAGCTGATAAGCGGCGTTTGGAAGCAGGTGATAACGCTTGTTTTGGTGGTCATATTTTAGCAAGTTCGAAGAAATCCTCTTCCATTCTTTCAGGTGTATTTTCTTTTAAGGGTGATATTTGTGCTGATATTTTATCTTTAAAAATAAATTTAGTTTGAGTAGTACTATCCCGCAAGCTTTTCTGCTTATCTTGCGGTATACGAATAAATTTAGTCTGAGTAGTACTATCCCGCAAGCTTTTCTGCTTATCTTGTGGAATGTGAATATTTGGTTTTTCATCTGACACACGCTCAGTTTTCCGTCTTAAGTTTGAAAATTTTGTTAACTCATTTCGGTAATTATACCATTTTTTTCTATCAGATAAATTATTGTTTTTTAATATTTTATCCATAGTTTTATCGAAGCTAGATTGATTCAGGGAATCCTCAATCTCGTTTTTCAATTTTTCGTAAATTTCGGGTGAAAGAAGTGACATTTTATTAAGATTATTTTTCTTTAAACATATTTCTCGATTAATTAACCAATTAAACCTGATAATACACTTCCTAATAATACTGGTAAAAAGCCTCCTCGCTGTATCAGTATCTTACGTTGTGTGGGTACAGATCTTTTTGCAGCAACTAAATTTCGCAAATCCTTTTTATACTTACAGAACGAATTGTAAATATTTCCATGAGGGATTTGGCTTCCCCTCAAAGAATTAAGAGTTATTTCGCAAAGAGTTTTAATGACTTCGGGTTCGACATTTAAAAAAATGGCCTGCCTTAATTTCGGTCTCGCTGTTCTAAAAATATATAGCATATGCTTGCTGTCCTTTAATCTATTCATTCGTGACACCATTTTTACTGGTTAAAGGTGGACATGAACAAGTTGTAAATGTCTTGTTAAAAATGTCAGTACGGAATCTTAACACCTCGTTGATATCTTTAGTGGAATCTACCAGTAAATATCCATGTGGCACCCGTGTAATCTCTTTATATATTTTTAGCAGGTCTGAACTATTTTCTGGATAAAAATATATCGCTAAATGAATAAACTGGCTCTTATTTCGAGAGTTGATAAACACAACGAGGTATTCACAGTTAAGTTATATGTCTCGGCAAAACTTGCCTTGATGAAATACATTTTGTGTTACAAGGATTGCTAAAAGATTGCGATGGTGTGATCTTTTGTGAAGAGTTCACATACTTGTCTGCTAAAAGCATTTAACATCATATCGTCCAATACAATTAGTGTAGGTTCCTGTGTATAATTTACAAACTCTTCAGGAATACTATCAATAAGTTCGATATTAGTGAATGTGGTATCTGAGGGCAGAGCCCCATGTTCTGTATTACACCAGATAACACTTGTCATTTTCAGCCTTGTTAAAAATATATTATTGAGAATGTATCTTTAATATGTTAGGAATAGATATTTAAGGACAAATTAAAAAAAAAACAAATAGGAAGATAACGAATATTTTTTTCTTTTAAATACTAATAAATAAGATAAATAAAATAAATATTATAACAAAACTAACCTAAAATTAGAACAGAGCATATATATACCAATAAAGGTTCAACTATGTTAAAATAGAAAAGCACATAATGTAAATGTGAAATGAGTAGAAGACAAATCTTCAATGAACTGCATAAACCAGCTCGCAAAAACTTTAAGCGTCAGAGTGTTACTATTAAGGGTATTGATGATTTGTGACAGTCAGACTTGGTAGATCGGGGTTCGTATGCTTCAGCAAACCAAGGCTTTCGCTTTCTTCTCACTGTAATTGATACGTTTTCAAAATATGCATGGGCCTCACCAATTAAAAGTAAAAAGGCATCAGAAGTTGTTAACGCGATGCAGTCTCTTTTTAATCAAGAAATTTACAAACAGATGATGGAAAGGAGTTTTTTTATAAACCGTTTCGACAGCTCATGAATCGGTATGACGTTAACCATTATTCCACTTACAGCGCTTTAAAAGCTGCAATTGTAGAAAGGTTTAACAGAACGTTAAAAAGTATGATGTGGAAAGAATTCAGTATGAACGGAAATTATCACTGGATTATTATGTTAACTAAGTTTACAGAAATGCATAATTCAACAAAGCATCGCACTATTAAAATGCAGCCTGTAGATGTTGGCCCACGTATCGAGAAACTTTTATTCTCGACTGTGTATAAATCTCCAAAGGTCAAACCCAAACCAAAATATAGTAGGTGATTTTGTTCGTATAAGTAAGCATAAGTATGAATTTGAAAAAGGCTATACCCCTAATTGGTCTACCGAAATATTTGTTATAAGTAAATTCAAAAGAACATTTCCAACGACCTATGTTCTCGAGGATTATGAACGAAATGTGATTCAGGGAAAGTTTTATGATCTCGAGCTGGCATCAGTCAAACATCCTGATGTTTATCTTGTAGAAAAAGTTTTAAAAAGACTCGGAGATAAAGTATTAGTTAAATGATTAGGGTTTTCAATATAATGACTATCAGAACCAGCTTAACACAAGATCGCTGCATGGACACGTTTAATAAATAAACGGTCAACAATACATGCCTTTCATCATTTAGTCGATGTTAGTACTAGTATGTTACACTATACATAGAACGAATACCGGATAAAATGGCATGCAACATAGAACAAGACTATTTAAAAAAGTTGTATAAAACAAAATTAAATTTTAAATAGGCGTTTTTTTAAAACATGCTTAGGGACGTCAACAACAAAATTCTCAGCCATATTAATGACAGTAATACACATGCGATTAATAGGTTAATACATACTAAAGTTAGACCTTGAGAAGTTAACATGCAACAGAGGTACCCTTCTCAAATTTTGACTACTATCATGGAAAGAGACTTTGTTTAGTAACAATAGAGAATCATTATTCGCGTTTAAGAGTTGATGCACAAATGTTACATAGGCAACCAAACGACGTTTCTCAAGTGAGTGCATATCCAAAACCTTCAAGCGATCCTCATAGGGTGGAAGAATTAAAGAATTATTCCAGGGAAGATGTCTGAGAGCAAATCGTAGGAAGTTCCGCTGACTCGATACGGTCAATGTGTGTACCGTAAAATGGAGACCAGACCTGGCTAGCATACTCAAGAAGTGGTCTCGCAAAGCAAGTGTACAAACGCAATATTATGGTAAGATTTGAAAACTTTTGGGACCAAAGTTTTATAAAGCCCAGCATAGAACTACTCTTTGAAGCCATGTAGTTTATATGGGAGATAAAATTTAATCTGTGGTCACATTTGACACCCAAGTCGCAGACAGAGTCCACATGGCGAATCGAGGAATCCGAGAGCTCTTAATGATAAGTGATTGGTGTCTGATTCCTATGCAAAGTCAAAACCTCACATTTGTTGGTATGGAGTATCAAATTATTTCTCTTGCACCAATTGTCAAATTTTTGAAGGTCACCCTGTACCTATTCACAATCGTTAACAGATTTAATCTGAGCGAAAAGTACCTCACAACGAAGGCAATGCCGTCAATAGACAGAATAAAGAACAACGGGCCCAAGTGACTAACTTGTGGTACGCCAGACGAAGCTTTCAATACTCTAGAGATGGAATGGCGGAATAAGATTTGGTATGTTCTGTTATCTAAATAAGACCCTGTCCATTTTAGGAATATTGGGGGAAACCCATTTTTTCCGTTTTAAACTGTATCACGAAGTGAGATAACTTGTCGAAAGTCTTACCAAAGTCTGTATAAATACAATCTGTCTGATAGCCTTTTGCAAACCCGCAAATGGTATCCGAGACAAATTCCAACAAATTAGTGGTTGCAGACCTGCCTGAAATAAACCCATGTTGGTTTGAAGAGAGCAAATACTTACAGGAAGATGATAGTTGAGAGTAAATGATAGATTCGAATAATTTGGGCATGTAAGATAATTTTGCAATAGGTGTATAGTTAGAAATTTCATTTTTACTACCTTTTTTGTTGATAGCTATGATAAAGGGGTTTTTGCATAGCTGCGGGAAACAACCACTATAGAGCGATTTTTGGAAAATAATTCTCAGCGGGGCTACCAGGGCGAGGCAGCATGACTTAAGAAACACTGGAGGGATCCCATCAGGACCAGTTGTGAAATTATTTGGAAGCCCATTAATATGATCGAGTATACCCTCTTCTGAAATTGAAGGGATAGTGAATGAAACGTAATTGGAATCGTCGCAATTTTGAGGACGAAAATTTGACGAGGCAAAGGCATTGTCAAAAAATGAAGCAAACTCGCAAATTTCAGACGAATCATCACTAGCAGAATCCTTGTACCTCATTGTATTGGGGTAGTTGTCAGTTTTTTCCTCATATTAATAAACTTAAAAAATATGCCTGGGTCACTAAATAATTTCGTACGCATCATTTGAACATACTCATCATAAAGTGTAGAAGAAAGTTCTCTGAACTTATTATATGATGTGAAGAAGTTATTGTTAGCTATAGTGTCCTTGTCCCTCCTATAACTTTTCCACAGTTTATTCTTCCTATTTTTAAGACGTGTCAGTTCTTTATTGAACCATGGCGGTGATGTTTTATTCAACCGCTGAAGCTCGAGGGGTATACAAGAAGAAAATAAATCGAAAAGAGTTGCGTAAAACTTAGAAACATTTTCATCAACACTATTGCAAGATAGAAGTGTGTAGAAATCAATAGAGGTAAGTCTACTGGAAAGTTTTGAAAAGTCAGCCTTTCTAAAATTGGAAAAGTATTGCGCTTCGTCACAATATGTGAGGTCTTAGGTTACATAGTGTACAGTCGTACATCGAATAAATCGTTGCCAGGGCAACTGAGGTGTATGGTTTCATAAGAAAGTAAAATCAATAAAAACGTCTCCAAGGTTACGTAAGAAAATCTTTTACCTCAGTAGTCTTTGCAACGAATGAACTGCCTATATAAATGGGAATTGGCGCTCTAACAAGGGCAGTCCTTTCTGAGCAGACCAGGTAATGCTTTAAATTATCAATCTGCTAAGTAGTGCGTTAAACTACTTGATGCCACCAATTGTATAGTGCTCTAAACTATACAATTGGAATTACCAAGGATAACAGAAACTATAGATCGCTTTAAGATTTACAGTACTCTTTATAGCTGAACAGTCGTACACCGCATTTAAGTGTAAGGGCTGATAAGTATTATTCAAATACCATAAAACTGTGCATGGTGATTCAAACAATATATAGTGCTCTAAACTGTATATGGTGAGTTGAACTATACACAGTACAGTAGACATTAGCTACAGTATCTTGAATTGTTTCCAGTGATTTAAACTGGTTGCAGTGCAGTAAACTTGTGTATGGTGATTCAAACGATATATAGTGCTCTAAACTGTATATGGTGAGTTGAACTATACACAGTACAGTAGACTTTAGCTACAGTATCTTGAACTGTCTTCAGTGCTTTAAACTGACTACGGTGCTAGTAAACTATTTATTGAGAACCAATTATACAATAATTGAAATCTCCTTAAATTCAAGAGTTATACATCGAAAACATATAACCCATCTTATAGTTGCTGTATATACCGCTTTAAGGTGTATGACTCACTAGACTATAACATTTTTAGTCACAAATAAATCTAATCACTGCATTTTTCTACCATTTCAGATAGAAAAATACAGCATAAAAACCGGTAAATTATTTAATAAAAGGAAAAAACCGAATCATTGTTAAATATAAGTTTTTCAAACTAGTATAAGTTTTTGGTGTCAACCCACTGTTATAAAATAAATAAAAAATATAATTTCAAAAAACTGACTGACTTGTCACTTACCTAGCACCTTTATTTTGATTTATTAATTATAATTTTTGTACGACGACCTAATAAGACGTTCGTACACATAGCAATGTGTAATTAGAAGATGGGGGTGGTATTTGTCAAGAGTAGACATTATAACGGGGCTAGGTTCAACTAATAAGTTACCCGTGTCAGTAGAAAGTACCAGGTCTAACTGCCTACCAATATCATTCTTAACATTACTGATTTGGCTGAGACCAAGAGATGAAAGAGTGTCAAGGAAAACTGATTCCCTTATTGTCACGTTATTAAGTGGGAGATAGTCATCGTCATCATCATTAAGTACCCATTGTATATTGGGTAGGTTAAAATCACCAATAAGTAGTAATTCGTCAAGAGGTTCCATCTTACCATGGATAAAATTAGATGTTAAAATGAGTAGGTTATACATATTCTGACCTTTGTCGTCGACGATATTTATGGAGTCTGGAGGAATATTGCAACAAAATTTGTATAAGTCATATTTTAAGAGAGACACCTTAAGAACTATAAGTTCAATGTCGAGAGTGTTGGAGAAACTGGGCAGCTCAACTTGGCTGCAAATTAAGTGGTTTTTACAGGCGAGGAGTACGCCACCACCACGAGCTTCAGAATCAGTATACCGATCTCTTCTAAAAATTTGATAAGTATTGTCAAAGATTTTACCATCGCGAAAACCATGATGCAGCCAAGTTTCAGTGAAAGCAGCTGCATCAAAACGATTTGCAACAGAGGATTTAAAAATTTCTGCAGTTTTTGTCGGAATCCCCCTTACGTTTTTATAATAAAGAGGGAGCGACTTGAGTTTTTGTAGATATCGCTGTTTATTTTAGCTGTACTTCTATTTTGGTGCCCAGAAGGTACGATCAAATTAGTAAACATTCAATTTAGTAACACCTAAGAAGAACGCCTGGATTGATATAAAAGACGTCGTGTAATATTTTTAAAACATAGTCATCATGCTAATCTTGAAAAGGGAATCTGACCGCTTAAAAACTTTCCATAATCTTGATTTAGATGATAGAAATTGTTGCAAACTAGCAATAACTGGCTTCTTTTACACAAATCTTAAAGATAAAATAAAATGTTACTTTTGCTCCCTGGAAATGTATGCTATGAACGGCCCAGAAGAAGTTGAAGCAGAACACATTCATCGATCTCCAAACTGCACGTATGCCAATGGTCGAGATGTATGTGGACTAAACAATAAATCGCTCACCATGCCGGCTCCATCAAAGACTTTAATTTATGGTTTCAACACTTTGAAGTTTTTAGCGGGTACTATACTTGTTCTTGGACTGTTTTGTGAAATTTATTATTTTTACGAATTCTTCAAACAGAAACAATGAAAAATATTCATCGATTGTAATAAAAGTACTTGACTGCTATTAACCTGACCTTTTTTCAGATCATCGCATTAATTCTAAACGACGCAAAAACTTACCTTACTTAACGTTTATACACCGCTTCTCTATAACCAGCCACTTTCGCTTTCAACACAAAAAATATAAATAACAAACTTTGCCCCTAGCAGGCCCCCTCGAAGACATAGTGTAAACAACAACTTTTCCCCGATCATCCCCCACGTAAACAAAACTTTGCCCCCTATGTTTACCCCACGGAAACAAAAACCCCGCCACTGAAAAAACAAGTTTAATTTGAAATACGAAAGCGAAAAATATAAACCCTCCTTTTGAGCAGGGCAGGTACACTACATGCATTCACATTTGTCCGAACATAACAACTCTACTCTAATTTTTTCAGATCAATAGTGTCACACGGTATAAACACAACTCCATATTCTGGAAGTTGTTTCCAATTCCGCCATTTACTTTACACGCAAGTGGTACAGAAATCAACTTTAGTCTCATCAACTTTCACTTTGCATATGCCCATATCTCATATGATTTGCTCTATATTGAGACAGGGGTTACTTGTCCCATACACACGCAATATTATTTTTTATCCAAAGTGTCCATATACTACTGAGTATATTAGATGAGGTAAATAGGTAGCTTATGTATTTACGTAGGTAGATAGCTTAGGTAAATAAGTAGGTTAGGTAGGTAGGTATATAGATTGGGTAGGTAGGTAGCTTAGTTAGTAGTAGGTTAGGTAGGTAGCTATATAGATTGGGTCGGTAGGTAGTTTAGTTAGTTTGGTAGCTTAGGTAGATATTTATATAGATTAGTTAAGTAGGTACCTTATGTAGGTAGGTAGGTGGCTTAGGGAGGTAGGTACCTTAGGTAGACAAGTACCCTATCTAGGTAGGTAAATTAGGTTTGTAGGTAGGTAGCTTACAAAGGCAGGTAGTTTAGGTTAAAGCTTAAGTTGGTATATAGGGAAGCCGGTAGCTTGGAGAGGTAGGGTGCTAAGGGAGGTTGTTAGCTTAGGTAGATAGGTAGCTTATGTATGTAGGTGGATTAAGTAGGTAGATAGGTAGGTACATGTAGGTAGCTTAGGGAGTTTATTGGCTGAGGTATGTAGTTACGCTATGGCGTTTCTGTGATACTTTTTCCATACAAAAAGTGGCAACTTTTTTCCCAAACTTTTTGGGAGTTCTGGATCACTGTGGGTTCTTGGGAGAGGGAGGGGGAGGGGGCTGAGGTCGCTTTTGTACCGAAATTTTGACATTATCTAAAAGTTTTCTTTTAGGAGGATACAACAACAACCAACGTAGGTAGGTATAGTGTCATGTTGTGGAATGCTGGGCAGATTGAGTGGGTGTGGATGTAAAAACGGCTTAGTATCTATAGTATAAGTAACGATTTGTCTTTATGAAGACATACTGGTCTTTTCTTTGGTCTTTTGCAGCAAACCGAGATTCCCGACGAAGAAGGAAAAGGAAAAAAAAGGAAAAATCAAGTACAACAACTAACGCGAAATGGAATTTCAAATGGTGAGCTGTGCTGCCACAAATTGTTATCATCCGAAAACAACATACGCGGACCTCACGATGGGCACGATGACGAAAACATGATAGGGTAGCTATAACCCGTTGCGGGAAGGCACGTCACGACGAACCTAGGATTGCACCAAGTAATGCTTATGAATTTATAATATCGTATTATCAGATAAGTAGTAGAACTAGTGACTATCAACTAATGACTTAGGATTCAGGATATTGTATTCAGCTACTAGAACTCATCTGATTTGCGCTCTTAATATTTAGGCGAAACAAAAAAAAACATGGCGCGTATACTTCCCAGCTCGCTCCGAGGAAGTTACAATTTGCCCCGTTAATCGTACGCATCCCATTAATTAAAGCGCGGAATTGCACGCCAAAATTTCATCCAAGTATCCATCGTTAAATATTGCACCCTGTACTCTCAACCATAATTAATTTACACCCACATACTAATCGTTCCTGCTGCCATCTTTTGGTCGACTAACGAACGTCAGCTAATTTTCTTTAATATGGCAAGTCTCCCTGTCTGACAGGTTCGCGGCTGTCAAGTCATCGGGTGTAGATTTTCTCGGTTCTTGTTGCACCCTTCCTCCTTCTTGTTCGCGCTTTCTGAGAGGCAAGACACAAGAGCTTGTTGAGCGGGCTAATTTTTCTTAATAATCTTCAGAGGAATAAGTTTAATTTTAACCGATAAAGGATAATAGCAAGAAGTTTAAGATACGGCAAAACAAAAAGAGGCCATCCAGCCAATGATTTTGGAGGAACGATCTACTCTGAAAACTGTACGGATGCACGGGATAATTGTGGATTAAAGAACGCCAGGTTAGATGGGAGCTGCGTATCCCCACAGCTATATTTTCCAAGATAAGTAATGTTTGTACCTTTTGTTTTGCGGAAGATTACGAATCATTGTAGTATGAACCCAAATGCGTTAAAGATATTGTACATTTATTTTCCTCGCAGGCATTTATTATTATTTTAGAGAAGAATTATATATATTGTTTATGATGTATAGGATTTGAGGATTCACAGGATTGTGTCTTAGTAATGAAAACTCGCGTTATAAAATATCAAATTCTTTATTAAGACCCGTAGCCGAGCAAAGTGCCAGAGCGAATACTTTTTAACAACGACTGACCCGAGTTGTAACCAAATTTCTTTCCATTTACTCATAACAATAGGCTTTACTCTAATTCATAGCAGTGTCAGTATCAAACAAAAGAACAATATATATACATTGAAATTACATTAATTAGTCTAAATTCTATTAAGTACATAAGGCAGGAATATTCTAACTATGTATGTATGTACTTCATCTTGGTGCACAGCTGTGCATATTGCGATGACGAGTTTGTCGCTGGAATATTCAACATGCCGCCCGCCTCACCGTAAGTTGAAATAATAGCAAAATAGTGGTGGTACCGCCCGCCATGAACGTCCAGGGATTGTAGAGTGCTGGATCTGTACTAAACAAAACAAAAGGAAAAGGAGCAGTTACTGTTTTATTGCATTGGAAGTACGCAAAGTTTATTAATGTGACGCTTGGTGTAACCATTACGGTGTTTTAATTTCACAACTCTTATAATACCATCCAATCCAGGGAAGACTTCAACTATTCTGGCTATCATCCACTTGCAAGGGGTCAAGTGGTCCTCCTTAACAAGAACAAGATCATTAATGTTGACTGAGGGTTGTTGCTTTTGCCACTTTCTTCTCTGCTGTAATTGGTGAATGTACTCCTTTTGCCAGCGATTCCAAAAGTGCTGTTGCATAGCTTGAATAAGCTTCCATCGCGACAGACAATGCAGTGATGTATCTATCACATAAGGTTCAGGGATGCCTACTGGAGCTCTGCCTATCAAAAAGTGTCCGGGAGTAAGGACATCTAAATCTTCAGGGTCATCTTTTAACGGGTAGAGTGGCCTTGAGTTGAGGCAGGCCTCAATCTGAGTCAATAATGTTGTCATCTCTTCAATAAAAAGGATCGTGTCTCCAATCACTCGCCGAAGATGGTGCTTCATTGACTTGACGGCTGCTTCCCACAGTCCGCCAACATGAGGAGCAGCCGGAGGGATAAAATGCCATTCAACTCCATCTTTACTCAAAGCTTCACGAATTGGTTCGCGTTGTTGGTTTAAGGCGTCCTGAAACTGCTTTCTTAGTATTGTATCAGCACCAACAAAGTTTGTGGCGTTATCGCTATATAAATGCGAGCATAGACCTCTACGTGAAACAAAACGTCGGAAGGCAGCGATAAAGGCTTCGGAAGTCAATTGTGTCACCAATTCTATGTGGACAGCTCGAGTTGTAAGGCACACGAAAACTGCTATGTATGCTTTGAACGATTTAGAGCCTCTATGTATTATTGCGGTTACATTTACTGGGCCGGCATAGTCTACTCCAGAACATTCAAAAGGCTTAGAGGAAGTGACTCTGGCTGCAGGGAGAGCTCCCATTAGTTGATTCCTTTTAGTCGACAGATAGCGAAAACATCGTATGCATCGATGAATGTGAAAACGAACCTTGTGTCTGGCATGAATAATCCAAAATCGAGTCCTAATATGTTGCAAAGTCAACTGGATTCCACCATGAAGGGTTGAGGCATGTGCATCCTGGATGATCAGTGATGCTAGATGATTATCTGATGGAACAATCATAGGATGACGTTCAGAATAAGGCAGGGATGTATTTTCTAGTCGTCCACCGACGCGTAGTAGCTGCTTATCATCCAATGTAGGATTAAGACAAATGAGTTTGCTTTTTCGGGACACGGATTGGCCTTTTGTAAGTGCTCGTAATTCGTCAGCAATCGCTGAGATCTGTACCTGTCTTACCCAGAAGATTAGGGCTTGTTCAACCTCACTCGGAGTGAGCTGTGAAATTTTCCGTTTAGTCTTATTTCTGCAGTTCCGAGTAAAAACTAGAATCCATGCAGTGATCCTTAATAAACGTTGCAACGAAGAGTATCTTGTCAACAGTGACCATTGTTCAGTTACCTGAGATATATGACTGGATACTATCAGCTTTTCTTCTAAATCTTTTTCACGTAATTTGCACGGAGCTTCTGCAGGCCACATAGTTGAGTGTTGTCTTAGCCAACTAGGTCCGGTCCACCATAGATGATGACGTGTAGCTCTGATGCTTGTAAACCCCTTGTAGCACAGTCAGCAGGATTGTTGTCTGTAGGAACAAATCGCCATTTGCAATCGGGAAGAGTTGTTTGTATATCCGAGACACGATTCGCGATAAATGTCTTCCACTTCGATGGGTGTCCCTTGAGCCATGTGAGGTGTTTAATTTCACGTCTTTACTTGGGAATAACACGTACAAAAAAATAACAACCTTTCCTCTTATAATAATTTTAATTCTGCTTATTCAAGTTCACACACTATGGAAGTTACAACGCAAGTAAGTTTTAACTACTTCAGCTATTGAGACAATCACAAAAAACGGTTTCTTTAAAAACTGTATAAATTCTAGAATTTTCAATCAATTCCCACCAATCAGGTTCAAGTTTTCATATTGCAAGTAGATAAATATTGTACTATCTCTTTCTTTAAGATCGCGCCAAATATTTCATGACGAAAGAACAATGAATATGTGCTGCCATTTGGTCAATGGCGATCATTATCAGAACTGTGTCCGAATGTCAGTGTATAGTTCTTGTAAATGTAAAGTGGAAACGTCAAAAGGTTTCTGTTGGTGGAATTGGAGGTAAGTAAATAACATTTTCGCTTTTTTTAGACTGGTTTTAATTTGTTACTGTCAGTTAATGTTGGGTTTGCATGAACCATTTGTGTTTGCCTCAATAGATATTAAATTAATTCCCAAAAATATCTAATAATTTGTTTACATTTCAGGTTATGTTTATGTGAGTAATTGGACATCGTATGTACATATGAGAAGGAACATCAAACATCAGATAAGTATATTGACATATTGTATCTTTAAAAGTTGATTCTTTGTTTCTTTTGTTTTTAGGTGCTTGACGTTGTATCTTCACCGGAACATCCTCCCACCAGCCAAAAAAATCATTCGTCTATGAACGTGAGTGGACAGCAATAGTATTTAAGTGCAAGTGCTTCCCATGACTTCTGAGACCTACTAGGATCCCATCAAGATTGCTGAATGTTCTGAAATTAGAAGCAATATTGGGAGGTGGAAATAGGATGATTATTTTATGGGAATAATTAAGGAAAAAAAGGATGTGGTTCGAAAGAGATTTTGACAAGGTATGTTTGGTTGTATTTAGCGATTGTTTTGATTTTTTTTTTTTGTAAATTCACTTCTTATTCGTGTAAATGTTCACTTTGTTTATGTGTTTTTGTTTTTTTTTTTATATTTCACAATGTCTTTAGTTTTACTTATTCATGTTTATCACAGTTTGATGGCGATATGAAATGTCTTTGTTAATTTTACATCGAGTTCGTAAGTTCACAATTCATTGTCCTTTATGGGAAGTAGTGCTATTTTCGCAATAGGTCGTTTCACTATATTTTCTTTCATACGAACTGTTACAACGCGAACCAAACCATCTGTTCCAGCATGAGTTTCCAAAACACGTCCCAGGGGCCATTTGTTAGGCGGTAGTCTGTCGTCTTTTACTAATACGACGTTATTTTTTGAAATGTTTTGTTGAAGAGTTGTCCATTTCGTTCTTTGTTGCAGCTGATGTAAATATTCTTTGCTCCACCTGCTCCAAAAATGTTGTAATAATTGCTGTGTTAATCTCCATTTATCTAGACGATTTGTGTTGATTCCAATCCAGTCTTCTTGTGCAGGGGCAAGTAGGGCATCACCCGTTAAGAAGTGACCAGGTGTTAGTACTGTAAAATCCTCTGGGTCTGATGTCAATGGGCACAAAGGCCTTGAGTTCATGCACGCTTCTACCTGAGACAACATCGTATTCATTTCTTCAAATGTTAAAATTGCTTTGCCTAATATTCTTCTTAGGTGATATTTTGCTGATTTCACACAGCTCTCCCAAATGCCGCCAAAATGTGGGGCTGACGGGTTAATAAAATGCCAGTTAAATCCTTCAATTGCAAGTTATTGGGCAGCCTTTTCATTTTCACGATATATTTCCTTAAATATTGCATTAGCCCCTACAAAGTTTGATCCACAAGCACTATAGATTTTCTGACACAGGCCTCTGCGTACCACAAATCTTCTAAACGCTGCTATAAATGCTGTTGCTGTCATATCACTAACTAGTTCTATGTGTACGGCCTTTACTGCTAAGCACACAAAAATAGTAATGTAGCCTTTAAATATTTTGACTCCACGATGCCTGCTCATTCTAAGTTGAATAGGGCCGCAGTAGTCGACTCCTGTATTAGTGAAGGGTCTGGTTTTCGTTACTCGGTAGCTTGGTAAATTTCCCATGAGCTGATATGAAACTTGAGCTTTTTGACGATAACACACTATGCATTTGTGTATGAAGTGGCGAATGGTATTACGGGCGTCTAGCAACCAGTATCCTTTTCGCATAGTGGTGATCATAAGTTGGGATCCTCCATGTAATGTCATATGATGGTAATGGTGAAGAATAAGTTGCACGAAGTGGCTTGACTTTGGCAGAATTACTGGGTGACGTTCATCATAAGATAAGTTCGAATTTTGCAATCGACCACCTACTCTTAATATTCCGTGCTTGTCGAGGAAGGGATATAAATTTGCTATCTTACTTCATTTGTCTACATGTTGTATTTGTTGTAAGTCATAAATCTCCTTGTTGAAATTCATTCCTTGAATAAATTTTATCCAAATTTTTAGGGCTTCTTTATTACTGATGAATCTTGGGTGAATCGTCTTTTTGATTTTTTGAACGAACTGTAAGCATATCACGGTTACACGAACGAGTCTACCGAGTGAAGAAAATCTCTCCAGGACTTCTAGAAGGTACGTATCCTTTATACATAAATTAACATTCACGTTACTTTTTTGTTCTAATTCTATAGTAGGAATTATTGGTTGTATTGGCCAGTTCACGTTCTTGCTCTGTAACCACTGACATCCATGCCACCAGAGCTCGTTGTCCTTGAGTTGATGAGGAAGCAGACCTCTTGATGCTAAATCAGCAGGATTATCATGTGTTGGGACATGATGTCTCGCGGCATCACCAAGTAAGTCTAAGATTTCACTGGTGCGATTTGATATAAAAGTAGCCCATTTGCTTGGGTGAGTATTAAGCCATGAAAGTGCAATCATCGAGTCTGTCTAGAGGTGTGTCTCGACTTTATCGAACTGAAACGTATTCTTCACAAATTTTACTAATCTTGCTGCTAGGACAACTGCACACAATTCGAGCCTTGGTATCGATACAGTCTTTACGGGGGTAATCTTTGACTTCGAGGTTAATATACGAATAGTTGTATGTTCTTCATCCGTGGTTCTTACGTACAAAACTGCAGCATACGCTCTTTGGGAGGCATCACTGAAGGCATGTATTTCGATTTTCTTGCCTTCTTTACTTGTATTTAACCATCTAGGTATCCGAAGGTCCCTCAATTGTGCGATATTGTTTTTAAACTCCCTCCATTGATGCTTGATAGCTGAAGGAAGTGGATCATCTCAGTTCACACCGTGAAGCCACAATGCTTGCATTAAAATCTTTGCAGAAGTTATAACTGGGGAAATCCATCCTAGTGGATCATACAATTTTGCAATTTCGGATAATAATTCTCGCTTCGTCTCGACTTCGTTGTGCACATTAATGCCCACTTTATAGCCGAATGTGTCAGTGTTAGGGTACCACAGCAACCCTAAGGATGCTATGCTATTATCGAGATTGAGATCTACATTGTTTTTGAGTGCTCGATCCTCCTTTGGTATTGACTTTAAAACGTGACTCTCGTTGGCTATCCATTTTCGGAGTTTAAAGCCACCGGACTGAAGTAGTAAATTAAGTTCCTTTTGTTTCTCTATGGCATCATATATAGTGTCTGCTCCTGATAACAGGTCATCGACATAGAAATCACTTAGTACTGCCTTTGCGGCTAAGGGGAATTTGTGTCTTTCGTCCTCAGCAAGCTGTTTCAGAACTCGCATAGCTAGGTAAGGAGCACAAGTGACGCCAAAGGTTACGGTTGTTAAAGCATAACTTTTTATTTCTTCATTGGGGCTGTTCCTCCACACAATCCTTTGATAATTAATGTCTTCCGGATGTACTTTCACCTGCCTATACATCTTTTCGATGTCTGCTATAAATGAATATTTGTGTTGTCGCCACTGGAGAAGGACACGAATTAGTTCATTTTGGATAGCATGGCCTGTCAAGAGCACATCATTCAATGAAAATCCGCTTGTTGTTTTTCTCGAGGCGTCAAACACGACCCTTAACTTCGTTGTAGTGCTATCTTTAAACACAGCGTGGTGTGGCATGTAGTAGCATGAATAGAATTGGGTTTTACCTTTGCTTTGTAAGTGTGATATTTCATCTATATTTGTCCCATGCATATGTCTTAAACTAACATATTCATTGATGACATTTCCATATTCTTCTTTCAAGTTGGCATCCTTTAGGAATTTTCGTTCTAGATGGTATAAGCTGGTTATTGCTGCCGTTTTTTGAAGCTGCTAAGAGATTTTGATGTTCATTATCTTTGAAAGGTAGTTTTATCGAGTATGTTCCATCCTCCAGGCGTTTATAATTCTCACGGAAGAACCTTTCACATGCTTCATCTTGTGGAGATACGATAGCCGCTTGTGGAACTTCTTCCAGATTCCAAAATTTTTGAAGTTGTTCGCTGATATCATTCACAATCACAGTGGCAGTGAAGACTCTTTGTTCTTGATTTTGCTTGTCACGAACTTCACCACATAATATCCAACCAAGAACTGTATTTTGAGCAATTGGAAGCTCCTTAGGTCCTCTTTTTATCCCTTCTAGTACTATGTTAGCATAGACATCTGCGCCTAGCAACAGGTCTATTTTTCCCGGTTTATTGAAAGTGGGATCAGCTAGTGTTAATTCACTAATAAAATGCCAATCGTTGGTGGCAAGCGCTTTTGAAGGCAAATGGTGAGCTATGTTTCTGAGGACAAGAGCGTCGAATTTCACATGAGTGGAACTATTTAGGGGTACCAACTCCGCACAAACTCGTGCTTTGGAGGATTCTGTCCCAGCTTTACCAATTCCTGTTATTATTGCAAGAGTTGACTTCTTTTTCAAACCTAAAGATTGAACTGCCGTTTCTGTTATAAAACTAGCCTGGGAGCCTTGGTCAAGCAATGCGCGAAATGTTTGTCTATTCCCACAGGGGCCTTCAAGCGTAACAAGAGCTGTCGCCAATAAAACTTCTTTATGAGTGTGAACGTGCATGGATTGAATATTATTAAAACTAGGATCTCTACCAGTATGTTCTTTATTTGAAAAGTTTGAGGACGAAGGCACAAACTCTTTTGCATTAGCATTAACAGGTGGATTCGATGATTGAGAAAAAATCTGCATCAATGAGTGGTGACGTTTTCCACAATAATTGCACGCAAAACGACTTGGACACGACGAATAAATGTGACCTCTAGCCAGCCGTCTTACTGTTTCGTTTCTTTCAGGAAAGGTTAACTTCAGAAATTTTTGACAATTCTTGGGAAGATGATCGCCACTACATACGCCACAGGTGAATTTTCGTTCAACTAAGAAAGCTTGGTGACGAACGAAATTTCCTTTATAAGGAGCAACAAATTTTGCAGGCTTGGACTTTGAGGCTTCAACAGCTTCTAGTGTACGAAATCTGGTTTCGAGGAATGCCTTTAAAGAATCAAACGCTGGCAGTTCAGCATTACTGGAGATTTGTTGTTCCCATAATTGAAGCGTCTCCTTTGGTAATTTCTTTGTAGTTATGTAGACAAGAACAGCGTCCCATAAGCTTTTTATTTTCAGATTTTGGAGAGCTTGTACACTTTCAATGGTGCTATCTAGTAATTTTTTCTTCTGTACAATATGATTGACCACATAAAATATCAAGCTGAGAATTTACATGCATTCTTTTATTTTCATCCCTACTAATTAGGATTTCCCAGGCCGTGTCGTAGTTGGCTTCTGTCACAGCGAAACCTTGTATTAAGCGCTCAGCTTCCCCTGTTAAACTTGCTTTAAGATAGTGTAATTTTTCAGCCTTTGACAAAGATTGTTTATTATGAATGAGCGATACAAAAAGGTCGCGGAATGAGGTCCACAATGTATAGTCCACAGAAAATTTTGGTAGTGTAATACGTGGTAATTTGAGGGTATTGTTTTCGCATGGACTGGGTAGTGTATAGGACTCATCTTTATCTTGCGTTAGGTTATCATCACAATTCACCTTTTCCTCTAATTCAGATAAGTATAATAAATATGTTTCCTCAGCATTAGCAAATATTTCATCTTCAAAGTATGCCTTTTCGAGTCCCGAAGGTTCTAATGAAGCGTCTTTCAGAATGTTTTTATGACCATTTTCGAAATCGGTCCATAGTTTTATGGCTCTTTCTTGTCGTTTTTTAAAGTAGGATTCGGTTTTCCGTGTTTTCGAATCTTTGCCAAAGTTTTTAATTGCACTTTTAATTTGACTTAGCAATATAAGCTGTTGTTTGACTAATTTTTCCATTCTTCGATTATAAAATAGAACTAATATTCTAAACTAATGTTTTAGAGTAGTAAGTTGAAGTTTGTACTCACTTTTATTTTGTTGTTTGTTTCCTTCTTGACTAAATTTCCTTTGTTCTAGGATCTTTTAGGTTTCACCTGTTCACAAAGTTTGTTTGAGTTTTCACAGTTGTAAATTCCCGATTTATTTATTTTTCATAAATGTTTGTCTAAGGTTCATTTGTGCACGTTTCACGATAATTGTTTTATTTTACGCGGGTCACTTAATTCAAGTCGCCGTTATTGTTCTACTTTACGCAGATCACTTAATTTACTTCACGATAATTGTCTTCTTTCACGCTGATCTTTTCGTACTTCACGTGGATACTTCTCAAATATCCGGCTCGTTAGGACCAAAAATGTTTAATTTCACGTCTTTACTTGGGAATAACACGTACAAAAAAATAACAACCTTTCCTCTTATAATAATTTTAATTCTGCTTATTCAAGTTCACACACTATGGAAGTTACAACGCAAGTAAGTTTTAACTACTTCAGCTATTGAGACAATCACAAAAAACGGTTTCTTTAAAAACTGTATAAATTCTAGAATTTTCAATCAATTCCCACCAATCAGGTTCAAGTTTTCATATTGCAAGTAGATAAATATTATACTATCTCTTTCTTTAAGATCGCGCCAAATATTTCATGACGAAAGAACAATGAATATGTGCTGCCATTTGGTCAATGGCGATCATTATCAGAACTGTGTCCGAATGTCAGTGTATAGTTCTTGTAAATGTAAAGTGGAAACGTCAAAAGGTTTCTGTTGGTGGAATTGGAGGTAAGTAAATAACATTTTCGCTTTTTTTAGACTGGTTTTAATTTGTTACTGTCAGTTAATGTTGGGTTTGCATGAACCATTTGTGTTTGCCTCAATAGATATTAAATTAATTCCCAAAAATATCTAATAATTTGTTTACATTTCAGGTTATGTTTATGTGAGTAATTGGACATCGTATGTACATATGAGAAGGAACATCAAACATCAGATAAGTATATTGACATATTGTATTTTTAAAAGTTGATTCTTTGTTTCTTTTGTTTTTAGGTGCTTGACGTTGTATCTTCACCGGAACAGAGGACAATCGTGGAGTCTGTCCATGCGTATATCGGAATCGATTTAAGTTTCAGTTCGTCGCATACAATGCGCATTAGTTTAATTAGTAATGAAGCTCCGCAGAGCTCTAGTCGAGGGACGGATAAAGTTTTAAGAGGAGCAACTTTCGTTTTGCTAGCAATCAAACTGATTTGAGCGTTGTCTATGCAATGAAAAATACGCAAATAGATGACTGCAGAATAAGCTAAGATGGATGCATCGCAGAAGCCATGTAGCTCAAGAGCGACGTCCTTGTGCGGTGTTCCCATCCAGCGATGTATGCGAATGTCTTTCAGATTCGGTAAGTATTTTCTGTATTCATGCCAATCTGCTGCGAGGTTTGAAAGTAATTCATCATCCCAGTCTAATTTTGCTAACCAAAGTTTCTGCATAAATATCTTACCAACGATAATTACGGGAGCCAGCCACCCAAGCGGGTCAAACAGCCGGCTAATGTCTGCTAGAACGTTTCTTTTCGTGTATTTGAACGGAGTGTTAGGGAGATGATATTCAAATCGAAAGCAATCAGTTGCCGGATGCCAATGAATTCCCAATGTCTTTAAATCAGCATCAGAGAATATGCGATGAGAGGAAGATAGTTCTTTATCCTGATCCGGAACATTGTTTAGTAATACGTCTACGTTGGATGCCCATTTGTGAAGTTTGAATCCGCCGCAGCTCAGTAATTTTTGAAGCTCGTTTTTTGCTATATTCGCTGACTGTAAGTCATAAGCACCGAAATGGACATCGTCAACATAAAAGTGATTTAAGATCAGTTGTGAACCGATTGGGTTTTCATCTTGATGATCATGAGCTAATTGTTGCAGTGTTCTGCAGGCAAGAAACGGAGCTGAAGAAGTTCCATACGTGACAGTCAGAAGTCTATATTCCTTTATTGGAGATGGGCTATCTTCGCGCCATACAATACGCTGCAAATCGGTATCGTTTTTTTTAATAAAGATCTGACGGTACATTTTTTCTATGTCCGCTGTGTACGCAATTGGATAAAAGCGCCATCTCAAGATAATTGTGGAGAGATCCTGCTGCAGCTTTGGTCCGATGTGAAGGCAGTCATTCAATGAAATTCCTGTGCTTGACTTGTGTGAGGCATTGAAAACGACACGTAATTTTGTACTAGAACTGGATGGTTTCAGTACAGCGTGGTGCGGTAGGTAGTACTTTTGATGGGTTTCTACTTGCAGATCACCGTCCGAAATCGGCTCCATGTGGCCGAGAAGCTGATATTCTTTCAGGAAATTTGTATATTGTTCCTGCAGCTCTGAGTTCTTAGCAAATCGTTTTTCCAATTGTAAAAACATACTGATCGCCGCCTCGCGAGTGTTTCCTAATTTCAAACTATTAGATTTTGTTGGCAAGCGCACTATATATCTCCCAGTATGGTCTCGTTGCACAGTTTTTTGAAACATATCTTCACACTCTTTTTCTTGAGGAGTTAAGACACTTTTAGAACGGATTTCTTCAATTTCCCAAAAGCGGCGTAATGTAGACTCAAGATCTTCTCCCAACTTTACATGAATGGTTGGCGACGAAACACTGGTTTGTGATTCCTTGCAGGTAGTAGGCCCGGATAAGATCCAACCTAAATGTGTTCTTTGTGCTGTTGGTGTGCCAAGTGGCCCACGACGAATACCATCTAGTAGTAGTTCTGCGTAAAGATCTGCGCCAATAATGATGTCAATGGGAGATGTTGTATAAAACTGAGGATCCGCTAGTTCTATGTCTTGTAAATGCGGCCAGTGCTCAGCATTGATAAACGAAGTAGGAAGTATCGAAGTTAAATTAGATAGAACTAGCGCAGAAACGTGAAATGACCTTGATTGATGTTTCAGAGAGCATATATTAAATGACACTTTCGCATGCGCAAGTCCAGCATCACTGTTTCCAATTCCTAGTATTGGTATCGAAACGCGTTTTCGAGCGAGGCCCATCGTTTTTGCGATGGAATTCGAAATAAACGTAGATTCAGAACCTTGGTCTAGTAAGGCTCGTACCTGTCTAGTAACTCCTTGGCAGTAGCTAATAGGATAGCACCAACGGATGGGACTTGCGTAGATGTATGAGATGTTGTTATACAATTACGAGAGCTGGTGGTAGTTTTATCTGAGTAAGATGAAGCACGGGGACTATCATTTTGTTTTGTAGCAGATTGATGAAGCATGGTGTGATGCTGCTGGCCACATTGTTTACATCGGCCTTGTGATGGACAATCGTATACCGTATGTCCTAATTTTAAACAATTAAAGCAGAGTTCTTTTTCCCGTATAAATTTTCGACATTGTTCAACAGATTTAGCTTTAAAAAATGAACAAAATATTAACAGGTGTTTACCACGGCACGCAATGCACTGTTTTGATGTTGTAGAAAGATGAGTACGTGAAAACGAAGATGATCGATTTGTAAGCGGTTTTGGTTTACTATCTACAGAGCTACCTGTTATAGCTTCTAAGGCTCGTAGTCTGCCTTCTAAAAACGTTTTCAAATTTTCAAGTTTTGGAACTTCTTTAGTATTAGATAAGGAATTTTCCCAATCTTTTCGCGTGTTAATGTCTAATTTTTGCGTTATAACGTATGTTAACCAATCATCCCAGTGTTTGGTAGGTCGACCTAAGTTTTCTAGGGCTCCTACTGCTTGTGTGGTGCCGTCTAATATGCGTTTAATTTCTGTCGAAGACTCTGAGGTCATTGCACGAGATCCCATGATTGACGAGATATATGATTGCGTTAAAGCACGTATATTTTCATACCGATTTTCCAAGATAGTCCAAGCGGATCGATAGTTAGCAGTAGTAATGGATATATGTTTTATGAGATTCTGTGCTTCACCTGATAAGCACGATTTCAAATAATGGAATTTCTGAACGTCTTGTATTGTGTTGGGTAATTTGGCTGTCGCTTCCGTCAACGAGTCGGATTTATTGATGCTGTCATTGGAATTAGCAACCACTTAATCAGGTATTAATGCGCGTAATCGCCGACGTAAATCTCCTAGTGCTTCTAGGTAATCCCGCTCAATATCGGAGTACGTGTCGTTGACAAAATATTTATTTTCCAATATTTCTTCATCGTCCCCATTATATAAAAGGTCATTGTTCTGCATAAATTGACTCCAATACGTCTGCAAAAGTTGCATTCGTGCTTCCAAATAATCTACAATCTGCTTATCAGTAGCCGTTCTATCTGTGTTGTTCATAAATCTGGTAATTCTACCGGACAGCCGCTCTTGTCGTTCTAGCAGTTTATCGATGTTAGCACTCATATTGTTTATAAATGTATGTGAATGGTATTATATGAACCAAAAAACAGAAAAATCTACTCACCAGTTGCTGAGTACTGCCCAGATTATATACCTTTTGTCTATGCAAATTCTGACTTACGGTAATTATTGATTATCGCATGCTAGTGGTTGCATGTACGTACATATTGTGTACATGTATAACATTCCTCGATGATGAACCGTATGCCCTTGACCTTGTTGAAATGTTTCAGAATATGCAATTTCGCGTGAAGCATATGACACAGTTCACTTTTCAGCAAATCACTTTTTTGTATTTTAAGTCACTTTTATGTTCACTGCAGAAGCATACAATTGCACACTGATCAAAGTATCACAGTCATAATATTTCACAACACGAGCTAGACTCGATGATCGAAGAAGTCTTTATATACACTAAATTAAGCTTTTACGCTGTCCTACCGCGCACAGGATCGCTAATAAATCTATTGTTTTACCCGCAACTTCAAGCAGATTTCGCAATAAAAATCTCGTAGAAGAGCACAAATTGAGTTTTATTTAATTTTTTTTTTTAAAGTACGATAACTAAATTGTGTTCTGATTTGTAATCACTTGTCCTGAATCCTTATCCGGCTCGAAGGACCATGTTTATGATGTATAGGATTTGAGGATTCACAGGATTGTGTCTTAGTAATGAAAACTCGCGTTATAAAATATCAAATTCTTTATTAAGACCCGTAGCCGAGCAAAGTGCCAGAGCGAATACTTTTTAACAACGACTGACCCGAGTTGTAACCAAATTTCTTTCCATTTACTCATAACAATAGGCTTTACTCTAATTCATAACAGTGTCAGTATCAAACAAAAGAACAATATATATACATTGAAATTACATTTAATTAGTCTAAATTCTATTAAGTACATAAGGCAGGAATATTCTAACTATGTATGTATGTACTTCATCTTGGTGCACAGCTGTGCATATTGTGATGACGAGTTTGTCGCTGGAATATTCAACATATATACATGTATAAAGTCGTTAGAAACATAGCGGGATATGCGCACACAAATATATATATATATATATATATATAAGAATTTCATATTTGGAGTTTCATATTTTGAAGTGTACATGTATAGTGGAAAACGCATTTAAAAGTAAACTTAGATATTTTGACATAGTAAATTTGTCTTGTGTGAAATCATATAAAGAAATTCTATTGAGAAACACAGAATTATCCTCTACTACAGTGCAGTTATTGTACAATGAATTGCATATTTTGAAGTATACAAATATAAATATATATATATAAGAATTTCATATTTGGAATTTTATATGGTGAAGTGTACATATATATAAAGAGAAACTTATTTGAATGTAATTCCTGCAAATATTTTTGTTATTGGGAGATGCATAGGTTTAGAATTGTACATAACTATCGATACGTACTCGAGACTAACTCCTGATGTACCTGCGCAGTATTGAATTTCTTTTTTTTGAAAATATATACACGTTTAGCATTAGCCTTTTGGTAGTCATTTTATTTAGATACAAATATGTATAGCATAGATCTATGTACCTGTGCAGTATTGAATTTTAATTCAGGTAGCGGTGGAATTAATTAATAGACACATACGGAGGCAGTAGTGAACTGTGAACGACTGACTGTTAGAGGTAATTAATCCACCCCAATTCGCCCCGCTGACCTTCCTCGAATACAGTTTCTTCGTTAATCTGAAAACCAAGTGGCGCCCAAGATCAGTGAAAGAAAGTAGTTCTAGAAACGAACCCGCCCATCTTCACTAGCTGCCGGTATCCGGTACGAACCCTGTAATGCAGAGTTTCGATTGTTGTTACTCTCCTTGATGCTCGGGAGGTACGTAACAGTTGACTTGGAAATGTCGGTCTTCAGGTCGATAATCAAGTTCCGCATAATGTAAACAAAATCGCAGCCGAGTAAAGTAAACAAATTGAGCGATATTTGCGCACACACACACCTCCACCCACACACACACACCCACCCACCCACAAACACACACACACACACACATTCTACATCATACTAAACGATTTTCTACCGGGCGATATTCAGAATTGCGCCATGTTATTAAATTAACAACAACAACAACTAACGTAGGTAGATATGAAAACTTAGGTATGAAATGCTTCTAATTTTATTCATTGCATAAACAATTCGTACAGCCGAATAATGTAAACAAAATCGCAGTCGAATAATGTAAACAAAATTCTCACAGAGCCGAGTAAGTTAACAAATTTATGAAAGATTCTCAATAGCTGAAAAAAAACAACAACTGATATGCTGTCTTAGATGAGTATTGAAAATTTCTTTTGCTGAAAAAAAAAACAACTGCGGGTTAAAAAGCCAAGAGTGATCACGATATCTAAAAATAGATCACGGCTGCTTGTAAGAAGTAGTGGAAATTAAAGCCTCGGTGGTCAGGTGTGCTGGTAATTTGATCTCACCTCTTCGCACCGCCAAGTAAAGTAAACAATGGTTTTCGCATTTAGGAGTGTGTATTGAAAAGTCATAAGTCTTATGAAAAATCAAAATTAAATTATAAACTTTTTCTCTTTGCTTCATATCCAAAATTGGCAACAATATATCTGAAATTCTATTAAGCCTCTCTTGGAAGCGAAAGCGATCCAGAGCATATGTCTCCCATGGTCCTTTTCTGGGTTCATAATCAATCATATAAACTTGCGGAGCAGCAGCACAAAACTTGACCTTCATTATCACGACTAATTAAAAAAACTATTTTCACATTATTCCCTTTTTATTATTCAACGGTTATAATAAATAATTTAATACAGATTAATATCATTCTGAACAAATTTAATTTTATATGATCGTTCGATTGGCCCTCTGTTAATCACCGAGAAATCTCCCTGGGCATTTATTTTACTCAAAGTATCGTCCGAAATTGTATCGTGCCGTGAAGGAAGAAATAGTTGATAATTCTCCAAATCCAGAACAACACGAACTCCAAATATAGTTGTACACATTCTCGCTCCACGAATCTTGTACTCTTTATCCAACTCCATTTGGCAGGTCTTCAGGGACGGTTGGTACTGCTCCAACTTCTTCAGTTGAATCTGATTCAGCTCCTTAATTTAGAGGCAATCTTCCAAAACAAGTTTAATCCTGTTGTAACCAATCCGCGCAGCTGAATAAAGTCATCCTAATGTAATTTGATATCACCCCACTTCCTGTTTACAAATTTGCATTTAAGCTGAATGAGTCATGCACACCTGTGTAAACAAATTTAATCGAATGAGCCATCCTCACGTAATTTGATATCACTTCACTTCTTGTAAACAATTTCGCTGAATGAGTCATGCACACCTGTGTAAACAAATTCAATCGAATGAGTCATCCTCATGCAGTTTGATATTACCGCTGCAAACAAATTCGCTGAATAATTTATGCACACCTGTGTAAACAAATTTAATGGACTGAGCCATCCTCACGTAATTTGATACCAGTTCACTTCCTGTAAACAAATTCGTATAAAGTAAACAGCGAGGTGTTCCTCTAAAAGCACAAGCAAACCGCTAGCAGCCATCATTCAGTTTCAGTAAGTCTCAGTGTTAGTGTCTAATATAAAAAAATTAAAAATGTCGTCGGTGTTAGTAAATAAAAGTTTTTCAATAATTGAAAATTTGCGCAAAGATGTGATGGAGTGTTTAAAAAATTCAGTGAATAAAAACAATACTGTTAAAAAGTACAATAGAAAATCATGAATAAATTTCAAGTTGCTTTTCGAGACTGTAAAAAGAATGCTAGGAAACGACATTTTGAGAGGTACATCGAGCAAATTAAAGCATTGAGAGCGCTATTGAGAGCTCCTCGTCGAGGTGCAGGAATTACTCGCGTAAGAAGAAGTGATTTTGTAAAGTGGGAGGAAATAAAGACAGCGTTCGCAGACAGAATTCGACAAGGTGTTATTGTAAATTTAAAACATATCGATCCGAAGCTATTTATGCAAGACGCTGCCAAATTATTTACGCGTCGTGTTAAAAATACCTTAAAACATTATTTTAATATTAAAGTTTCTACAACGTTTTGCGGTGAATTTGTTAAAGAAACTGATAACAATGAAATTATAAAGGACGTTAAATATTTCCAAGCGAGAAGTGCTCTAATTAGTGCAGACGATAATTTAGAGGAGTGGTTTACATCAAACATTTTGGATCCAATACGCACCCAGCTGGAAAAATTCCAGGAAGAAGACAGTGGCTGGGCGTTTTCACTCTATAATACATCTAGCAGTACACATCAAGAAGTTTGCGCAGCTTCGAGGATCTTCGTACATACCCCTACCAAAGGAAATTGTATCAAAGAAATCTTGTATCAATGTACAAAATAATGATGAAGCATGCTTCGCATGGACTGTAACATCAGCGCTATTTCCTGCAGCAACAAAAAGTAACTCCGCTAGGATCTCATCATACCCACATTATTCAACTGTACTTAATTTAACTGGAATAACATTTCCCATGACACTTAAGCAAATTACGCAATTTGAAGACCAGAACGATTTATCAATAAACGTATTCATCCTACAGAAAGAACGTTCATTCACCACAGTTCCAGTTAGACTTCCGATATACAGGATGAAGCGTCATGTAAATCTCTTAATGCTAGAAGATGACTATGACCAGTCTGATGATCATATGGATGAGATGTAAATCTCTTAATGCTAGAAGATGACTATGATCAGGCTGATGATCATATGGATGATGATGATGATGGTGGCGGATATCAGTTCTGCTGGATTAAAGATATTTCGCGCCTCATATCGAAACAAATTTCGAAACATGGTGGTGGTAGAAGGCATATTTTTGACAGATGTTTGCTCTACCTTTACTCTGAAGAAAAATTAGAATCACACACTCGTGAATGCGAGAAGCAAAATGATTGTTGGGTTATGTTTCCATCAGAAGAAAAGAAATGGCTGGAATATAAGAATTATAACCTGAAGAATCCAGTCCCGTTTTGTGTGTTGAGTCAATATTGAAGTCAATTCAGGGAAACGATCAAAATACACAGCGAATCCAGGAACATGAAGCTCAAAGCATAGGACTCTATTTCCACTGCAAACATAATGCTAAGCTCTCCTATTACAGAGCATATCGAGGTAAGATGGTCAACAATGGTTTGAATTAGAATTGCAAAAAATTGCATCCATGGCTGTACAGGAAATGCTGAACATAACGCCAATGCAACCCCTGACTAAAGAGGAAAAGCGTTCACATATGGAAAATACTTGCTGCCATATATGTGCAAAAACGTTTTCAGCTGATGAGGAACGAGTTCGGGATCATTGTCACTTACAGGTATATACTGATAATCATAATTCAATTGATTTTTTCATAAATTCTTTTAACAGGAAAATACCGAAGGCCAGCGCATAATGCATGCAATCTCATGTATCAAGATTGCACCATAGTTCCAGTCATTTTTCAAAATTTATCTGTATATGATGCTCACTTTATTATAAAGGATATAGCTACATCTTTCCCAGGAAAATTTGATCTCTTACCAATAAACAAGGAAAGATATATCTCGTTCAACAGGCACATGGAAGGCAGCAATACAAAATTCAGATTCATCGATTCCTTCCGTTTTATGGCTGAATCTTTAGATAAGCTATCATCATTGCTGCAGATTGATAAATTAAACAATACAAGATCAGTACGGCAGGGATTGGATGATGACACCATCAAACTTCTTACGCGCAAAGGTGTCTTCCCATATGATTTTATTGATGATTGCCAACACAGGAAGCGTTCTACAATAAACACCTCCTTAGGAGTACAATCATGCTGAAGAGGTCTGGCAAAAATTTGAATATTCAGATCTATACCTTAAGACTGATGTTCTCCTATTGGCCGCTGTGTTTGAGAACTTTCGAGAAGTGTGCATAAAGACACACAATTTAGATCCAGCACATTATTACACCATGCCAGGCCTAACATGGGATGCTCAGCTAAAATACACCAAAGTGAAACTAGAGCTGATAACCCACGTAGATATACCGCTATTCATAGAGAGAGGCATGTCAAAAATAAACTCAACGGGATAAAAAGAAGGGATAAAATGCGTAGCAATTGAAAGAAAAGACACGTTTAACCTAACAATAACTTTATTAAAACTAAATATTGAGGCGTATGGTTCTCGGTTAGATGCGTACTGGCCGGCTTGATGATCGTAACTGATTTTCTCGAGCCTAAATGATAAGGCAGTGCATTAGATGTACGTGTGCGTAATGTAGATGTAGATGGTTTGAATATTTTCAACATCCTCCGCCCGGCGAATCCGCTATATTGTTTGATAATTCCAAGGGATACAGAAGTTGTACAGCTCTTCGAAACTTAGATCCATTGGCTAAGCGAACCTCACAAGCACGAATCCTCCCATCTCTTCCAGGAAAAGTGAACTCAACTCTAGCTAGCTTCCAAAGAACACGCGGCAAAGATGAGTCGTGTAGAAGAACAACGTCACCTACATTGAGATTTGTTGATGGAGGTCTCGCTGAATGAATGCGCGGACCTGAGTTGCTGTAAGTATTCTGTTCTCCAGCGTTTGATAAAGATATGTGTTGAGCGGAGTCGCGTTTTCCACACAGAACGAAGATCATTAGCTTGCATCTTTGAAGTGTCAACTTGAAGTGTATGGCCATGACGCATTCAATCTACTTCTAGGTAGAGGTGCAAAAGGCTGAAAAGCAGGTTTTCCTTTAAGTCGTTTGCAAACTCTGCATTTCGCTAACGTTGATTTCACCAGCTGACGAGCTCTCAGAATCCAGAATTTCTCTCTAATGCGTACTAATGTAGTGTTGACTCCTCCGTGTAGTACTCGCTCGTGAGCGTCTAAAACAATAAGCTTGGAGAAATAACAATTTTTTGGTATAATTACTGGAAATTCGGCATCATGTCCCATACTCGCTTCTTGTAGTCGAGTTTTAACTCGTAGCAAACCATTTTCATCTAAAACAGGATCTAAAGAATAAATACTAGATGAAGATATCGACTTTCCACCTTGCAACGCTTTTATTTCTGCATTATAAAACTGTCGTTGTACGAGCCTAATCCAAACTAACTCGGCCTTCTGCAGCTCATTAGCTGATATATGAAGACTGGTGTGTGAATCCCTTCGATAAAAAATGAAACGTAGCACGTATGCAGTTACTCGGAGAAGTTTTCGGTAATTACTAAATTTTGTAATATCAACAGGTGGAACTACTGCCTCGTTAACTTCCTTGCATTCTTCATCTGCAGCCATAAGGCAGGTTATAGTCGACGTATCGTTAAGTCTGCAGTTCGTTTGGGGCCTATGCCAATCCTCAATCCTGTTTGATAACCAAGGTGGCCCATGGAGCCACACTGATGCATTGACCAGTTTAACTGCACTTATCCCACGTGTCAACAGGTCGGCAGGATTTTGATCTCCGGGACAATGTTTCCATGTAGCATGCTCCGTCAAATTCCTGATTTCAGTCACACGATGCACAACGTAGGGTTTCCATCTTCTTATATCTCCGTTTATCCAGTGGAGCACGATGTTTGAGTCTGACCACAAGAATGCACAATCCCAGGTTACGTCAAGATTTTTCTGCAGGAAACTCAAGAGGCGCGATGCTATTAAGGCAGCAGTCAATTCTAGCTTCGGTAAAGTGAGCTCGGAATCACCAGACGATTTTATGGGTGCAACTCTATTCTTCGAAATAAGATACCTTACGCTAATGTTGCCATCCTCGTTCAAGCTTCTCATGTAGGCAACTACTCCGTAGGCACTGACACTAGCATCCGCAAATATATGGAGCTGCACGTTTGAACGGTTAGAACTAGTGAACACACATCTGGGTAGCACCACATTATTCAGCACTTGCATATCGGCGATGCAGGAATTCCAGGTTGTTAATAGTTGGAGAGGTAGAGGCTCATTCCATTCAAGCTTCGATTTCCAAGTTTCTTGAAACAGTATCTTCAATCTTACCACGAAGGGTCCAAGTATACCTAGTGGATCGTATATGCGAGCAACAAACTGGAGTATAATTCTCTTCGTAACGTTTTCCATTGGCACCGACTGCGTTACCTGACGCAAATCGACAGTAATTTCATCAGTTGAGCAAAACCACATTATACCCAAGACCTTTTGAATATTGCTCATGGTGAGATCCCGTTGAATTCTGGATAGTAGCTCCTCGCTATTTGAGTTCCACTTCCTTAAAGTCATGGAGGCACGTTTCAATATATCGCAAGCATTAATGTAAATTTCGAAAGCAGTCTCGTTATTGTCTACACTCAAGATTAAATCATCTATATAGAAAGATCTTTGCAGTATTCGGCATGTATTTGGGTATGAAAGCGACTCATTCTCTATATGCTTCTTTAATGTGGATGTTAAGAGAAAAGGACTACAAGTAACTCCAAAAGGTACACGAGTCATTCGAAATTCACTGTAACTAGGGAGCTCACTCAAATTATCTACTTTGCGATGAAACCAAAGGAATGCAAGAATGCCTTCTCGATGTCGGCTACTAAACCAATCCTGCCAATACGAAAATTCAATAGCACAGACAGAATATCGGGTAGAAGATTTGGTCCTGCAAACAAGTTATCATTCAGAGATCGATTGTCTTGTGCCCGCGCTGACGCATCAAAAACTATTCTCGTTCTAGTAGTTACGCTTTCTGCTTTATAGACGGGACGATGAGGCATATAAAACGTTCGCGAAGCAGTTTTGAAATTCGAGTTTACCCTTTCCGCAAATCCAGAATTTATTAACTCCCACATAGCTGAGTCATATTCCTGTAGTCTTCCAGTATTACGTTTTAATTTCTTTACTAAACCATCGAGTCGTATAAGTGCATTGCTCCGATTATCACTTAATTTTATTTTATCATTTCGCCACAAAAGAGATGCTTCATACCTTTGTCCCCTTTTTTTTATGTACTTATCTATGTCGACCTTATTAGATTCTACCGCACTTGTATTATCTATGCCGATACTCTCAAGATCCCAAAATTGTTTAATTTGATTATCTGTATATAAACTTACTTGCAATGCCATTGTTGTTGTGATCTGGCCTACTCCCTCATCATGTTGTTCGTCAGCTGCTGGCCCTTGTATGGTCCACCCGAGAATGGTTTTTATTGCTGTTAAACGCGGCGATAATTTTTTAATTTGGTTATGATGAACGAAACTCCAATAATAGTCCGCGCCAATCAGAAGAGAAATTCCACCTTCAGGGTCACCATTTTCTCTTGAATCTGCAAGAATAAAATTAGAAAAATCTGCACAGGTTAAATTAGGTACCGGCAAGGTGTCCAAACAAATGTCTGGCGTTTCTACTGCCACGATTGTCACGAATTCATTGTAATGTTGGCTTTTAACGATAACTCTTACTCTATTGCAGACTCGTTGCGGAGGTGCTTCTGCGCTCCCAAATGGCAAAATGCTTATGGCGACAGTATCTACAATTTCCAAATTTAGTCTCTTTGAAACTTCTTCCCTAATATAAGACCGTTGACTGCATCCGTCAAAAACAACTCTTACGAAATATGTCGATTTTGCTTTCTCTCCTGATGAAAGAAATGCGCACGCAGTTTGTAGGTACACATCAGATGACTGTCGGGAGGAAGAACACAAATTTGTTGTTTGTTTTACGACCGCTGCATTGTTTTGATCGCATTTTTGTAAACGTTGGTCTGATGATTTGCGGCTGTAGCTGGGATCGCATAATGAAGTGGCATGATTGCCAGTACACGTATTGCAACGAATCACTTTATTGCGACACGTTTTAGAATTATGACCCCATCTAGTGCACCTAAAACAGCGGCCTTCTCGTTTCAGTTTTTCTTTTCGTTCAGAAATTGATAGATTAGCGGTACAATTCTCGGACTTATGCGAATTTAATTTACAAAAACAACAGTAAGTCTTCACTTCACACGGGAGTATTAAACCAGTTGCTGTTTTCATCATTTTGGGACTGGATTGTTTATAAGGGGGTCGAGCTTCATTTGCTTTTTCTAGCGATTCTACTTCTTTCTTTAAAAATTTCAATATTGGCGTGAATTGCTTATCACCGATTATACTAACAGAGCATACACTATCACTTGAACCAGATTCGATATCCTTTGTTGATGATGACGACTCTGCGTTGTCCACTACATCAGCACTTATACGATGAAACTCGATTCTCAACTCGGACGGCATACATTTAAGCAGCACACTTCTAAGCATTATAGAATAATGAGAAGTTGGAATACCAATTGCGGAGAGTGATCTGGTGCTTGTTATGACAGAGTTGTACAGGCGGCGTAAAGCAATTACATCATAGCGGGAATGCACTGGAGATAGAGCCATCAGCTGTCGCATGGTCTTGTCTACAATTTTATCATTGTCTCCATATTCATCTTTCAACAAGGTCATGGCCGTATCGTAGTGGGATTGTGTTGGTGTGATACCGGCAATAGATTCTGCACCTTGTCCAGCTAAGGGCGACTGCAAATAATTGAACTTTTCGGCTCCGTTCAAATTTAAGTTTTCATGCACTGACGTGCGAAACTGCTCCCAAAATGGCAACCATTCTTTCAAGTCACCAGAAAACTTTCTGAGGTTAAGCTTTAGCAATTTTACTGAGCTATGGTTGGTGGCAAGAGGATTTTGCTGATTTTGCTGATCACCCTCCATCGCCGTGTTTTGAATTGATCTCAACTTAGAGAGGCGTTGCTTTACCCGAGCTATCATGGATATGGCTTTATCGTCTTAGTCTGCAACAGACTCACATTCTTTGGACATATCCTCTGCCTTAATTGAAGGTTGAACTACGTTATTAGCTTTATTGAGACTATCTCTTGTTGCCGTTATCCGTTCCAAGAACACCACGAGCTCTTCTTCTATGGTATCAAACTTTTCCGCGTTTTGAGGTTTAACTTACGATTCAGGCGACTGTAAATATTCGGACACGTTCTTATACAATTTAGTTAATTGTCCTCGATAGGTCGCGCGCGTAGCGATATCCATTTTTAATCAGCGATATTACGAGCAACGTTATACCGGCGTTCCTTTTCTTCCCGTTAGATTATGCTTACGTAATGATTACTTTACACTTCCCGGGTTTCGGCACCAATGTCAAAAATAAACTCAGCGGGATAAAAAGAAGGGATAAAATGCGTAGCAATTGAAAGAAAAGACACGTTTAACCTAACAATAACTTTATTAAAACTAAATATTGAGGCGTATGGTTCTCGGTTAGATGCGTACTGGCCGGCTTGATGATCGCAACTGATTTTCTCGAGCCTAAATGATAAGGCAGTGCATTAGATGTACGTGTGCGTAATGTAGATGTAGATGGTTTCAATATTTTCAACAAGGCATTCGAGGTGGTATAAGTCAATGCTCGAACAGATATAGTATAGCAAATAATACATAAATGGATGATTTTAAGCCTGAGGAGAAAGAGAAATACTTGATGTATTATGATGTGAATAACCTTTATGGATGGGCCATGTCACAGCATTTACCAAACGGAGGATTCAAATGGATTGATGTTCCCAATATTCACGTCTCCGAAATTCCTGATGATTCTCCAACTGGATACATATTCGAAGTCTACTTGGATTATCCTCAACATCTACATGATAAGCATAAGGACTTACTGTTTTCCTCTGAGCATGCCGCACCACCTGGAGCAAAATTAGAAAAGCTTTTGACAAAATTACATCCTACAACCATATATGTTATACACTACCAAAATTTGAAGCAATGCTTATCACATGGACTCATCCTGAATAAAGTGCACCGGGTTCTTCAATTCGACCAATCAGCATTGCTTAAACCATATATTGACTTAAATACTACCAAACGGATGCAGGCTACAAGCGATCATGAGAAGGACAGCTATAAAAAGATGAATAATGCAGATTTTGGTAAGACCATGGAAAATGTACGCAAGTATAGCGATATTAAGCTTTGCGTAAAGTGGGAAGTTCGCTATGGTGCAAAAGCTGGGATTGCGGCACCCAACTTCCACAGTGCAACGATATTTGATGAGAATTTATTTGCTGTGGAATTAAGGCTATTCAAAATTTTATTCAAGAAGCCTCTCCATATTGGAATGGCAGTTATGGAAATTTAAAAGATATGCCTCTACGATTTCCACTACAGTTTTATGCAGCGTAAATTTGGAGATAAATGTAAAGTCATGTATACAGATACAGATTCTCTAATATATAATCTTGAAGAGAAAAATGCATATGAGTTTATGGCCGAAAAATTAAAAAATTTGATACAAGTGATTACCCAGAAAATAATGAATTCATTTTACCACTCATGAATAGAAAGATTCCTGGTTTAATGAAGGATGAGCTTAATGGGAAAATCATTAGCGAATTTGTTGGCTTGCGCTCGAAAATGTACAGTCTGCGTATAAACGATGGTAAAACTGTAAAGAAGGCAAAAGGAGTAAAGAAGAATGTAGTCCAGAGGCATATCAATTTCGAAGACTACGTCAAATGTTTGAATAAGAAGCGAGTATTAACTGGTAATCAGAGCTCCATAGGATCGTATAACCATAAAGTCTACACTATCAACCAAAAGAAGATTGCATTGAGTCCATATGATAACAAGCGGTATACTATGAGTGGGACAACGGATACTCTACCATGGGGCATTACTCTATTCAATCAGAACAGCAAGGAGCAGACGTAGAAAACATATGATCTAAGGCTTGTCAAAGATATGTATTGTAAATAAAAATTGTATTATAGCTAAAATACCATTTAATGAAATAGTTTGTTTTAATTGTAGGTATTATAATTTAAGATACATATTATTGTAAAATAAAGAAAGTATTATTATAGTTATAGGGAAACCGATTAAAGGAAGCCCAACCATTGAATGATACACTAAGAATTAAATGTTAATATTTTTCAGTTGATAATAAATCAATAATGATATTTTATATATGGTATTCTTTTTTTTAATTTCCCTACTAAGTCCAGAGCTCCCGAATAATATTTGCCCCCTAAGGGAGCTCCTCATCGGGCGGTTGAGCGTGTTACCCAGAATATTAGGACGGCTTGAGAAAAAACATTTACACGTCGGCTCGACCTTGACCCCTGGCATCACCTTTGAAACCGGAAGAGCGTCTGACCCTTAACCTTCATCCGGGATTGTATTATATATATAAGTGTATAATCAAGCGCATCACAGGGAACTCCGATTTGGCTGATGATGGGAGTTCCGTCTGTCGATCAGACCAGTTTGAAAAGCTGTTAATCTGTTATCTGGCCTATTGAACAGATGTTATGAGAAATGTTCGAAGAGCTGTTAAGCTGTTATCAGACCTGTTCGAAATGCTGTTCAGATGTTATTACACCTGTTCGAAAAGCTGTTTAGCCGTTATCGGATCTGTTCGAAAAGCTGTTAAGGTGTTGTCAAACCTGTTTTAAAAACTGTTAAGCTGTTATCTGACCTGTTAAAAAGCTGTTAAGCTGTTACCTGACCTGTTCGAAAAGCTGTTTAGCTGTTATCTGACCTATTTAAACGCTATTAAGCTGTTATCAGAGCTGTTTGAAAAGCTGTTTAGCTGTTATTTAACCTGTTTAGAACCTGTTAAGCTGTTATCAGACCTGTTCAAAAAGCTGTAGATCTTAGCTGCAGTATCTTGAACTGTCTTCAGTGCTTTAAACTGACTACGGTGCTAGTAAACTATTTATTGAGAACCAATTATACAATAATTGAAATCTCCTTAAATTCAAGAGTTATACATCGAAAACATATAACCTATCTTAGAGTTGCTGTATATACCGCTTTTAGGTGTATGACTCACTAGACTATAACATTTTTAGTCACAAATAAATCTAATCACTGCATTTTTCTACCATTTCAGATAGAAAAATACAGCAGAAAAACCGGTAAATTATTTAATAAAAGGAAAAAACCGAATCATTGTTAAATATAAGTTTTTCAAACTAGTATAAGTTTTTGGTGTCAACCCACTGTTACAAAATAAATAAAAAATATAATTTCAATAAACTGACTGACTTGTCACTTAACTAGCACCTTTATTTTGATTTATTAATTTATAGTTATTGTAAGACGACCTACTAAGAGGTTCGTACACATAGCAATGTGTAATTAGAAGATGGGGGTGGTATTTGTCAAGAGTAGACATTATAACGGGGCTAGGTTCAACTAATAAGTTACCCGTGTCAGTAGAAAATACCAGGTCTAACTGCCTACCAATATCATTCTTAACATTACTGATTTGGCTGAGACCAAGAGATGAAAGAGTGTCAAGGAAAACTGATTCCCTTATTGTCAAGTTATTAAGTGGGAGATAGTCATCGTCATCATCATTAAGTACCCATTGTATATTGGGTAGGTTAAAATCACCAATAAGTAGTAATTCGTCAAGATGTTCCATCTTACCATGGATAAAATTAGATGTTAAAATGAGTAGGTTATACATATTCTGACATTTGTCGTCGACGATATTTATGGAGTCTGGAGGAATATAGCAAAAAAATTTGTATAAGTCATATTTTAAGAGAGACACCTTAAGAACTATAAGTTCAATGTCGAGAGTGTTGGAGAAACTGGGCAGCTCAACTTGGCTGCAAATTAAGTGGTTTATACAGGCGGGGAGTACGCCACCACCACGAGCTTCAGAATCAGTATACCGATCTCTCCTAAAAATTTGATAAGTATTGTCAAAGATTTTACCATCGCGAAAACCATGATGCAGCCAAGTTTCAGTGAAAGCAGCTACATCAAAACAATTTGCAACAGAGGATTTAAAAATTTCTGCAGTTTTTGTCGGAATTCCCCTTACGTTTTTATAATAAAGAGGGAGCGACTTGAGTTTTTGTAGATATCGCTGTTTATTTTAGCTGTACTTCTATTTTGGTGCCCAGAAGGTACGAACAAATTAGTAAACATTAAATTTAGTAACACCTAAGAAGAACGCCTGGATTGATATAAAAGACGTCGTGTAATATTTTTAAAACATAGTCATCATGCTACTCTTGAAAAGAGAATCTGACCGCTTAAAAACTTTCCATAATCTTGATTTAGATGATAGAAATTGTTGCAAACTAGCAAGAAGTGGCTTCTTTTACACAAATCTTAAAGATAAAATCAAATGTTACTTTTGCTCCCTGGAAATGTATGCTATGAGCTGCCCAGAAGAAGTTGAAGCAGAACACATTCATCGATCTCCAAACTGTACGTATGCCAATGGTCGAGATTTATGTGGACTAAACAATAAATCGCTCACCATGCCGGCTCCATCAAAGACTTTAATTTATGGTTTCAACACTTTGAAGTTTTTAGCGGGTACTATACTTGTTCTTGGACTGTTTTGTGAAATTTATTATTTTTACGAATTCTTCAAACAGAAACAATGAAAAATATTCATCGATTGTAATAAAAGTACTTGACTGCTATTAACCTGACCTTTTTTCAGATCATCGCATTAATTCTAAACGACGCAAAAACTTACCTTACCTAACATTTATACACCGCTTCTCTATAACCAGCCAATTTCGCTTTCAACACAAAAAATATAAATAACAAACTTTGCCCCTAGCAGGCCCCCTCGAAGACATAGTGTAAACAACAACTTTTCCCCGATCGTCCCCCACGTAAACAAAACTTTGCCCCCTATGTTTACCCCACGGAAACAAAAACCCCGCCACTGAAAAAACAAGTTTAATTTGAAAGACGAAAGCGAAAAATATAAACCCTCCTTTTGAGCAGGGCAGGTACACTACATGCATTCACATTTGTCCGAACATAACAACTCTACTCTAATTTTTTCAGATCAATAGTGTCACACGGTATAAACACAACTCCATATTCTGGAAGTTGTTTCCAATTTCGCCATTTACTTTACACGCAAGTGGTACAGAAATCAACTTTAGTCTCATCAACTTTCACTTTGCATATGCCCATATCTCATATGATTTGCTCTATATTGAGACAGGGGTTACTTGTCCCATACACACGCAATGTTATTTGGTATCCAAAGTGTCCATATACTACTGAGTATATTAGATGAGGTAAATAGCTAGCTTATGTATTTACGTAGGTAGATAGCTTAGGTTAATAAGTAGGTTAGGTAGGTAGGTATATAGATTGGGTAGGTAGCTAGCTTAGTTAGTAGTAGGTTAGGTAGGTAGCTATATAGATTGGGTCGGTAGGTAGTTTAGTTAGTTTGGTAGCTTAGGTAGATATTTAGATTAGTTAAGTAGGTACCTTATGTAGTTAGGTAGGTGGCTTAGGGAGGTAGGTACCTTAGGTAGACAAGTACCCTATCTAGGTAGGTAGATTAGGTTTGTAGGTAGGTAGCTTACAAAGGTAGGTAGTTTAGGTTAAGGCTTAAGGTGGTATATAGGGAAACCGGTAGCTTGGAGAGGTAGGGTGCTTAGGGAGGTTGTTAGCTTAGGTAGATAGGTAGCTTATGTATTTAGGCGAAACAGAAAAAACATGGCGCGTATACTTCCCAGCTCGCTCCGAGGAAGTTACAATTTGCCGCGTTAATCGTACGCATCCCATTAATTAAAGCGCGGAATTGCACGCCAAAATTTCATCCAAGTATCCATCGTTAAATATTGCACCCTGTACTCTCAACCATAATTAATTTACCCCCACATACTAATCGTTCCTGCTGCCATCTTTTGGTCGACTAACGAACGTCAGCTAATTTTCTTTAATATGGCAAGTCTCCCTGTCTGACAGGTTCGCGGCTGTCAAGTCATCGGGTGTAGATTTTCTCGGTTTTTGTTGCACCCTTTCTTAATAATATTCAGAGGAATAAGTTTAATTTTAACCGATAAATGATAATAGCAAGAAGTTTAAGATACGGCAAAACAAAAAGAGGCCATCCAGCCAATGATTTTGGAGGAACGATCTACTCTGAAAACTGTACCGATGCACGGGATAATTGTGGATTAAAGAGCGCCAGGTTAGATGGGAGCTGCGTAGCCCCACAGCTATATTTTCCAAGATAAGTAATGTTTGTAGTTTTGCGGAAGATTACGAATCATTGTAGTATGAACCCAAATGCGTTAAAGATATTGTACATTTATTTTCCTCGCAGGCATTTATTATTATTTTAGAGAAGAATTATATATATACATGTATAAAGTCGTTAGAAACATAGCGGGATATGCGCACACAAATATATATATATATATAAGAATTTCATATTTGGAATTTCATATTTTGAAGTGTACATGTATAGTGGAAAACTCATTTAAATGTAAACTTAGATATTTTGACATAGTAAATTTGTCTTGTGTGAAATCATATAAAGAAATTCTATTGAGAAACACATAATTATCCTCTACTACAGTGCAGTTATTGTCCAATGAATTGCATATTTTGAAGTATACAAATATAAATATATATATATAAGAATTTCATATTTGGAATTTTATATGGTGAAGTGTACATATATATAAAGAGAAACTTATTTGAATGTAATTCCTGCAAATATTTTTGTTATTGGGAGATGCATAGGTTTAGAATTGTACATAACTATCGATACGTACTCGAGACTAACTCCTGATGTACCTGCGCAGTATTGAATTTCTTTTTTTTTGAAAATATATACACGTTTAGCATTAGCCTTTTGGTAGTCATTTTATTTAGATACAAATATGTATAGCATAGATCTATGTACCTGTGCAGTATTGAATTTTAATTCAGGTAGCGGTGGAATTAATTAATAGACACATACGGAGGCAGTAGTGAACTGTGAACGACTGACTGTTAGAGGTAAGTAATCCACCCCAATTCGCCCCGCTGACCTTCCTCGAATACAGTTTCTTCGTTAATCTGAAAACCAAGTGGCGCCCAAGATCAGTGAAAGAAAGTAGTTCTAGAAACGAACCCGCCCATCTTCACTAGCTGCCGGTATCCGGTACGAACCCTGTAATGCAGAGTTTCGATTGTTGTTACTCTCCTTGATGCTCGGGAGGTACGTAACAGTTGACTTGGAAATGTCGGTCTTCAGGTCGATAATCAAATTCCGCATAATGTAAACAAAATCGCAGCCGAGTAAAGTAAACAAATTGAGCGAAATTTGCGCACACACACACCTCCACCCACCCACACACCTCCACCCACCCACACACACCCACCCACCCACAAACACACACACACACACACATTCTACATCATACTAAACGATTTTCTACCGGGCGATATTCAGAATTGCGCCATGTTATTAAATTAACAACAGCAACAACTAACGTAGGTAGATATGATAACTTAGGTATGAAATAGCCTAATTTTGTGTAATGCTTCTAATTTTAATCATTGCATAAACAATTCGTACAGCCGAATAATGTAAACAAAATCGCAGTCGAATAATGTAAACAAAATTCTCACAGAGCCGAGTAAGTTAACAAATTTATGAAAGATTCTCAATAGCTGAAAAAAAACAACAACTGATATGCTGTCTTAGATGAGTATTGAAAATTTCTTTTGCTGAAAAAAAAAACAACTGCGGGTTAAAAAGCCAAGAGTGATCACGATATCTAAAAATAGATCACGGCTGCTTGTAAGAAGTAGTGGAAATTAAAGCCTCGGTGGTCAGGTGTTCTGGTAATTTGATCTCACCTCTTCGCACCGCCAAGTAAAGTAAACAATGGTTTTCGCATTTAGGAGTGTGTATTGAAAAGTCATAAGTCTTATGAAAAATTAAAATTAAATTATAAACTTTTTCTCTTTGCTTCATATCCAAAATTGGCAACAATATATCTGAAATTCTATTAAGCCTCTCTTGGAAGCGAAAGCGATCCAGAGCATATGTCTCCCATGGTCCTTTTCTGGGTTCATAATCAATCATATAAACTTGCGGAGCAGCAGCACAAAACTTGACCTTCATTATCACGACTAATTAAAAAAACTATTTTCACATTATTCCCTTTTTATTATTCAACGGTTATAATAAATAATTTAATACAGATTAATATCATTCTGAACAAATTTAATTTTATATGATCGCTCGATTGGCCCTCTGTTAATCACCGAGCATTTATTTTACTCAAAGTATCGTCCGAAATTGTATTGTGCCGTGAAGGAAGAAATAGTTGATAATTCTCCAAATCCAGAACAACACGAGCTCCAAATATAGTTGTACACATTCTCGCTCCACAAATCTTGTACTCTTTATCCAACTCCATTTGGCAGGTCTTCAGGGACGGTTGGTACTGCTCCAACTTCTTCAGTTGAATCTGATTCAGCTCCATAATTTATAGGCAATCATCCAAAACAAGCTTAATCCTGTTGTAACCAATACGAGCAGCTGAATAAAGTCATCCTAATGTAATTTGATATCACCCCACTTCCTGTTTACAAATTTGCATTTAAGCTGAATGAGTCATACACACCTGTGTAAACAAATTTAATCGAATGAGCCATCCTCACGTAATTTGATATCACTTCACTTCCTGTAAACAATTTCGCTGAATGAGTCATGCACACCTGTGTAAACAAATTCAATCGAATGAGTCATCCTCATGCAGTTTGATATTACCGCTGTAAACAAATTCGCCTAATAATTTATGCACACCTGTGTAAACAAATTTAATGGACTGAGCCATCCTCACGTAATTTGATACCAGTTCACTTCCTGTAAACAAATTCGTATAAAGTAAACAGCGAGGTGTTCCTCTAAAAGCACAAGCAAGCCGCTAGCAGCCATCATTCAGTTTCAGTAAGTCTCAGTGTTAGTGTCTAATATAAAAAAATTAAAAATGTCTTCGGTGTTAGTAAATAAAAGTTTTTCAATAATTGAAAATTTGCGCAAAGATGTGATGGAGTGTTTAAAAAATTCAGTGAATAAAAACAATACTGTTAAAAAGTACAATAGAAAATCATGAATAAATTTCAAGTTGCTTTTCGAGACTGTAAAAAGAATGCTAGGAAACGACATTTTGAGAGGTACATCGAGCAAATTAAAGCATTGAGAGCGCTATTGAGAGCTCCTCGTCGAGGTGCAGGAATTACTCGCGTAAGAAGAAGTGATTTTGTAAAGTGGGAGGAAATAAAGACAGAGTTCGCAGACAGAATTCGACAAGGTGTTATTGCAAATTTAAAACATATCGATCCGAAGCTATTTATGCAAGACGCTGCCTAATTATTTACGCGTCGTGTTAAAAATACCTTAAAACATTATTTTAATATTAAAGTTTCTACAACGTTTTGCGGTGAATTTATTAAAGAAACTGGTGACAATGAAATTATAAAGGACGTTAAATATTTCTAAGCGAGAAATGCTCTAATTAGTGGAGACGATAATTTAGAGGAGTGGTTTAAATCAAACATTTTGGATCCAATACGCACCCAGCTCGAAAAATTCCAGGAAGAAGACAGTGGCTGGGCGCTTTCACTCTATAATACATCTAGCAGTACACATCAAGAAGTTTGAGAAGCTTCGAGGATCTTCGTATATACCCCTACCAAAGGAAATTGCATCAAAGAAATCTTGCATCAATGTACAAAATAATGATGAAGCATGCTTCGCATGGATTGTAACATCAGCGCTATTTTCTGCAGCAACAAAAAGTAACTCCGCTAGGATCTCATCATACCCATATTATTCAACTGTACTTAATTTAACTGGAACAACATTTCCCATGACACTTAAGCAAATTACGCAATTTGAAGACCAGAACGATTTATCAATAAACGTATTCATCCTAGAGAAAGAACGTTCATTAACCACAGCTCCAGTTAGACTTGCGATATACAGGATGAAGCGTCATGTAAATCTCTTAATGCTAGAAGATGACCATGACCAGTCTGATGATCATATGGATGACATGTAAATCTCTTAATGCTAGAAGATGACTATGATCAGGCTGATGATCATATGGATGATGATGATGATGGTGGCAGATATCAGTTCTGCTGGATTAAAGATATTTCGCGCCTCATATCGAAACAAATTTCGAAATATGGTGGTGGTAGAAGCCATATTTTTGATAGATGTTTGCTCTACCTTTACTCTGAAGAAAAATTAGAATCACACACTCGCGAATGTGAGAAGCAAAATAATTGTAGGGTTATGTTTCCATCAGAAGAAAAGAAATGGCTGGAATATAAGAATTATAACCTGAAGAATCCAGTCCCGTTTTGTGTGTTGAGTCAATATTGAAGTCAATTCAGGGAAACGATCAAAATACACAGCGAATCCAGGAACATGAAGCTCAAAGCATAGGACTCTATTTCCACTGCAAACATAATGCTAAGCTCTCCTATTACAGAGAATATCGAGGTAAGAATGGTCAACAATGGTTTGCATTAGAATTGGAAAAAATTGCATCCATGGCTGTACAGGAAATGCTGAACATAACGCCAATGCAACCCCTGACTAAAGAGGAAAAGCGTTCACATATGGAAAATACTTGCTGCCATATATGTGCAAAAACGTTTTCAGCTGATGAGGAACGAGTTCGGGATCATTGTGACTTAACAGGTATATACTGATAATCATAATTTAATTGATTTTTTCATAAATTCTTTTAACAGGAAAATACCGAGGGCCAGCGCATAATGCATGTAATCTCATGTATCAAGATTGCACCATAGTTCCAGTCATTTTTCAAAATTTATCTGTATATGATGCTCACTTTATTATAAAGGATATAGCTACATCTTTCCCAGGAAAACTTGATCTCTTACCAATAAACAAGGAAAGATATATCTCGTTCAACAGGCACATGGAAGGCAGCAATACAAAATTCAGATTCATCGATTCCTTCCGTTTTATGGCTAAATCTTTAGATAAGCTATCATAATTGCTGCAGATTGATAAATTAAACAATACAAGATCAGTACGGCAGGGATTGGATGATGACACCATCAAACTTCTTACGCGCAAAGGTGTCTTCCCATATGATTTTATTGATGATTGCCAACACAGGAAGCGTTCTACAATAAACTGACTGACAGTTCTATCCCTCCTTAGGAGTACTATCATGCTGAAGAGGTCTGGCAAAAATTCGAATATTCAGATCTATACCTTAAGACTGATGTTCTCCTATTGGCCGCTGTGTTTGAGAACTTTCGAGAAGTGTGCATAAAGACACACAATTTAGATCCAGCACATTATTACACCATGCCAGGCCTAACATGGGATGCTCAGCTAAAATACACCAAAGTGAAACTAGAGCTGATAACCCACGTAGATATACCGCTATTCATAGAGACAGGCATTCGAGGTGGTATAAGTCAATGCTCGAACAGATATAGTATAGAAAATAATACATAAATGGATGATTTTAAGCCTGAGGAGAAAGAGAAATACTTGATGTATTATGATGTGAATAACCTTTATGGATGGGCCATGTCACAGCATTTACCAACCGGAGGATTCAAATGGATTGATATTCCCAATATTCACGTCTCCGAAATTCCTGATGATTCTCCAATTGGATACATATTCGAAGTCTACTTGGATTATCCTCAACATCTACATGATAAGCATAAGGACTTACTGTTTTCCCCCGAGCATGCAGCACCACCTGGAGCAAAATTAGAAAAGCTTTTAACAAAATTACATTCTACAACCATATATGTTATACACTACCAAAATTTGAAGCAATGCTTATCACATGGACTCATCCTGAATAAAGTGCACCGGGCTCTTCAATTCGACCAATTAGCATTGCTTAAACCATATATTGACTTAAATACTACCAAACGGATGCAGTCTACAAGCGATCATGAGAAGCACAGCTATAAAAAGATGAATAATGCAGCTTTTGGTAAGACCATGGAAAATGTACGCAAGTATAGCGATATTAAGCTTTGCGTAAAGTGGGAAGTTCGCTATGGTGCAAAAGCTGGGATTGCGGCACCCAACTTCCACAGTGCAACGATATTTGATGAGAATTTAGTTGCTGTGGAATTAAGGCTATTCAAAATTTTATTCAACAAGCCTCTCCATATTGGAATGGCAGTTATGGAAATTTAAAAGATATGCCTCTACGATTTCCACTACAGTTTTATGCAGCGTAAATTTGGAGATAAATGTAAAGTCATGTATACAGATACAGATTCTCTAATATATGAACTTGAAGAGAAAAATGCATATGAGTTTATGGCCGAAAAATTAAAAAATTTGATACAAGTGATTACCCAGAAAATAATGAATTAATTTTACCACTCATGAATAAAAAGATTCCTGGTTTAATGAAGGATGAGCTTAATGGGAAAATTAATAGCGAATTTGTTGGCTTGCGCTCGAAAATGTACAGTCTGCGTATAAACGATGGTAAAACTGTAAAGAAAGCAAAGGAGTAAAGAAGCATGTAGTCCAGAGGCATATCAATTTCGAAGACTACGTCAAATGTTGGAATAACAAGCGATTATTAACTGGTAATCAGAGCTCCATAGGATCGTATAACCATAAAGTCTATACTATCAACCAAAAGAAGATTTCATTGAGTCCATATGATAACAAGCGGTATATTATGAATGGGACAACGGATACTCTACCATGGGGACATTACTCTATTCAATCAGAACAGCAAGGAGCAGACGCAGAAAACATATGATCTAAGGCTTGTCAAAGATATGTATTGTAAATAAAAATTGTATTATAGCTAAAATACCATTTAATGAAATAGTTTGTTTTAATTGTAGGTATTATAATTTAAGATATACATTATTGTAAAATAAAGAAAGTATTATTATAGTTATAGGGAAACCGATTAAAGGAAGCCCAACCATTGAATGATACACTAAGAATTAAATGTTAATATTTTTCAGTTGATAATAAATCAATAATGATATTTTATATATGGTATTCTTTTTTTTAATTTCCCTACTAAGTCCAGAGCTCCCGAATAATATTTGCCCACTACAGGGAGCTCCTCATCGGGCGGTTGAGCGTGTTACCCAGAATATTAGGACGGCTTGAGAAAAAACATTTACACGTCGGCTCGACCTTGACCCCTGGCATCACCATTGAAACCGGAAGGGCGTCTGACCCTTAACCTTCATCCGGGATTGTATTATATATATAAGTGTATAATCAAGCGCATCACAGGGAACTCCGATTTTGCTGATGATGGGTGTTCCGTCTGTCGATCAGACCAGTTTGAAAAGCTGTTAATCTGTTATCTGGCCTATTGAACAGATGTTATCAGACATGTTCGAAGAGCTGTTAAGCTGTTATCAGACCTGTTCGAAATGCTGTTCAGATGTTATTAGACCTGTTCGAAAAGCTGTTTAGCCGTTATCAGATCTGTTCGAAAAGCTGTTAAGGTGTTGTCAAACCTGTTTTAAAAACTGTTAAGCTGTTATCTGACCTGTTAAAAAGCTGTTAAGCTGTTACCTGACCTGTTCGAAAAGCTGTTTAGCTGTTATCTGACCTATTTAAACGCTATTAAGCTGTTATCAGAGCTGTTTGAAAAGCTGTTTAGCTGTTATTTAACCTGTTTAGAACCTGTTAAGCTGTTATCAGACCTGTTCGAAAAGCTGTTAAGCTGTTATCAAAGCTGTTTGAAAAGCTGTTAAGCTGTTATCAGCCCTGTTTGAAAAGCTGTTTAGCTATTATCTGACCTGTTTAAAGGATGTTAAGCTGCTATCAGAGCTGTTTGAAAAGTTGTTGAGCTGTTATTTAACCTATTTAGAAGCTGTTAAGCTGTTATCAGACCTGTTCGAAAAGCTGATAGGCTGTTATCTGACCTGTTTGAAAAGTTGTTAAGCTGTTATCAGACCTGTTAGAAAAGTAATTTAGCTGTCATCTGACCTATTTAAAAGCTGTTAAGCAGTTATCAGACCTGTTGTTGTAAGTCCTCGCTATACGCGTCACCTTATACCCTAGTTACTTCACGTGACATCATTAGCATCCCTCGTTTGGCGTTATCTGTAAATTACCCTGAAATTCAAAACATTTTCATCTCACTAGCATTAAAATCCTAAAACATGCATCGCACTAGCATGAAACCAATAAATTTCTTTCCTAAATTATCTTCATGCAGTTCATTTATGCATTGGTTACTTTTTCTCACAAAATTTCTCCAAAGCAAATGTTAGTATCTCGGATTTCACCTTCTAAATTATTGACGCCAACGTAAACAATTTCCTCGCGATGAGTTTAAAGTACTTGAACGCATATGAATTATGCGATTTTAAAATATTTTTGTCACGAAAACCAATAATGCCGACGGAAGCGATTTACGTTTTTTGTGATGAGTTCAAAGTACTGGAACTCATACGATTTAATCACTTTTCCCCTTAAATCGATTCTTGCTGAGAATAGCATCTTTTTCACTTATCGGAGAAATTGGTTGGCCGATAGATTTTTACTTTGAATTTTTTCAATAAATCGATGGAGGGAAAACCTAAATAAATTCATTTGATGTTTCTAGGAACAGGCAGAGTTTTCCTAACTTTTGAAGTGATATGAAGGGTCCCCCTACCAGAGGTAAGGCCTTCAGATCTCTAGAAAAAGCAAATACTTACTTGTTAAATAAAAATTCATTGTATTAACATAAGTGTACAAAGTTGTTGAATAAAATTTCATAGTGTACAAAAGTTATCCAGTTGTTGAATAAATAAAATTGGGACTGGTGATCTTCTCTGTATAGAAAGCATTCCCCAGTCCTTGGGTATCCCATTAAAACCAAGAACACTGTTTTGAAAAGTAATACGTAATCCCCTGTGATGTGCTTGATTATACATTTATATATATAATACACTTCCAGATGAAGGTTAAGTTTCAGACCCCCTTCCGGTTTCAAAGGTGATGCCAGGGGTCAAGGTCAAGCCGACGTGTAAATGTTTTTTCTCAAGCCGTCCTAACATTCTGGGTAACACGCTCAACCGCCCGATGAGGAGCTCCCTGTAGTGGGTAAATATTATTCGGGAGCTCTGGACTTTGTAGGAAAATTGAACAAAAAGAATACCATATATAAAATATCATTATTGATTTATTATAAATTGAAAAATATTGACATTTAATTCTTAGTGTATCATTCAATGGCTGGGCTTCCTTTAATCGGTTTCTCTATAACAGTAATAATACTTTCTTTATTTTACAATAATGTATATCTTAAACTATAATACCTAAAATTAAAACAAACTATTTCATTAAATGGTATTTTAGCTATAATACAATTTTTATTTATAATACATATCTTAGAATAGCCTTAGATTATATGTTTTCTGCGTCTGCTGCTTGCTGTTCTGATTGAATAGCGTAATGTCCCCATGGTAGAGTATCCGATATCCCACTCATAATATACCGCTTGTTATCATATGGACTCAATTCAGTCTTCTTTTGGTTGATAGTGTAGACATTATGGTTGTGCGATCGTATGGAGCTCTGATTAGCAGTTAATACTCGCTTGTTATTCAAACATTCGACGTAGTCTTCGAAATTGATATGCCTCTGGACTACATTAGTCTTTACTCATTTTGCTTTATTTACAGTTTTAATATCGCTTATACGCAGACTGTACATATTCGAGCGCAAGCCTACAAACTCGCTCATAATTTTCCCATTAAGCTCATCCTTCATTAAACCAGGAATCTTTTTACTCATGAGCGGTAAATTGAATTCATTATCTTCTGGGTAATCACTTGTATCAAATTTTTATTATTTTCGGCCGTAAACTCATATGCATTTTTCTCTTCAAGTTCATATATTAGAAAATCTGTATCTGTATACATGACTTTACATTTATCTCCAAATTTACGCTGCATAAAACTGTATTGGAATTCGTATAGGCATATCGTTGAAATTTCCATAACTGTCATTCCAATATAGGGAGGCTTATTGAATAAGATTTTGAGTCATCTTAATTCCACAGCAATTAAGTTCTCATCAAATAACATTGCACTGTGGAAGTTGGGTGCCGCAATCCGAGCTTTTGCACCATAGCGACCTTCCCACTTTACGCAAAGCTTGATATCGCTATACTTGCGTACATTTTCCATGGTCTTTCCAAAAGCTGCATTATTCATCTTCATATAGCTGTCCTTCTCATGATCGCTTGTAGCCTGCATCCGTTTGGTATTATTTATGAAAAAATATATGGTTTAAGCCATGCTTATTTATAGAATTGAAGAACCCGGTGCACTTTTTTCAGGATGAGTCCATGTGATAAGCATTGCTTCAAATTTCGGTAGTGTATAACATATATAGTTTTAGGATGTAATGTTGTCAAAAGCTTTTCTAATTTTGCTCCAGGTGGTGCTGCATGCCCAGAGCAAAACGGTAAGTCCTTATGCTTATCATGTAGATGTTGAGGATAATCCAAGTTGACTGCGAATAAGTATGTTGGAGAATCATCAGGAATTTCGGAGACGTCAATATTGGGAGCATCAATCCATTTGAATCCTCCGGTTGGTAAATGCTGTGACATGGCCCATCCATAAAGGTTATTCACATCATAATACATCAAGTATTTCCCTTTCTCCTCAGGCTTAAAAACATCCATATATGTATTATATGCTTTACCATATCTGTACGAGCATAGACTTATATATTATACGTATTTTAGCATAGGACCCCATGTTAGGCCTGGCATGGTGTAATAATGTGCTGGATCAAAATTATATGTCTTTATGCACACTTCTCGAGGCAATGATGATAGCTTATCTAAAGATTCAGCCATAAAGCGGAAGGAATCGATGAATCTGAATTTTATATTGCTGCCTTCCATGTGCTTGGTGAACGAGATATATCTTTCCTTGTTTATTGGTAAGAGATTACCTTTTCCTGGGAAAGATGTAGCTATATCCTTAATAATGAAGTGGGCATCGTATCCAGATAAATTTTGTAAAATGACTGGAACTATGGTGCAATCTTGATTCATGAGATTGCATGCATTATGCGCTGGCCCTCGCTATTTTCCTGTTAAAATAATTTATGAAAAAATCAATTGACTTATGATTATCAGTATTTACCTGTTAAGGGACAATGATCCCGAACTCCTTCCTCATCAGCTGAAAATGTTTTTTCACATATATGGCAGCAAGTATTTTCCATATGCGAACGCTTTTCCACTTTTGGCAGGGGTTGCATTGGCCTGATGTTCAGCTTTTCCTGTACAGCTATGGATGCAATTTTTTGCAATTCTAATGCAAACAATTGTTGACCATTCTTACCTCGATATGCTCTGTAATATTAGAGATTAGCATCATGTTTGTAGTGGAAATAAAATCCTATGCTTTGAACTTCATGTTCCTGGATTCGGTGTGTATTTTGATCGTTTCCCTTAATTGGCGTCAATATTGACTCAAGACCGGCATACACACAAAACGGGACTGGATTCTTATGGTTATAATTCTTATATTCCAGCCATTTCTTTTCTTCTGATGGAAACATAACCCTACAGTTATTTTGCTTCTCGCATTCAGGATTGTGTGATGTAAATTTTCTTCAGAGTAAAGGTAGAGCAAACATCTATCACAAATATGCCTTCTACCACCACCATGTTTCGAAATTTGTTTCGATATGAGGCGCGAAATATCTTTAATCCAGCAGATATGATATCTGCTACCATCAACATCATCATCCATATGATCATCAACCTGGTCATAGCCATCTTCTAGCATTAAGAGATTTACATGTCGCTTCATCCTGTGTTTCGTAAGTCTAACTGGAACTGTGGTGAATGAACGTTCTTTCTCTAGGATGAATACGTTTATTGATAAATCGTTCTGGTCTTCAAATTGAGTAATTTGCTAAAGTGTCATGAGAAATGTTATTCCATTTAAATTAAGTACAGTTGAGTAATGTGGGTATGATGAGGTAGTAGCGGAGTTACTTTTTGCTGCTACAAGATATAGCGCGAAAGCTACATCATTATTTGTACATTGATGCAAGATTTCTTTGATGCAATTTCCTTTGGTAGGGGTATATATAAAGATCCTCGAAGCTGCTCAAACTTCTTGATGTGTACTGCTAGATGTATTATAGAGTGCAGTGCCCAGCCGACGTCTTTTCCTGGAATTCTTCGAGCTGGGTGCGTATTGGATCCAAAATGTTTGATTTAAACAACTCCTCTAAATTATCGTCTGTACTAATTGGAGCAGTTCTCGCTTGGAAATATTTGACGTCCTTTATAATTTCATTCTCACCAGTTTCCTTAACAAATTCACTGCAAACCTTGTAGAAACTTTAATATTAAAATAATGTTTTAAGGTATTTTTAACACGAGGCATAGATAATTTGGCAGCGTCTAGCATAAATAATTTCGGATCGATATGTTTTAAATTTGCAATAACACCTTGTCGAATTCGGTCTGCGAACGCTGTCTTTATTTCCTCCCACTTTACAAAATCACTTCATCTTACGCGAGTAATTCCTGCACCTCGATGAGTATCTCTCAGAAGCGCTCTCAGTGCTTTAATTTGCTCGATTCTGCTCTCTAAATGTCGTTTACTAGCATCCTTTTTACACTCTCGAAATACAACCTGAAATTTATGTATGATTTTCTATTGCACTTTTTAACAGTATTGTTTTTATTCACTGAATTTTTTAAACAATCCATCACATCTTTTCGCAAATTTTCAACTATTGAAAAACTTTTATTTACTAACACCGAAGACATTTTTAATTTTTTTTATATTAGACACTAACACTGAGACTTACTGAAACTGAATGATGGCTGCTAGCGGTTTGCTTGTGCTTTTAGAGGAACACCTCGATGTTTACTTTATACGAATTTGTTTACAGGAAGTGAAGTGGTACCAAATTACGTGAGGATGGCTAATTCCATTAAATTTGTTGAACCAGGTGTGTATTACTTATTCAGCGAATTTGTTTACTTCGGTGATATCAAACTACATGAGGATGACTCATTCGATTGAATTTGTTTACACAGGTGTGCATAACTTATTCAGCGAATTTGTTTACAGCGGTGATATCAAACTACATTAGGATGACTCACTCAATCGAATTTGTTTACACAGGTGTGCATGACTAATTCAGCGAATTTGTTTACAGGAAGTTAAGTGATATCAAATTACGTGAGGATGCCTCATTCGATTAAATTTGTTTACACAGGTGTGCATGACTCATTCAGCTTAAATGCGAATTTGTAAACAGGAAGTGGGGTGATATCAGGTTACATGAGGATGACTTTATTCAGCTGCGCGGATTGGGTACAACAGGATTAAACTTGTTTTGGAAGATTGCCTATAAATTAAGGAGCTGAATCAGATTCACCATCAGTGTCATTCCGGAGTTCAAACAAATAGGATGCAAGAAGAAAATAATAATATTGCCAAACGCAATGGATGAACTAAAGAAGTTGGGGCAGTACCAACCGTCCCTGAAGACCTGCCAAATGGAGTTGGATAAAGAGTACAAGATTCGTGGAGCGAGATGGTGTACAACTACATTTGGAGCTCGTGTGGTTCTGGATTTGGAGAATTATCAACTATTTCTTCCTTCACGATACAACACAATTTCGGACGATACTTTGAGTAAAATAAATGCCCAGGGAGATTTCTGGGTGATTAACAGAGGACCAATCGAGCTATCATATACATAAAATTGAATTTATTCAGAATGTTATTAATCTGTAACCAATTATTTATTATAACCGTTGAATAATAAAAAGGGGATAATGTAAAAATAGTTTTTTTAATTATTTGTGATAATGAAGGTCAAGTTTAGTACTGCTGCTCCAAAAGTTTATATGATTGATTATGAACCCAGAAAAGGACCATGGGAGACATATGCTCTGGATCGCTTTCGCTTCCAAGATAGGCTTAATAGAACTTCAGACATATTGTTGCCAATTTTGGATATGAAGCACAGAGAAAAAGTTTACAATTTAATATTTAATGATGCGAATAAATAAAAAACAGTTTTTCATAAAACTTGTGACTTTTCAGTACACACTCCTAGATGCGAAAACCATTGTTTACTTTACTTGGCGGTGCTAAGAGGCGATATCAAATTACCAGCCACCGAGGCTTCAATTTCCACTACTTCTTACAATCAGCCGTGATCTATTTTTAGATATCGTGTTCACTCTTGGCTTTTTAATCCGCAGTTGTTTTTTTTTCAGCAAAAGAAATTTTCAATACTCATCTAAGACAACATATCAGTTGTTGTTTTTATTTTTTCAGCTATTGAGAATCTTTCATAAATTTGTTTACTTTACTCGGCTTGTGAGAATTTTTTTTACATTATTCGACTGCGATTTTGTTTACATTATTCGGCTGTACGAATTGCTTATGCAATGAATAAAATTAGAAGCATTACATTAGGCTATTTCATATCTAAGTCATCATATCTACCTACGTTAGTTGTTGTTGTTGTTAATTTAATAACATGGCGCAATACTGAATATCGCCCGGTAGAAAATTTTTAGTATGATGTAGAATGTGTGTGTATATGTGTGTATGTGGGGGGGGGGGGGGGGGGGGGTGTGTTTGTGTGTGCAAATATCGCTCAATTTGTTTACTGTACTCGGTTGCGATTTTGTTTACATTATTCGGAATTTGATTATCGACCTGAAGACGGACATTTCCAAGTCAACATATCTACCTACATTGATTGTTGTTGTATCCTCCTAAAAGAACTTCTAGATAAATGTCAAAATTTCAGTACAAAAGCGACCTCAGCCCCCTCCCCCTCCACCACCCCTACCCAACCCCTCCCAGGAACCCACAGTGATTCAGAACTCCCAAAAAAGTTTGGGAAAAAGGTTACCACGTTTTGTATGGAAAAAGTGTCGCAGAAACTCCATAGCGTAACTACTGAGGTAGGTAGGTAACTTACGTAGGTCGGTAGCTTGGGTGGGTAGGTAACTTCGGTAGATGCTTATGTAGGTAGCCCATGGTTATGTAGCTTAGGTAGGTAGGTAGGTAGGCATATTAGTTAAATATGTAGCTTAGGTACGCATGTAGGTAGCTTAGGTATATATTTTTAGCAGCTCTGGACTATTTTCTGGATAAATCTATATCGCTAAATGAATAAACTGGCTCTTATTTCGAGGGTTGATAAACACAACGAGGTATTCACAGTTAAGTGATATGTCTCGGCAAAACTTGCCTTGCTGAAATACATTTTGTGTTACAAGGATTGCTGAAAGATTGCGATGGTATGATCCTTTTGTGAAGAGTTCACATACTTGTCTGCTAAAAGCATTTAACATCATATCGTCCAATACAATTAGTGTAGGTTCCTGTGTATAATTTACAAACGCTTCAGGAATACTGAGGGCAGAGCCCCATGTTCTGTATTACACTAGATAACTCTTGTCATTTGCAGCCTTGTTAAAAATATATTATTGAGAATGTATCTTTAATATGTTAGGAATAGATATTTCAGGACAAATTTAAAAAAAAAAAATAGGAAGATAACAAAAATTTTTTTGCTTTTAAATACTAAAAAATAAGATAAATAAAATAAATATTATAACAAAACTAACCTACCATTAGAATAGAACGTATATATACCAATAAATGTTTAACTATGTTAAAATAGAAAAGCACATAATGTAAATGTGAAATGAGTAGAAGACAAGTCGTGAATGAACTGCATAAACCAGCTCGCAAAAACTTTAATCGTCAGTGTGTTACTATCAAGGGTATTGATGATTTGTGACAGTCAGACTTGGTAGATAGAGTTTCGTACGCTTCAGAAAACCAAGGCTTTCGTTTTCTTCTCACTGTAATTGATACATTTTCAAAATATGCACTGGCCTCACCAATTAAAAGTAAAAAAACATCAGAAGTTGTTAACGCGATGCAGTCTCTTTTTAATCAAGAGATTTACAAACAGATTATGGAAAGGAGTTTTTTAATAAACCATTTCGACAGCTTATGAATCGGTATATTAATAACCAATATTCCACTTACAGCGCTTTAAAAGCTTCAATTGTAGAAAGGTTTAACAGAACGTTAAAAAGTATGATGTGGAAAGAATTCAGTATGAACGAATTTTATCACTGGATTATTATACTAAGTTAACAAAAATGTGTAATTCAACAAAGCATCGCACTATTAAAATGCAGCCTGTAGATGTTGGCCCACGTATCGAGAAACGTTTATTGTCGACTGGGTATAAATCTCCAAAGGTCAAACCCAAACCGAAATATAGTAGGTGATTTTGTTGGTATTAGTAAGCATAAGCATGAATTTGAAAAAGGCTATACCCCTAATTGATCTACCGAAATATTTGTTATAAATAAATTCAAAAGCACATTTCCAACGACCTATGTTCTCGAGGATTATGAACAAAATGTGATTCAGGGAAAGTTTTATGAGCTTGAGCTGCCATCAGTCAAACATCCTGATGTTTATCTTGTAAAAAAAGTTTTAAAAAGACGCGGAAATAAAGTATTAGTTAAATGGTTAGGGTTTTCAAAATAATGACTATCAGAACCAGCTTAACACAAGCTCGCTGCATGGACACGTTTAATAAATAAACGGTCAAAAATACATTCGTTTCATCATTTAGTCGATGTTAGTACTAGTATGTTACACTAAACGTAGAACGAACACCGGATAAAATGACATGCAGCATAGAACAAGACAATTTAAGAAGGTTATATAAAACAAAATTAAATATTAAATAGGCGTTTTTTAAAAACATGCTTAGGGACGTCAACAACAAAATTCTCAGCCATATTAATGACAGTAATACACATGCGATTAATAGGTTAATACATGCTAAAGTTAGACCTTGAGAAGTTAACATGCAACAGAGGTAACCTTCTCAAATTGTGACTACTATCACGGAAAGAGATTTTGTTTAGTAACAATAGAGAATCAATATTCGCGTTTAAGAGTTGATGCACAAATGTTACATCGGCAACCAAACGACGTTTCTCAAGTGAGTGCATATTCAAAATCTTCAAGCGATCCTCATAGGGTGGAAGAATTAAAGAATTATTCCAGGAAAGATGTCTGAGAGCAAATCGTCGACGATATTTATGGAATCTGGATGAATATAGCAACAAAGTTTGTATAAGTCATATTTTATGAGAGACAACTTAAGAACTATAAGTTCAATGTCGAGAGTGTTGGAGAAACTGGGGAGCTCAAGTTGGCTGCAATTTAAGTGGTTTTTACAGGCGAGGAGTACGCCACCGCCACGAGCTTCAGAATCAGTATACCGATCCCTTCTAAAAATTTGATAAGAAGTGTCAAAGATTTCACTATCGCGAAAACCATGATGCAGCCAAGTTTCAGTGAAAGCAACTATATCAAAACAATTTGCAACAGAGGATTTAAAGATTTCTGCAGTTTTTGTCCGAAAACGTTCCATAATCTTGATTTAGATGATAGAAATTTTTGCAAACTAGCAAGAAGTGGCTTCTTTTACACAAATCTTTAAGATAAAATAAAATGTTACTTTTACTCCCTGGAAATGCATGCTATGAACTGCACAGAAGAAGTTGAAGCAGAACACATTAATCGATCTCCAAACTGCACGTATGCCAATGGTCGAGATGTATGTGGACTAAACAATAAATCGCTCACCATGCCTGCTCCATCAAAGACTTTAATTTATCGTTTCAACACTTTGAAGTTTTTAGCGGGTACTATACTTGTTCTTGGACTGTTTTGTGAAATTTATTATTTTTACGAATTCTTCAAACAGAAACAATGAAAAATATTCATCGATTGTAATAAAAGTACTTGACTACTATTAATCACGTCTTTTATTTCTTCGTCTGACCTTTTTTCAGATCATCGCATTAATTCTAAACGACGCAAAAACTTACCTTACTTAACGTTTATACACCGCTTCTCTATAACCAGCCACTTTCGCTTTCAACACAAAAAATATAAATAACAAACTTTGCCCCTAGCAGGCCCCCTCGAAGACATAGTGTAAACAACAACTTTTCCCCGATCATCCCCCACGTAAACAAAACTTTTCCCCCTATGTTTACCCAACGGAAACAAAAACCCCGCCACTGAAAAAACAAGTTTAATTTGAAATACGAACGCGAAAAATATAAACCCTCCTTTTGAGCAGGTACACTACATGCACTCACATTTGTCCGAGCATAACAACTCTACTCTAATTTTTGCAGTTCAATAGTGTCACACGGTATGAACACAACTCCATATTCTGGAAGTTGTTTCCAATTCCGCCATTTACTTTACACGCAAGTGGTACAAAAAGCAATTTTAGTCTCATCAACTTTCACTTTGCATACGCCCATATCTCATATGATTTGCTCTATATTGAGACAGGGGTTACTTGTCCCATACACACGCAATGTTATTTGGTATCCAAAGTGTCCATATACTACTGAGCATATTAGATGAGGTAAATAGGTAGCTTATGTATTTAGGTAGGTAGATAGCTTAGGTAGATAAGTAGGTTAGGTAGGTAGGTATATAGATTGGGTAGATAGGTAGCCTAGTTAGTAGTAGGTTAGGTAGGTAGCTATATAGATTGGGTAGGTAGGTAGTTTAGTTAGTTTGGTAGCTTAGGTAGATATTTAGATTAGTTAAGTAGGTACCTTATGTAGGTAGGTAGCTTAGATATGTAGGTGGGTTAGGGAGGTAGGTACCTTATGTAGACAGGTACCCTATCTAGGTAGGTAGCTTAGGTTTGTAGGTGCGTAGCTTACAAAGGTAGGCAGTTTAGGATAAGGCTTAAGTTGGTATATAGGGAAGCCGGTAGCTTGGAGAGGTAGGATGCTAAGGGAGGTTGTCAGCTTAGGTAGATAGGTAGCTTATGTATGTAGGTGGATTAAGTAGGTAGATAGGTAGGTATATCTAGGTAGCTTAGGGAGTTTATTGGCTGAGGTATGTAGTTACGCTATGGCGTTTCTGCGATACTTTTTCCATACAAAAAGTGGCAACTTTTTTCCCAAACTTTTTTGGTAGTTCTGGATCACTGTCGGTTCTTGGGTGGGGGAGGGAGAGGGGGGCTGAGGTCGCTTTGTATTGAAATTTTGACATTATCTAGGAGTTTCCTTTTAGGAGGATACAACAACAACCAATGTAGGTAGGTATATTGACTTCGAAATGACCGTCTTCAGGTCGATAATAAAATTCCGCATAATGTAAACAAAATCGCAGCCTTGTAAAGTAAACAAATTGAGCGATATTTACGCACACACACCCCCACCCACACCCACCCACCCACCCACCCACCCACACACACACACACACACATACACATTCTACATCACACTAAAAGATTTTCTACCGGGCGATATTCAGTATTACGCCATGTTATTAAATTATCAACAACAACAACTAACTTGGGTAGATATGATGACTTAGCTATGAAATAGCCTAATTTTTGACCTTCAGGTGTAATGCTTCTAATTTTATTCATTGCATAAACAATTCGTACAGCCGAATAATGTAAACAAAATCGCAGTCGAATAATGTAAACGAAATTCTCACAGAGCCGAGTAAAGTAAACAAATTTATGAAAGATTCTCAATAGCAGAAAAAAAGCAACAACTGATATGTTGTCTTAGATGAGTATTGAAAATTTCTTTTGCTGAAAAAAAACAACTGCGGATTAAAAAGCCAAGAGTGATCATGATATCTAAAAATAGATCACGGCTGCTTGTAAGAAGTAGTGGAAATTAAAGCCTCGGTGGTCAGGTGGCTGGTAATTTGATATCGCCTCTTCTCACCGCCAAGTAAAGTAAACAATGGTTTTCGCATCTAGGAGTGTGTATTGAAAAGTCATGAGTTTTATGAAAAATTGTTTTTTATTTATTCGCATCATTAAACCTTCAATTAAAAACTTTTTCTCTGTGCTTCATATCCAAAATTTGCAACAATATATCTGAAGTTCTGTTAAGCCTATCTTGGAAGCGAAAGCGATTCAGAGCATGTGTCTCCCATGGTTCTTTTCTGGGTTCAGAATCAATCATATAAACTTTTGGAGCACCAGTACTAAACTTGACCTTCATTATCACGACTAATCAAAAAAACTATTTTCACATTATTCCCTTTTTATTATTCAACGGTTATAATAAATAATTGGATACACATTAATATCAATCTGAACAAATTTAATTTTATATGATCGCTCGATTGGTCCTCAGTTAATCACCGAGAGATCTCCCTGGGCATTTATTTTACTCGAAGTATCGTCCGAAATTGTGTTGTGTCGTGAAGGCAGAAATAGTTGATAATTCTCCAAATCCAGAACAACACGAGCTCAAAATGTAGTTGTACACCTTCTCGCTCCACGAATCTTGTACTCTTTATCAAACTCCAATTGACAGGTCTTCAGGGACGGTTGATACTGCTCCAACTTCTTCAGTTCATCCACTGCGTTTGGCATTATTATTATTTTCTTCTTGATTCCTATTTGTTTGAACTCCGGAATGACACTGATAGTGAATCTGATTCAGCTCCTTAATTTATAGGCAATCTTACAAAACAAGTTTAATCCTGTTGTAACCAATCCGCGCAGCTGAATAAAGTCATCCTCATGTAATTTGATATCACCCCACTTCCTGTTTACAAATTCACGTTTAAGCTGAATGAGTCATGCACACATGTGAAAACAAATTTAATCGAATGAGCCGTCAGTAGTTATTCTATGACAGTTCTGGCGCACTTTTTAAGCCTCCAGGATTTCACCACAGATGGCGCCACCGTCGCAAGGTGGTTTGAGTCCATACTAACGCAGATTTGTTTCATGGCTTTATTGATATGTGTCTTGGAGAGCAGGCGGGTTAAACCCATACTAAATGTAGGGTTGGGCCTTGTCTGTATTGGTTTGTGCCTTGGATACACCATTGTTCCTTGGATACACCATTGTGCCTTGGGTGCACCATTTAGTATCGACTGCGCCCTAGCGGGATTAACCGGTAGTACCGGGGTGTGTCATTTGGTCTTGGCTGCGCCCTAGTGGTATTAGCAGTACTACCAGCATGATCCCGTACTACGGTTTTCTTAGATAGATATGTGGTGCACCTAAATGTAGGCTTTTTATCATGATTTTTCTTGAGCGCCTAAATGTAGGATTTTGGTTTTGAACTGATAATCAAAGATAATAGTAGGAAATTTTGTTCATGCCAATGGATTCTAGATGGTTGGTTTGTGGGGCGGATAGTAAAGATAGGGGGGGGTAATGAAATTTTCATCAGAAATCCTCTGCGGGCTTTGGTTTTCGAGATATTAGCGTACTAATATTTCAACGATTCTTGGCGGTGTGGGGTGGGAGGGGAACGAAATTTTCATCAGATATCCTCTACGGGCTTTGGTTTTTGAGATATTAGCGACATTTTTTCAAACAATTAGCTAATTGGCAATTATATTATTACTAATTGGCAATTAGCAGCTTGGTTGGCCATTAGCTAATTGGCAATTAGTAATGTGGTGTGATGCGTAATTCTCATTAGCAGGGAAGTTGTAGATATCAGCATCATTCGAATTTCACAACATGACATCACCATGAACAGATTCTAGAAGATGTCAGTGAGAGTTCTGGGTGCCAAACATTAAATGTTGCACCTAGGCTGTTTTTTTTCTTCTATTAGCGGGGAAGTTGTAGATATCACGTATGACGTCATCATGGTTTTTGTTGTTTTCAAATACTGCAGCTAAGTAAGTGTTCTTGGCGGGGAAGTTGTAGATATCAGCAACATTCGAATTTCACAACATGACATCACCTTGGCTTGATGTTTTCGCAGGAAATTAATATTATTGGATTTAGGGGGGTGCTTATATTGAAAAGTCACAGTTGCTTTTTTCGAGTGCAAACACTGGTTCTCTAGCGGCATTAGCCCGTACTTCATATGTTGTTCACCTCGAGGGAAAGTAAGGTTCCCTAGCGGCATTAGCAGGTACTACCACCATGCCTTGGTTTTGCTGTTTTCTTGCTTGACGATTTATTAGTGGGGAAGTTGTAGATATCACAATGATGTCATCTTGGTTTTGCTGTTTCCAAGTGTTGCACCTAAATAAGTTTGCTCTTTTGAGTGCAAACACCATTTCTTGAGCATGGTCCCCTGGTGACATTAGCCGGTACTACGTATGCTGTTCATCTCGATCTTGGGGATACGAGATCACTTTTGAAAAGTCACAGTTGTTATTTCGAGTGCAAACACCATTTCTTGAGTAAGTTTCCCTAGCAGCATTAGCCTGTGCTTCATATGTTGTTCACCTCGCGGGAAAGTAAGGTTTCCTAGCGGCATTAGCAGGTACTACCACTCTGTTTTCATGCTTGACGATTTATTAGTGGGAAGTTGTAGATATCAGAATGACGTCATCCTGGTTTTGCGGTCTTCAAGTGCTGCGCCTAAATAAGTTTTCTTAGCGGGGAAGTTGTAGGTATCATTTGAATTTCGCAACATGATATCACCTTGGCTTGATGTTTTCTTAGCAAATTATTATTATTATTGCGTCTTGGGGGTGCGTACATTGAAAAGTCACAGTTGCTCTTTCGAGTGCAAACACAATTTCTTGAGGAAGGTCCCCTGGTGGCATAAGACGGTACTACATATGTTGTTCATCTCGCGCTTGGGGAGACGAGATCACTTTGGGGATACGAGATCACTTTTAGCACTCTCCGGCATGGGGAAATAGCATAGGATTTCGATTTTGTTTCTGGAGTTTGCTTATTTTTCATCTCGAGTTTTGGGGATACGAGATCACTTTCAGCACTCTCCAGATAGGAAAATAGCATAGGTTTTCGATTTTGTTTCTAGAGTTCAATTATTTTTAATCTCGGAGATCGTAGCTCTAAACATTTGTGAAGGGGTGGGAAGCCTTATTGGTGGAGGTTGCTGGTTAAGTTTTATCTGATCTTGGAGGCTGCAATTTGACCTTGAGGTGCCCCCTTCTGTGTCTGGGTAGTGGAGGTTCGCTGAGAGCTTTAGTGGCAATATCTGATACTATGAATAGGATTGTCTGGGGTGTGTTGGATTGGGCAACGTTACCTGTACCAAGCCTTTTGTGGAATGTATGCGGCTTATGTGTATTCAGTAATGATGTGAAATATCCTAAACGAATTTATATCGGGGCTGTATACTTGACAGCTTGAGTTTGGTTTCAGTTGTATACTTTAGTATGCGTGGCTGTGGTATGTTTGGTTGGGCTACTTGCTGGCTGAGGAAACGTTACCTAAGGCGTGGGTGGATGTGTGCAGCTGTGTATTTATGTGGATAAGAAATGTTGTGAAATTCCGCATGCGCAGTGGAAATCGTGATCATTGCAGCATGTTATGAAATTCGATATCTAAAAATAGACCACATGAAGGTTATTGGGGTGGTAAAATACATGAAAACATTAGGCTGAGAATGGGTTCAATTTATGGCTTTGGTGAAAGAAGGCGTTAGTAGATACTAATGTAAGATGATAGGAGGCATCAGTCAATTTTGGTAAGCCACAGCGATAGTTCAAATAAAAATAAAAATGTCAATCGCGCTAATAAATGAAAGTTTTTCTAGTAAAAAGAGTTGTACAAAACGGCATATGGAGAGCTGTATTGGGCAGACTAGATCGCCGAGGGTATTATTGAAAGCCACCAGTCAAGGTGGAGAAATTACTCAGCGTGTAAGAAAAAGTGATTTTGTAAAGTGGGAGGAAATAAAATTAGTATTCACAGACAGAATTAGAACTGTAATTATTGTAAATATAAAGCATACAGATCCCAAGCTATTTATACAGGATGCTGGTGATTTATTTATACGCCGTATTAGGAACACTTTAAAACGCCATCTCAATATTAAAGTTAATACAAAGTTGTGTGCTGATTTCGGTATGGATATCGGTGACAATGATGTTATAAACGATATTAAATATTTACAAGCAATAACTGGTTCAATCAATGTGAACTATAATTTAAATGAATGGTATAAAGTTAACATCTTGGATTCAATACTCACTCAGCTGGATGAGTTTCGAGAAAAAGATAGTGGCTGGACATTGTCCTCCTTTATATATATTTATCAGTACATACCTCTAATGAAGGATATTGCTTTAAAGCAAGCTTGCATTAATGTAAAAAATATTGATAAAGCATGCTTCGCTTGGGCCGTGACATCAGCATTATACTCTGGAAATATTAACTCCTCTAGGACATCATCGTACCCACATTATTCTACTGTGCTAAATTTAACTGGAATAATATTTGCTATGATGCTCAAACAGATTGAACAATTTGTAGATCAGAACGATATATCAATAAACGTATTCATTCTAAAGAAAGAGCGTTCCTTCACCGCTGTTCTAGTTAGACCAACGAAACACAAGATGAAGCGGCATGTGAATATATTAACGATACAAAATAACTATCAGCAGGATGATGATGATGATGATGACGATGAAAGTAACAGGTTTCATTCCTGCTGGATTAAAAATCTTTCACGGCTTGCATGGAAACAAACTTCAAAACATAAAGCTAGATTGTATATATGCAAAAGATGTATGTTCTATTTTTATTCTGCTAAAGAATTAGGATCACATATTCCTGAATGGTAGAAACGAAAAATTAATATTGAATTAAGGAAGCCCAACCATAGAATTAAATGTTAATAGCACAACGAATACTCTACCATTGGGAAACATTACTTAATTCCATCAGAGCAACAAGGAACAACCGCGGAAAGCATATGATCTAAGTGTAGTGTATTGTAAATAAAAAAAAATGTATTACATATAGTTATAATTCCATTTATTGAAGTAATTTGTTTTAATTGTATTATAGCCCAAGTCTTAAGTCTAAGATATACATTATTGGAAAATAAGGAATATATTATAGTTCTAGATATATTGAAATAAGGAAGCCTAAAAATAGAATGATACACTAAGAACTAAATGTTAATATTTTTTAATTTATAATAAATCAATAATGATATTTTATGTGTATATGTTAATCTTTTTATTCACAGCTTAACAGCTTTTCAAACAGCTCTGATAACAGCTTAACAGCTTTTCAAACAGCTCTGATAACTGCTTAACAGCTTTTCGAACAGCTCTGATAACAGCTTTTCAAACAGCTCTGATAACAGCTTAACAGCTTTTCAAACAGCTCTGATTACAGCTTAACAGCTTTTCGAACAGCTCTGATAACAGCTTTTCAAACAGCTCTGATAACAGCTTAACAGCTATTAAACAGCTCTGATAACAGCTTACCAGCTTTCAAACAGTTCTGATAACAGGTAAACAGCTTTGCAAACAGCTCTGATAACAGCTTAACAGCTTCTCATACAGCTCTTATAACAGGTAAACAGCTTTTCAAACAGCTCTGATAATAGCTTACCAGCTTTCCAAACAGCTCTGATGACAGCTTAACAGCTTTCCAAAAAGCCCTGATAACAGCTTAACAGCTTTTAAACAGCTCTGATAACAGCTTAACAGGTCTGATATCCAAACAGAATTCTCACCATCAACCAGAGAGGAATCCCCTTGTGACGTTGATGACTAGATGGAATCTAGTACCAAGACCAGATACATCCGGTATCAAAAGGTTGCCCAAGAGCAGACAATGCTAGAATCAAAGATGAAGTTAGTTAGGCCCACCACACCAATATTAAGAAGATGAAATTACCATATTCTTATCGAAGCTGAATCATGGTCAAATTGTAGCTTCTAACACTCGACACTGTTGGTTTCAAAAGGTTAAGGTTAAGGTGACGTCAGAGGTCAAGTACAAATTGCTGCCTTCAAGACCACGTGTCAAATACATATAAATAATAGTTTCATAACTTGTTTTTCAGTTGATGTTTTGCCCTTTACCCAAGCAGAGCGCTGTTGCAAGCTAATTACGTAATAATTTCAACATGAGTTCTAAGGATACTACAAACCTTCTAAACCTTACGGACGAAAGTCGTAAAGAATATTCATATAAGGCTCAGTCTGCATCTATGAAATCGATGCTTTCTAGAAATAAAGAAGAAAGTTTTTCATCCAAAAACGAGTCGGCTGTCTCCTAACAACAGCTCGAAAAATCAGGATATTCTAGCAAAGATCGCAAAAAGTAAAGACGGAGAGATATTATTTATGAAAATGGTGCACAAGGAATATTATAAAGCCATATTGATCTAAAGACATAAGGAATATTCTTTATAAGAATCAGTTTTTGAAATTTTGATTTTCCTGAACTGAAGAAAAAAACTTTCGATTTAAGCTATAATGTAATTCATTCATTCATTGAAATAATTTGTCATTATAACCCTAATACAATTTTTTATTTACAATGCATACTTTACACTATACTTAATATATTTTCTCCGGCACACGTCGCTTAAGAGTGATAATTGAAGCAAGAATGATTATTGCTCACATCGGGTGTCACTTTCAAGCAAATTTGTTGTTTGCAGATTAGGTGAACCTACTTTCCTTATGTAGTCCATAGGTATCACTTTTGATCTATATCATGAAACTTTCTCAATCATAATATGTAATTTTTTTCAGATGTAGCTGCTCAAACCACTTTCAGGCTATGCTAACACGGTCATGCCATTACACATTATTACTAAAAATTTGGTGAAAAGTCTCTTACTGTATCCATACAAATTTCACTACTAATCTAAGTCAACACATCATTTCATTTTTTATTTCATTTATTTATTTCATTTTTTTGTCTACCGATTACACTATCTTACAGACAAGCACTTAATCTATTAATTAATTCAAGAAGAGTTAACATTTCTATAATAATCGAAAATACAGCATTTAAAATTATCTCTTGGCATAGTAATATCTATAATGGACGAAAATTTATTAAAAATTGAGGAACAATTGGTAATAGGCTCGTGATTAGCATAATTTGTTCTATGATGAGGAGTGTATAGCAAGCACCTAGATCGAATTGGCCTTTCCGGAGCATATATACTAATTAATGATAATAATTCGGGCGAGTTAATTCTGTAATGCAAAATATCTTTAACAAATATCGCACAGTTAACCTCCCGTCGCAGTTCCAATTGAGGTAAACCCAACAGTAAACATCTTATAGAATATGAAGGTAAATTATCATATCGGTAGTTGCATTTGTAAAGCGCAAATCGAGTGAAACTTTTATGTATAGATTCAAGACGGTCCATATGAACATTGTAATAAGGACACCAAACGACATATGCATATTCTAAAATAGACCTCACGAGAGTGAAGTAGAGCACTTTAAGAGTCTGAACATCTCTGAAGTCTTTAGAATTACGCTTAAGGAATCCAAGACATTTACGAGCTTTACAAACTATAAACTCAACGTGAGGAATGTAACTCAATTTAGTGTCATGTATAACTCCCAAGTCATTAATTTCAAAAACCCTAGGAAGAGTACTGCCATTTATAAGATAATCAAAAACTATTGGGTTGGATAAACGATAAAATGACATAGTTTTACATTTACCAATATTTAAGTGAAAGTTGTTCAAAAAGCACCAATCAGAAATACTATTAAGATCACGTTGAAGGAGTGCGCAATCATCAACAGAATTGACTTTTAAAAACAATTTCAAGTCGTCAGAAAACATCAAGCATTTACTAGATTTGAAACTTACGACTATATCATTAATAAAAAGCAAGAAGAGCAGAGGACCTAAATGGCTACCCAGCGGAACTCCGGAATTAGCGTTAATCTCTCTGGAGAGAATCCGACCAATTTTGTCATATTGTTTACGATCAGTCAGATAGGATTCTATCCATTTAAAAAAAGATGAGTGAAATCCAAGTATATTAAGTTTATATAAAAGAACAGAAATATTAATCCTATCAAATGCTTTAGAGAAATCCGTGTAAATAACATCAACTTGAAATGACTCTTCCATAGCATTAATAGCATAATGTGAAAAGGAAGTTAAATTAGTTGCACATGATCGTCCAGAAATAAATCCATGCTGTTCAAATGCAATAATTTCTTTAGTTAAACATACAACTTTAGAGTTAATCAACGAATCAAGAATTTTAGGAATTGTCTTCATAACAGAGACACCTCTATAATTTTTTATGTCATCTTTTTGCCCCGATTTAAATATTGGTGTAATGAAGGAGACTTTCCAATTATCTAAAAAAATCCCTGATTGTAAGGATAAATTGAAAATTGAAGTTAAAGAATGTGCCAAGGTATCAGCGCATTTTGTCATTAGAGAAGTACATAAAAAATCAGTGTCACACTTTGTACTAGGTTTCAAATTCCTTAAGCACTGCAGTACTTCGCTAGTAGATAAAGAGATTGCACCGATGTCAAGAAAAGACGGAGGCGTAAAATCAGTAACATTAAGATAAGCAGAATCATTACTGTACACGGATTCGAAATAATCAGCAAACAGATCACAACTAGATTCTAAATTAAAGGACTTTTTGTTGTCATATTGCAACATTTTAGGAAGACCTATAGAATTACGTTTTGTATTTATAAATGACCAAAATGCCTTGCTATTGGATTTAGTACTGCATTCCATAGACCAAACGTATTGGTTATACATAAATCTAAGTAAGAAGTTATATTCACGTCTAAGCTGACAGTATTTTATTCTATCGGAAAGATCACCAGACTTTTGTAAAACTTTATGTGCCTTATTTTTTGCATTTTTAAGTTTTATAAGACTTTTATTAAACCATTTTGGATGTTTATTGGATGAAATTTTCTTAATAGGAACATGAATTTTGAGACCTTTATGAATAACTTCTAGGAACCTGCTATACATTTGATGTAAATCATAAGAGTGTATCAAATTCCACTCATAATTTGAAAAATAGTTATTTAGATTATGGTAATCTGCCTTATCAAAATTATACTCAAAGATGTCCACTTCGTTACAGTGAGAATAAAATTCGTAAACAGAGATGGAAAGATTAACAGCTTTATGATGAAAATCAATAGGCGTTAAAGGAGTACTTATTTCATAAACTTCAAATTTTAAATCATTACTTATAAATATTAGATCTAACAATTTACCAAATATATTTGTTACAAAATTCGATTGAATTAAATCTATCCCTATCAAATTATCTACCACGAAACATTCTATTTCAGATGTGACATCCTTTGGAATTAACATAGATTCCTCTACATTCCATTGCCAGTTAATATTAGGCAAATTAAAATCACCACAATAACATAACAAATTATCATCGTCATACTTCTCAAATAGTGACAAAGCATTATTTACATGACTCTTATATAGTTCCATTGAAGAAGAAGGTGGGATATAACTTACGCAAATATCCACGGAGATAAAATTAAAACAAGATGATACTCGTACGCATAGTTGTTCGATTTCAGCAGAGTCATTATGCAGATGAATCATCTCGCTCACAAAAGAGGTACGAACGGCAACTAGTACTCCTCCTCCTCTTGTAAGACCTGTCGATAAAGGACAGCGATCTTTGCGGTAAATAATATATTGTCTCTCATCGAAAAGTTCGCCACTAAAGATACGATCATTAAGCCAGGTTTCAGTGAGCACAATAATATCATAGCCGTTTTCAATAACAGCAAGTGAAAAATCATGAACTTTCGTTCTCAAACCACGTACATTTTGATAATAAATGTTCAGCATCTTATAGTTTAAGTTTGAACATAAGTTTGGGACTGAGGTTGCAATTGTGGATGAACTTGAGTGTGAGCCGGAGACTGGGCTACATTCCCTGATATTACATCGTTTTTTGAAACGTTGGAAAATTTTCTGACATAAACAGCTGATGGCCTGAACGTCTTAAATCGAAATGAAGACAAGTCAGCATCCTTTTTCCAAAGAGGAAAACAAATGAACAGATCAGATGAAACTCCTGTCTTGACGGAAACGAAAGATATAATTTTATCAGAAGTGGTATCCGGATGTAAACGTGACAGATGCAAGAACTTAAATTTGCTTACAGCTGAGAGGTCATCAGCAGCAATATTATTCCCAATAATTTTTTTATTTCGATTTTTCTTTCGTTGAACAGTAATCCAGCTGGAGCGCTTATCATTATCAACAAATGACGTTGCATTCAATTGAGAAGGGTCATTGACCATATGCGAAGTGGCAAAATTTACTACATCATTACTATCACCATTTACTTGAGAAAAATCAATATTAAAAGCAGAGCATTTCGTTGCATGGCTTTGAATGCGTTGCGTTTGAGTATTCATAGTGCCATCGACAACCGTTACAGAATTCCGGACACCAAGTACATTGTCAGCATGCAGAGATACCCGTTGCGGTATTAAAACGTTATCATTGACGTTGGACGAAATTTTATTTAATGTTGGATTAGCAACTTTTTTATTATTGTCTTCAAATGGGCGAGAATTACAATTTTTTTCTTTAGAAATTATATTCTTAATCGCACTAAATTCACGAGAGAACTCATTTTTTAAAGACTCTAACTCGTTCGATAACATTAAGAACCGAGTCATAAATTCACCAAGAGATAAGTATTAGTATCATCCTACATTGATATCATAGCTCATCAAGGCTTTACATTTAACCCAACCAAAAAGAAATTTCATTGACAGTAAAACAACAATTTTTCATAAAACCTAAGGCTTTTCGATACACACACACCTACATCGAAGGTTTTCTGATACGGCTTTAATTTCCATTACTTCTTATTTCTTAACATCACAAGCAGCCGTGATCTATTTTTAGATATCGAATATCATAGCATGATCACTCTTGTATATAAAAGTTTTTTAATCCACAACTTACGTTATAGTTGTTGCTGTATTTTTTTCAGCAAAAAGAAATTTTGAATTATAACTTCCACTAGTCTAAGACATCATATCCTACATATTCATATCAGTTGTTGTTGTTTTCAGCTAAAGAAATTGGGCATCTTACATAAATCGCTCAGTTTGTTTACTTTACTCGGTTGCTGTGCGAATTTGTTTACATTATTCCAATTTGTTTACTTTACTGGACTGTGCGAATTTGTTTATGCAAGGAATCAAATTAGAAGCATTGCACCTGAAGAGTAAAATCAGGCATTTACTAATCTCCATTACTTATATAAGTCAACATAGCTACCTACATTTATCCCAATCAGCTTCGCCTGATCTATTTTTAGATAAATGATCACATGGTATAATCTTGTTTATAAAGATCACCTACAGATTAATATCATCAAATCTTTAATCCACAACATAGGTTATAGTTGTTGTTGTTGCTTTTATGTTTGTAAGCTACTAATATTAATTATACCTGCAGAGGCAAGATCGCTAATATCTCGAAACCCATACCCTGTGGAGAATTTCTAATGAAATTTTTATCCACCCCTAGAATTAAGATCTCAACTGACACCTTCTAAAATATATTGACATGATCAAAAATATTCTAGAGTTAACTTGAATTATTACTAATACTAATTACACTAATTCACTTAAGGAATTTCCAAACTTTTCTTATCCACAAAAATACACAGCTGCACACATCCACCCACGCCTTAAGTAACGTTTCCTCAGCCACCAAGTAGCCCAGCCCAACATACCGCAGCCACTCATACTAAAGTAAACAACTGAAACCAAACTCAAGCTGTCACGTATACAGCCCCGATATAAATTCGCTTAGGGTATTTCACATCATTACTTAATACACATAAGCCGCACACATTCTACCCAAGGCTTGGTACAGGTAACGTAGCCCAGTCCGACACACCCCAAACAATCCTATTCATAGTATCAAAAATTGCCACTAAACCTCTCAGCCAACCTCCAGTACCCAGACACAGGAGGGGGCACGTCCAGGTCAAATTGCAGCCTCTAAGACCAGATAAAACTTAACCAGCAACCTCCACCAATAAAGCTTCGCACCCCTTCACAAATGTTTAGAGCTACGATCTCCGAGATGAAAAATAATTGAACTCTAGAAACAAAATCGAAAACCTATGCTACTTCCCTATGCTGTAAAGTGCTAAAAGTAACCTCATATCCCAAAGTGATCTCGTATCCCCAAGCTTGAGATGAACAACATATGTAGTACCGTATAATGCCACCAGGGCACCTTGCTCAAGAAATTGTGTTTGCACTCGAAATAGCAACTGCGACTTTTCAATGTACGCACCCCCCCAAGACCCAATAATAATTTGCTAAGAAAACATCAAGCCAATGTGATATCATGTTGTGAAATTCGAATGATATCTACAACTTCCCCGCTAAGAAAACTTATTTTGGCGCGGCACTTGAAGACAGCAAAACCAGGATGACATCATTTTGATATCTACAAATTCCCCACTAATAAATCATCAAGCATGAAAACAGGGTGGTAGTACCTGCTAATGCCGCTAGAAACCTTTCTTTCCCTCGAGGTGAACAACATATGAAGTACAGGCTAATGCTGCTGGGGAACCTTACTCATGAAATGGTGTTTGCACTCGATCGCGTATCCCCAAGCTCGAGATGAACAGCATATGTAGTACGAGTGTTTGCACTCGAAAGAGCGAACTTATTTAGGTTCAACACTTGGAAACAGCAAAACCAAGATGACACCATTGTGATATCTACAACTTCCCCACTAATAAATCGTCAAGCAAGAAGACCGCAAAACCAAGGCATGGTGGTAGTACCTGGTAATGCAGCTAGGGAACCTTACTTTCCCTCGAGATGAATACTTATTTAGGTGCAGCATATCTACAACTTCCCCGCTAATAGAAGAAAAAAAAGAGCCTAGGTGCAACATTTAATGTTTGACACCCAGAACTCTCACTGACATCTTCTAGAATCTGTTTATGGTAATGTCATGTTGTGAAATTCGAATGATGCTGATATCTACAACTTCCCTGCTAATGAGATTTACGCATCACACCACATTACTAATTGCCAATTAGCTAATGATCAACCAAGCTGCTAATTCAGTTAGCTAATTGCCAATTAGTAATTATATAATTGCCAATTAGCTAATTGTTTGAAAAAATGTCGTTAATATCTCAAAAACCAAAGCCCGTAGCGGATTTCTGATGAAAATTTCGTTCTCCCTCCCACCCCACACCGCCAAGAATCCATTTCCATGAGCAAAAATAACTTGAAGTATTAATACGCTAATATCTCGAAAACCAAGCCCGTAGAGGATTTCTGATGAAAATTTCATTACCCCCCCCCCCTCCTTATCTTTACTATCCGCCCCCACATACCACCCATCTAGAATCCATTGGCATGAACAAAATTTCCTACTTTTAACTTTAATTATCAGTTCAAAACCAAAAACCTACATTTAGGCGCTCAAGAAAAATCATGATGAAAAGCCTACATTTAGGTGCATCACATATGTATCTATCTAAGAAAACCGTAGTACGGGAGCATGCTGGTAGTACCGGCTAATGCCACTAGGATGTAGCCAAGACCAAATGACACATCCCGGTAGCACCGGTTAATCCCGCTAGGGCGCAGTCGAGACTCAATGGTGCACCCAAGACACAATGGTGCACCCAAGACACAATGGTGCACCCAAGACACCATGGTGCACCCAAGGCACAATGGTGCACCCAAGACACAATGGTGCACCCAAGACACAATGGTGCACCCAAGACGCAAACCAATACCACCAAGACACAAACCTACATTAGTATGGACTCAAACTATCTTGCGACGGTGGCGCCATCTGTGGTGAAATCCTGGAGGCTTAAAAACGTGCGCCAGAACTGTCATAGAATAACTACTGCCGTCCTCACGTAATTAGATATCAATTCACTTCCTGTAAACAAATTCGCTGAATGAGTAGTGCGCGCCTGTGTAAACAAATTCAATCGAATGAGTCATCCTAATATAGCTTGATATCACCGCTGTAAACAAATTCGCTGAATAAGTTATGCACACCTGTGTAAACAAATTTAATCGAATGAGGCATCCTCACGTAATTTGATATCACTTCACTTCCTGTAAACAAATTTGCTGAATGAGTCATGCACACCTGTGTAAACAAATTCAATCGAATGAGTCATCCTCATGTAGTTGGATATCACCGCAGTAAACAAATTCGCTGAATAAGTTATGCACACCTGCGTAAACAAATTTAATCCAATGAGCCATCCTCTCGTAATTTGATACCACTTCACTTCCTGTACACAAATTCGTATAAAGTAAACAGCGAGGTGTTCCTATAAAAGCGCAAGCAAACCGCTAGCAGCCAACATTCAGCTTCGGTAAGTCTCAGTGTTAGTGCCTAATAAAACAAAAATTAAAAATGTCTTCGGTGTTAGTAAATAAAAGTTTTTCAATAACTGAAAATTTGCGAAAAGATGTGATGGAGTGTTTAAAAAATTCAGTGAATAAAAACAATACTGTTGTATATGTGAAAAGAGATATACACATATACATATCCTAAAACATAAAACTTAGTACAAAATTCTCAATAAGCTAACCATGCTTATCTTTTAAAAAGTGTGGAAAAATTGCATCAGCAATTTTCTTCACATGCCACAAAATTTAACCATATTATGCCCATGCCAAGGTTTGCCTTTAGCAAAATTTGCCATGGAAATATTTTAAATTAATAAAAAAAAAACCTAAAAGACAAATCTTACCTCCAGTAAGATTTGTCAAGAAAAATTCAATATGTAGGTACATACGTACATACATATTGCACAAAAAGCTTTCATCGTGAGAAATGCGCGCCGCCGAAATACATTGTATGTATATGCGCGACGCGATTTCAGAACGACAGGACGGTGGCTGGTCTTGACAAAAGCGTCAAATTACATTTTTAGGCCACCGTCCGATGAAAACTATTCTGGATTTGTTGAAACAAGTCCAGAACAAAATAATTTTTAACAATTTTCTCAGGGTAGAAAATGCAATTAAGCATTTTCTACCCTGAACAACGAAGCTTGATGACAGTAAAATGTGATCAAAGTTAGTGAGTTGACTTTTGGTTTTGATCAGGTTCTGCACATCGCGAAAAGAGTTATATTATTTAAAATAAAAAGTGTTGTATTATTTAAAAGAAAAGAGTCGATTTTGGACTAGAAGAGGATTGTGATATACGTCGAGTAAGGCTGAGTGGGTACGTCGTCTGTGCGGTTGGTTAATCTTTAGAAAACGTAAAAGGAAGTATTCCAATACGACTTAGATTAGACACCGAAAACAAAGTTGGTTGTGATTTTCAAAAATATAATAGAAAGTGTTTGTTAAGAGTAAGATTAGGAAATTGCGAAAGAAGTATTTTTTTTATTAAACCAAGGTTAAGTATAACAAATAAGTGAGTTGTCATTTAACAAAAAAAGTGCGAACTGAAGTTGAGTTACGCCCTACTTGGGTGATTTTTTGGATATGAAGACGGCGGAGTCCTATATTAACAGGTACATAACATTTTGGCGCAGCCGGTAGGATTGTGGAAGCCAGTTTTACAAAAATCAAAGAAAAACATAAGAGCTTGAAAAGCCACAATCCTGCGAACAACAAGGGGTTAATAAGATTAGGCCTGTTTTGTCTAATCGCCCCCAACGCTCGGGGTCGGACAGCTATAACTGCCTCTGCTTATCAGCAAGCAGCCACCCCCTCCTCAAAGCACCAAAGTGCCAACGGTGGAAAATAGCGGGCTTCATCCCAACTCAAAATATAGAGGTCCACACGAAGAAGGAAGGAAGCGTGAAACGAAAACCCTATCAAAGATCCGGGGCTGAAAGGGACAGCGAAGAAGCAAAAGCCCCCCTTTCAGATTTATCCAGGGGATTTTAAGAAGGACAAGGGCCCCCCGGCAGCCCAGAAGAAATCCTCCACCACGAGAAGGAAGAAGTCCAGCCGAAGACTATCTATCTGCGATCCTGAATTGAGAGGGACTTCAAAGACGACAAAAGCCCCCCTCTCAATTCGAACCAAGGGGATTAAGACGGCAGGAGCCCCCCTAGCTGCTCACACGGTGGTAAATGAGCAAGGAAAGATCCCACCAGCCAACGTCAAAAGACAACGAATTAACTCCACAACAAACTTCCTCGCCAGGCGACGCGCAGGAAATTCCGCCCCGGTGTCAAGAAAGCAACGCGGGAGCAACATCCACAGCAGAGGGTGCCAGTCAAACACCCCCAACAAATTCAACAGCACCAGGAGTCACATTAAGGAGCGGGACAATCCTGACAGGTCCCCAGCAAGTAAGGTCTAATAATTTAAATTTAGAGCAATATTTAAAATATTTAGAAGGGAAAGTGCGAGACTCCTCCAATCTTTCTACTATACAGTGCGATTCGATTGATAAACAGCTCACGAAGTTCCACGAAGGAAGGCTCGAGCAGATAGCAAAATTTAAAGAAAGCACTGAAAAATTCAAAGAAAGCTTGAAGGAGTTTGGGGAACTCTCGCACTCTCTCGATATATTGAATAAAGAAAATAGTATTAGGCTAAGTGAAAGTGCCATTAACGACAGTGTTCGACGAACCTACAAAGAGAAGGGTCAAGGTAAAAAAAAAACAACAACAATGCAAACCATCTTACCAGCACCTGGAGTGTGTCACAGGTGCGAAAATCCCTCGACGACATGAAAAGAAACAAAAAAATGAATTAAAAAATGAAATACAAACAATGAACTATAAATTAATAAGTACAGATAGACTAATAAAACAAATATATCTACAAATCGAGCAGACATACAAGAGTTTTACTACCTATAAATCCCATAAACAAACAAACAACATAGAATACAGGCAAAGTAATTAACTTACCTGTCTCTACACAATAAGAAAGAAAACACAATTAGCATGCAAAGGCAGGTACATGCAGAAGATTGGTGGACTTTTCAGGTGAGAAAAGCACCCAAAACAAGCTCACCTGTACAGGTGCCCACCAACCTTAAATCACAACACAAACATAAATAATTCCATGAAATATTGTACATTACCTGCACATAACAATCCACAGCGATAAAGAATGCACAAAACACAACAAAAAACACTACTAAATTAACAAAATTTAATAAAATTCACTTCGCGCGCGCTTTGACAGTTCGAATAAAATAACATCGCGAACTTTAAGTTCCCATGACGTTTGACACGTCAAACTGAGCTGAAATCGTCGCGCGAATTCAATAGTCGCGTTCGTTGCGCGGCATTTTTTTTACACTAATGACTATAAAAGAGAGGCACGGCGCGAGCAGGACAAAACAACAAATTTTAGGAGAGGAATGGCTTAGAATGAACTGAAAAATGGCGTGTCGATCAGTTATGATAAAATTTGTAAAATTCAAATAAAATCAATAAAATTAATAGTAATTCCTTATGGGATACACGCCAAAAAATGTGAAATTTATGTTGGCAATTAATAAAAATTATAAAAAAACTGATTAAGTCGTAAAAGTTCAATAAATCGAAAATTTCACGTTATGGATAGTGAAATTGAAACAATTTTCCTCTATAAAAGGCGTGTCATTCCATCATTCAGTCTCTTAGTTTTCTTCGAGTTGCCATAGAGTGAAACACATTGTCGTGTCCCAAAAAGCAATCCCGTAAAAACAATTAAAGACCAATAAAACTCGCGTAATTCAATTATAAAACTTTATCTACGTTAAATTACGTTAACTTAAACTTCCCCTTAAACTCTCTAATTACTAACTGGAGCTACCACTCCGTCTAACCGCTCGAATTACTACTGACTGCCCTCTTGAGCACCGCACCGTTATGTTTTATTAAACTAAACTAACTTCTAACTACGCAACCCGATCTATCGAAACGACCGTGCTTACCTCCATTCAACCAGGCGGAAGCGACTTTGAACCAGTGACCAGCGCAATACCTTGCAATCATAATTACAAAGTATTACGCTAATCACTGCCGACAGCGAGAGCCCCCAATACTGTATGTAAACAAACAGTGAGCCCAGCTGAGTATTTCACTATGCGAAGTGAATTACTTAACCATGACTCAATGCCCAGTTACACACAGCAGTGGATGCGACAGTTTACAAGTAAACAATTCGCAATCGCCAAGCATTTTACTGTGCGAAGTAAAATGCTTAGTTATTGCAAATCGTTTAATTACTTGTGCATTTGCTGCTAGCTCGAGTCGTGATGTCACAATTTCACCAATTGAATATTGGGTCACGACAACATGTCAAAGCATAGTTCGGTTTTCATGCAATAATCTCTGTAGTCAGTGATTTTGTTCCAAGTTTTTTTTTGTTTTTTTTTTTTTTTAATTTAATTAAAGTAAGTTTTTTTTGTGAATTTTCACAAAGTTTTTTTTGGACGACAAATAAGTGAAGGTTACAAAGTCATCAGTAACAAGGTTTAGTACTGGTCAAAAATATCAATTTGAGGTTTCAGTTAAAGTAATTGCATGATAAAGTGTTCATAATTACGTGTCGTAACCTAAGCAAATTGAATTGGTGAATATTAATCATATTTCATTTACTTTCAGCATTTTTAATTAATTTCACATTTTCTAGCAATGACTTTTACAATAATTTACTGTTTTTGATATAATGGACAATTAATGCCCATCGGGTCATATTGGACATTTAATACCTGAACATAAAGTCATTTACGTATTAATTTATAAAATAGTGAAGCATTAATACCCTGAATTTTGTAAGAATAGTGAATTTGTAAAATATTAAGAGCGTAATTTAAATTTCTTAATTGAGTCATAATATGAGTGAAGAAAGGTTTTTTTTCTTGTCTTTCTTTCTAATTACATTATTGAATAAGGTTGAATTATAATAAAGTTTAAGGTAGAATAGTTTTTTATATTAATTTTCATGAATTAAAGAATTGAATGACAACCAAAGATATTTTACAATGCTACACTACCTTCCACCATTTTAATTTCAGTTTGCAGCATATTGCGCTTTGTAGGCGCAGCTGATCGAATATTTTTTTATTATTATTCTAATGTCAACATTATCATCATTATTACTATTAGCCTTAGTTACAATTCCTTAATATCCTTTTTTTTTTTCAAAATCCCCCTTTCAGACAGCTTAGCTGGTTTAAGAAAGAGGTTGAAATTCATTTAATTAACTACAATCTATTTATTCCTTATATATAGCCTAATAAGAATAGCATGTTCTAATTCAACTTAGTTATATTTCATGAAGACTACATATATGGTTTCTTACTTTTTTTGTGAAGATGTTTATATTCGAACTGATTTTAATCTCAAAAGGAAGTCTGTTGAAGATCTCACTGGATGTCGCTAATAATCCTTTACGAACCCTTTCTGTCCTTGCTGCTTCTACTCTTATATCATTCCTCTGTCTTGTATTGTGCGTATGGAGATCTGCTGCCGTAGTGATTTTGAGGTTTGTTTTAATTTTTTTGTTTTTCAACTTATAGACAAACTTAGCTTTCTCCACGAAGATTATTTGCTTTAGACTAAGTTTTTCCGTTCTTCTTAGTAATTCCTTTGTAGACGTTAGCCAAGGTATATTATATAATGTTTTAAGAGCTCTATTCATAGTTATCTGTGTTCTATTAATTATATAGTTGGAGCATTGGGACCATACAGGTATGCTATATTTTATGTGTGATAGTACATGAGCATTATATATTAGATTTGCTGTTTTGTTATTTAATGTCAAATTCATTCTTTTGATAGCGCCCAACATCGGTATAATTTTATTAATTTTGCTGTTTATATGACTGTTCCACCTTAATTGCTCATCTAATATAAGACCAAGATATTTTATTTCCTTAACTCTCTGCAAGCTCATGGATCCAATTTTTATCTGTGGGTCAATATCTTCCTTATTGACTTGACGAAATATTATAAATTTGGTTTTTTCTTCGTTCAGCGAAAGTTTGTTTCCATCTGTCCATTGCTTATATCTTATGAGATCCCCGTTCATAGTTCTTTGAAGGATTTCTTTTGTTTTCGCCCCATATATAATGTTTGTGTCATCTGCATATATATGATAGTCTCCTTTAATTCCTGCATTCTGCATGTTATTTATGTATAGTAAATAGAGATTAGGTCCCAGGATGGAGCCTTGTGGTACACCAGTGCGGAGAATCTCCGGATCGCTATGTATTTTTTGTATTTTTGTAAACAATTTCCTATTGGTTAAATAGCTTTCCACCAGTTTATTGGCTATACCCCTTATTCCAAGCTCATCCAGAAACTTCAGAAGAAGATCATGGTCAACTGTATCAAAGGCTTTTCTAAGATCTACAAAAATTGCTCCAGTATATAGACCTTCATCTAGATATTTGTTGATTACATTCATTGTCTCAGCTGTGGCTGACTCTGTTCCGCTGTATTCCTGAAAGCCAAATTGTTTCTGATCATATCCTCCAGTTTTGTTTATAAAACTCCTGAGTCTTTTTTCAATTATCTTCTCGAATATTTTTCCAACACAACTGAGAATTGCAATTGGTCTGTAATTACTCACATCCTTTTTATCTCCACCTTTATATATTGGTAGTATTTCAGTCTCCTTTAGTATATTTGGATAAATTCCGGTTGAGATGGTTTGATTTACAAGATTGGCTAAAGTCGGGCTTATTATATCAGCCGCAACAGCAAGATCATTCGTAGTGATTCCGTCAAGCCCAGGTGCAGATTCTTTTCTCAGACTTTTAATTACAAATTCTATTTCTGCCGTATCAGATGGTTCAAGAAAAATTGATTTTGCTTGCCTTTTATTTGCAGTAGGTGACTTTGTTGGTAACTTTTCCTTAAGTTCATTGCCAATGTTGACGAAGTACTGATTAAGTGTGTCTGCTATCGTCTTTGGATTAGTTTCTATTTTCCCTGACTTCCTTATCTCAGTAATAGTTTCTTTATTTACATTTTCCTTTTTTATGATAAATTTATTAATTATTTTCCATGTTTTCCTTGTGTCGTATTTTGTCTTCTGAAACTGTTTGTCAATGTATTCTTGTTTCACTTTCCTTACTAACATGTTTACCCGATTTTTAGCACAAGTATAATCTCTCTTTCCCTCAATATCATCCGGGTGCTTCTTCATTTTTTTATATAACTTCTCCCTTTTTTTCATTTCATCTATAATTTTATCCGTTATCCATCCATTATTCCTACTTCTAATCTTTTTGTAAATTGTGCTATCTTTTTTACTATCTTTTATAATGTCGATAAGTTCCTCCGTTGTTATTGCTTGAGAGTTTTGTATTCTCTCTTTGATTTTTTCTCTATATCTCTCTTTGTCTATTGATGAGATGACTTTTGTGCTCATCCTTTTTTTTTGAAAAACATTTGTAGTGATTACAACCTTAATTACGTTATGATCTGATATGGAGGTAGTGTCCATATTCATGTCCATTAAAAATGTCTCACACAGATCCGTAAATATATGATCTATTATTGTAGCCGTGTTTTCTGTAGATCTAGTTGCATGTTTAATATCAATTTTATTTAGAATCCTGAAGTTGCATATAGATAATAAGTCTAGATATTGAGTTACTGCATTATTGTTCGCCAACAAATCAATGTTGGTATCTCCCAAAAACATAAGCTTTCGGTGCTGAGTCAGTAAGTTCTCCAAATAGTCTATAAATTCATGCTGGCTTTCGCTTGGTGATTTATACATTGTTAGTATTTTAAGACTACTCTTGCTGCTTATTTTTATTTCAGTTAGTATTACATTATATTTAATGTCTAGTTTTATATTGTTATATTTTATTCCTTGTTTAATAAAAATTGCTGTTCCGCCACCACGACTCTCCTCTCTGCAGTTGAAAATTCCTGTAAAGCCTCTTATGTTATAGAAGTTCACCTCATTAGAATATAGCCATGTTTCATTCAGCACTATTATATCTATCTGTGGGTTTTTGATAACCATAATTTCAATTTCATCTAGCTTATTTCGGATACTCCTGATATTTAGATATATTAGATTTAGCATGGTGGGCATTCTTTATAGAGATTGTACAGTATATTCGGTTTTGCTCCTCACTATCTCTATACGTCTTTGGAATATCGGGCACTTTCTACTATCTGCAGCGTGCTTACAGTTGTCTAGATTGTCTTCTTTATTCTTTATTGTTTTCAAACGACAGTTTATACAACAGACTTTAGTCATAGTACAGTTTGATGATTCGTGATTTTCACCACAGTTCTTGCATATATCTCTATTCGTACAATTTTTTGATGAATGACCATATTTTTGGCATTTAAAGCATCTCATTATATTGAAGTCCTCACGTACATAGTGGGAGTTCCAATCGATGTTTACGTATTGATCTGCCATACGTTTGTATGTGGATGCGCAGACCTCAAAAAATATGGTCCATTTATTTGTGCGTCTATTTAATTTGTTGTATGTTATATTAAGTTGGTCTTGAGTTGTGAAGGAGTGATTTAGATCGCGAAGTTCTTTTAGTAGTTCTTTTGTTGTGTAATTTTTATTTAGATTCGAAATAAATAAACATGGGACTCTTTTCTTACTAAGGGAGATGTTGTATCTCTCACATAGTTCTTTATTGGCTTCCTTTAGGAGAATCATATTGTTTTCCGTAGAGTTTGATTTAATTATGACTCCTCCTTTAGTTATGGGCTTTACTTCAATTATTGGAACCTTCAAGATACTTGGTTTGATTTTTTCCTTAATGTATTTTTTTGTGTCTTCTGATATTTGATTTGGGTTTAATGGTCTAATTATTACTCCCTGTGTTGGTATCCTGGGGCCACCCTTCTTTACTACTTCCGAGTATGTATTTTTATTATTGTTTATTGTTCTATTTGCACCTTCCCCGTCTTCCATTTTATTTACCGTTTGTAATATTGTTTTAATTATTTCTCTTTGTTGATTATCTTCCTTTTTCATCTCAATTAGATCGTACATTATTTTATCCAATTGCTCTATCATTCGTTTTTGATATTTATTTTGTCTTAGTACGTGATCCATTATCGCTTCAAATTTTTCCGGGATTGTTTTTATATGTTTGCTGCATTCAGAGCACATAAAGAGAACGTTTTCTTTTGTATTTATTAGATTAACATCGTACTCCACAAGATTTACACATTTAGCATGAAATATGGATCCACATGTTCCATTACAAAATATTGCATTTTCATTTTTTGTTATTCTCTTGCAAGTTCTGCATGAAGTACTCATTTTCACAGTTTTATAGATATATAGAAATTTAATATTTCAAAAATTAAACCATTCGTAAAAATATTTATAACTGGAATAATTCAAGCCGGTTAAAATAAAGATAAACGCGATAAAATTAATTAATTAAAAAAATTCAGAAATTTCACAGATATTTTCAATAGCACGAATTGACAGCTCGCCTACTTGAAAAAGGAATTGACATTTTCTGTGAGTTGCGAATTTGCGAACGCAGTTCATCATATGTCAATTATTGGAATTGACATATGATCAACAACGGACAGCAAACAGATCTTAACAGACAGTGTCAGTGATTCCACCGCGAGTGAGGTCAAGAGATAAAATTCCTAATTTCGACATGGCAGATTACGCGAAAATCGCCAAGTTAACTGCTCAGCTGGTCCCCCTATTCTCGGGAGAACAGAGAGAAGCTTACAAGCTTTTTGCCTCAAATATGCCGGCTACTTTCAAGGAAGTAGAAGAAAGGTTGAATCGCACGTACCTGCCCAGAGAAACTTACCAAGAACTGGTAAATAAGCTAATCACAACAAGGCAATATCCCCTAGAAAATCTCACAGCCTTCACGGCACGAGTAAAACAGATGCTGGCACTCTGTAATGAAGCAGCAGAGTCAAATATGATGCTACGGCAGCCCCCGCTGTGAAAACACAGATAGAAGACTTCGCTAAAAACGCACTTAAAACTGGTGTTAATAACCCATATATGTGTCAATACCTTCTGACATTAACAGAAGGCACAGTGGACGAATTAGTACAAAAGGCGCTTGACATGGAGCGTCTCCAGCAAAGTGCTCTATTTCTGCAACCTCCAGGGCACTTTCAATTCAGTGCAGTACAGAACACAATACCTCAGTCAATAAATGCACCTGTGATAAGTAATCCGCAAGGGATTCCAAATAATTCACCTGTAAATCATACAATATACAACCCAGGTGTAATACCCTTCGCACAGGATGCATGGCAAAGTAATATGCCCGCAAATGCAAGAACCAGTACATTCCAATCACAGTTCACACAGGCAAACATATAACAGGAGCCGAGTTCACCAAAGAAAAATTTCAATATAAACAATAAAAATAATCATTTAAATAAAATTACTTGTAGTTTTTGTAATTTAAGAGGCCATACATACGCAGATTGCCTCAAACGTAAAAATACTCCGTACTGTGTGAACTGCAAAATATACAACCACGATATACGTGACTGCAGGAGGAACAACAACAATACTCAAAGATCAAACAACAATGGTGGACCATCGAATCAGCGCCCTAGAGAGCCGCAGAATCCCAATAACAATTCCAGAGTATATAACGTAAGAAAAAATGTGAATTTTGTGGTCCCACTGGACATGTAGTAAATGCATGTAATCAAAAGCGAAAATAGGAAACCCGGAGTCAGGGAAACGACGTTCAGTCGACCCAAAACTCCCCGGCTCGACTATAAATATCCCAACTAATAAAATAGGGTCCCCTCAGCAGCCCGATTCCAGTGTCGCTACAGTGAAACTTCCTTTAGACATAGGCCTGAACGGCCAAACTAAACTAGTAGTAGACACAGGCGCTGAGGTAAGTATAATTAAGAAAAGGTCACTAAAAGACCTGAAAGTTATTAACCACAATGAGGCATGTACACTTCAGATCCCATTTGGTACCGGAAAGACACTGGTAAATTGCAAGGGAAACTTCGTTTTCAAAAACAAAATCCCCTGCAAGTTTCAAGTCGTCAAGAACTTGCCTGGCCTTTCCGACGATGGACTTCTAGGAAATAATTTCTTAACCAACAACTGTAGCGTTGAGGGTCCAAACAAAGCACTAAGGTTTCCTCGCACCGAAACTAACCCAGATGAATTTACCTTGCCATTAGAGTTTGAAACGGACAAGATACATTCAAACAAAGCAGTCGAAGTAAGTACACCAGCAAAAGAAGTAGAGCCTAAACAGGTTGAACTATCCACTAGCGCCGTCTTCAAGGCTCCTCCAACAGGATAAGCTGGCTGCCAAGCTCCAAAAGAGCTCAAGGAATGTGATATAAGCTGTCTGGACAAACAAGAGACTGACGAAATCAGGCAGCAATTGGTTACCTTGAAGGAACCAATATACATAACTGCGCGGTCACAAATTGTTGCTCTAGTACAAACGAAGGAAGAAATGCTCTGTTTATCCCAAGAGATAAGCGATGGAGTCTTTCTTGCAAACGGTTTGCAATCATCTGGAGAAGACTTAGTGCTGGTTAGTATTCTCAACGCTAACAGTCACCAAGTAGTCATACACAGCTTAAAGTTACAGCTGTATCCAGTAAACGACTGCACAATAGTTCCATTAACAGGTGCAAAAGACCACAAAATCATGCACATTCCAATAATAAACACACAAGAAGAGACAAATTCCAAAAAACACGGACACGAGTGTCTAAGGCCTGCCAAAAAGGTGCATATAGCTCTGCCGTCCAAAATTCCTAGGCACAAATCCCTTTTAAATAAACAAAGATCATATATGAACGGTAGCGAGTCGCCAAAGCCTATAATAAAGGTGCATATTACTCCACCGTCTTCTAGCATAAAAAATCCTACATGGTCAAAAAATACTAGCATCGGCGCGCATGAGTATCCCACACAACCTATGGCAAAGACCGCACAGGTGTATCAAACTCAGCCATCGGCAAAGCAGGAAGCAAGTACCCTGTTACATGCTACATACAACAAAATAAAGCCTCATAAGGAATTAATTAAATTCAATCCAATTTCAGGACACAAATTTCCAAGGAATAGGAACATGTAAGAAATTTATACCCGGATAATGAGACTCCGGAAGACCCATAAGAATACCCGCGTATTTCTAGGCTAGAGCAAGAACTCAGCCTAGACCCAAATTTAACCGCGGAAGAAAAAATTTCGATATCCGAACTCTGCGAAGAGTATAACGATATCTTCTTCCTCAAAGGTGACAAACTTACCTACACAAATGCGATAACGCATAATTTCCATTGGTGCAAGATCAAGCACCAATCAATCAAAAAATGTGTGTAATTAACGAGCAACTAAAAGAAATGCTAGACAGCGGGATAGTTCAATCTAGTAAAAGCCCTTGGAATTCACCTCTACTAGTTGTCCCCAAGAAAGCGGGACCCGACGGTGAAAAAAGGTGGCGCGTCGTTGTCGACTTTCGTAAATTAAACGAAAAGACAATTCGAAACGCATTCTCGCTACCCCGAATCGAGGACATTCTCGACCAACTAGGTCACGCAACGTATTTCACCACACTCGATTTGGCCAACGGCTATCACCAAGTTCTTGTCGACAAGAAAGATAGACACAAGACAGCTTTCAGCACAAGTTACGGGCACTACGAGTTCAAGCGTATGCCATTCGGGCTCAAAGGATCCCCCGCCACATTCCAACGCCTGATGAATTTCGTCTTGACTGGCCTACAAGGCCTTGAATGTTTTGTCTACCTAGATGACATTTTCATCTATGGTAAAAATCTAAATGATCACAACGAAAAGTTGAGAAAAGTCTTCAATAAGTTGAGAAAAGTCTTCAATAAGTTGAGAGAGAACAACTTAAAACTGCAGCCAGAAAAGTGCCAGTTTCTACGAAGAGAAGTTATTTACCTAGGACATAAATGTTCTAGTGAAGGTGCACTACCCGACCCAAGAAAGACGGCCTGCGTCCAAACATTTCCTGTTCCTAGAACAGTAAGTCCAAACCTTTTTAGGGCTTGCCAACTATTACAAAAATTTATCCCAGATTTCTGTAAAAAATGGACGTCCAATTACTAATTTACTCCGAAAGGATGTAAAATTCACGTGGACTGAAAAATGCCAAGAAGCATTTCAAAGCATAAAAAATGCTTTAATTTCCCCACCTCTCTTAATTTATCCTGATTTTTCCAAACCATTTAATCTCACTATGAACGCAAGTAATGAGGCCTTAGGTGCTGTCCTTTCTCAAGGAGAAGTCGGAAAGGACCAGCCCATTGCCTACGCAAGCCGCACTTTAAATAAAGCCGAACGTAGTTACTCCACCACAGAGAAGAAGTTGTTGGCTATTGTCTGGGCAACAAAGAATTTCCGATGCTAACTTCAAGGCAGGAAATTCACGGTCTACACAAACCACAAACCTCTCAAAGGTGTCTTCAATGTGAAAGACCCAACTTCCCGTTTGGTGAGATTTCACCACAAATTATCCGAATTCGATTACAATATCGAATATAAACCAGGGAATACAACACTACTGCCGATGCACTCAGTCGCATCCCTCAAGCATTAAAGGAAGACGATTTAGGCAACACCTTAACGGTAAAAGCCCTAGTCCACCACAGCATGGACTCAGATGTGGAGGAAAATAATTCCCCAAAGACGAAAAGTAAGAAGAAATCCGCTCATTGTTTCGTATTGACTCGAGCCCAGAAACAAAAAAGCCGAGGAGGTTAAAAACGGCTCCAATACGGAGACAAACGAGCACACGAAAGCGCATCAAAGCGAATTCCAGGCTCTCGAACTAAACATACCTACCCCAGCAACGCTTGACCAAAATATAATTACAGGGAAGACACCCGAAGTAATTACGAGCTTAGCGACATCAAAAGATACATAAAAAAATGACCAAAGTGCCAGACGACGAAAGCATCTCCCCAGTCTAAAATGCCGATGGTAATCACGGACATCGCAGAACAGCCATTCGACAAAGTTTACCTAGATATCGTAGGTCCACTAGAAGAAACCACATCAGGTAACAAATATATCTTAACCTTCCAAGATAATTTAACAAAATTTGTCGATTGGTATGCAATACCTAATGCGGAAGTAGTCACAGTAGCGCAAGTTTTCTTTGACTAAATCGTGGCACGCTATCGCATACCCAAAAGGATAGTCACCGATAAGGGAACAAATTTCCTGAGTGAACTGTTCAAAAAGGTATGTAAGCTTCTAAAGGTAAAGAAGTTACAGACTTCGGCATACCACCCACAGTCTAACGGAGCACTAGAGCGTGCCCACAGACCGCTGATTGAATACCTGCGAACAAGCGTAGACGAAAATCCCAAAACATGGGACCAATTCCTACTAACCGCTGCATTCGTGTATAATAATAGTGTACACGAGGGTACTAAACTTACCCCAGTGGAATGCCTTTACGGCTTCACAGCGGATGTCCCATCAAATTTAAAACGGGATCCCGAACCCGTTTACAATCACGAGAGCTATTATCATATACTAAAGTATAAGCCCCAAAAATCATACGCCACGGCAAGAAAGAATTTATTACCGAGTAAACAGCGCTCAAAGGGGTACTATGATAAGACAGTGCGACCCCTAACTTTCCACATAGGAGATAAGTTTCTCATTAAAGTCGAAAGCAGGAAACATAAGCTTTCCGAAATCTGGGTAGGACCTTATCAGGTAACTGCTATACCAAGCGGAGTGAACACCACAATAAAAATTGGTAAGCGTATTGTAACGGTACATAACAACCGTCTAAAACCATACTTCGAATGAAATAAACATGTTGTCACAGAACCAGGTTGACTCAAATTCCTAATCTGTCTGTTTCAAATTAATCCCATTTTAACGCCTCTCAGGAACACTTGCGTTGGAGCCACTACACTGCCTGGTCTAATAACGGCACGAAATAAGTAAAGTCATACTTAAAGGATTATTTTCTTCCTCCGAATTGTCCGCAGAAATGGCGCTACAAATTATTGCAATTGCCCTCCTCATCCAGTACGCGACAGGAGAAATCGCCGACAAACCCTATGCTATAACCAAGCTAAATAGCTCGGGCAAATTCTTCGAGGATCTAGGAAGCCTCATGGTGTATCATAACACTTGGAATGTTCTCACGGAGATAGAATTGGATGAGTTAGACACACAGATAAAACTAGCGGAACATGCAGAACATTTAGTGCATAAACTCTGCATAAATATCACGGACAAAGAAGACCTGTGCAAAGTGCAGCAACCACACATACACGCTATAATAGATAGCGTACAAAAGCGCACGAGAACCATTAAGGAATTAGTTCCAGGAAGGCGTAAGGCCAGATCACTATTCGACGGAATAGGCAATGCTATGCACTATTTATTTGGTACCATGGATAGTAACAACGAGAAGGAGATATAGAGCCGCTCAGATGAAATTGAATCGAACACACAAGCCCTAGCTGAGCTAGAGAAACATCAAATAAGTGTTGTTAAAACTACCTTGGAACAGATTCAAAAACCATTGGCTATATTAATGGATGGTCAGCAAAACATAGCACACCAGATTAACGATCTCCATACTGTGACTGAGGACCTAACCAGAAGGCAGCTGAGGCAAGAGATCATATCGAGCTTATTGCTTCAAATCATCGAAGTCGAATACCGTCAACAAGCCCTTCTTGACATTATAATAGCCACTAAAGGCAACCATATTCACCCACTTCTCGTGTCTCCAAAAAATTTGCTGGATGTATATCGAAAATCAACTTCGAAATGTCTAAACGACCAAAATTGTTTATCGATTCTGTACCAATCAGCAGGAGCTCAGTCCCAATTTTTGATTCCCCCAAAATGAGGCTACGGCAAGTCCGATGCTTTCCAGTACCACAGCCAGCAAATTATTCCATAATTCCAGACCCTGGATATTCTTGTGTGGCAAATAGCGCTCACACACAGGAGTTCCTCTTATTTAAACGTGAGGATCTGAAAAGCTTCAAGAAAGTCACTCATAGCATTGAGGGAAATACATATATAGGTCGACTAAATACCCCCATAATTAAGGCAACAACCTCAGATGAATGTATAGTGAAAGTGTTGTACAATCCTTTAAATGAAGTGCCCAAGTGTAGGTCTAGAGTACAAGTTCCCCAGAAAGACATGTTGATAAAGTTAAACAAGCCCAATGCGTGGTTATTTTCGTTTATTACCTCCACGGTACTACATATCACATGTCGAGATCACTTTGCCATCTCAAAATTGGAGGGGCAGGGGATACTAGAGATAACGCAACCATGTCAGGTTCAAATAGGGGAAAAGGTGCTAAGGTACGAAGGTGAAAATAAACACCCTCTCAAAATTACTCAGCCTAAACAATTTCCTGAGCTGAATCATTCGTTACTCAACCTGAATCTAGCCGAAATGTTACCCAACTCTCAAAACCAAAGTGTACAAACCGAAATCATAACAGGGGACGATATCAATAAATCAATCTATACTGGCACAAATTCGCTGGAAGATTTCCAGTACAAATTAGACCAGTATAGTAACAAGGTATCAAGCAGACAATCACACATCCTGTCTACAACCTCTATATCATTTACGAGCCTACTTGTCCTGGCCATAATGATAGTTGTAGTAGGGAAATATCTACACCCTGTTATCATTAAGATGAGAAACAGGCAAATCAATCACAAGGTAACCCCGAGATTTCAACAGAGGTAATCCCTTTAGAAGAGCAAACTCCGGCTCCTCAAGCCAGTATAAGGCGAGCTAAAAGTCTACCTATGATCAAGTCGGTACAGCTAGTTTAAAAGGTGCGAACACCGACACTGTCAACATGTACCACTCAATCAAATTAAACATAGAACAAGCAAAAGTAGACCTGGTAAACAATGTAGAGAAAAAATGCATTATAATTAAATATTAATAGAAATAGAAAAAATAAGAGTTAAGGGAAAAATTCATGAAAAATAAATAAAAGAACGAAATTAAAGATAAAGTTCATTAGAATAGAATATTAGCAGAATAATAGAAAAAAAAGAAAACTGCACTAAAATTTAACATGAATACAAATAAAGAATGAAAGAAACTCTACTTAAAGCAGAAGAAGTTATATAAAAAAAAAAAAAAAAAAAAAAAATTATGTATATATATAATAGTTGAAATGTCAAAATAAAACAATAAATAAATAGAATGTAGTATATACCTACTAGCTGAAAATATAAATAACTAGCATTAAATTAAATACAGAATACATGAGGCTTAAGAGTGTAAATAACTTGGTATTTGAAAAGAAAACAAATTAACCACAAGCTACAATTAAAAGCCAAATTAATTACTTAGATAGTAAAAATTAAATAAACCTATAGTAAAAACCACAGCTCAACAAAAATGGTTTACCAGGCTACTAAAAATAAAAAGAGTAATAATAATAATAAATAAATCTAAAGATAGCATTAATCTAACCTAGCCAATACAATAGACTAAAAACAAGTAGTCGTAAATAGGGTAAAATCAAAAAAAATATAGTAAACCAAAATAATTTTGTGAACCAAGCCGATCACCACCCACTGGCTCCCGGCGGGGACCCACCCAACGTCCCATGAGTACAGCGCAAAAGCTTGTTATTACACTTGAAGATAGATAGACCAGCCATAGTAAACCTAAAATTAGACAAAGATATAGGGGCCCCCACCAATCAATACCTGCAAAGGGAAACGGGAGTATACTAAAATGAACCGCAAATGTGCAATAGTAGAAAAAGACTTTTATTAATAAAATGGAAGAAGAAGAGAAATAGGATAGATACAAAAAAATTATATAAAATACATAGGCTGGGATTGACTCCTCTGGAGTTAGTTCTCGGTCCTGGCCTCTACCTCAGCAGCGATAAGGTCAGCAGCGCCGGGGGCGGAGTAGCCATTAGCTTCCGGAGAAGGGCTGTCAGCGGTGGAAAGAAGACAGGGTAGCAGTAGGCGAAAAGTCCATGCACCCAGCTGATAACAACAGCTCCACCTACAAAAAAAAAAAAACAAAACAAAAAACTGGGGTAAGCCAAAGAAACCTGTTTCGTTACAGCAACAACAAAACGAAAACTTACCACAAACCGTCCAAGTTTGGCCCTGATGGGGATAGAGTTGCAGGCGAGCCTGGTAATAATAACCCGCGGTGGCCTCGGCACCCCCAGGTGGTAATGGAGCGCCTACGGGTCCTCCTCAAGATGAGCCGGATGGGGCCCCGCCACCCAGGTACAAAGTGCAGAACGTATATCCCATATACGACGATGGAAAGCTTGGCGGGACTCCGGAACACATGTTCAGCGTCTACGATCTCGGCAACCAGCATCATGGTGTCTATTCTAACTCAAACTAAACTCGAATGAGCCACAATGCACACCGGATAAGCGAGTTGGCTCAGATAAGAAAAGGGCACCTGGAAAATGCAAGATCGGCACAAATCCTGATACAAAGTTATCCCCGAGAGCTATTCGTCTTCAAAGAATAGCTCTCATATTCAAGGGGGGAAGGCATGTTGTATATGTGAAAAGACATATACACATATACATATCCTAAAACATAAAACTTAGTACAAAATTTTCAATAAGCTAACCATGCTTATCTTTTAAAAAGTGAAGAAAAATTGCATCAGCAATTTTCTTCACATGCCACAAAATTTAACCATATTATTCCCATGGCAAGTTTTGCCTTCACCAAAATTTGCCATGGAAATATTTTAAATTAATAAAAATAAAACAAAAAGACAAATCTTACCTCCAGTAAGATTTGTCAAGAAAAATGTAATATGTAGGTAAATACGTACATACATATTGCACAAAAAGCTTTCGTCGTGAGAAATGCGCGCCGCCGAAATACATTGTATGATATGCGCGGCGCGATTTCAGAACGACGGGACGGTGGCTGGTGTTGACAAATGCGTAAAATGTGATCAAGTTAGTGAGTTGACTTTTGGTTTTGATCAGGTTCGGCACTTCACGAAAAGAGTTATATTAAAAAAAAAAAAAGAGTTGTATTATTTAAAAGAGAAGAGTTGATTTTGAACTAGAAGAGGATTGTGATATACGTCGAGTAAGGCTGACTGGGTACGTCGTCGGTGCGGTTGGTTAATCTTTAGAAAACGTAAAAGGAAGTATTCCAATACGACTTAGATTAGACACAGAAAACAAAGTTGGTTGTGATTTTCAAAAATATAATAGAAAGTGTTTGTTAACAGTAAGATTAGGAAGTTGTGAAAGAAGTATTTTTTTGATTAAACCAAGGTTAAATATAACAAATAAGTGAGTTGTCATTTAACAAAAAAAAGTGCGAACAGAAGTTGAGTTACGCCCTACTTGGGTGATTTTTTGGATACGAAGACGGCGGATTCCTACATTAACAGGTACATAACAATACTGTTAAAAAGTACAATAGAAAATCATGAATAAATTTCAAGTTGCATTTCGAGAGTGTAAAAAGAATGCTAGGAAACGACATTTTGAGAGCTGCATCGAGCAAATTAAAGCATTGAGAGCGCTACTCAGAGCTCCTCGTCGAGGTGCAGGAATTACTCTCGTAAGAAGAAGTGATTTTGTAAAGTGGGAGGAAATAAAGACAGCGTTCGCAGACAGAATTCGACAAGGTGTTATTGTATATTTAAAACATATCGACCTGAAGCTATTTATGCAAGACGCAGCCAAATTATTTACGCGTCGTGTTAAAAATACCTTAAAACATTATTTTAGTATTAAAGTTTCTACAACGTTTTGCGGTGAATTTGTTAAAGAAACTGTTGACAATGAAATTATAAAGGACGTTAAATATTTCCAAGCGAGAAGTGCTCTAATTAGTGCAAACGATAATTTAGAGGAGTGGTTTAAATCAAACATTTTGGATCCAATACGCACCCAGCTCGAAGAATTCCAGGAAAAATATAGTGCCTGGGCACTTTCACTCTATAATACATCTAGCAGTACACATCAACAAGTTTGAGAAGCTTCGAGGATCGTCGAATATACCCCTACCAAAGAAAATTGCATCAATGTACAAAATAATGATGAAGCATGCTTCGCATGGGCTGTAATATCAGCGCTATTTCCTGCGGCAACAAAAAGTAACTCCGCTAGGACCTCATCATACCCACATTATTCAACTGTACTTAATTTAACTGGAATAACATTTCCCATGACATTTAAGCAAATTACGCAATTTGAAGACCAGAACGATTTATCAATAAACGTATTCATCGTAGAGAAAGAACGTTCCTTCACAACACTGCCAGTTAGACTTGCGAAACACAGGATGAAGCGACATGTAGATCTATTAATGCTAGAAGATGACTATGACCAGGCTGATGATCATATGGATGATGATGATGATGCTGGCAGATATCATTTCTGCTGGATTAAAAATCTTTCGCGCCTCATATCGAAACAAATTTCGAAACATGGTGGGCGTAGAAGGCATATTTATGATAGATGTTTGCTCTACCTTTACTCTGAAGAAAAATTAGAATCACACACTCCTGAATGCGAGAAGCAAAATGTTTGTAGGGTTATGTTTCCATCAGAGGAAAAGAAATGGCTGGAATATTAGAATTATAACCAGAAGAATCCAGTCCCGTTTTGTGTGTATGCCGATCTTGAGTCAATATTGAAGTCAATTCAGGGAAACGATCAAAATACACAGCGAATCCAGGAACATGAAGTTCGAAGCATAGGACTCTATTTCCACTGCAAACATGATGCTAAGCTCTCATATTACAGAGCATATCAAGGTAAGAATGGGAAACAATGGTTTGCATTTGAATTGCGAAAAATTGCATCCATAGTTGTACAGGAAAAGCTGAACATCATGCCAATGCAACCCCTGACTAAAGAGGAAAAGCGTTCACATATGGAAAATACTTGCTGCCATATATGTGAAAAAACGTTTTCAGCTGATGAGGAACGAGTTCATTGCCACTTAATAGGTAAATACTGATAATCATAATTCAATTGATTTTTTCATAAATTCTTTTAACAGGAAAATACCGAGGGCCAGCGCATAACGCATGCAACCTCATGTATAAAGATAACACCATAGTTCCTGAACAGAATTCGACGGTGTGTTGAATTAAGTTTATTATAACGACGTATGTGTTGAGTTAAATTTACTTGGCTTGGCTTATCCTCTTACCACTGGCGGGGAATGGAAAAGCGCTGGGTTGCTTGGGAATTTGGTAAAGAAGCACTCAACGTACTTGATAATACTCGTTATATTTATTTAAACCTATAGGCTATTTATAATAAAGAAAAAATGCTAACATGCCAATAATAACAAAATTATGTTTAAAAAGAAATAATTTCTACATAGCAGAGCTACGTTGAATTATTTCAACTTAGATTAAAAAATAAAAAGAAATGTATGGTCAGCTTTTGTTTTAAAAAGAAATAATTTCTACATAGCAGAGCTATGTTGAATTATTTCAATATAGATTAAAAACAAAAAATCTATGGTCAGCATTTTGACTGATCTGGTAAACCAAAGAAAAAGCGCTCGTACATATGTATGTAGTGTATGTAGAAACGTAAAGATTTTTTTTATACTGTGAATCAATGCAACCGCTTTATGTTGTGAAAGCTATTTTTAGGTCATTTGTGCATTGATTCTAATTATGACGGTAAGGAATTCTTGTTAATTGTTCATGGGATGAACATGTTGGGGCCGGGCGGATGCAAGAACCTTGTCAAATTGTTGCTGAATTGAAGGCTGAGAGTCTGCCTGCGTGCTATGTGAGGAGGGTTGATTTTCATCCTTCTTGTAGGTTTTGAAGAACCACGTCGCAGCTGTATGGACTGCTAATGCCTTGTGCATTGTTTGGGTGAATGGTGGCTCTGTTGCTAGTGTATAATCCATGATCTGTTGATTTGGATGAATTAATACTCCAGATTGGAGGATGTGAGAGACCTCTGTGGTTTTGATTTCTATTATCACCGCAGATGTTTTCTTTATTTGACTCGTGACAACCTCAAATTGTTGATCTATCGCAGTTTTCAGGGTTATTTCTTTTGTTTTTAATGAACAGTCCTCATGAAGGTGGATGATTCCAGTGTCATTGAGAAGCAATTCTTTTCTTGTTCCGTTGCAGATTATTGCTACAACCTTGGGCTCCTTGGTGTTGTATAGCCAGGTATTTTTCATCATCAATGCATTCCAAACAGTTCCAGTCAGCTGCACCTTCCTCATTTCACAAATAGATGCTGTATGGCGATTGTAAAGCTCGTCAACAATACACGATGGACTGTCATCAATGCTATGCACAAATGTCGGAGCGCAAAGATAGGTGTGATTACCTATCATTGTACATGATTTCAATTCTTCCTCTTTTAAGTTAAAGTAGAGTTGGTGATTAAAGTTGACAGCAAAAGTGGATAGTTTCAGGTCTATAATAGCAAACGAATTGTTATTGATCATTTGTGGTATTTCTTTCTATTATGTTCAGGTAGCCATACAGTTTTAGTGTATTATTTTCTGCCTTGATGTCTAGTCGAGGTTGAGGTGTTTCTGATATGAGGAGATTAGAGCCTAGCTTAATTGAAGTATCCTGTTTTGCCCTTTTGATTTGATGTGGCGTAATAAAGTCTAGGAGATGACCGTGTTGGTGAATGGTATTCAACCATCGTTTATATTTTTCTGCTAACTCGTCATAGTAATCTTCAGCGCTGAGATAGGTGGATATTACCTCAATGCTGATCCTGTTGTGGTCGGCCTTGCTGAACCATGTAGCCATTTCATTAATTGAGGCAATGACTTGAGACAATCGTAAGTCGAGCTGTTTCAGCTTCTCGCCAATGATGTAGTTATATTGGTTGATCTTGGAGTTAATGAGCAATACCTGGTGGTTAGTTGTTTGTAGAAGGCCTTCCTGATTATGCTGCAGTAATTCTAAGTCTGTGTAAACCTTGTCATTGACCCCAAAAATGCTTGTTAGTACATCTCCGAGTAGACCTCTCCTTCCTCTAGACTTACGCTGGGCTAGTTGAATGATTTCATCAGTGACCTTCATCAGGTTTTAGCTTCTTGCTGACATATGTTCAAAAAGTATACCACAGTGAGTGATGTCAGTAAGAGTTTTAGTTTTCTCGCACATATCTCTTATTTGGGTCCAGGTTCTGTCTATCACTTTTCGATCTTCAATTACCTCGCTTGTTGGAAAGGTAATCTGAAGCCTAAGGTTTCCTCGTTTGATTTGTGCAGAACCCAAGTTCCCGATATACAAACCAGTTTTGGGATGAAAAATCTCGTAACTCTGTCCAAAAGCTGTAGCTATCCAGTACTGTACTATAAAAACTGAGTGTAGTAGCTTAGTAGCCCACGTGCAGGGTGCAATCTTAATTTTCCTTCTTTTTGGTGAGTGTGCCTGGCTTATGCCTAGCTTTAGAAAGGGTTGTCAATGGGCAAGAGTTTTGATCTCAGGTGCTCTTGACGATGTGTATGTATCGATGGGTAGCTGACAAAGTTTGTTGAGCGGACGCTTCTTTATGTCGTTTTTGTATTTGACTGACACAATCTGGTCGATACCATCTTCTCCTGGGTGAAGCTGCACAATTCGACCTAGTGACCATCTTTGTGGTGGTAAATTTTCGTGTTTCACTAGTACCAGCTCGCCGATATCAGGATTATTGCCTTCGGTTTTCCACTTGCTCCTTTGTTGTAGCAAGGACAGATAGTCTCGCGACCATCTATTCCAAATATCTTGCTGTAGTTTGGTAACTAACTTCTACCTCTGATGAACCTGCGTGTTGCTTATATCGGGCTCTGGTGGTGCTATTATCGGTCGGCCAATCAAAAAGTGGCCTGGTGTTAATGGTTCTAAATCTGTGGGATCACTCGACTGTTGGCAAATTGGTCTCGAGTTTAGACAGACCTAAACTTGGTACAATATCGTGCTAAATTCTTCGTATGTCAGCAGTGTTTCGCCTAGAACTCGCTGGAGATGGCCTTTGACTTATTTAACACCAGCTTTCCAGAGACCCCCGAAATGTGGGCTGCCAGATGGGATAAACTTCCACTCTGTCCCGTTATTTGCTAGAACCTCTGCAGCTTGTCTGGTGGTGTGATCAACTGCAAGCTTCAGCTCTTTGTTCATTTTGTTTCGTGCGCCAACAAAATTCGTTCCATTGTCACTTATATTTCCCTGCAATTTCCCCGGCGTGCAACAAATCTTTTATATGCCTCTAGAAAGCTATCTGTAGTAAGATCACTGACTAATTCGCGGTGAACTGCCTTGGTCACCATAAATATAAATAGGGAGATATAGCCCTTTATAGATTTGGTGCCTCTTCCTTTTGACAGTTTTGTCAGGAAGGGTCCAGCATAATCAACCCCACAGTGGGAGAATGGTGGGGAAGGAATTATTCTTACAGCTGGTAGGTTTCCCATGAGTTGCTGGGTAGAGTTCTGCCGATGTCTCAAGCATGTTATGCATCTATGTATTTTGGCTTGTACCCTACTTTTGGAATTTATTATCCAGTATTGCATTCTTAGGTAGTTTAGAGTAAGCTGTGTGCCGCCATGTAGAGTCTGGAGATGCGCATGGTCAATGATGAAGTTAGTTACATTGTGGTTCTGAGGAAGTAGAACTTGATGCTTTGCGTTGGCTGAGAGGTTGGCATTCTGTATCCCACCCCCTACTCTTAGAACTCCCTCGTCGTCGACAAATGGATGAAGTGAAAGTAGCTTGCTTGAATTCTTCAACCGGTGTTTATTTCTTCAAAGAACGATTCTTGCTGCACAATTTTGACTATGCACGTTTTAGAGATTCTTAATTCTTCTGTGGAGAGATGTTGGATCTTTCTTTGGGCCTTTGGTAGCCTGCAGTTATTGATGAAACGTTTGACAGTATGCTATTACTCTTACTTGATGCGTTAAGGTAGAGCAGTTAGATATGTCTGCGAATTTTACTGCTGCATGTAAGATCCTGCTGAATCTTTGGCCCACTGTGTAGTAAGTCATTAAGGCTATATCCAGATTCAGTTTTGCATGATGCATAAAATACAACGCGTGTTTTGGTGGTCGTGCTATCCTTTTTAAACGCAGCATGATGTGGCAAGTAATATACCATAGATACATCTCCCTTATATAGTTTTGCTGGACTCATATGCCCCAAAGCCAGATGTTCCTTCAAGGAGTTGTTGTATTCAGTTTGTAAGTCTGGATTTTTGCTTAATTTCTTCTCCATCTGGATTAGGCGGGCAATGGCTACCTTTTTAGATTGGCCTAACTGTCCCTTATCATTTTTAAAAGGCAATTGTACCACGCATCTTCCTTCCTCATCTCGTTTATGCATTTTTCTGAAGTGTTCTTCGCATATGTCATTAGTTTCAGTTGCTGGAACACTGTCTTCAATTTTCCAAAATTTTTCAAGTTGTTCCTGAATTTCTGCTTGTGATAGAAGACTTGTTAGTTCGGTTGTTTCTTGCCAGGTATTAGGGATACTGCCAAAAACAATCCATCCTAATTTGCTATTTTGGGCTGCTGGTTGTCCTGTTCTGACACCTTCAATTAGAATATTAGCATAAACGTCAGCTCCCAGAAGCAAATCAATGGAACCTGGTTTGTTGAAATTTGGATCAGCCAATACCATGTTTTCGTATTTCTTAATGTTGATTCCAGTTAAGTGCGTTTCAGGAAGGTAGGAGTTTACTTTGGACAAGACGAGTGCTTCCACTGACAGGTAATTGTCTTGTTTGTTTCGGAGTTGGAGCTTGATATTTACCTTGCTGGAGATTTTGGCAGACTCAGATTCCCCAACTCCTATTATTGTTGCTTTGATTGGATGCTTTTGGAGCTTCATGGTTTGAACAGCCTCTTCTGTTATCAGAGAAACCTGTGAACCAGGATCTATCAGTGCTCTAAAAGACTCTATTTGTCCAAATGCATTTCTCAGCCTCACTACGGCAGTGGGTAATAATACGTGTGTAATTCTGGTGTTACTGGTGTGAAAGGTCATGATATCTTTTGTTGTGGATATTGATTCATTCCCACATTGACGTGTATTTGTCGTTAAGTGAGCTGCTAGATTGTTTTAATCTGTAGCAGGTGTTTGAGTGGAATTGAAACCTTTTTCGTTGTTTCGATGTAATAAGCTATGTTGCTTTCTTTTGCAAAAAAGGCAGGTTTTCGTTGATTTGCACCTTTCTGTCTTATTATGTGTTAGACAATTAAGACAAAGATTGTTTTGTTTGACCACTGCGTGTCGTTGGTCAATTTCCATTAGCTTGAATTCTCCGCATTGATAGATATTGTGAGCCTTCCTGCATACGACACATGTATTCTTAAATGTAGTGTGGAATGTTTTCTTTAAATTTCTGGTATAAACATCTGATCTCGGTTGTTTTGAACTTTTAATAGAGTCTAAAACTTGAAACTGTTTTTCTAGGAATTCTGGCAACTCCTGAACAGATGGCATTTTACGAGGATGTGGGAGGCTTTCCTCAAATAATCGAAGGCTTTCTAAATCTAGCTTCCTCATTGCTATACACACAATTATAGGGCCCCATTCGTCCGTATTGCAGTTCAGGTTTTTTGATGCCTCTACGCATTCCCTTAATAGGTCAGATAATATTATAATGTCTTCCTGACATCTATGCTCAGTCTTTTTGGCGTCTATTATCGTGTTCACATAGGTTGTGATTATTTTCAGTAATTAATTGTAAGGCAGTGTTGTAGTCGTTACTACTTAATTGCAGGTGAGAAATTAGTCTTTTTGTTTCTCCTTCTAAGTGATAAATGAGATATTGCATCTTCTCAACGTTACTAAGGTGAGGGTTGTTGTGGATGACATTCGAAAAAAAATCAATGAAAGATTTCCATTCGCTATAATCTCCGTTGAACCTAGGAATTTTCACTGGTGGTAACTTGGGGAAGTTATTTAACCTTGGAAGCTCTTGATGTGGAAAGGTTGATGTAAGTTGTTGTTTGAATCGGAGACCCGTTAACCATTGTCGCAGTAGTTTTGGTAGATGTTGCTATAGAAGATACTGCTGGAGGAATTGGTGCCATTGCAGTAACTGGAGAAGGTGATGGTGTAGTTTTTGTACTCGTATTTGGTACAGGCAGGTTGCTTGAAGTTTCAGTAGGAAAGTTATAGTTGAAGCGTGACTCTGGCTCTCTTTGTTTGGGGTCACTTTTGGTTGTAGGTGTAGTTTTAGCTGGTTGTTCATCTACTGGATTTTGTGTTTTTCCTGTATCATCTTGATAGTTTGCGTACATTTCAATACCACCCTTGTATAATTCAAACGTCTGTCCGAACAAGTCCTCAGTATGGTACGGATGCTCTTGTGGTATGATGTTCTTGATCTCTTGATGAAGAGATGTGAACTTAGACCACTAATCGTGCAAGTCCTTTGTTTTTTTATGAAGTATTGATCTGTTTTCCTTTCTATGGAGTCTTTCGTAAAGTTTCTGATAATATCTGATACACTTTTAGCTATTGCTTTTTGAGATTTTATGTATTCTTCTAACTTCGTCATTATTTTGTTTCTTGGTAGGGATTCTTGTATGAAGCTGATACGATATTTCTATTTGTCTCTGAACTTTCGTAGAAATGCTTTGGATCCAAAAGACTTCTCTGTGTGATCAAAACCCTGCAGACGTAGATAACAGCTAGATTTAACAGAGTGTCAAATCTTAGTGTCGGTATTTTTTTATAAGATGATGCTCCGAGAGTTCTCACAAATGAGAAAGCTGGTCTTTTGGCGTTGGTTTTAACACTCTGGTTGAGCGTGAAGTAGAGCTAGATTTAACACTGTGTTAAGTCTGCTGTAGCGATGATGTGATTCAGCTGGATAATTGTAAAAAAGACCTAGATTCAACAGTGTGTTAAATCTTTAGTTATTCTCTTTTTCTCGGCTCGAAGGACCATGAACAGAATTCAACGGTGTGTTGAATTAAGTTTATTATAACGACGTACCGAAACTCAACAGTGTGTTGAGTTAAATTCACTTGGCTTGGCTTATCCTCTTACCACTGGCAGGGGATGGATAAGCGATGGGTTGCTTGGGAAGTTGGTAAAGAAACACTCAACGTACTTGTTAATACTCGTTATATTTATTTAAACCTATAGGCTATTTATAATAAAGAAAAAATGCTGACATGCCAATAATAACAAAATTATGTTTAAAAAGAAATAATTTCTACATAGCAGAGCTACGTTGAATTATTTCACCATAGATTAAAAAATAAAAAGAAATGTATGGTCAGCTTTTGTTTTAACAAGAAATAATTTTACATAGCAGAGCTATGTTGAATTATTTCAATATAGATTAAAAACAAAAACATGTATAGTCAGCCTTTTGACTGACCTGGCAAACCAAAGAAAAAGCGCTCGTACATATGTATGTAGTGTATGTAGAAACGTAAAGATTTTTTTTATACTGTGAATCAATGCAACCGCTTTATGTTGTGAAAGCTATTTTTAGGTCATGATTGCATTGATTCTAATTATGCCGGTAAGGAATTCTTGTTAATTGTTCATGGGATGAACAGATCCAGACATATAGCTACATCTTTCCCTGGAAAATTTGATCTCTTACCAATAAACAAGGAAAGATATATCTCGTTCACCAGGCACATGGAAGGCAGCAATATAAAATTCAGGTTCATCGATTCCTTCCGTTTTATGGCTGAATCTTTAGATAAGCTATCATCGTTGCTGCAAATTGATAAATTAAACACTACAAGATCAGAATGGCAGGGATTGGAAGATGACACTCTCAAACTTCTTACGCGCAAAGGTGTCTTCCCATATGATTTTATTGATGATTGTTATAAATTAGATTTCCGGAGCTTACCAACACAGGAAGCGTTCTACAATAAACTGACTGACAGTTCTATATCTCCTTAGGAGTACAATCATGCTGAAGAGGTCTGGCAAAAATTTGAAATACAAACACTTGGTGAATATTCAGATCTATACCTTAAGACTGATGTTCTCCTATTGGCTGATGTGTTTGAGAACTTTCCAGAAGTGTGCCTAAAGACATACAATTTAGATCCAGCACATTATTACACCATGCCAGGCCTAACATGGGATGCTCTGCTAAAATACACCAAAGTGAAACTAGAGCTGATATCCGACGTAGATATACTGCTATTCATAGAGAGAGGCAGTCGAGGTGGTATAAATCAATGCTCGAATAGATATAGTAAAGCAAATAATACATATATGGATGATTTTAAGCCTGAGGAGAAAGAGAAATCCTTGAGGTATTATGATGTGTATAACCTTTATGGATGGGCCATGTCACAGCATTTACCAACCGGAGGATTCAAATGGATTGATGTTCCCAATATTCACGTCTCCGAAATTCCTGATGATTCTCCAACTGGATACATATTCAAAGTCGACTTGGATTATCCTCAACATCTACATGATAAGCATAAGGACTTACAGTTTTTCTCCGAGCATTCTGCACCACCTGGAGCAAAATTAGAAAAGCTTTTGACAACATTAAATCCTAAAACCATATATGTTATACACTACCTAAATTTGAAGCAATGCTTATTACATGGACTCATCCTGAATAAAGTGCACCGGGTTCTTCAATTCGAACAATCAGCATTGCTTAAACCATATATTGACTTAAAGACTACCAAACGGAAGCAGGCTACAAGCGATCATGAGAAGGACAGCTATAAAAAGATGAATAATGCAGCTTTTGGTAAGACCATGGAAAATGTACGCAAGTATAGCGATATTAAGCTTTGCATGAAGTGGGAAGTTCGCTATCGTGCAAAAGCTCGGATTGCGGCACCCAACTTCCACAGTGCAACGATATTTGATGAGAATTTATTTGCTGTGGAATTAAGGCTACTCAAAATTTTATTCAATAAGCCTCTCTATATTGGAATGGCAGTTATGGAAATTTCAAAGATATGCCTCTACGATTTCCAGTACAGTTTTATGCAGCGTAAATTTGGAGATAAATGTAAAGTCATGTATACAGATACAGATTTTCAAATATAATATGAACTTGAAGAGAAAAATGCATATGAGTTTATGGCCGAAAATATTAAAAAATTTGATACAAGTGATTACCCAGAAGATAATGAATTCAGTTTACCACTCATGAAGAAAAAGATTCCTGGTTTAATGAAGGATGAGCTTAATGGGAAAATCATGAGCGAATTTGTAGGCTTGCGCTCGAAAATGTACAGTCTGCGTATAAATGATGGTAAAACTGTAACGAAAGCAAAAGGAGTAAAGACTAATGTAGTCCAGAGGCATATCAATTTCGGAGACTACGTCGAATGTTTGAATAACAAGCGAGTATTAACTGCTAATCAGAGCTCCATACGATCGCATAACCATAAAGTCTACACTACCAACCAAAAGAAGATTGCATTGAGTCCATATGATAACAAGCGGTATATTATGAGTGGGACAACGGATACTCTACCATGGGGACATTACTCTATTTAATCCGAACAGCAAGGAGCAGACGCAGAAAACATATAACCTAAGGCTTGTCTAAGATATGTATTGTAAATAAAAATCGTATTATAGCTGAAATACCATTTAATGAAATAGTTTGTTTTAATTGTAAGTATTATAGTTTCTGATATACATTATTGTAAATTAAAGAAAGTATTATTACAGTTATAAGGAAACCGATTAAAGGAAGCCCAACCATTGAATGATACACTAAGAATTAAATGTTAATATTTTTCAATTGATAATAAATCAATAATGATATTTTATATATGGTATTCTTTTTATTTAATTTCCCTACTAGATCCAGAGCTCCCGAATAATATTTGCCCACTACAGGGAGCTCCTCATCGGGCGGTTGAGCGTGTTACCCAGAATATTAGGACGGCTTGAGAAAAAACATTTACACGTCGGCTCGACCTCGACCCCTGGCATCACCTTTGAAACCGGAAGGGCGTCTGACCCTTAACCTTCATCCGGGATTGTATTATATATATAAGTGTATAATCAAGCGCATCATAGGGAACTCCGATTTTGCTCATGATGGGGATTCCGTCTGTCGATCAGACCAGTTTGAAAAGCTGTTAATCTGTTATCTGGCCTATTGAAAAGAGCTCGCGCAATTATTCCAACATGAGCGAGATTAGAGACGAATGGAAGCATTAAGGCATATAAGTAAAATTCAACAAGTAAATCGAAGGTCTTTTAATAAAAGGCGTAAAGAAGCACACCAAAACAATGTGGGAGACTTGGTGGCAATTGCTCGTACACAATTTGGAAAAGGTCTTAAGATCAAGCCAAAATATTTCGGACCTTATCGCATAACACGTATTAAAGGCAATGAACGATATGACGTAATATAACTCGGGAGCTATGAAGAACCGCGATCTACGTCAACAGCAGCTGATTACATGAAGCCTTTCTCAATATACGAGTCGGATACAGAAGACAGTGAGAGTGAAAACGAATCAATATGTAGTGAGGGAAATGCGGAAGCATACCAAATGAATACTGAAGTCTAAATTTCAAATTAATACCCATCCAAATTAGTACTTATCCTATATAAAATGAAGTTACCAAAAGAAATGCCTAATTTACTAACATAATTTTCTAAGCCCGAGTAAACAACAAAACTAGATGTAAGCAAATCAAATTATGTGCAAATGAATTAATAATTACAACAGAAGAAGTAAAAAGGAGCTTGAGAGCAAGAAGGAATATTTACATAAAGAAAAATCTAATTCTCTAAATTTAAACGCGAAAGAAGAGCAAACCTAGATATAATTACAAATGAATATAACTTATAGAAAACAAATAAGAAATGAATTTACATAACGTAGATAGGACGGAAACACAATGAATTTGAATAATAAAAGCCCTCGCACTGATATAATGCACTGCATAATCAATAAGAACAACTTAAGTGAGCAGAAGTATAGACTCATTGAAGGCGACATCCTCGGTTCTCTCGATCTCTCTACGAAGAAACATGAAGTACAGATTAAGTTGGGTGATGGTGTCGATGAAGGAATCTACGAAGAATCCATTAATAGGAACTCAATGCCCAACCCGTAAAGAAGTAGCCGACGAAGACGAAGCCTATGAAGATATCACGAAGATGAAGCCATATCTCCACGAAGAAGTAGCCGACGAAGATGAAGCCATAACTCCACGAAGTAGTAGCCGACGAAGACGAAGCCTATGAAGATATCACGAAGATGAAGCCATAACTCCACGAAGAGGAAGCCGAAGAAAAAGTTTACGAAGAAACACCTAAGAAGTCCATATTACATAAGAAGTCAGGTCGTAAATGAAGGACGAAGTCGATGAAGCAGAGAGTCTGTAGGATGTTACAAAACTTTCGCCAGGCGGTCGAAGCGCCAGGAGAGCCGAGTGTAGGATATACATTTTGTTCAGCCCTGCAATTGCACACGAATATCGTACAAAGCAGACAGTGCGAAAAGAGCGAGTTTGAATGAGAGGGGTTATTTGGACGTCAGACACCGAACTGATCAGACGAGTATTCTTTTAACCAAAAATAAAGATTGAGTTGTTATAAGTCGCAGCTTTTATTTAAATTTCTCGCTTTCCCGTAAACTCATATTCCACATGTATATACCATTAATTCATAATTTTATATGTAGGTCAGGCATGAATAAAGGTTCATATTATCATTGTAATAGGAAACCTGATTTCATTCACCTGGCACTAAATTCATTCACCTCGCTTCATGCAAAATAAATTCTTAGTCATTATGATCTAAAGGAAATTAACACCCAGCAATAGCTGATGAATTTATTTTGCATGCAACTTGCAATTTCGCTAGATAAGCAATATCGGAAATTCTTAATTGAATATTGCTTTCTTTTGTTTTTTGGTAGAATAAGTAGTATTGTTAGCAAAATTTGAATATAAATTAACGGCGAGTAATTAATAAATTACCAGTTGTTAATCAAATTTAGAGCGTTTTTATTCAGTATCGCGTAACCCTTCTAGCTTTTCAGGATTTTGGTATTCGGTTAAAGTGCCGTTTATACCACCATCCATAACAGCTAGCAAGCCAGGCAACTGTACTAGCCTTGGTATATCGGTTCAAGTGCCGTTTATACCATCTGCGTTTTAAGGCTAAGAAAATATACGCAAGACAAAAGAGCCTTGTCTTAACAGTAATTGTTCGACTAAATAGGCAGTGCAATGCACTACCTATTTGGCATAACAGACAGTAACAACGAAAATGAGATATACAGTAGATTATGTGAACTTGAATCAAATACACAAGCCCTAGCTAGAGAAACAACAAATCAGTGTTGTCAAAAATACCTTGAAACTGATTCAAAAGCCTTTGTGTATGCTAATGGAGAGACAACAAATATAGTACACCAGACTAACGATCTGCATATTGTAACCGAGGAGTTAACAAGAAGGCAATTGAGACAGGAAATTATATCGAGCCTGCTTCTCCAAATAATAGAAGTCATATACCGACAACAAGCACTTCTGGAAATAATAATGGCTAATGGAACAAATAATATTCATCCACTCTTCCTATCTCCACAAAATTTGCTACGAATATATCGCAAAACAACCTCGTACTGTCCTAATGATAAGAATTGTTTAGCCGTTTTCTACCAAACAGCAGGAGCCCAGTCACGCCTCCTGCAGAACAAATTGGTGGTGAGAATATCTCTCCCAATGTTCATTGCTCCAAAAATGAGTCTGAAGCAAATTCGATGCTATGCTGTACCCAGGTCAGCAAATTATTCTCTAATCCCTGACCCTGGATATTCTTACGTGGCATATAGCGCCCAGACGCAGGAATTTTTACCCCTAAAAAATGAGGACTTGAAAAAATTCAAACAGGTCACCAATAATTTGGAGGAAAAAACGTATATAAGTCGACTTAATACTCCTATGATCTTATCGGCGACTACCAATGCTACTACCAATCCTTTAAACGAAGTGCCCCAATGCAGGCCTAGAGCACAAGTAGCCTAAAAGGACATGCTGACATGCTGACCCGGCATGTGACAAACTTTCGTCCCAGTTTAGCACTAGTGTGCTGTTGGAAGTTGCTTTGGGCACAATTCCGTCTAAATACCTCTTGACCCTCTTTGAACTCGACAGGTCCTGAGATTGTAGGCTCTCGAACCCTGTTCGAACGCATGTTGTAAATTTTCCTGCACTCTCGCACGGATCAATCTCAGTTTGTCCTCAGCATCTACTCTCACCGGCTCATTAAGAGTTCCAAGGCTCCTCAAGATGGAATAGGAGCTGCCATGTTCAATCATTTGTTGACCGAAAAGTGTTGGATAAGGAGAGAAACCAGTAGTTTTATGGAAAGAGCTCCTGAGGGAACTAGCTATTTGGCTCAATTTCTCATCCCATTTCGTATGTTCCTTCCGAATATACGCTCTAATCCCTTACAATAGAGACCTGTTTACTCGCTCTGAGGCATTTGCTTGCGGCGAGTAAACTGCCGTTCGCAAGTGCTTCACCCCATACTTGTCCAGTAATCTGGTAAACTGAGTCGAGCAAAATTGGACTCCATTGTCAGAGACGATCGTTTCTGGGACGCCGAATACGTGGAACACTTCCATCTCAATGAATTGGCACACATTGAGTGTAGATGCTTTTCTCATCGGTTTGAGAATCGGAAATTTTGAAAAGTGGTCAAGAACTATCAGAATGCAGACGTTTCCTTTCACTGATCGAAGATATGGACCCAGAAAATCGATATATAGCTTTTGCTATGTTCGTTCTGTCACAGACTGAATTCTCATAGGAGGTCTAAGACTGGTATTGGGAGCCTTCGTTTCCTTACACACGTCACACGCGCCTACGTAGTTTCTGACATCAACTGTCATTCGTGTTTTCCGTATACCTCCGTGTGAAGCCAGTCGCGGATCATGAGCCCTTGAAATGATGTCGGTGACAAGCCCTCTTGGAATCCAAAGCTTCCAAGCTTGTTCCTCCTAAATCGGATCGCCTGTTCTCGGAACAGTCCGAATGTAAACGAATCCATCCCTGGCGCAAAGATCTGGTAGTTTACCAGAAGTCGTTTTAACCTTATGCCTCAGTTCCTCATATTCCAACGAGTTGAAATATAATAATAATAATAAATTTATTAACGGCCAATGTACAAAGATTACAATATCTTATATACGTACTTCTAATTTTATGCAATGGTCCCTGGTTCAAAATAAAAACTAACTAAAACACATTAAGGTAACGAAATAATTATTAATAAAAGTAAGAATAAGTAATAAACAAATAAATAAAATAATAAAATAAAATAAAATAATGTAAAACAAGTTGTAAAAAAATATACGAATATATACATAAAAACAAACCGAAACATACCACCATAAAAAAATAAATAAATAAATATGGCGAACTAAGGTCAACTTCCGGGCCAGGATCCTCGTTTGTGGACAGGCTGTCACAATGAATGCGTGACAGCGCATCAGGGACGACGTTCAGGCTTCCTTTTCTGTGCTCAATAGTGAATTCGAAGCCCTGAAGCTTCAGACTCCACCGCGCAAGTCTACCGCTGAGGTCCTTTTGAGACATCAGCCATTTCAAGCTCGCATGATCACTATCTTAAACGGCAAGAGTTCTATGAAGGGCCGGAATTTCTGTACGCTCAAGATTGCGGCTAAGCATTCTTGATCCGTGACGGTGTAATTTCTTTGTGCTGAGTTCAAATTTTTCGAGACGTAGGCTATTGGCTTCTCGTGGCCCTCGTCATCTAGTTGAATCAGCACTCCACCAATACCTTGTTGCGCGCATCGCACTATATAACGCTTGGTTTGGTGAAGTCTAGACTCACCAACAAGGGAGCAGAGGTAAGTTTTTGCATTAAAAGACGTCTGGGCTTCAGGTGTCCATTTGAACTGACTAGGGTTTTTCAGGGTGTCTGTAATAGAGGCAGTCAAGTCAGCCTAGTTCGGGATCAACCCCCATCCTGCCATACCTAGTAGGCGTCGGGCCTGCCGAACAGTTTTAGGTGACGGATAGTCAACTATAGCTGAAATTTTGTCAGCGTCAGTTCTCATTCCTCCCTTTCCGACTATAAAACCCAAGTATTTGGTCTCTTTGATACAAAACTTGCTCTTCTCGACGTTGATAGTGAGGCCAGCCATCCTCAAACAATCCGCCATACGGGATAGTAACGTGTGAGATGCGAGTCAAAGTCTGATGACAGAATTAATAAATCGTCTAGATAGACGAGAACGTTCTCACGAAGATCGAAAGGAATGACTTTATCCATGAGGCGGCACATCGTTTGTGGAGCGTTCCATAGGCCGAATGGCATCACCGCGTACTGATAGAGAGGATGACCAGGCACTGTAAAAGCGGTCTTCTCTCTGGAATCAGTGTCTAGTGGGATCTGACAGAATGCGTCTTTCAGGTCCAGGCTCGTTAGTGTAGTTTGCCGGAGGAAGTCGACTTAGAAGAGCGTCTATCTGCGGTAGCGGATAAGCATCCTTCTTCGTAACAGAATTGACCTTCCTGTCGTCAAAACAAAGGCGAACCTTTCCAGGCTTCCTTACCAGAACAACTGGAGAGCTCCAAGGACTCTGGCTCTCCTCTATCACACCCAGTGATAGCATTCGCTCCAATTCGTCATCCATCAAACTTTGTACTGCCGGTGAAATCGGATAAAACCTCTGTTTTATCGGAGCTGCGTCATTCGCTTCAATCCTGTGAGTGACCAATGATATTTTTCCCAGGCCTAGAGAGGCGAAAGAGGGAAAAGCTGTTTGGTGGCTTCCAAGCGTTGTTGATCGAGACTTGAAAGAATATGGCAGTCGGTGTCAGAGGTAGCTATTACACTTGGATTCACTTCTGCGACTATACCCAGGACATCTGGAGCCAACCCAAAAAAACGCCAGAAGTCTATTCCTAGATATAGTGCCTGTGTGATCCCAAGAACCACGTAAAAACGCACGTTTTGGCTCTTATCACGGAAAGTGACATCCAAGTCCACATGACCATGCACAGTCGTCATGGCACCATTTGCTACTTGGACCTGTGTCCGATACTTCTTCCATTCGACATCTGCTTCTGCAAGCTTCTCTAGAGCTCCCTGACCTAGAATATTGACAGTGGCACCACTATCAAGTAGTCCAGTCTCAGTTCGCCCGGTAGCTGTACTTCGGCGTAGGGTCGAATGTCGCCTGGCATCGACACGGAAATCTGTGCAAGTTTTTTCCTCTCTAGTTTCATTCGTCGGCAGTATTCCCGCCAACGAACGGTAGATCTTTTCTTTTTCGGTCTCATATCCAAGTCAGGAAACACGATTTCAGCTAACTCTGCCACTGAGGGGAAGCTTCGGTCTCTTATTGCGTTGTATATCCGCAGACGCGTATGAACGGCGTCGGCGGATGTAAAACTGGCTCACGCCCACTCGTCATAACAGAGCTTGGTGGCCGTTTCAATACAGAAATACCATGAGGCCTAACCTCCTGCTCAATAACTTTGTCAGCTAAGAGTGCCCTCAGTCTTATTGGGACATCAAAACTAAAGACTCTTCCAAAGAAGTGTCTAATAATGTCATAGGCTCCCCAGAAGTGGAAATGGGAGCTTGAAGATCTGCAGAGAAAGCTATCAGACTCTCCGTCTCCTTCAATGAAATGTTCGTAATATCAGGTGTTTTACTGATCTCATCAGAAGCACTGAGTGATATCAGTGGACAATTCAGGGATTCGTCAGTGTGATCTGCTAATGGAGCGGACCTTCTTCCTTGTTCCAGGCTTGAACTGGAGGGTTCGTTGTAGTTGCTGCTTGTGACTTTGGCGCTGGTCGGAAAGAGGTGGTGGTATTCCCGACCCGTCTCAAGTTTTTCTGTCTACAATAGCGACAATCAGGCTTGAAAACGTTTTTGCGTCTGCATCCACAGCAGAACACAACTTGTCTCTCTTGGCTGCAGTCTTGATACAAGTGACCGCACTGGTCACAATTCCAGGATACAATAGTGAGTTTGGCCGAAATGCTCGACACGTCACCTAGGCTGTTGTCACTGCCTGTTGCTACTGCCAGTTCAGGGTCCAAGGTCTGAAAGTTGTCAACTTCGTGCACCCGTTGGTTCCGGTAAGGGTTGCAACTACCAGCCGTCGCAATTCGTATCTGCGTAGCTTGGATACGAGTAACAAGCGATCTCAGCTGTCCTATCGTATCGGTGGGGTGCAGGCATATTTTCTTCTGAATCTCAAGCAATAAGTTCGATTTGACAATCTCCAGAAACTTTTGGTCTGTCATGGCGTTCAGTAGGTGATCACGCAGCAACCCTAAATGATGGTAATACATAGCGAATAGTTCACCTGGCTTTTGCTTTCGAGACATCAGCTGTAATCGTATTTTTAGATCAACCTTGGGCGCTCCCCATTCGATGAACAATCCCAGCTTGATAAGTTCCCAAGTTGGAAAAGGGTTATGCCGTAATAGCGACCAGTACCAGTCCTTCGGTGGTCTTGTTAGTAGCGTAGTTATGTTTCTTACTAGCAAACCGAAATCCGCTTCTAGAGCGGAGTGCGTGAGCGCTTCGACTCTAAAAATGAATTCATCCACAGAGAGCTCTGTGTTGTTACCGTTATACGTCAAGTTCCATCTTCGGATAGGACTGCCTGATCGTCGCTGTCCTATATTTGTAGGGTGACGAATATGTGGAGGTGGTTGAGGTGGGACAAAGTTCGGTCTGGGCTGAGCAGTAGGCTGACCAAAAGGTTGACCAGTAGGCTGACCATAAAGTTGACCAGTAGGCTCACCAAAAGGTTGACCAGTAGGCTGACCAAAAGGTTGACCAGTAGGCGGACCAAAAGGTGATAGTGGTCGCTAAAACGATTGTCACCTCAGATTGGGGAAATCGTTCGATGGTCTTGGATTACCACTGGACGAAGGAGGTCGTGCGAAATCCATTGGCGGCATTGCTGCTGCTACTTGTTGTCGGATACTATTCGTTAAGTCAGTCCGCAAACCATTGAGGCTCTGTTCAAGACCTTCACGTATTAGGTTTTGCATTTGTAGGCGTAGGCCTGCCAGCAGCGCATCCGTAGTGGCTGAGGTGTGGTCTTGAGCTGTACGCACTGAACTATCTCGTCGAGGACTCGGGTCTACAAAAGTCCTTGAGTGCAAATCGGGCATTCCTGGTGATAAAGATCGTCGATTCGGTGTTGGTAAGTCGAAGGTAGGTAAGTCAAAGGTCGGCAATGAATCGCGCCTAGCTGACTTCGCGGGCTTCACCTTCTTCGTTCTTTTAGGAAAGCACCAGTGTAACCAGCGAGGTCCTGTGGCGTGAGGCGGCGTCTACAGTCAGGGCAGCTGGAATGTTCACCTATGCAGGTCTGTATACATGCCTCATGAAAGACATGTCCACACATGGTCATGACAGGCTTCTGTTCGCTTGACCAGCTCATATCTCTGCAGATAGTGCATGGTTCACGCAATATAGTCACCGACCCAGGAGGTGGTGTCCGCACTGTAGCCATACTGGATTTAGTCGTAAGTCAACAAAAAGGAAATCTGCAACTTCAGGAGTTGAAAGAGATGTCAAAAATCTCAAAAAATTTCAAAGTGCGGAACCTAACAGGCTCTTCAAGATGAAGATAGCAAAATATCAAGAAAAATGTTCAAAAGTTGGGACGAGATACTAAAAGTCGAACAAAAATTTTCCCAACCGTTCGAAGAAGTTGCAAAAATTTTAAAAAATCAAAGCTTCGAAAAGTTCGCTGAGTATTCTCGAATCAAGAAAATATAAATGCTAGTGACAATAATCCAAGTACAGAAACGGTAGCAACTCATTGAATAAAATTTCCTTTCTAGCAGTTCAGTTCAGGGTTTCAAAAAAACTGTGAAAAATCAACGAGATCGAACGCTCAATATAGCGAAAAAAATTCTAATAAAAAAATTCTCCCTCACTTCCCGAAGCCAACTCCCAACACAAGAGGTCTTCAGGTCGCTCTCTATCCTTACAGGTCAGATATACTAGCAAGTGACGTGAGTGTGTGCATTGAAAAAATATGTAGAGTTCCCACAGAAATCTGGGAAGAATCGGGTTGGAGAAGCTAGAGACTGAAAATGATACTAGAGATTCTTCAGCCAGGCAGTTAGCAGTATGCCAACTCCTGATTACTGAAGGTCTCCAGCATCACCTACCATTTCCATGACAGAAGGCCAGCGGGAAAGATCAATTTCAAAAAAATTCAAAACTAGACAATTGTTCAGACTCGAAGCTTGACCACGGTCAAACCTAGAGTCGAACTTCAATTCAAAAACTTCAGAAATCTAAAACGTTACGTTACTTTAATCATCCAAATCAAAAATATCAAAATCTCAAAAACTTTACTTTACTTTCAAACGATCAAAAACTTTCAAAACTTTAATAGACTTTGCGTTACTCTACAGAGAAAATTTTCAACAAAACCAGTCAGACCTCAAGTCCGCATGCATCTCCCACTAGATATGAGACTACCGAGTCAGGCGATTTAGCTATTAGCCAAATGTCCATATCTACAAGAAGTCTCAGTCCCCAATGTTAAACACATTTGAACACCGAAGTTGACTGAGATGGCCCCACGTTGGGCGCCATTTTTGTTATGGAATTATGTAGAGAGAGTGATTGGTTAGGACGTGAAGTCCAAACCGACAGCATGAGCTGACAGATCACTCGATGACAGCGGTGAAACAGGGCGGCATGCTAGCACCTCGGCTATGTGGCGGAGAGTACTGAACGCACAGATGGCATGCCTTCTTTGCCAAGCCCTATCCTCCCATTGACTTTAGGTGGCACAATCGTCCAAAGTCCCTTTGTTGACCTGTAAAGAGATTACAGCGGACCTATACAACCTTCATGCTAGAGGGCGCCAGGATAGTGAAAGGAGAAATAACAAAATCTTACATTTCCATTACGTTATAAATCAAACTTTATTCGTTAATTTCTCCGTTGTTCGATCACGCTTTTCAGATGTTATAAGTTACTCTATATCGTAAATTTCAACCAAAGAAAAATTCCGAATAACGAAATAAAGATAAAATGGAACACGCTTCAATGATGTATCTCAATTCGCACGAGTCTATCTGATTGGATGCAACGCTAATCCAGTCACGTAACTATTCTTTTTCAGATACGTTTCGGTCACATGGTTAAGATACATTTAACTACCAATATTGGTAATACATAGTAATGAAATAATTATACACGCGCGTACCTACTTTCAATGGAAATACTAATTATATTGTAATAATAATAATACTCAGAAAAATTAAAGGATTAGTTATACAAAAACCCGGATTCAGCAGTGATTTGGTTTATAAATTTTCGTATTAATTCATGATATACATTTTCTATTGTGGTTGCTGCTGAAGTTGTCTTAGAGGCAAAAATTATTACGGCTGTAAAGGGCGCCACGTCGGCACTTGAAAGCATGGCTACTTCTGACGAGGAGTCGATTAGCCATATAGGCAGAAAAAGGAGGACGAGGAGGAGGACGAAGGTGGACCGGGTGATGCGGCCTCCTCCAGAGCCAGCAAAGCCAGTCGCTTCAAAACGGCCCCACTCGGAGGAGGACGATAGTGGTGCTCGCGGCTCGAAGGTTGTTGTGAGAGACACGGAAGTGTCTCTCGAGCAGCTTTCGGACTGCGATATGACCGGTTTTGATAAGACTGGTCTGTCGAGCTTCAGTGGCTACGAGTCGTGTGGTAGCACCTTTTCGACTGGTAGCCAATTTGAAGTCTCGAAGGGTATGGAAACCCTTCCTAGGGAGAAGATCTTCAAGATTCTTGCCCGGCTCCTGTACAAGAAGAATTCAGGTAAAATCTGGAGTATTCTTGTGGAGGAGCTGGGGAGGCCGGAGTTGTTACTTCCTCAACTTCTACACCTACAAGAGGAGTGCAAGAATAAGGGGAAATACAACGGTATATCTCGGCTAGATCGACTCCATAGTAGGGTGGAGGAGTTGATACAGGAGCATCGCTTGGTCGATTCACCTCGTCAATAGACGTCGTACCATCATCGTTTGAGCTTCTTATCTCTGTGAATGTGTAAGATAGGCTCTATTAACACCGGGGGCTTAAGTGCTCATACAAGACTACACAGTACTATCGAACATGCCTGTTCAGTCCACATACATATATGTCACGACGAACAACTCTACACAATAACTACATCCCTCGATGAAAACTTTTTTCCTAAAAAATACAAAAAAAGGAAACACAAAGAATCAATATACCATATTTTTATGAAAGAAACTTATCTGATTTTTCAACGTCCTGAACAAATACAATTCATTCCAATCCTGCCTACAGCCATCCAACATAATTTTTGAGCTGAAATTAAATAGAAAATACATTAATAATATGTAAAATAAATAAAAATAGCTCAAACTTACCCAAAATTCCACTTTCCTCCAACTGTTTACAATTTTGTCATGTCATCTAATGACATTACGTCAAACAGCTCCATCAGACTCTAAACTGAATCCCATCCTAAAAGCAAAAGTATAATTTTGCTCTCTCCTTCATATAGAAGTCTAATTCTATTAAAATTCACACTCCCAAAAATCTGACACTTGATCCCCGATCGTGTAACAGAAGTATAATTCTGCTTACACGCTTCAGCACGTTGCAGTCGAAGTCTAATTCTACTACATCGTCGCTCTCTTTTCAAGAAATTCCTTATAAAATTGTCGCTATCTGATTCCGAAGAAATAAAAACTTTCTTCTTCTTCTTTTTAAATTATCGTCATTGTTGTTGAATTTTAATTGAATTTTAGTTGGAATTTTTAATAGTATTAGTAGCTTTACTAGATTGTAAGTCATTATTAGAGTTGGATTATTTATTGAATTAAAACTATTGAATTGTGATATTTAGGTTAGTTACTTGAATAAAATTTATATTTGAATTGCATCAAAACTGAGTTATCCATTTTAAAACCGGCACCCTCCCTTACGCTCGAGACTAGATCTCACATTGGTCCTTCAAGTCCGGATAACTCAGTCAGTCAAATATAAAATTAAAATATTACTTAATATCACATAATTCAAGCTTCTCGGTTAAAAGAGTTGGTTCAGTCCCAAAAAGAAGTCAAAGATTTATTTATAAGGCATCAAAGAGAAGGAAAAAAGAAAACTGTCAAATCGACAGAAAAACATTTACAAACGTTTACCGAATACTGGAAAGAATTCCAAACGCGGCATAGGGCAATTAAAAAGAGAGCGACAAAAGAAGATCTCCAGCTAGACTATTTTACGAAGGAAATATTTAGCGAGGTTCAGGAGTACTACATTGAAAAGGCTGCTGGCATGGAAGAGGACATAGACAGACTAACACCAACGCCGTCTGCCAGAAATCCTCCACAGACAACACAAGCCAGCACAAGCTCATGTAACAATGAAAGACTCCCTAGAATCAAGCTACCAACCTTCAATGGAGAATATTCTACATGGATCTCATTTCATGACTTGTTCAACTCAGTAATTCACAATAACAATAATTTAAGAGACGTCGATAAATTGTACTTTTTGAAGAATTTTTGAAGACAAATCTAATTGGAGATTATTATCTCTCCCAACCATAAACCATGATACTGCCGACAATATTAAGAGGCTACTGGATAACATAACTGAAGCTTTACTGGCACTTCAGAACTTGAAAATAGACACCGCTAATTGGGATCCAATAATTATATACTTAACTGTACAAAAATTGCACCCAGACACGCACCAATTATGGGAGCAGAGCCTCCACAGTAGCACAGAATTGCCCGAATTAAAAACATTAACAAAATTCTTAGAGTCTCGCTTCCGAACTCTAGAAATGATAGGAAACAAGAATACGTCATCAAATATGACACAGAGAAAACCATTCTCACCCAAACTCACATATGGACTCTTGAACAAAACTAAAAATGCAGTGCCAATACACCCACCTACAAAAAAGACCTCTTGCAGCCATTGCAAAGGTAGTCATATAATTTTTCATTGCCCAACATTTAGAAATTTGACCACCCAACAAAGGCACGAAGTTGTCATAAATAAACACTTATGCAAAAATTGCTTATCACCCAACCATATAACTATTAGCTGCACAAGCAACAAAAAGTGTTATCATTGCAATAGAAATCATAACACTCTGCCCCACTACGAGCAAAATTATTCAAAAACACCAAATCAGTCCACCCAAAATTCCAACATGGAAGCCAAACAAATCACACCCGCCTGTAGAAATGATGAACAACAAGTTCAGAATTTCCTAACGTCAAATATGAAAAGAGCTCTTCTCTCTACGGCTCTGATAAGCATCACTGCACCATCCGGAATCACAATGGCATTCCGAGCACTAGTAGACTCTGGGTATCAAGTGTCCATCATGAACGAGAAAACCTTTAAACGATTACAACTTAACGGATCTCCTACTACTCACGAATTAATTGGACTTGGCACGACACCCACTAATACAGCCTTAAAACAGGCCACAGTCACAATTAATTCACTACATTCAAATTTTAATAGAACAAGCAACAGGCTTGTAATTTAAAAAATCACCGAACTATTGCCAGCCCAAACTATCGAAGTTTCAAAATGGAAACACATCGACAATCTCCCGCTAGTAGATCCTAAATTCGCTATTCCAGGAGAAATAGACATTCTTCTTGGAGCAGATATTTACGCCGCCATTCTCACAAAAGGCATAAAAAGAGGACCTTGCAATACACCTACTGCCCAAAATACAAAACTTGGCTGGATCTTAATAGGAGCAGTACCAGAAACAAAAAGCATGAAAACGACAATGCTATCCACCCACACCATTATAAATACTGATTTAGATAATCAGTTAACAAAATTTTGGGAACTAGAGGAATGCTCCACTAGACCTAAATTTTCACCAGAAGATCAATTATGTGAGGATCTCTATAATAAAACAACAAAACGATTACCCTCTGGAAAATATGAGGTAAATCTACCTTTCAAAGACTGTAATACACGACAGCTCGGACAGTCTAGAAACATGGCTGTCAAACAATTCTTGCAGCTAGAGAAAAGACTATCTAACAATCCAGAATTGTATAAACTATACAAAGCTTGTATCGATGAGTACACTCATCTTGGACACATGAAGCCTATTCCACCCACACAACAATTATTAGAAAACAAATCATGTGATAACACTCCATTCTATTACCTACCGCATCATGCAGTGTTTAAATAGAGCACTACCACTAAGCTTCGAATTGTATTCAATGCATCAGCACGCACCTCAAATGGTAGATCATTGAATGAACAATTACTGATTGGACCTACAATCCAACCAACACTTTGGACCACCTTATTGAGATGGCGACTGTACAGATTTGCATTTACTGCAGATATTGAGAAGATGTACAGGATGATCCAGATGACACCTAAACACCAACAGTACCAGAGAATAATCTGGAGAAATACACCAAAGGAGGAAATAAAAGACTACGTCCTAACTACAGTCACCTTTGGCACAGCACCAGCACCATATCTCGCCATTAAAACTTTGCAGCAGTTAGCGAAGGATGAAGCTAGCAGTTATCCACTCGCAGCAAAAAGCATCATGAGAGATTTTTATGTGGACGACTTGGTCTCGGGAGCACACAGCTTAAGCGAAGCACAACAACTACAACAAGAACTTATTGAAGCTCTAGCCTCAGGAACATTTAACCTAAAGAAATTTTAATTCAGAAGCTCTGGCTCTCTAAATGCGACTGGGATGATTCTGTATCCACAGAAGTTTTAAAAGAATGGAATCATTTCAAAGATCAACTACCTACCATTCAGGATATTCAGATTCCACGCTGGCTAGGCTACCAGCCTAACATACGCGAGATGGAACTACATGGTTTTTGCGATGCCTCCCATTATGCCTACTCAGCAGTTTTATATCTCAAAATACATCTTAATGAGAGCTCCCGAGTACAAATCATGACAGCAGAAACTAAAGTAGCTCCCATCAAACCAGTCTCACTACCTCGACTAGAGCTATGTGGTGCTGTCCTGCTCTCCCGACTTCTTATACAAGTTGTCACTTATTTAGAGCTTTAAAAGGTTAAAATTACAGCATGGACAGACTCCAATATAGTTCTAGCTTGGCTACAAAAACACCCATCCACCTGGAAAACGTTCGTGGCTAACCTTGTTTCCGAAATACATGAAAACATTCCACTAGCCATATGGAAACACGTTCGTTCAAAATGTGATCCAGCTGATATAGCATCTAGAGGAATTCCACCAAATACCTTAGCTACAGCATCAATATGGTGGAATGGTCCAGAATGGTTATATCAAGATGAACAATTCTGGCCTCAACAAACGCCAGAAGCGCACACTCAATTAGAGTATAAAAGGAAATCAAAGGTTCTTACTACTACAATCGACGAACAAATTCCTTTGCTTCAGAAATATTCATCATATCAAAAAACGATAAGAACAACTGCCTACTGTCTCCGATTCATAAATAATGTACGCAAACTACGTCCGACTACTCAATTCTTATCAGTACACGAATTAAAAATGGTGGAACAATGTCTAATTAAATTGCTCCAAAACATTACATTCCCCAACGAAATCTCACACTTACTAAAAGATCTTCCCCTTCCTAAAAAGGGTCGACTTCTACCCCTCAATACCACGCTCGACTCTGCCAACATTCTCCGAGTTGGAGGTCGTCTTACAAAATCTCAGTTAAATTATGACCAACAACATCCTATAATACTCCCTAATAACCATTATATAACCGACATCCTTATAGATCACATCCACCATTACACGTTACATGGAGGCACCCAACTGATATTAAGCACTCTAAGGAATCACTATTGGTTACTAAACGCCCGCAATTCTATTAGACATCGCATCCACAAATGTGTTGATTGTTTTCGGTTCAATGCAAGGCCTAATACTCAGTTAATGAGTTCTCTACCCTCAGCTAGAGTCAACAAATCTTTACCCTTCCAACACACTGGGGTAGACTATGCAGGCCCGCTTGATATGAAAACATCAACACTAAGAGGAGCGAAGATAACAAAAGCATATATCTGCTTATTCGACTGCTTTGCCACTAAGGCTATACATATAGAGCTCGTCTCTGATTTGTCCACACCAGCCTTCCTAGCTGCCCTCAAACGATTTGTTGCACGAAGAGGCTTCTGCTCACACGTTTTTTCTGACCGAGGTACTAATTTCATTGGAGCCAATCGACTTCTACAGTCAAATCTAGAAAAATCAATCAAAGCAATCGAAGTCGATCTAGCTAATGAAATTGCTAACCAAGGTATAACTTGGCACTTTAACCCTCCTGCAGCACCTCACTTTGGAGGCCTAAGGGAAGCTGGTGTAAAATCCACCAAGCGCCATCTCTACAAAACCATTAAAGATACAAAACTCACATACGGAGAACTCTACACAGTCTTAGTTCAAATTGAGGCATGTTTAAATGCCCGACCTCTTTCCCCTCTGTCCAATGATGCAACTGACTATAATATCCTCACTCCTGGGCACTTCCTAACAGGTCGTCATCTCCTCACTACATGTGAACCTCCTCCACTTAATCCTCTCCATCATCCTCTCAAGAGATGGCAACACATTCAATCACTCTCCTACACCTTTTGGAAACAGTGGTCGAGAGATTATCTCCATACTTTACATCAACGACATAAATGGCAGACTGAAAGGGAAAATATAAAAATTGGAACTCTCGTTTTAATAAAAGAAGACCAAATCCCCATAGGAAAATGGCCATTAGGACGAATCATTGAAATTCATACTGGTCATAATGATTTAGTGCGAGCAGTTACCATCAAAACACCGAAAACAACTCTCACCCGTCCTATCGCAAAGGTCTGCCCTCTCCCTTCAACAGATATCTCTCACCAGTAATTCAAAATCCCCACCAATATTTACTACTCTGTGGCAGTACAAGAATTCAAAAACTACCGTTTTGTTTGAATATAAATAAATCCACAATCCGCCAAAAATCACTTCAAATTTGAAAAGTGACAAGTGAAGATCAAGTGCGGTTTAGTTTCAGTTTTCTCGTTTTTGTTATTTTATTATTTTTTTTTTGTTCTTTTTTTAATTTTTATTGCCATGGAAGAACTCTTGGAGATTTTTAATTCCGAGTCTTTAGACTCTGTGGATGCTGGTCTACTTCCCACACCACCAGAACTTTTGGCTTCCTTTAAGCCAATAAGCCCCGTGAGTCCTCTGCCACCAACACCAAAGAAGGCTCCCAAAATGAAGTCAGCGATTGTACGGCCACCACCTCACGAGGTCGTGCCCGTGACCAAGCTCTTCAGGCCATTTGAAGCAAGGCCAGCTTCATCTAAAATAAAAGAGCTTAAAAAAGAGCTCAAAACAAGCGAATGCCTGAAATTCAAACCAAGGCCAAGGAATTACTGTCCAGGAATTCGAATTCCAACTCGGCCGCGCCATCCTGAACTAAAGCCTGCAACAACTACATCATCGAGTATGCCAGATTTGAACATGTCCAACTTCATGGAACCAACTGGCCTATTAAATGCAGCAAAATTTGAAGCAAAACGCTGCCCAGGAACCCATGTTTCACCACAGCCACAAAACAAAAGGGATGGCAAGAAAACAAACAAACTCAAACAACAAAGGCAAATATCTCAAACAGAAAACGCCATCATCAAATAATATCATGCCAAGTTTGCCCGGAGATTTACACCAAATAACTCCAATCGCCACACGTAAATCGACCAACTCCACGAGCAATATCCAAATTTGTGCCGAGACAAAGAAACAAATTGACATTGCAGAGTAATTCACCAAGACATCCGCAATAAAAACATTACCCATGGATGTTCCAATCAGTCCTCCAAGACAGCTTCAAAATCATCTACCAGCACAGTCTATGGACCGACCAATTATTCCTCCGATTGAATATCGGAACCATGAAAATTTGAAACCATCAAAACCGGTACTAGAAATACTAGCAGATATCAAGGACATAATGACAGCTAGCCCTGACATCATACAACTGCTAAAAACATGCACTATTCCATGGGACAGAATTCGCAAGGCGAAAACCTTCTTTCGCTTTCCTCTCCCTGGCGGAGTTATCCTAAAGGTAAAAAAGAAGAGGGAAAAACTTTGCTTCATCAAATAAAACACAGTAAGTTGATAAAAAAAAAATCTTTGTTACAAACTTCTTCCCTTGAATTTTCTTCTACGCATCTTAATTTTCTTTTTGTGGGAGTGGACGATGTTCAGTCCACATACATATATGTCACGACGAACAACTCTACACAATAACTACATCCCTCGATGAAAACTTTTTTCCTAAAAAATACAAAAAAAGGAAACACAAAGAATCAATATACCATATTTTTATGAAAGAAACTTATCTGATTTTTCAACGTCCTGAACAAATACAATTCATTCCAATCCTGCCTACAGCCATCCAGCATAATTTTTGAGCTGAAATTAAATAGAAAATACATTAATAATATGTAAAATAACTAAAAATAGCTCAAACTTACCCAAAATTCCACTTTCCTCCAAATGTTTACAATTTTGTCATGTCATCTAATGACATTACGTCAAACAGCTGGTGTCGCCACAATCAAATTTGGACCATAGAACCAAGGGTTGCCAGGGCAAAATATTATGAAGCTGGGACATAGATGTTCACGGCGGCTATAAAAAGGCGGCGAGCCGCAGCAAAATCACCATTCGGTTTTCAGAGTCTAATCTGAAAGCATCCTCCACCAGAGTCTAATCTGTTTCCTATCCTTTGAACAAAAGTATAATTTTGTTTATTCCTTCATATAGAAGTTTAATTCCATTATTGTAGAAGTATAATTCTACTTATATCCAACATCCAATTTTGCCGCATATTATAATTTCAGAGTTTAATCTGAAAATCTCCTCCATCAGAGTCTAATCTGAATCCCATCCTAAAAGCAAAAGTATAATTTTGCTCTATCCTTCATATAGAAGTCTAATTCTATTAAAATTCACACTCCCAAAAATCTGACACTTGATCCCCGATCGTGTAACAGAAGTATAATTCTGCTTACACGCTTCAGCACGTTGCAGTCGAAGTCTAATTCTACTACATCGTCGCTCTCTTTTCAAGAAATTCTTTATAAAATTGTCGCTATCGGATTCCGAAGAAATAAAAACTTTCTTCTTCTTCTTTCCAGGAACAGAAGTAAGGACAGAGAGTGTGGGCAAAGCAGCACGATTTTATATTGAATTTTTTATTGTGGATTTTTAAATTATCGTCATTGTTGTTGAATTTTAATTGAATTTTAGTTGGAATTTTTAATAGTATTAGTAGATTTACTAGATTGTAAGCCATTATTAGAATTGGATTAATTATTGAATTAAAACTACTGAATTGTGATATTTAGGCTAGTTACTTGAATAAAATTTATATTTGAATGCATCAAAGCTGAGTTATCCATTTTAAAACCGGCACCCTCCCTTACGCTCGAGACTAGATCTCACAATGCCAAAATAATCGATATAGACATTACACTTCTGCAGGAGACGAATTTTACACAAGACACGTATACACACCTTGAGCGCTATACTTATCTACACACTGGCTATGCAATCTTTGCCACACCTGCGCCTCGGCGAGGCTCAGGGGTGGCAATGATTGTATCCAACAAATTCACACTATCGTCGCCTGTCTATACAGATATCTTCCCAGGCTTCGCTTCTTCCTTGGTCTTTGTCGTTCAAGACAAACATATCAAGGTAGTAAACGTGTACCTTCCTCATGACCAGGACATTACAAGACAACTTCTTGATAGTGTTCAATCCTGTCTGGTGAATTTTAGTGGCGAAACTATCCTCGGAGGTGATTTCAACTGCACGCTGAATCCCTCAATGGATCGGCATTCCGGAGCTGAGTTCAACTCCGGCAATGCTAGTCGGTTGAGGAATTTTGTCCGTGTTTTCAGACTCGTGGATATCTAGGTTGGATGCATCCTACGACTAGATCATACACGAGGGTCTCGCGAAATATCCATGGAAGTCTCGCAGGCTCCAGAATCGATAGACTTTACGTCTCACCTGGAATACTAGAACATTTTGTTGGTGTCATTCATGAAGTGTGTTCCGTTAGTGATCACCTTCTTGTAGTGGCAACCAGCACTCTAGTTGAAAGAGGAACTGCATACTGGATATTCAGCAACTATTTGTTGAATTCCGAGCAATTCATCAATGAATTCACTGAATTCTGGCACGATTGGCAAGAGAGGAAAGGTGACTTTCCTCTTCTTAGTCAATGGTGGGATGTTGGAAAGCTCCAAATTCGATCTTTTATCGAAGAGAATTTCAATCGAAGTGGGTATCAAGCTTCTAGCTTGTCTGCCGAAGTATCTCGGGTGGCAGCTCTTCTCCAAACTCAGCCGGAGTTGATTCTTTATATTAACAGAATAAAGGAACGCTTGGCAACACAAACTTAGAAGCACAGCTTGGAGTTTGTGCTGCGCAGTCAATCACGCTGGCTGAGGGAAGGCGATTCTCCAACCGAGTCCTTCTTTCAGGGAACTAGACGACGTACTGCTTCTTGTGAAGTCGAATCGATAGTTGATGAATCTGGGCAAGTCCTCAACGGACAACAGCTATCAGAAGCTATTACAGTAGTCGCTACTCTGAATCGACGTCGACAACATCGTCGAGCACTCATGAATTTCTTGAGAATATTCCCACTTTCTCTGAACATAGCAAGGAGCTCCTGGATACAGTAATCACATTGGAGGATATGATCGCTGCGACAAAGATCTAAGGCGACACACTTCACCTGGTTATGACGGCTTGACTCCAGAATTCTTCATACGTTTCAGGGATTTATTAATTCCAGACCTTTTGGAAGTCTTCAATTCGGCGGTTGAGACGCATTCAGACTTTCCTTCTAGTTGGAGGAGATTGATGCCAAAGAAAGGAGATTTGCAGAGGATGAGGAACTGGAGGCCAGTAACCCTATGCAATGCAGAATATAAAATCGTCTGCAAAGCATTAGGGGCGACACTCCGCTCAGTGATTGCTTCGGTAATACACCCAGAATAGTCCTATTGTGTTCTTGGTCGTAATCTACGACAACATCGCGGTAGCCAAACATTTGTTTGCCTACCATGAACAGACAGGTACACAAATGGCCATGATTTCTCGTGACCAGAAAAAGGCTTTTAATAGCGTCTCGCACGAGTATCTCCTGACTGCTCCCGAGGCATTTGGGTTCCCGCCCAGGTGGCTCGATATCATCGGGAAACTGTATAGACATTCAGCGATTTTGATTAAGCATCAAGGACAGGTTCTGGCTCCTATCTCGTTTCATCGAGGTATCAGACAGGGCTGTCCATTGTCAACTATGCTTTATGATCTTTCGTTGGAGCCGCTACTGGTGAATCTTCGTCGAATGCTCAGACAATATTCAGTGCATCTACCATATAGCAATGTGAGGCCTCTTATGTTGGCATATGCGGATGACCTTTCTCTTTTCTTGACAAGAGATGAAGCTTTTCCGGTCACTCGTGCTGTTTTCGAACAGTACGATCGTATAGCGGGCGCTAAAATCAACCTTAGCAAGAGTCAAGGCTTGTGGTGTGGAAGGTGGAGAGATCGTACAGATACTCCACTGAACATCCAATGGACTAATACTTGCCTGAAGTATTTAGGTGTGTATATCGGACGCGAGAGTAAATCAAATAATAGCCGCATCGCTCTTGAGAAACTCTCTAGAGCTGTAAACTCATGGCGTAGTCGACTGTTTCCACTATCCCTAATGGGAAGGTCAGTCGTCATAAACTATTTGATTGCCTCGCCCATCGATCATCTGCTAAAGTCTGAGACGTTTGATGAAGGCTTTGTAGGTCTTCTTCAAAGAAAAGCGATAGACGCCTTTTGGTGCAGAAGACGATAGGTTGCTGAAAGCACGCTCTGTCTGCCAGTCAAGATAGGTGGATTAGGTCTCCCTAACTTGGTTGTGAAATCAGGGTGTCTCCAAGTGCGTGTATTCCAACGAGTGTTTTGCCAGAGAGACACCTTAATTTCTCAACTGTGGGTGAATGTACTGGGAGGGACCGGCATAGGGGAGTATTACTACCTGCTCTCTGTTCGACCACCCTATCCTCGTGACTGGCCACAGGATCTAATCTTAGCGATTCAGACCTGGGGCAGAATCAGGCCAGCATTTCACCTTAAGTGTAATGCTCTGCCGTACACGCCAATTCGCGTCGATTCCAATTAGGTTTAATCCTGAATTAATAGATTCAGTGTTCAGTAATGCTCGAGGTTTTTGAAGCTGACACGCATACACTGACAGTTCTCGGAGATATTAATGATATCTCTGGAAACTGTCGAATAAACACGAACACTCCACAACTACATGACCTGGCGACCTCTGCGCGGGAGAGATTTCGCCAACTTGGGACCAGTGACCCTGGCACTAAGTTGGAAGATGCTGTCGTTCTGGACAGACCGCCTCACACACCTTTCAGCACAGTTTCAACACGTGTCCCCCGTGACGTGCCAAGCACGACCAAGCACTTAAGCGCCAATTCGTTGACAGATTTAAGAGACGTTTACGTCTTGAATATCTGGCAACGAACGCAGACACATTCAACTGCACATGGCAACCACTATCGTCGGTGCAGGACGGAGCTCTTGTCTTTCACTGGTGATACCAGGCCACAGCATTTGCAACACTATTCCACGGGGCTTCTCCCCGTTTAGGAATCGTTGCACGTGCTGTGGAAAGGACAAGTGCTCTGTTAGAGATGCTAAGCTGGAGGGATGATGAGGGCAGTTTGTAGAGGTCTATGATACTACAGGCTGCCCTCGCGGGATTCAATAATGGTATCGGGTAAATTTTTTCGTTCGTTCGGCTATTAAATTTTTAATTCGGTTTCGGTTTCAGTGCTAAATTTCAACATTTTATTTTGAAAATTCGTTCGTTTAGGTCATTATTTTTATTAGATTATTTTGGAAAATGGAACTTCTTGGAACTGCCGCTTACCCAATTGGGACTTTAAATTTTTTGTACAACTTTTAGATCCTTTTCAAAATTCTTGTATCCGTTTATACAGTCTCTTTTGAAAATTTTTTTCTTGTTTGCTTTCATTTTGTTTGTGTCATTTTTCTTGTTTTTTTAGTTTTTCTAATTGTTTTAATTGTTTAATTGTCCCTATTGACCTTTTATAACTTTTAGATTAGCTAGCGACTTTTTATTTACACTTTGTAGAGCCTTTTGCCACCCCGTTTTTAAGGAATTTTTAAAAAGAGCCAATGAGCCAAATAATAAAGAGCTTATCTAAATAAAAAAAAATTATTTATTAAGATGCAAAAAACACTTCAAGATTTACAATGTTATAGTAAGTATTTATGTAATAGGGGAAAAAAATTTGGACACATAAAAAACCTAGTTAATCTAAGAACTAAGACTAAAAATAAAAAACAGAGTACGCGATCCCGAGTATAACAAGTGACTTCTAGAAATTAACATAGATATTTGATCCATTATTTGAAACAGAAAGAGAAAATGTAGACAAGAAAAGTAAGAAAATTAAAATTAAAATTAAGTAGATCTATGAGATACGTAAAAAGGTGAATATGTATACATAAAATCAAAAATCAAATCTACAACATTGACTAGGTGAAGTGAGTCTGGTAAGAAATAAGCAGTCTCCAGAATGCGCCGAACGAGCTCGCCCTCTGCAGACTATTCGGCAAAGCGTTCCAGATTCGAATGGCCTGAACAATGTAAGATCCTTCAAACACAGTGGTGCAAAATTTGGGCAGTCGAAATTTATATCCCCTACTTGTATTTAAAGGCTGAATCATATTGCACAAATAAGAAGGCTGTGCAGAAAAAGCTAGTTTGTACAGAAACATTAAAATTCGTCGCTCAAAGTAAGTCTTCAGCGAGCACCCTAGCAACGAAAAACTAAAATGAGATATGTGATCGTACCTTCGTAGTCCCAAGACAAACCTAATACAGTCATTAAGTGCCACATTCAATTTTCTAAAGCATTGAGAATCAAGCTTAGAAAATACAAGACAACCTTGACTAAAATATGGTAAGATCAGCGATTTGACTAGATGGCAACGCAACTTGGGAGCGAGAATTCTAGCAGAGAGCCAAAGACGACGCAAGGTGGAGTAGATTTTAGATAGAGTTAAATCGACATGGTCGCAACATTTCATGGTAGAATTTAAAATAACGCCCAAGTTCCGGATTCTGGATTCATATGGGATAGTGATGCCATTTATTTTGATATGTGGTAATGACAAAGTGTCAAGTGGGCAATGAGAGAAAGCAATGCACTGAGACTTGGCAGGGTTAACATTGAGATTGTTATTTAAAGCCCATTTGCATATTTCACTTACGTCAACATTAACGCGGGCCACACAGTCTTCGATGAGTCCGATAGGACGCGAAAGATAAATTTGCACATCATCTGCATACATGTGTATGTTAGCGTCACGGATCACCGAAGGTAAGTCGTTAATGTACAGACTAAAACACAGTGGACCTAGGATAGATCCCTGTGGAACTCCACTGGTGACATAAAGGAGGTTAGAATGGTTACCATTCTCAAGAATTACCTTTTGAGCTCTCTGTGAAAGAAAACTCTTCATTAAGTTAACCGCAGTATACGAGAAATTATAATATCTGGATAGTTTATTCAAAAGCTTGTTGTGACAAACACTATCGAATGCTTTAGAAAAGTCCAGATGCAACAATATAGCTACCTCTCGCTTGTCGAGTGAAGAGCGAATATCAGAAGATACTTTTAGGAGAGCCGTTTCACAGCTATATCCAGGCCGAAAGCCTGACTGGAGATTGCTCAAAAGATCATTTTCACGTAAATGCTTCTGGATTTGATAACATAAAAGTTTTTCAAATACCTTCGAAAGGACACAACAAGGTAATAGGTCTGAAGTCACAGGGGGATACAGCGGTAGGTTTTTTAGGTATTGGGACAACGTTAGCAATTTTCCATACACTCCTCCGATTTAATGGAATAAATGGCATTATATACTTCGGTGTATTCAACCCCACGAAAACAGAATCCATTGGAAAACTGTGGAGCTAGAGCCGAGATTTCAGGTGCTAGTGTGTCACCAGGCGGTAGAGGACTTTCAACAAAATATGAATTAAATTCATTCGGATTGATGTGATTTTCAGATTTGTCTTTGCCATAAACGTTGGCGCTACGAAGATTGTGCCATAGAGTTTTAGTGGGTACACTCAGATCAAACTTATTCTTGTAGTATGCTCGCTTAACATTCCGAATTTTTAAAATTATTTTGTTTCGTAACGTAGTGTATGCTATGCGACTATCACTAGTCTTAAGTCTGCGATAACGAAAAAAAAGAGATATTCTCTCTCGGTGATCATTGACTGAAAATCTCTTGTGAAAACCATGGACAGGATTTCGGTTTAATAACCTTCTTAAGTAAAGGAACATGTTTATCATGTAAATATGCTATTGAGTCATTGATAAATTTTATTTGGTCATCTACAGAACATAGTCCGTATACATGGTTCCACGATATCGACTCACAGTCAATTAATAGAGAATTCAAATCTATTCTATTAAGGTTTCTAAAATAAGTATATTTTGGATTAACATTTAAATGGAGTTTTACATCACAAGATATGAAAATAATATCGTGGTCCAAAATGCTGAGACATAATTGATTAAAGAAGAGCACTGAACGAGGGTTGCTAATTAAAAAAAGATCCAAGAGAGACGGGTTAGTAGTATTAAAATACGTTGGTGACGAATTCACTGCAGTTAAATGTGCGAACTGCATCTCAGACAAGAAAAGATCAGTGTGAGCACAAACTTTTAAAATATTGAGATTGAAATCACCAGCAATAACGACATTACAATAACGTTGACTGAGAGACGCGGACGGTATTAAAAAACACATGTGAGGCATCGACGCTAAATGAACTAGGAGGGCAATAAACAGCACACAAAATACATTTTTCGGCACCAGTGTCAATTTCTACACATAAAAACTCAACTGTGTCACCAGAAGAGCTACAAAAAATAACCTTGCATTTGAAATCCTGCCTGACATATATTGCAACTCCTCCACCAGATCTCCCACTGCGATCATTACGGTAGATCTGAAATCCATCCAGAGAAATAAGCGATGACGGGATATCATCTCGGAGCCAGGATGCACTAACCAAAATAGCATGCAACTTAGGACAACGAAAGACTCCTCTGAGCTCATCAATTTTACCGCGTATACTACGCGCATTAAAATGGCAGATATTCAAACCTTCAGATTGGTTGGAAAACACGTTCAGCATAGATTTCACATTGCTCGAAGCAAACAAACCACAACTCATAGATATATGTTACCCAACAGAAGGACAGCTACACTCAACACAAACAGGAAGACCGCATCACTTAAATAAGGTGCATAACGCAACCATAAAATAATTTTAAGTATGCATATTATAAACATAAGAAAAGAAGTAAGATACTTGTTGAAAGTATAAGATGTAAATATTGTATAAAAAATAGCTTGAAAAATAACTAATATCATAACAGAAGTCTAAATCCAGAGGAAATCAAAAAAAGTAAAAAAAAATTAAAAAATTATTAGTTTTATACCTTTTCTCCTTCGGAAGGCAGATATAAACAGCTTCTGCTCAGCGATGCAGGAAAAGCGAACAATTATTGGAGTATAACTGCCAGAAGACTTAGGTTTGATGCGGAAAGCTTCTGTATATAAAGACAAAGGGTGCTCGATCACAGCCGCGATATTCTTGATGACACTGAGTGCACTCTCATTATGCAGGCGAGGTATTCCACTAACAATTGCATCGCTCAAACGCTGAGTCTGCATAATGTTATTTATCTGGGACTTTAGCATGTTGTTATCTTGTTGGAGTCTAGACAACGACTCATCGTAGGCTGCAATTTTGTTGTTGATTGCACTGATTGCAGTTTCAATTTTAGATGTAATACGGGATTCAGTTTGTTGCATGAGGCTATTGATCTTGCCTAAGAGACGAGATTCCATGGATTCCAATAATTTCTCCATGACAGAGTCAGGAGATCCAATGTCATCAGCTAATAATTTGGTTAGGCTTCTCGTGAAAACTTGGTTGCTATTATCTGAGTTAGACGTAGATGGTGTTTTCTCTTTTTTATTGTTCCTGCCTGTCATACTGAGAGACCAAAAACTTAAGAGCGTTACACAGAACCAAAAAAGAATCCAAAAACACTCTTCAAGTAACAAAATATCGGGAGCGACTGACAAATACCAAAGCAAGTCACCGTTTACGATCACTCGTTAAGCGGCACAATATTTCAATTGAATTTAGCAATTCAGGAAATTATTGAAAATAATTCTTCAGTTTAAAACTGCCTAAATAAATCGACACTATTGTGAAAGAAAACTCTTCCCGGGCGATCCACAACCAGTAAAATTACGAGGAAATATTACTTGAAATCAAAACTGAAGAAAACCGGGAGCCGATGAAAATACACGTCTACTCTCTAGCAAACATAGAACATAGCTGTTGTTGTTGTAATTTATTTTTTTTTTATTAAATATAATTTCGTTCGAGTTGTGCATTCTTTTAAAATTGTAGTTTTATGCAATTTAATTAACTGTATGGGTATTTTGTTCCTTAAGTTTTATTTTTATGTTGTAATAATAATTAATAATTAATAATAATAATAAAAGTCGTCACTTTGTGACATTATATACTCATAATATATCTAATAAAAATTATTTCTTGTTTTTAAATTGTATGTGTATTTTAGTTTTTGTTTTTCTTAAAGTTCAGTTAATGATTAAATTTTATATATCATTTTTTTTTCTCATCACAAAATTTCGAAATAAAATTGTTTTCATGTTTTTTTTTTTCTCTTTTTTTCGAGATGTGCGCCTAAGCTACCGAAGGAATTTATTAACATAAATCTTATTCATGTATGAAAAATTATATACGCCGTAAATGTATATGCAACAGATCAAAGAATTTTTTTCCCTTTTTGCTTAATTTAAATGATGATCCGCATGCCACTGCTTACTTGCTAAAGGAAACATTATAAAGGCAGCCAGCCCAATGTATCGTTTATATGATTTATCGAGAACCTTAATCCAAAATATGCAATTTTATGTGACCGACGTCATACACACTTCCCTTAGTATTATTCGTTTCTTGAAAAAATTTGACAACAGCCCAGGCTGTAGCGCATCAAACATTTCATAGATGCACATGCACAAAAAAAGAAAAACAAGCATAAGCAAGCATTCAAGTTCAGTAATTTCATTCACACATATTTTCGTTCATAAATTGAACAATGTGAATGAAATGAACTTGCAAGGGCAATGCACTTCAGTGCAGCACACGTCAGTTTGCTGACACGACATTTCACACCATTCATGTATTACACTGACCTCAATGAACCCGAATGCTTGAAAAGCTTGGAATGTGCATTGCGACAAATTCTTGGATGGATTTGCGAAATTTTGATTGCGCTACTCCTTGTCAATAATCTATATTGCAATGTATTGCAATAAATTGATTATTTAGTAGATTTATACGTTAGGTAGGGATAGCAAATAATCATATAAATAAGTTGATTAAAATAAAGAAATTGAGAACGTTTGAGTACGGAAAAAGGTGTTTTACTATCAATTCCTCTAGTAACTTCGGCAGTCTTTGACGCCATACAGTGTGCTAATATCGGCTGAGCATTCTCGCCTGCACTTCACATAATTCCATCGGCTGAGCATTCTCGCCCGCACTCCACATAATATCGGCTGAGCATTCTCGCCTACACTTCACATAATTCCATCGGCTGAGCAATCTCGCCTGAAGTATACAAGCATCCATCTACAAGACGATTGCAGTACATACATTACATGGCGACCCTGCATTACGAACCAAGGAACATAGAGACCCAGCACCACGGACCAGGAAAAAGCAGAGTCCAAGAAGAATTACAACAACAAATAATTAGAAATCCAGTATAGAGCCAGGCAAACAAAGACACCACAGCGAGAAATAATCCGACAACTCCAACAACGACCAAAAAGGACAAGGGCAGGAAAAGCTGTGAAACACAGGAAGGAGATAGCAAATTTATACCGTTTGGCGAATTTGTCAGTAACCAAGAAGGAGAAGCACTCTTTCCTCGAGACGGTCAACAGAAAAAACCAGGAATTCCGAAGAAGTAATGGGATCAGAGGAGTCAAAACCAACGAATATCGTGGCAAACAATGCAGCAGCAACAACGACCACAAACCTTTTCGTCAGCTCCTTTGAGGACCACATCCTAGACATAAAATATCTACTGATTAGCATAATCTTGATTATCATATTAACCACAATTTATAATTACATGAAAAAAAAATTAACTCAATTATTAATAAAAAGGTCAGCAGAACAATACAAGTATAACATGATATGTATATACAAATAAAATAAATATTCATTACATTAAATAAATAAATATAATCCAAGATATGACGTAGTTTTATAATGAAAAAACTAACAACTATACTAAAAGAACTACAAAGGATATTAGAAAATTTGAAGAAGACTCCATACAGAGAATATAGTGCAAAGAATCTGTTAACAAAAAGAGATAAAACAGATGAATTAAAAGCTGAATTCAGAGAGAGATTAAGCGAACTATCAAAAGAAGACAAACATATAAGTCAGCCAATAATAGATAAATTTCAGGTAGTACACGAACAAGTAACAGCATTCATCAAGAATAAAACAAAAGAAATTATAACAGAAGAAGACTACAACGACGAGACAGACACAAATAGTGATTCAAGGAATAAAACTCCCAGGAACTCTGAAAGTGCTAAATTCAGCAACATGGCTTTGTTTGACATGGCAACAACGATCAAAATCGTAACTGAGTTTGATGGAGATCCGAAAAATCTCACAAACTTCATAAACTTAATAGAATTCCTTCACGATTCTATAGAGAGCCCAGAAGAAAAGAAAAAGTTAATTAACTTTGTGATTAAGACAAGAATTTCACAAAAAGTACGTAACAAAATCTGCAACGAACAAACACCGACAACACTGTTAGAACTTCGGACACTATTCCAGAGGATATTCAAATCTAACAAAAATCCTCTTAAAATTCAAAGTGAGTTAGCTAAAAGCTACCAAGGTGAAAGACCAGTACAAGACTTCGCAAACAAGATCGAATCACTGGCAGCAGAACTAAACAACATTCAAATAATCGAACAAGGAGAGGAGAACCGGCAAATAATTGCTAAACTGAATGATCAGTTAGCACTAAATGCTTTCAAATCAGGGTTAAGAGAACCATTTAGATCCACAGTATTTGCAGCACAACCCAAACCCTTATCAGCCGCTGTACAGCTTGCGACAGAGATTGATGCTGACAACAGACAATCAGGAAACATTTTGAGATTCTCCTCACACCCAGCTCGATTCACAAACTACAATCGCAACCAAAGCTTTCACTCAAACATCAATAGAAGAGGACATAGCTTTCAAGTTAACAGAAACTCACGGGGGAACCAGTACAGCATGAATTACCAAAATCAATCAAGGAGGAACATCTACAACCCATCAAGACAAAGTCACAATGAAAACACAATACAAATTAACAATGCACGCACACAGAATAAAACAAATAGAATTCCAGAAACACGGAATCAGAATCGTCCATTTAGACGAATAAATGTGTTGAATTCGGGAAACGGACAGGGAGTCCCCGAAACACAATTGTCAGGGGACAAAGAATATTAAACCCACAATGTATGAAGATACATAAATTCACGGTCAAGGACCTGACCAACTATGTAAATATAAAAGGCGATGCAATATCAAGGAATGCATCATGGTTTATAGACACGGGAGCAGATATATCGATAATTAAGAAAACTAGCTTAATAAACCACTTAGAACTAAGAAAAGAATCCTGCAGAATAACAGGAGTAACTGATGGTGAAATCAAAACAGTAGGAACAATAAACATAAGATTTAAGATCGAAGGAGATCTATGAAAGCACAAACTGCATGTAGTAGAAGACAACTTTCCAATATCAACTGATGGATTAATTGGACTAGACTTCTTGACCAAATTCGGATGCAAATTGGATTACGAACAATACATTTTGACAATTTACTCAGAAATTAATAACAGTGAGATACCGATCATGACTAAGATCCCAGAAGTAAAAACCATCACAATTCCAGCAAGATCGCAAATGTATCAAGCGATGGACATTAAAGTAAAAGAAGATAGCATAGTTTTGAGCCAAGAACTCCAGGATGGAATTTTTATTGCAAATGTCATAATTCCAGCAAAAGGAATCATTCACGTCAAACTGCTCAATACACTAGAGCAGGACATCAGTATCAAACTACCGCAACTAAGAATTGTGCCTCTCACAGAATACCACTTCATAAGGAAGGTGAAATCAATAGATAACGATAACGATAAACGTTTCGAAAAACTAAAAAAGGAATTAAACATACATAACCTAGACGAAAAAGCAAAAGACTCACTGTTCGAAATATGCAGACACTATTCAGATATATTCCATCTAACGGGTGACACACTAACAATGAATAACTTCTACACACAAAAGATAAGTATGACAGATCACACTCCAATTTACATAAAGAAGTACCGCTTGCCACAAGTGCAAGGCGATGAAATAAATAAACAGGTAGATCAGTTACTGGAAGAAGATATTATTGAACCCTCAACAAGTACATACAACTCCCCTTTACTAGTAGTTCCAAAAAAAGGAACTAAAGATGAAAATAAATGGAGGATGGTAGTCGATTTTCGACAATTAAACAAAAAGATAATGGATGACAAATTTCCATTAACCAGACTCGAAGACATCCTCGACAATCTGGGGAGAGCAAAATACTTCTCAACCCTAGACCTCACAAGTTCTTTTCACCAGATCGGATTGCACCCACAATCACGACCTGTAACCGCCTTCTCGACCAACAAAGGTCACTACCAATTCAAAAGACTACCTTTTGGATTAAAGATCTCCACTAACAGCTTCCAAAGAATGCTTACAGTAGCTCTAGCAGGTTGAGATGCCGAGACATTTTTGTATGTCGACGACATAATAATATTTGGATGCAGCTTGCAGCACCACAACAGAAACCTATGCAAAACTTTCGACCGATTGCGTCAATATAACCTCAAATTAAATCCACAAAAATGCAACTTCTGGCAAACAGAAGTGGTTTACTTAGGCCACCTAATCACCAACATGGGAGTAAAAGCAGACCCCACAAAATTCGATAAGGTGACCAATTATCCAAAACTCACAAATGCAGATGAAGCAAAAAGATTCACGGCCTTCTGTAACTACTATAGAAGATTCGTACCCAATTTTGCATCCATAGCCAAACCCTTAAATCTTTTAGCCCGCAAGGACACACCCTTCATCTGGACAGAGGAATGTCAAAAAGCTTTTGACACCTTGAAACAGAAACTAACCAACCCACCGATATTACAATATCCAGACTTTTCAAAACAATTTGTTTTAACAACAGACGCATCAAATTTTGCATTAGGCGCAATTTTGTCTCAAGGAGAGATAGGCAAAGACCTAGCTATTTCCTACGCAAGCAGAACTCTGGATAAACATGAATTGAAGAAACCAATTATAGAAAAGGAAATTCTAGGAATTCACTGGGCAATAAAACACTTCAGACCATACCTGTATGGAAAAGAATTCACAGTCGTGACTGATCACAGACCTATAGTAAGTTTGTTCACACACAAGGATCCATCATCAAAGATGACAAGAATCCGTTTAAAACTATCTGAATATGACTTCGACATAATATATAAAAAGGGTTCACTGAATACAAATGCAGACGAACTATCCAGAATAAAGCTCAACTCGGATATGCTTAAAGAAATGATACCAACAGCGCAAATAAAGATAACAACGAGGAATAGATCAAAAAAAGCAAAAGAATCAGAAGCATGCGAAAAAATTGAAGATATTGAAAGTGTGGATGAATCGTCAGGCCAACTTTTCATCTACGAATGCACCTCAATCTCCGAAATAAGAAATGTAAGACAATTAAAATTCATAAAGATAAATAAGGACGTCCAGAAAAGAAAGTATAAAGAAAAGAAGAGTATACTTATATCAAAAAAGGAAGTTGCAATCGAGTACTGCGATAATCCGAATCTGAACTTAGGATCGATATTATAGAAGCTGACTCACGCGATGATTGACAACGAAATTCAAATGCTAGCAATCTCAAAAGAAGAAGAAATATTTAAAAAAGTCGACATAGAAGAACTTAAGAAGAAATTTAATGATCTGCAAAAGCGAATTAAAATAAAAGAAAAGAAAAGTTTGCGCATAATAATATTTAAACCCCCAAAAAGGATAGTGAACAAGGAAGAACAACTGAACATAATCGAACAATTTCATGACACTCCACACACAGGTGGACATTCAGGAGTCAAACGCACAATTAACAAGATCAAACAAAGATACTGTTGGAAAAATCTCAGCAGAATGGTGAAAACTTACGTAAACAACTGTGAGAAATGCAAATGCAATAAAATAATAAGGAACACCAAAGAAAGAATGGTAGAAACAAACACACCAAGTCAAAGTTTCGAAATATTAGAAGTTGACATGGTAGGACCCATGAACCAAAGTAAATTCTACAGATACATTCTGACATGTCAATGTCAACTAACCAAATATGTAGAAGCATTCCCCATGGAGAATAAAGAGGCCAAAACAGTCGCAAAAATATTAGTCGAAAAAATAATCTTAAAATATGGAACATTCAAAATTCTAAAAACGGACCTAGGCACCGAATTTGTCAACCAATTAATCGCAGAAATATGCAAAATTTTCAAAATAACCCAAGTCACAGCAACTCCGTTTCACCACGAAACTCTAGGAGCCATTGAAAGGAATCATCGAGTACTAAACGAGCACCTATTATCAATAGCCCAGAATGCTGAATGGGATGAATGGTTACCCTATTACACATTCTGCTACAATATCACACCTCATTCCGAAACCAAAATATCACCATACGAACTGATATACGGAAAATTAGCCTCACTTCCAGATACCATGGATCAAAATAGAACAGATCCGATTTACAATCTAGAAGATTACTCAAAAGAATTGAAGTTTCGCCTGCAAGAAAGCCAAAAAATAGCTAAAGCACTATTGGAGAATTCTAAAAAGAAAAGAAGCAGAAAATCTGATGAAAAAACTAACCCACTAAAAATTAAGATAGGAGATAAAGTATTATTAAAAGTACGAAATAAGAGAAAGAATGAACCGCCATATAAAGGTCCATATATTGTAATTGATACAAATAACGTTAATACTAAGATAAAGATAGATAGAATAATAAAAGAAGTACACAACAATAGGTTGAAAAAATTTTAAAGTTCACCATCAGTATCATGTAACAATTAAAACAACTAGTGAATAAGAATCAATTAAAACAACTAGTGAATTATTTTAGTAGAAATGTAAGATAGAAAACTACATCATAAGAATAAGACAAAAAATTTTCCTCTAATCAAGCAAAATTTTTTTTTCCATAAGAGGAGGGATGCAGCGCATCAAACATTTCATAGATGCACATGCACAAAAAAAAGAAAAACAAGCATAAGCAAGCATTCAAGTTCAATAATTTCATTCACACATATTTTCTTTCATAAATTGAACAATGTGAATGAAATGAACTTGCAAGGGCAATGCACTTCAGTGCAGCACACGTCAGTTTGCTGACACGACATTTCACACCATTCATGTATTACACTGACCTCAATGAACCCGAATGCTTGAAAAGCTTGGAATGTGCATTGCGACAAATTCTTGGATGGATTTGCGAAATTTTGATTGCGCTACTCCAGGTCAATAATCTATATTGCAATGTATTGCAATAAATTGATTATTTAGTAGATTTATACGTTAGGTAGGGATAGCAAATAATCATATAAATAAGTTGATTAAAATAAAGAAATTGAGAACGTTTGAGTACGGAAAAAGGTGTTTTACTATCAATTCCTCTAGTAACTTCGGCAGTCTTTGACGCCATACAGTGTGCTAATATCGGCTGAGCATTCTCGCCTGCACTTCACATAATTCCATCGGCTGAGCATTCTCGCCTGCACCCCACATAATATCGGCTGAGCATTCTCGCCTACACTTCACATAATTCCATCGGCTGAGCAATCTCGCCTGAAGTATACAAGCATCCATCTACAAGACAATTGCAGTACAAGCATTACAAGGCATATAAATATCTCCTTCGAATTTATTTTATGTGACCCCACGTATTGGTTTTCCTTTCCTTTTTCTTTTGCAATCAACGACACTTTGAGTACATATTCCATTGAGAAGTACCAATAAACGAATCAAATAGACCCAATAATTATAGAGAACGCTGTAAAAATCATCTTTCATTGCATATGCACAGATTAATGCGTCAGCTAACCAAAACACAGTATAACTTGTCACCTTAGAAGGTGAGTGCTTTTAACAGATCTACAGATTAATATAGCGAAAAGAGCATTCACATTATCCAAAGAAATAGGAATCTAAAACAAAGTATCACACTTGGATTTACGATGTGAAAAAGATATTATCAAGATTAATAATAATATTCTTCGTTTAATGTTTTCTGTGCTTAAAGGTGCGTGTTGAAAAAACCTTTCAGCGATCTCATTGTTATAGCACGATCATAATGTCGCTGCACTTTTGGTTCAAATTCTGGTTGCGAACTCTTGGCCTCTGAATAGTCTAAAAATGTTACAGTCTCTATGAGAACAGCAATTATCCGACCGCAATTATGCAAATTGTGTACACATGTAAAGGTGATGCTGGTGGATTCTCTATATCACGTGGAATTTTTAAAAATTAGCTCATGCTGAGGATACATTCTAAAGCATGTCTTAGATGTAGTACTGATTCTTGAAAATGTCCGTATGCTTTAAATATTTCACCCCTGAGAAAGAAATATTGGTAGAATATTTTGTAGAATATTTGTAGAAATCTTGAATGTACTACGATTCCTACTTCTGTGTTGATATTGAGGAGCTATCGAATTCTTAATCGACTTTTGGGAGGACTTATTTTGTGCAGATAGATGGAAATAGTTCTATTAATGGAAAATTTATCAGTGAGGGGGCTGAGAAATATTCTAAATTTACTTACAATGTTTATTTCCTGGACGATGTTTCCGAAATCTTTTGGTTTATTCTCCTCGATGTTCCACTTGAGGCAATTTGACTACAACAGAGAAGATTGCCTTCTTCTTACTTTTCTTCACGGAGATGTCACACGAGCTTGAGGAAGCATTACTCTCGGTCGGGTGCGTTCATTCTGCGTTTTACTTTAAGGTCAGCTTACATGCATCAACATTTTACATGTAGCTATTGTTATAAGCAATATCTACGACCATAACAAAGTAAACAAAAATTGATTACTTCTTGATTAAATTTGTATGTTATAAGCTGAGGAAAGAATTTTAAGTGTTCGTTGCGCACTTGAAAAAACGATACTTTCTATCGTGGGAAATGAATGTGAATTGTGTTGGTCAAGCACTGTCACAACCAATAAATTATGATTTGAGCTGAGTGCTGAGCGAGCGCAATTACAACACCAGCAATATCGACCTACGTCCAAGAATCGATTCATCGATTCTCAAGTGTGCATAAATTCGATCTTCCTGCAAGGAATGATCAACCCTAGCTGTCAAACAGCACCAACCCAGCAAGATTGTCCGCTTCTACACGTCTATGTGCATCTGAACATTGTATCATCAAATACAATCATCGGCACAGACAATATTCTGGAATATTCACCGCCGCTACATTCGAGAGAACAATGGTTCCCTTTCGGCAGTGGACACTCAAAATTTCGGTGGCATTCGTCATTTTTGAGTGTGAGCTGGAATAAGAACAGAATAATTATTTGCTGTACCCACGTGTGTGCGAGACGATTAAGCTCAGGTAAATTCTAATAACTTACAAAAAGTTATTAATTGCACGTAATTTTCTCAGTGAAGCCAGTGAATAATCTTTTTTTTGTGTTTATTCTACACATAATTACCTACTCTTTGTCATATTGACTTTTTTTTTAGTTGCTTATTTTTTTTTTTAATCGGCGATCGTATGTTTCTATAAAAATCGCTATGTAAATTCAAATGTCCGCCATTTTGTCAAAAATCGATATTTTCAAAATCGCACATGACAAAGACTAGACTATGCTGTCCGGTTTAATAATCTTTTTGTTTTTTTTATTTGGATGATTACGGATGAAGCAGGATTGCGTACCGCGGAGGGCCTTTTTTTTGCGGTACTCTGGGGACCAGAGAATTACTCCGCGAAAATTTGATATTTTTCAATAAACAAATTTTGATATATTCTTAAAAATATGTTTTATCATTTAAAAAAGAATCGGTTTGAATACTGCTCTAGATTGCCTTAAAAAAAATCCAGAAAAATGGTTGCTTTCGCGCTTCTTGGTACGTTTTCCCCATTAAAATGGAAGATCTAGTGCGATCAATTACGAACCTTGAAGGAAGTCAGAGTACCAAGATGCTGGATTCCAAGTAAATCAAATAATCTTACAAAGATACAAACACATTGCTTTGGTGATGCTTCAGCGAGAGGATATTATTAAGTACCTTTTTTGGGATTGATGAGCTTACGATAATCCAAAACACGTTTGTTTGTTTTTTTAAACTCTCCTGTCTTTATTTTGTACTTGCAAACTTTTACAAAATATTTTTTTCAATAACTTGTTCGTTTTCACTTATTCCGAAAAATTTAATGGAATTCACAAACTTACTTTTTAATTCTACAAAATTTCTACTGCATTTATCATCGCGCAAACTTCTGTCTCTATAATTCTATTGTTCTAGTATTTTTATTGAATTCACAAACTTCCTTTTTTATACTGCTAATTTTCTTCTGATTTAATTATAGCGCCAACTTCTTTGTTTATAATCCTATGTTTTTTAAACGTCCTTTCCGCCAACACTACTAAACGCAAGTATTTAGACCAACTCTACTTTTCGTTTTTCAAAGTCAAGTGAAACGAGACCGACCCGTCTCCAACTTAAAAATTAACTCTCGAACCACCGTTATTTACTATAAAAACACAACTCGGCTCTTGATGATTTTCATCGCGATCAAGACCCCTCGTTCAGGGTAGAAAATGCATAGTTTGCATTTCTACCCTGAGAAAATTTTTCATTTCTTCTGGACTTGATTAAACAAGCTCAGAATATTTTCCGATGGACGGTGGCTTGAAAAATGTAATATGATGTTTTTATAAACATCAGCCACCATCCCGTCGCTTGAAAGTGCTGCGCGCGTACACATATAATGCATTATCGCGCCGCACATATCTTATCGCGAGAAGCTTTTTTCCATGATATGTATGTACATATGTACATACATATTATATTTTTCTCGACAAATCATACTGAAGGTTGTAACGGGCCTGTTATGGTGATCTCAAGAAAATCAGAAACAAACTCAAATAATTATGAGACCTAACAGACAGGGGCCTACTTTTCCCATTCCATAAAAAATACGTAAGATCCCCACTGCTCTATTTACAATCGATTTCAAATCCATGTAGAAAGTCAATTGATCTTACTGCTGCTCTCCCTTAATATCATACCACCATATCCATCAATATCGACCTACGTCTAAGAATCGATTCATCGATGCTCAATTGTGAATAAATTCGATCTTCCTGCAAGGAATGATCAACCCTAGCTGTCAAACAGCACCAACACAGCAAGATTGTCCGCTTCTAAACATCTATGTGAATCTGAACATTGTATCATAAAATACAACCATCGGCGCAGACAATAATCTGGAATGTTCACCGCGGCTACATTCGAGAGAACAATGGTTCCCTTTCGGCAGTGGACACTCTAAATTTCGGTGGCATTCGTCATTTTAGAGTATCCGCTAAAATAAGAACAGAATAATTATTTGCTGTACCCACTTTGTGTGTGCGAGTCGATTAAGCTCAGGTAAATTCTGATAACTTACAAAAAGTTATTAACTGCTCGTAATTCTCTCAGTGAAGCTAGTGAATAATCTTTTTTTTGTGCTTATTCTACACATATTTACCTACTCTTTATCATATTGAATTTTTTTTAGTTGCTTAGTTTTTTTCTTTAATCGGCGAAACAAGGTCGTATGTTTCTATAAAAATCGCTATGCAAATTCAAATGTCCGCCATTTTGTCAAAAATCGATATTTTCAAAATCGCATATGACAAAGACTAGACTATGCTGTGCGGTTTAATAATCTTTTTCTTTTTTTTATTTGGATGATTACAGATGAAGCAGGATTGCGTACCGCGGAGGGCCTTTTTTTTGCGGTACTTTACGGACAAGAGAATTACTCGGCGAATATTTGATATTTTTCAAAAAAAAAATTTGATGTATTCTTAAAAATGTGTTTTATCATTTAAAAAAGAATTGGTTTGAATACTGCTATAGATTGCCTTAAAAAATCCAGAAAAATGGTTCTTTTCGCGCTTCTTGGTGCGTTTTCCCCCTTAAAATGGAAGATCTATTGCGATCAATTACGAACCTTGAAGGAAGTCAGAGTACCAAGATGCTTGATTCCAAGTAAATCAAATAATCTTACAAAGATACAAATACATTGCTTTGATGATGCTTCAGAGAGAGGGTATTGTTAAGTACCTTTTTCTGGGATTGATGAGCTTACGATAATCAAAAAGACGTTTGTCTGTTTTTTTTAAACTTTCTTCTTTTTATTTTGCACTTGCAAATCTTTTACAAAATTTGTTTTCAATAACTTATTCATTTTCACTTATTCCGAAAAATTTAATGGAATTCACAAACTTGCACTTTTTAATACTACAAATTTTCTACTGCTTTTATCATCGCGCAAACTTCTGTTTTTATAATGCTATTTGTCGAGTATTTTTATTGAATTCACACACTTCCTTTTTTATACTGCTAATTTTCTTCTGCTTTAATTATCGCGCCAACTTCTTTGTTTATAGTCCTATTTTTTTTTTAAACGTTCTTCCCGTCGACACTACTAAACGCAAGTATTTAGCCCAACTCTACTTTTCGTTTTTCAAAGTCAACTGAACCGAGACCGACAGATCTCCAAGTTAAAAATTAACTCTCGAACCGCCGTTATTTACTATAAAAACACAACTCGGCTCTTGATCACATTCATCGCGATCAAGACCCCTCCTTCAGCGCAGAATATTTTTCGATGGACGGTGTCCTGAAAGAATGTAATATGATGTTTTTATGAACATCAGCCACCATCCCGTCGCTTGAAATTGCGGCGCGCGTACACATATAATGCATTTTCGCGGCGCACACATCTTATCGCGAGAAGCGTTTTTCCATGATATGTATGTACGTATGTACATACATATTATATTTTTCTCGACAAATCGTACTGAAGGTTGTAACGGGCCTGTTATGGTGATCTCATGAAAATCAGAAACAAACTCAAATAATTATGAGCCGTAACAAAAAGGGGCCTACTTTTCCCATGCCATAAAAAAAAATACGTAAGATCCCCTATGCTCCATTTATAATCGATTACAAATCCATATAGAAAGTCAATTGATCTTACTGCTGCTCTCCCTTAATATCATACCATCATATCCATCAATATCGACCTACATCCAAGAATCGATTCATCGATGCTCAATTGTGAATAAGTTCGATCTTCCTGCAAGGAATGAACAACCCTAGCTGTCAAACAGCACCTACACAGCAAGATTGTCCCCCTCTAAACATCTATGTGCATCTGAACACATCGGCTCAGACAATATTCTGGAATGTTCACCGCCGCTACATTCGAGAGAACAATGGTTCCCTTTCGGCAGTGGAAACTCTAAATTTCGGTGGCATTCGTCATTTTTGAGTGTCCGCTTAAATAAGAACAGAATAATAATTTGCTGTACCCACATTGTGTGTGCGAGTCGATTAAGCTCAGGTAAATTCTGATAACTTACAAAAAGTTATTAATTGCACGTAAATTTCTCAGTGAAGCCAGTGAATTATTTTTTTTGTGCTTATTCTACACATAATTACCTACTCTTTGTCATATTGACTCTTTTTTTAGTTGCGTAGTGTTTTTTCTAATCGGCGAAACAAGGTCGTATGTTTCTATAAAAATCGCTATGTAAATTCAAATGTCCGCCATTTTGTCAAAAATCGATATTTTCAAAATCGCATATGACAAAGACTAGATTATGCTGTCCGGTTAGTAGTTGTTTTATGGGGATTCTGGCTCACTTTTTCCATACAAAAAGTGTCCGGAAAATTCCAACGGTTTTGGTGGCTCTGGACTGGGGTTCTGGGCCACTGACGGGGATTCCATCTAGTGGTATACGCCACAAGGCCTGCCTGGAGAATTCCTTTCGTACCGTCTGGTAGACCAGGAGATGACATTAACATTTTAGTAATAATACAAGTTTTATTTTTTGCCCATGGTGTGCTGCGCCTAAATGTAGGCTTTTTATTATGATTTTGGTGTTTTCAAGTGTTGCGCGTAAATGTGGGCTTTTGGTTTTGAACTGATATTAGTAATAATTAAAGTTAACGGTATGCTATTCTTTTTCATACCAATAGATTCTAGGAGGTGCCAGTGGATAGGGTATTGGTACTGTTGGGGGACAAAATTTTCATCAGAAATCCTCTACGGGCTATAGTTCTCGAGATATTAGCGATTTTACCTTTTTAGATATAGTTAATATTAGTAATAATTCAAGTTAACCCTATGCTATTCTTTTTCATACCAATAGATTCTAGCAGGTGCCAGTGGATAGGCTATTGGTACTGTTGGGGGACAAAATTTTCATCAGAAATCCTCTACGTGCTATGGTTCTCGAGATATTAACGATTTCACCTTTTTAGATATAGTTAATATTAATAATAATTCAAGTTAATCCTATGCTATTCTTTTTCATACCAATAGATTCTAGGAGGTGCCAGTGGATAGGGTATTGGTACTGTTGGGGGACAACATTTTTATCAGAAATCCTCTACGGGCTATGGTTCTCGAGATATTAACGATATTACCTTTTTAGATATAGTTAATATTAGTAATAATTCAAGTTAACCCTATGCTATTCTTTTTCATACCAATAGATTCTAGGAGGTGCCAGTGGATAGGGTATTGGTACTGTTGGGGTACAACATTTTCATCAGAAATTCTCTATGGGCTATGGTTCTCAAGATATTAGCGATTTTACATTTTCAGATATAATTAATATTAGTAATAATTCAAGTTAACCCTATGCTATTCTTTTTCATACCAATGGATTCTAGGGGGTGCCAGTGGATAGGGTATTGGTACTGTTGGGAGACAAAATTTTCGTCAGAAATCCTCTATGGGCTATGGTTCTCGAGATATTAGCGATTTTACCTTTTTAGATATAGTTAATATTAGTAATAATTCAAGTTAACCCTATGCTATTCTTTTTCATACCAATAGATTGTAGGAGGTGCCAGTGGATAGGGTATTGGTACTATTGGGGGACAAAATTTTCATCAGAAATCCTCTACGGACTGTGGTTTTCGAGATATTAGCGATCTTGCCTTTCAATATTACTAATAATTCAAGTTACCCTGGGGAGTTGTAGATATCAGCATAATGTTGCCTTGGATTTGCTGTTTTCTTACTTGAATATTTCTTAGTGAGGAATTTGTAGAAATTAAAATTTACGGATGAATTTATATAGGTGTTCTGGGCAGTGTGGTTCTGGGCATCAAATATTAAATGTTTACTAAACATTAGGCATGCTTCCCCTATTTATGATGTGTGAGGTGGAGGAATTACTCGCGTAAGAAGAAGTGACTTTGTAAAGTGGGAGGAAATAAAGACAGCGTTCGCAGACAGAATTCGAAAAGGTGTTTTTGCAAATTTAAAGCATATCGATCCGAAGCTATTTATGCAAGACGCTGCCAAATTATTTACGTGCCGTATTAAAAATACCTTAAAACATTATTTTTATTTTAAAGTTTCTACAACGTTTTGCGGTGAACTTGTTAAGGAAACTGTTGACAATGAAATTATAAAAGACATTAAATATTTCCAAGCGAGAACTGCTGCAATTAGTGCAGATGATAACTTAGAGGAGTGGTTTAAATCAAATATTTTGGATCCAATAAACACTCAGCTGGAAGAATTCCAGGAAAACGATAGTGGGTGGGCACTGCACTCTATAATACATCTAGCAGTACACATCAACAAGTTTGAGCAGCTTCGAGGATCTTCGTATATACCTCTACCAAAGGAGATTGCATCAAAGAAAGCTTGCATTAATTTGAAAAATAATGATGAAGCATGCTTCGCATGGGCCGCCACTTCAGCGCTATATCCTGCAACTGCCAAGTCTGATAGGACCTCATCATATCCACATTATTCAACTGTACTTAATTTAAATGGGATAACATTTCCCATGACATTTAAGCAAATTACGCAATTTGAAGGACAGAACGATTTATCAATAAACGTATTCATCCTAGAGAAAGAGCATTTCTTCACCACAGTTCCAGTTAGACTTACGAAACACAGGATGGAGCGACATGTAAATATCTTAATGATTCAAGATGACTATGGCCAGGATGATGATGATGATGAAGATCATATGGATGATGGTATTGGTGCTGGCAGATATCATTTCTGCTGGATTAAAGATCTTTCGCGTCTTGTATTGAGGCAAACTTCGAAACATAAATGCAGAAGAATATTTGTGACAGATGTTTGTTCTACTTTTACTCTGCAGAAAAATTAGCATCACACACTCCTGAATGTGAGAAACAAAACGATTGTAGGATTATGTTTCCCTCAGAGGAAAAGAAATGGTTGGAATATAGGAATTATAACCATAAGAATCCAGTCCCGTTTTATGTGTATGCAGATCTTGAATCAATATTGAAGCCGATTCAGGGAAACGAACAAAATACACAGCGAATCCAGGAACATGAAGTTCACAGCATAGGATTTTATTTCCACTGCAAACATGATGCTAAGCTATCATATTACAGAGCATATCGAGGAAAGAAATTCCAACAATGGCTTGCATTAGAATTGCGAAAAATTGCAGTCATAGCTGTACAGCAAAAACTAAACATGAGACCAATGCAACCCCTGACTAAAGAGGAACGGCGTGCACATATGGAAAATACTTAATGCCATATATGTGAAAAAATATTTGCATCCGATGAGGCACGATTCCGAGACCATTGCCACTTAACAGGTAAATACTGAGAATCATAATTCAATTCATTTTTTCATAAATTATTTTAACAGGAAAATACCGAGAGCCGGCGCACGATGCATGCAATCTGATGTACCAAGATTGATCCATAGATCCAGTCATTTTTTACAACTTATCTGGATATGATGCTCACTTCATTATTAAGGATATAGCTACATCTATTCCAGGGAAAGTGGATCTCCTACCAATAAATAAAGAAAGATATATCTCATTCACCAAGCACGTTGAAGGCAATCATATCAAATTCAGATTCATCGATTCCTTCCGTTTTATGGCAGAATCATTAGATAAGCTATCATCATTGCTAACAATGGATAAATTAAATATTACAATAGCTGTATGGCAGGAATTGGATGATGATGACTTTAAACTACTTACGCGCAAAGGTGTCTTCCCATACGACTTCGTTGACGATTGGGAAAAATTGGATTTTCAGCACTTACCGACACAGGAGCCATTCTATAATAAAATGACTGACAGTGATATACCTGCTGAGGACAACAGCCGCGCAGAAAAGGTGTGGAGGACATTTGAAATACAGACATTTGGCAAATATTCCGATCTCTACCTGAAAACTGATGTCCTTCTATTGGCCGATGTCTTCGAGAACTTTCGAGATATCTGTATTAAGACGTACAATTTAGATCCTGCACATTATTACACCATGCCTGGTCTAACATGGGCTGCAATGTTAAAATATACCAAAGTGAAACTGGAGCTGATAAATGATGTTGACATACTGCTATTCGTAGAAAGAGGTATTCGAGGAGGTATAAGCCAATGTTCCAATAGATACAGTAAAGCCAACAATAAATATATGGATGATTTTAACCCAGATGAAAAACAAAAATACTTGATATATTATGATGTTAACAACTTTTATGGATGGCCCATGTCACGACATTTACCTACCGGAGGATTCAGATGGGCTGATAGTCTCGATATTGATGTTTTCCAAATTCCTGATGATTCACCAACTGGATTCATGCTCGAAGTTGATTTAAACTATCCACCACATCTGCATGATAAGCATAAAGACTTACCGTTTTACTCTGAGCATGCAGCACGACCAGGTTCAAAATTAGAAAAACTTTTAACAACATTACACCATAAAGAAAAATATATTATACGCTATCGAAATTTAAAGCAATGCTTATCACATGGCCTCATCCTAAAAAAAGTACACCGGATCCTGCAATTCAACCAGTCAGCTTGGCTTAAACCATACATTGATTTGAATACCTCCAAACGGAAACAGGCTACCAGCGATCATGAAAAAGACAGCAATAAAAAGATGAATAATGCTGCGTTTGGTAAAACCATGGAAAATGTACGCAAGTATAGTGACATCAAACTTTGCGTAAAGTGGGAAGGCCGACATGGTGCCAAAGCTCTGATTGCAGCTCCCAACTTCCACAATACGAAAATATTTGATGAGAATTTATTTGCTGTGGAATTAAGGAGACTGAAAATGTTGTTTAATAAACCACTCTATATTGGAATGGCAGTCTTGGAAATCTCAAAAACATGCCTCTACGACTTCCATTACAGTTTTATGCAGCGCGAGTTTGGTGGTAAATGTAAAATCATGTATACCGATACAGACTCTCTCATATATGAAATTGCAGAGAGAAACATATATGAATTTATGGTTGAAAATATTGATAAATTCGATACAAGTGATTACCCTGCAAATAATCAATTCAATATGCCGCTCATGAATAAAAAGATTCCAGGTATTATGAAGGATGAACTGAACGGAAAAATCTTGTGTGAATTTGCAGGCCTCCGCTCGAAAATGTTTAGCCTACGCATAAATGATGGCAAAACTGTAAAAAAAGTCAAGGGAATTAAGACAAATGTTGTTCAGAGACATATAAAGTTCCAAGACTACGTTGAATTCCTGAACAACAAGCAGCTTTTAACTACAAATCAGAGCTGCATATGATCGCATAACAACAATGTCTACACCATCAACCAAAAGAAGATAGCTTTAAGTCCACATGATAACAAGCGGCATATTATGAGTGGTACAACGGTCCGTTTGGAGGTATTCAAATCAATGTATGGTTTAAGCCAAGCTGACTGGTTGAATTGCAGGATCCGGTGTACTTTCTTTAGGATGAGGCCATGTGATAAGCATTGCTTCAAATTTCGATAGTGTATAACATATTTTTCTTTATGGTGTAATGTTGTTAAAAGTTTTTCTAGTTTTGAACCTGGTGGTGCTGCATGCTCAGAGCAAAACGGTAAGTCTTTATGCTTATCATGCAGATGTGGTGGATAGTCTAAATCAACTTCGAGTACGTATCCAGTTGGTGAATCATCAGGAATTTGGAAAACATCAATATCGAGACTATCAGCCCATCTGAATCTTCCGGTAGGTAAATGTTGTGACATGGCCCATCCATAAAGGTTGTTAACATCATAATATATCAAGTATTTTTGTTTTTCATCTGGGTTAAAATCATCCATATATTTATTGTTGGCTTTACTGTATGTATTGGAACATTGGCTTGTACCTCCTCGAATACCTCTTTCTACGAATAGCAGTATGTCAACATCAGTTATCAGCTCCAGTTTCCCTTTGGTATATTTTAACATTACATCCCATGTTAGACCAGGCATGGTGTAATATTGTGCATGATCTAAATTGTACGTCTTCATACAGACATCTCGAAAGTTCTCGAAGACATCGGCCAATAGAAGGACATCAGTTTTCAGGTATAGAACGGAATATTCGCCAAGTGTCTGTATTTCAAATATCCTCCGCACCTTTTCTGCGCGGCTGTAGTCCTCAGCAGATATACCACTGTCAGTCATTTTATTATAGAATTGCTCCTGTGTCGGTAAGTGTTGGAAATCCAATTTTTCCCAATCGTCAACGAAGTCGTATGGGAAGACACCTTTGCGCGTAAGTAGTTTAAAGTCATCATCATCCAATTCCTGCCATACAGCTCTTGTAATATTTAATTTATCCATTGGTAGCAATGATGATAGCTTATCTAATGATTCTGCCATAAAACGGAAGGAATCGATGAATCTGAATTTGATACGATTGCCTTCAACGTGCTTGGTGAATGAGATATATCTTTCTTTATTTATTGGTAGGAGATCCACTTTCCCTGGAATAGATGTAGCTATATCCTTAATAATGAAGTGAGCATCATATCCAGATAAGTTGTGAAAAATGACTGGATCTATGGATCAATCTTGGTACATCAGATTGCATGCATCGTGCGCTGGCCCTCGGTATTTTCCTGTTAAAATAATTTATGAAAAAATGAATTGAATTATGATTCTCAGTATTTACCTTTTAAGTGGCAATGGTCTCGGACTCGTGCCTCATCGGATGCAAATATTTTTTCACATATATGGCATTAAGTATTTTCCATATGTGAACGCCGTTCCTCTTTAGTCATGGGTTGCATTGGTCTGATGATCAGTTTTTCCTGTACAGCTATGGATGCAATTTTTCGCAATTCTAATGCAAACCATTGTTGGCAATTCTTTCCTCGATATGCTGTGAAATATGATAGCTTAGCATCATGTTTGCAGTGGAAATAAAATCCTATGATGTGAACTTCATGTTCCTAGATTCGTTGTGTATTTTGTTCGTTTCCCTGAATCGGCTTCAATATTGATTCAAGATCTGCATACACATAAAACGGGACTGGATTCTTATGGTTATAATTCTTATATTCCAACCATTTCTTTTCCTCTGAGGGAAACATAATCCTACAATCGTTTTGTTTCTCACATTCAGGAGTGTGTGATGCTAATTTTTCTGCAGAGTAAAAGTAGAACAAACATCTGTCACAAATATTCTTTCTGCATTTATGTTTCGAAGTTTGCCTCAATACAAGACGCGAAAGATTTTTAATCCAGCATCTGCATAATATCTGCCAGCATCGTGATCATCATCATCATCCATATAATCTTCATCATCATCATCATCATCATCCTGGCCATAGTCGTCTTGAATCATTAAGAAATTTACATGTCGCTCCATCCTGTGTTTCGTAAGTCTAACTGGAACTGTGGTGAAGAAATGCTCTTTCTCTAGGATGAATACGTTTATTGATAAATCGTTCTGTCCTTCAAATTGCGTAATTTGCTTAAATGTCATGGGAAATGTTATCCCATTTAAATTAAGTACAGTTGAATAATGTGGATATGATGAGGTCCTATCAGAGTTGGCAGTTGCAGGATATAGCGCTGAAATGACGGCCCATGCGAAGCATGCTTCATCATTATTTTTCAAATTAATGCAAGATTTCTTTGATGCAATCTTCTTTGGTAGAGGTATATACGAAGATCCTCGAAGCTGCTCAAACTTGTTGATGTGTACTGCTAGATGTATTATTGAGTGCAGTGCCCACCCACTATCGTTTTCCTGGAATTCTTCCAGCTGAGTGTTTATTGGATCCAAAATATTTGATTTAAACCACTCCTCTAAGTTATCATCTGCACTAATTGCAGCAGTTCTCGCTTGGAAATATTTAATGTCTTTTATAATTTCATTGTCACCAGTTTCCTTAACAAATTCACCGCAAAACGTTGTAGAAACTTTAATATAAAAATAATGTTTTAAGGTGTTTTTAATACGGCACGTAAATAATTTGGCAGCGTCTTGCATAAATAGCTTCGGATCGATATGCTTTAAATTTGCAATAACACCTTTTCGAATTCTGTCTGCGAACGCTGTCTTTATTTCCTCCCACTTTACAAAGTCACTTCTTCTTACGCGAGTAATTCCTCCACCTCGACGGAGAGTTCTCAATAGCGCTCTCAATGCTATAATTTGCTCGAGGCAGCTCTCGAAATGTTGTTTCCTAGCACTCTTATTGCACTTCCGAAATGCAACTTGAAATTTATGTATGTTTCTGTTGCACTTTTTAACAATATAGTCTTTATTATCTGAATTTGTTAAACACTTCAACACATCCTCCCGCAAGTCTTTAATTATTTCAGAACTTTTATTTACTAGCGCGCTTGTCAGTTTTATTTTATTTTTTATGTTTTTAAACTATCACTGAGACTCATTATAACTGACTGATGTTCCTCAAGAGTTTGCTTGAGCTTTTATAGCAACGGTTTGTAAACATGAATGATCCTACTGCTAAAATAATTATTGCGATGAAATCCAACGAATTTGGTTACAGGCTGAGATGATATCGAATTACACGATAAACAAAAAAAAAAAACATAAATCATTCAAATTAATTTGATTACTTTATTCTGCTGGTTGAAATTGCAAATATCAAATAAGATTGTTTACATGAATGCATTTCAAGATAAAAACAAAATATGAAAATTTGTTTACTTTATGCGAATTCCAATGAAACGTTTCGATCGGTAAAATTCTTGGAACAATAAAATTTTTGGCTGCCTACAGGAAGTGTGATACCAAATTACGTGAAAAGAATAAATGTGCTGATATTGCTTAAATTTGTTTACACAGGTGTGCATGACTCATTCAGCTAAAATGCGAATTTTTTAAACAGGAAGTTTACACAGGTGTGTACGAGCCATTCAGCTTAAATGCGAATCTGTTTACTGCGATGATATCAAATTACATCATAAATAGGGGAAGCATGCCTAATGTTTAGTAAACATTTAATATTTGAAGCCCAGAGCCACACTGCCCAGAACACCTATAGAAAGTCATCCGGAAATTTTGATATCTACAAATTCCTCACTAAGAAATATTCAAGTAAGAAATAGCAAATCCAAGGCAACATTATGCTGATATCTACAACTCCCCAGAGTAACTTGAATTATTAGTAATATTGAAAGGCAAGATCGCTAATAACTCGAAAACCACAGTCCGTAGAGGATTTCTGATGAAAATTTTGTCCACCAACAGTACCAATACCCTATCCACTGGCACCTCCTAGAATCTATTGGTATGAAAAAGAATAGCATAGGGTTAACTTGAATTATTACTAATATTAACTATATCTAAAAAGGTAAAATCGTTAATATCTCGAGAACCATAGCCCGTGGAGGATTTCTGATGAAAATTTTGTCCCCCAACAGTACCAATAACCTATCCACTGGCACCTCCAAGAATCTATTGGTATGAAAAAAAAAATAGCATAGGGTTAACTTGAATTATTACTAATATTAACTATAGCTAAAAAGGCAAAATCGCTAATATCTCGAGAACGATAGCCCGTAGAGGATTTCTGATGAAAATTTTGTCCCCCAACAGTACCAATACCCTATCCACTGGCACCTCCTAGAATCTATTGGTATGAAAAAGAATAGCATACCGTTAACTTTAATTATTACTAATATCAGTTCAAAACCAAAAGCCCACATTTAGGCGCAACACTTGAAAACAACAAAATCATAATAAAAAAGCCTACATTTAGGCGCGGCACACCATGGGCAAAAAATAAAACTTGAATTATTACTAAAAAGTTAATGTCATCACCTGGTCTGCCAGACGGTACGAAAGGAATTCTCCAGGCAGGCCCTGTGGCGTATACCACTAGACGGAATCCCCGTCAGTGGCCCAGAACCCCAGTCCAGAACCACCAAAATAGTTGGAATTTTCCGGACTCTTTTTGTATGGAAAAAGTGAGCCAGAATCCCAATAGAACAACTACTCCGGTTTAATAATCTTTCTGTTTCTTTATTTTTTTGATGATTACAGATGAAGCAGGATTGCGTAGGGCGGAGGGCCTTTGTTTGCGGTACGTTACGGACTAGAGAATTACTCGGCGAATATTTGATATTTTTCAATAAAAAAATTTTGGTGTATTCTTAAAAATGTGTTTTATCATATAAAAAAAATTTGTTTGAATACTGCTATAGATTGCCTTAAAAAATCCAGAAAAATGGCTTTTTTGCGCTTTTTGATGCGTTTCCCCCTTAAAAAGGAAGATCTATTGCGATCAAGTACGAACCTTGAAGGAAGTCAGAGTACCAAGATGCTTGATTCCAAGTAAATCAAATAATTTACAAAGATACAAATTCGATTGCTTTTTTGAAGCTTCAGAGAGAGGATATTGTTAACTACACTTTTGTGGGATTGATGAGCTTACGATAATCCAAAAGACGTTTGTCTGTTTGTTTAAACTCTCTTCTTTTTATTTTGCACTTGCAAACCTTTTACAAAATTTTTTTTTTTTCAATCACTTATTCATTTTCACTTATTCCGAAAAATTTAATGGAATTCACAAACTTACACTTTTTAATACTACCAATTTTCTACTGCTTTTATCTCCGCGCAAACTTCTGTCTTTATAATGCAATTTTTCTAGTATTTTTTTTTGAATTCACAAACTTCCTTTTTTATATTGCTAATTTTCTTCCGCTTTAATTATCGCGACAACTTCTATGTTTATAATCCTATTTTTTTTAACGTTCTTTCCGCCGACACTACTAAACGCAAGTATTTAGCCCAACTCTACTTTTCGTTTTTCAAAGTCAACTGAACCGAGACCGACCCGTCTCCAAGTTAAAAATTAACTCTCGCACCGCCGCTATTTACTATAAGAACACAACTCTGCTGTTCATTCCGCCGACACTACTAAACGCAAGTATTTAGCCCAAATCTACTTTTCGTTTTTCAAAGTCAACTGAACCGAGACCGATCCGTCTCCAAGTTAAAAATTAACTCTCGAACCGCCGTTATTTACTATAAAAACACAACTCGACTCTTGATCACTTTCATCGCGATCAAGAGCCCTGCTTCAGGGTAGAAAATGCATAGTTTGCATTTCGACCCGGAGAAAATTTTTCATTTCTTGTGGACTTGATTAAACAAGCTCAGAATATTTTTCGATGGACGGTGTCCTGAAATAATGTAATATGATGTTTTTATAAACATCAGCCACCATCCCGTCGCTTGAAATTGCGGCGCGCATACACATATAATGCATTTTCGTGGCGCGCATATCTTATCGCGAGAAGCTTTTTTCGATGATATGTATGTACGTATGTACATACATATTATATTTTTCTCGACAAATCGTACTGAAGGTTGTAACGGGCCTGTTATGGTGATCTCATGAAAATCAGAAACAAACTCAAATAATTATGAGCCCTAACAAAAAGGGGCCTAGTTTTCAGATGCCATAAAAAAAAATACGTAAGATCCGTTATGCTCTATTTACAATCGATTTCAAATCCATATAGAAAGTCAATTGATCTCACTGCTGCTCTCCCTTGATATCATACCATAATATCCATGAATATCGACCTGACCTATGTCCAAGAATCGATTCATCGATGCTCAATTGTGAATAAACTCGATCTTCCTGCAAGGAAATATCAACCCTAGCTGTCAAACAGTACCAACAGAGCAAGATTGTCCGCTTCTAAACATCTATGTGCATCTGAACATTGCATCATCAAATACAGTCATCGGCGCAGACAATATTCTGGAATGTTCACCGCCGCTACATTCGAGAGAACAATGGTTCCCTTTCGGCGGTGGAAACTCTAAATTTCGGTGGCATTCGTCATTTTTGAGTGTCCGCTGAAATAAGAACGGAACAATTACTTGCTGTACCCACATTGTGTGTGCGAGTCGATTAAGCTCAGCTAAATTCTGATAACTTACAAAAAGTTATTAATTGCACGTAATTTTCTCAGTGAAGCCAGTGAATTATCTTTTCTTTGTGCTTATTCTACAATTAATTACCTACTCTTCGTCATACTGACTTTTTTTTAGTTGCTTAGTTTTTTTTTTTTTAATCGGCCAAACGAGGTCGTATGTTTCTGTAAAAATCGCTATGTAAATTCAAATGTCCGCCATTTTGTCACAAATTGATATTTTCAAAATCGCATATGACAAAGACTAGACTATGCTGTCCGGTTTAATAATCTTTTTGTTTCTTTTTTTTTTTTTATGATCACAGATGAAGCAGGATTGCGTACCGCGGAGGGCCCTTTTTTGCGGTACTTTACGGACCAGAGAATTACTCGGCGAATATTTGATATTTTTCAATAAAAAAATTTTGATGTATTTTTAAAAATGTGTTTTATCATTTAAAAAAGAATTTGTTTGAATACTGCTATAGATTGCCTTAAAAAAAATCCAGAAAAATGAATTTTTTTGCGCTTTTTGACGCGTTTTCCCCTTTAAAATGGAAGATCTATTGCGATCAAGTACGAACCTTGAAGGAGGTCACAGTACCAAGATGCTTGATTCCAAGTAAATCAAATAATCTTACAAAGATACAAATTGGATTGATTTGGTGATGCTTAAGAGAGAGGATATTGTTAAGTACCTTTTTGTGGGATTGATGAGCTTACGATAATCCAAAAGACGTTTGTCTGTTTTTTAAACTCTCTTCTTTTTATTTTGAACTTGCAAACCTTTCACAAAATTTTTTTTCAATAACTTATTCGTTTTCACTTATTCCGAAAAAATTTAATGGAATTCACAAACTTACACTTTTTAATACTACAAATTTTCTACTGCTTTTATCATCGCGCAAACTTCTGTCTTTATAATGCTATTTTTCGAGTATTTTTATTGAATTCACAAACTTCCTTTTTTATACTGCTAATTTTCTTCTGCTTTAATTATCGCGCCAACTTCTTTGTTTATAATCCTATTTTTTTAACGTTCTTTCCGCCGACACTTCTAAACACAAGTATTTAGTCCAACTCTACTTTTCGTTTTTCAAAGTCAACTGAACCGAGACCGACCCGTCTCCAAGTTAAAAATTAACTCTCGAACCGCCGTTATTTACTATAAAAACACAACTCGACTCTTGATCACTTTCATCGCGATAAAGAGCCCTGCTTCAGGGTAGAAAATGCATAGTTTGCATTTCTACCCTGAGAAAATTTTTCATTTCTTGTGGACTTGATTAAACAAGCTCAGAATATTTTTAGATGGACGGTGTCCTGAAAGAATGTAATATGATGTTTTTATAAACATGAGCCACCATCCCGTCGCTTGAAATTGCGGCGCGCATACACATATAATGCATTTTCGTGGCGCGCATATCTTATCGCGAGAAGCTTTTTTCCATGATATGTATGTACGTATGTACATACATATTATATTTTTCTCGACAAATCGTACTGAAGGTTGTAACGGGCCTGTTATGGTGATCTCATGAAAATCAGAAACAAACTCAAATAATTATGAGCCCTAACAAAAAGGGGCCTAGTTTTCAGATGCCATAAAAAAATACGTAAGATCCCTTATGCTCTATTTACAATCGATTTCAAATCCATATAGAAAGTCAATTGATCTCACTGCTGCTCTCCCTTGATATCATACCATAATATCCATGAATATCGACCTATGTCCAAGAATCGATTCATCGATGCTCAATTGTGAATAAACTCGATCTTCCTGCAAGGAAAGATCAACCCTAGCTGTCAAACAGTACCAACAGAGCAAGATTGTCCGCTTCTAAATATCTATGTGCATCTGAACATTGCATCATCAAATACAGTCATCGGCGCAGACAATATTCTGGAATGTTCACCGCCGCTACATTCGAGAGAACAATGGTTCCCTTTCGGCGGTGGAAACTCTAAATTTCGGTGGCATTCGTCATTTTTGAGTGTCCGCTGAAATAAGAACGGAACAATTACTTGCTGTACCCACATTGTGTGTGCGAGTCGATTAAGCTCAGCTAAATTCTGATAACTTACAAAAAGTTATTAATTGCACGTAATTTTCTCAGTGAAGCCAGTGAATTATCTTTTCTTTGTGCTTATTCTACAATTAATTACCTACTCTTCGTCATACTGACTTTTTTTTTAGTTGCTTAGTTTTTTTTTTTTAATCGGCCAAACGAGGTCGTATGTTTCTGTAAAAATCGCTATGTAAATTCAAATGTCCGCCATTTTGTCACAAATTGATATTTTCAAAATCGCATATGACAAAGACTAGACTATGCTGTCCGGTTTAATAATCTTTTTGTTTCTTTTTTTTTTTATGATCACAGATGAAGCAGGATTGCGTACCGCGGAGGGCCCTTTTTTGCGGTACTTTACGGACCAGAGAATTACTCGGCGAATATTTGATATTTTTCAATAAAAAAATTTTGATGTATTTTTAAAAATGTGTTTTATCATTTAAAAAAGAATTTGTTTGAATACTGCTATAGATTGCCATAAAAAAAATCCAGAAAAATGGATTTTTTTGCCCTTTTTGACGCGTTTTCCCCTTTAAAATGGAAGATCTATTGCGATCAAGTACGAACCTTGAAGGAGGTCACAGTACCAAGATGCTTGATTCCAAGTAAATCAAATAATCTTACAAAGATACAAATTGGATTGATTTGGTGATGCTTAAGAGAGAGGATATTGTTAAGTACCTTTTTGTGGGATTGATGAGCTTACGATAATCCAAAAGACGTTTGTCTGTTTTTTAAACTCTCTTCTTTTTATTTTGAACTTGCAAACCTTTCACAAAATTTTTTTTCAATAACTTATTCGTTTTCACTTATTCCGAAAAAATTTAATGGAATTCACAAACTTACACTTTTTAATACTACAAATTTTCTACTGCTTTTATCATCGCGCAAACTTCTGTCTTTATAATGCTATTTTTCGAGTATTTTTATTGAATTCACAAACTTCCTTTTTTATACTGCTAATTTTCTTCTGCTTTAATTATCGCGCCAACTTCTTTGTTTATAATCCTATTTTTTTAACGTTCTTTCCGCCGACACTTCTAAACACAAGTATTTAGTCCAACTCTACTTTTCGTTTTTCAAAGTCAACTGAACCGAGACCGACCCGTCTCCAAGTTAAAAATTAACTCTCGAACCGCCGTTATTTACTATAAAAACACAACTCGACTCTTGATCACTTTCATCGCGATAAAGAGCCCTGCTTCAGGGTAGAAAATGCATAGTTTGCATTTCTACCCTGAGAAAATTTTTCATTTCTTGTGGACTTGATTAAACAAGCTCAGAATATTTTTAGATGGACGGTGTCCTGAAAGAATGTAATATGATGTTTTTATAAACATGAGCCACCATCCCGTCGCTTGAAATTGCGGCGCGCATACACATATAATGCATTTTCGTGGCGCGCATATCTTATCGCGAGAAGCTTTTTTCCATGATATGTATGTACGTATGTACATACATATTATATTTTTCTCGACAAATCGTACTGAAGGTTGTAACGGGCCTGTTATGGTGATCTCATGAAAATCAGAAACAAACTCAAATAATTATGAGCCCTAACAAAAAGGGGCCTAGTTTTCAGATGCCATAAAAAAATACGTAAGATCCCTTATGCTCTATTTACAATCGATTTCAAATCCATATAGAAAGTCAATTGATCTCACTGCTGCTCTCCCTTGATATCATACCATAATATCCATGAATATCGACCTATGTCCAAGAATCGATTCATCGATGCTCAATTGTGAATAAACTCGATCTTCCTGCAAGGAAAGATCAACCCTAGCTGTCAAACAGTACCAACAGAGCAAGATTGTCCGCTTCTAAATATCTATGTGCATCTGAACATTGCATCATCAAATACAGTCATCGGCGCAGACAATATTCTGGAATGTTCACCGCCGCTACATTCGAGAGAACAATGGTTCCCTTTCGGCGGTGGAAACTCTAAATTTCGGTGGCATTCGTCATTTTTGAGTGTCCGCTGAAATAAGAACGGAACAATTACTTGCTGTACCCACATTGTGTGTGCGAGTCGATTAAGCTCAGCTAAATTCTGATAACTTACAAAAAGTTATTAATTGCACGTAATTTTCTCAGTGAAGCCAGTGAATTATCTTTTCTTTGTGCTTATTCTACAATTAATTACCTACTCTTCGTCATACTGACTTTTTTTTTAGTTGCTTAGTTTTTTTTTTTAATCGGCCAAACGAGGTCGTATGTTTCTGTAAAAATCGCTATGTAAATTCAAATGTCCGCCATTTTGTCACAAATTGATATTTTCAAAATCGCATATGACAAAGACTAGACTATGCTGTCCGGTTTAATAATCTTTTTGTTTCTTTTTTTTTTTATGATCACAGATAAAGCAGGATTGCGTACCGCGGAGGGCCCTTTTTTGCGGTACTTTACGGACCAGAGAATTACTCGGCGAATATTTGATATTTTTCAATAAAAAAATTTTGATGTATTTTTAAAAATGTGTTTTATCATTTAAAAAAGAATTTGTTTGAATACTGCTATAGATTGCCATAAAAAAAATCCAGAAAAATGGATTTTTTTGCCCTTTTTGACGCGTTTTCCCCTTTAAAATGGAAGATCTATTGCGATCAAGTACGAACCTTGAAGGAGGTCACAGTACCAAGATGCTTGATTCCAAGTAAATCAAATAATCTTACAAAGATACAAATTGGATTGATTTGGTGATGCTTAAGAGAGAGGATATTGTTAAGTACCTTTTTGTGGGATTGATGAGCTTACGATAATCCAAAAGACGTTTGTCTGTTTTTTAAACTCTCTTCTTTTTATTTTGAACTTGCAAACCTTTCACAAAATTTTTTTTCAATAACTTATTCGTTTTCACTTATTCCGAAAAAATTTAATGGAATTCACAAACTTACACTTTTTAATACTACAAATTTTCTACTGCTTTTATCATCGCGCAAACTTCTGTCTTTATAATGCTATTTTTCGAGTATTTTTATTGAATTCACAAACTTCCTTTTTTATACTGCTAATTTTCTTCTGCTTTAATTATCGCGCCAACTTCTTTGTTTATAATCCTATTTTTTTAACGTTCTTTCCGCCGACACTTCTAAACACAAGTATTTAGTCCAACTCTACTTTTCGTTTTTCAAAGTCAACTGAACCGAGACCGACCCGTCTCCAAGTTAAAAATTAACTCTCGAACCGCCGTTATTTACTATAAAAACACAACTCGACTCTTGATCACTTTCATCGCGATAAAGAGCCCTGCTTCAGGGTAGAAAATGCATAGTTTGCATTTCTACCCTGAGAAATTTTTTCATTTCTTGTGGACTTGATTAAACAAGCTCAGAATATTTTTAGATGGACGGTGTCCTGAAAGAATGTAATATGATGTTTTTATAAACATGAGCCACCATCCCGTCGCTTGAAATTGCGGCGCGCATACACATATAATGCATTTTCGTGGCGCGCATATCTTATCGCGAGAAGCTTTTTTCCATGATATGTATGTACGTATGTACATACATATTATATTTTTCTCGACAAATCGTACTGAAGGTTGTAACGGGCCTGTTATGGTGATCTCATGAAAATCAGAAACAAACTCAAATAATTATGAGCCCTAACAAAAAGGGGCCTAGTTTTCAGATGCCATAAAAAAATACGTAAGATCCCTTATGCTCTATTTACAATCGATTTCAAATCCATATAGAAAGTCAATTGATCTTACTGCTGCTCTCCCTTGATTTCATACCATAATATCCATGAATATCGACCTATGTCCAAGAATCGATTCATCGATGCTCAATTGTGAATAAACTCGATCTTCCTGCAAGGAATGATCAACCCTAGCTGTCAAACAGTACCAACAGAACAAGATTGTCCGCTTCTAAACATCTATGTGCATCTGAACATTGCATCATCAAATACAGTCATCGGCGCAGACAATATTCTGGAATGTTCACCGCCGCTACATTCGAGAGAACAATGGTTCCCTTTCGGCGGTGGAAACTCTAAATTTCGGTGGCATTCGTCATTTTTGAGTGTCCGCTGAAATAAGAACGGAACACTTACTTGCTGTACCCACATTGTGTGTGCGAGTCGATTAAGCTCAGCTAAATTCTGATAACTTACAAAAAGTTATTAATTGCACGTAATTTTCTCAGTGAAGCCAGTGAATTATCTTTTCTTTGTGCTTATTCTACAATTAATTACCTACTCTTCGTCATACTGACTTTTTTTTTAGTTGCTTAGTTTTTTTTTTTTTAATCGGCCAAACGAGGTCGTATGTTTCTGTAAAAATCGCTATGTAAATTCAAATGTCCGCCATTTTGTCACAAATTGATATTTTCAAAATCGCATATGACAAAGACTAGACTATGCTGTCCGGTTTAATAATCTTTTTGTTTCTTTTTTTTTTTTTATGATCACAGATGAAGCAGGATTGCGTACCGCGGAGGGCCCTTTTTTGCGGTACTTTACGGACCAGAGAATTACTCGGCGAATATTTGATATTTTTCAATAAAAAAATTTTGATGTATTTTTAAAAATGTGTTTTATCATTTAAAAAAGAATTTGTTTGAATACTGCTATAGATTGCCATAAAAAAAATCCAGAAAAATGGATTTTTTTGCCCTTTTTGACGCGTTTTCCCCTTTAAAATGGAAGATCTATTGCGATCAAGTACGAACCTTGAAGGAGGTCACAGTACCAAGATGCTTGATTCCAAGTAAATCAAATAATCTTACAAAGATACAAATTGGATTGATTTGGTGATGCTTAAGAGAGAGGATATTGTTAAGTACCTTTTTGTGGGATTGATGAGCTTACGATAATCCAAAAGACGTTTGTCTGTTTTTTAAACTCTCTTCTTTTTATTTTGAACTTGCAAACCTTTCACAAAATTTTTTTTCAATAACTTATTCGTTTTCACTTATTCCGAAAAAATTTAATGGAATTCACAAACTTACACTTTTTAATACTACAAATTTTCTACTGCTTTTATCATCGCGCAAACTTCTGTCTTTATAATGCTATTTTTCGAGTATTTTTATTGAATTCACAAACTTCCTTTTTTATACTGCTAATTTTCTTCTGCTTTAATTATCGCGCCAACTTCTTTGTTTATAATCCTATTTTTTTAACGTTCTTTCCGCCGACACTTCTAAACACAAGTATTTAGTCCAACTCTACTTTTCGTTTTTCAAAGTCAACTGAACCGAGACCGACCCGTCTCCAAGTTAAAAATTAACTCTCGAACCGCCGTTATTTACTATAAAAACACAACTCGACTCTTGATCACTTTCATCGCGATAAAGAGCCCTGCTTCAGGGTAGAAAATGCATAGTTTGCATTTCTACCCTGAGAAAATTTTTCATTTCTTGTGGACTTGATTAAACAAGCTCAGAATATTTTTAGATGGACGGTGTCCTGAAAGAATGTAATATGATGTTTTTATAAACATGAGCCACCATCCCGTCGCTTGAAATTGCGGCGCGCATACACATATAATGCATTTTCGTGGCGCGCATATCTTATCGCGAGAAGCTTTTTTCCATGATATGTATGTACGTATGTACATACATATTATATTTTTCTCGACAAATCGCACTGAAGGTTGTAACGGGCCTGTTATGGTGATCTCATGAAAATCAGAAACAAACTCAAATAATTATGAGCCCTAACAAAAAGGGGCCTAGTTTTCAGATGCCATAAAAAAATACGTAAGATCCCTTATGCTCTATTTACAATCGATTTCAAATCCATATAGAAAGTCAATTGATCTTACTGCTGCTCTCCCTTGATTTCATACCATAATATCCATGAATATCGACCTATGTCCAAGAATCGATTCATCGATGCTCAATTGTGAATAAACTCGATCTTCCTGCAAGGAATGATCAACCCTAGCTGTCAAACAGTACCAACAGAGCAAGATTGTCCGCTTCTAAACATCTATGTGCATCTGAACATTGCATCATCAAATACAGTCATCGGCGCAGACAATATTCTGGAATGTTCACCGCCGCTACATTCGAGAGAACAATGGTTCCCTTTCGGCGGTGGAAACTCTAAATTTCGGTGGCATTCGTCATTTTTGAGTGTCCGCTGAAATAAGAACGGAACACTTACTTGCTGTACCCACATTGTGTGTGCGAGTCGATTAAGCTCAGGTAAATTCTGATAACTTACAAAAAGTTATTAATTGCACGTAATTTTCTCAGTGAAGCAAGTGAATTATCTTTTCTTTGTGCTTATTCTACAATTAATTACCTACTCTTCGTCATACTGACTTTTTTTTTTTAGTTGCTTAGTTTTTTTTTTTAATCGGCCAAACGAGGTCTTATGTTTCTATAAAAATCGCTATGTAAATTCAAATGTCCGCCATTTTGTCACAAATCGATATTTTCAAAATCGCGTATGACAAAGACTAGACTATGCTGTCCGGTTTAATAATCTTTTTGTTTCTTTTTTTTTTTATGATTACAGATGAAGCAGGCTTGCGTACCGCGGAGGGCCCTTTTTTGCGGTACTTTACGGACCAGAGAATTACTCGGCGAATATTTGATATTTTTCAATAAAAAAATTTTGATGTATTTTTAAAAATGTGTTTTATCATTTAAAAAAGAATTTGTTTGAATACTGCTATAGATTGCCTTAAAAAAAATCCAGAAAAATGGATTTTTTCGCGCTTTTTGACGCGTTTTCCCCTTTAAAATGGAAGATCTATTGCGATCAAGTACGAACCTTGAAGGAGGTCACTGTACAAAGATGCTTGATTCCAAGTAAATCAAATAATCTTACAAAGATACAAATTCGATTGATTTGGTGATGCTTAAGAGAGAGGATATTGTTAAGTACCTTTTTGTGGGATTGATGAGCTTACGATAATCCAAAAGACGTTTGTCTGTTTTTTAAACTCTCTTCTTTTTATTTTGAACTTGCAAACCTTTCACAAAATTTTTTTTCAATAACTTATTCGTTTTCACTTATTCCGAAAAAATTTAATGGAATTCACAAACTTACACTTTCTAATACTTCAAATTTTCTACTGCTTTTATCATCGCGCAAACTTCTGTCTTTATAATGCTATTTTTCGAGTATTTTTATTGAATTCACAAACTTCCTTTTTTATACTGCTAATTTTCTTCTGCTTTAATTATCGCGCCAACTTCTTTGTTTATAATCCTATTTTTTTTAACGTTCTTTCCGCCGACACTTCTAAACACAAGTATTTAGCCCAACTCTACTTTTCGTTTTTCAAAGTCAACTGAACCGAGACCGACCCGTCTCCAAGTTAAAAATTAACTCTCGAACCGCCGTTATTTACTATAAAAACACAACTCGGCTCTTGATCACTTTCATCGCGATCAAGAGCCCTCCTTCAGGGTAGAAAATGCATAGTTTTCATTTCTACTCTGAGAAAATTTTTCATTTCTTCTGGACTTGATTAAACAAGCTAAGAATATTTTCCGATGGACGGTGTCCTGAAAGAATGTAATATGATGTTTGTATAAACATCAGCCACCATCCCGTCGCTTGAAATTGCGGCGCGCGTACACATATAATGCATTTTCGTGGCGCGCATATCTTATCGCGAGAAGTTTTTTTCCATGATATGTATGTACGTATGTACATACATATTATATTTTTCTCGACAAATCGTACTGAAGGTTGTAACGGGCCTGTTATGGTGATCTCATGAAAATCAGAAACAAACTCAAATAATTATGAGCCCTAACAAAAAGGGGCCTACTTTTCAGATGCCATAAGAAAAAATACGTAAGATCCCCACTGCTCTATTTACAATCGATTTCAAATCCATGTAGAAAGTCAATTGATCTTACTGCTGCTCTCCCTTAATATCATACCATCATATCCATCAATATAAACCTACGTCTAAGAATCGATTCATCGATGCTCAGTTGTGAATAAATTCGATCTTCCTACAAGGAACGATAAACCCTAGCTGTCAAACAGCACCAACACAGCAAGATTGCCCGCTTCTAAACATCTATGTGCATCTGAACATTGTATCATCAAATACAATCATCGGCGCACACAATATTCTCGAATGTTCACCGCCGCTACATTCGAGAGAACAATGGTTCCCTTTCGGCAGTGGTAACTCTAAATTTCGGTGGCATTCGTCATTTTTGAGTGTCCGCTGAAATAAGAACAGAATAGTTATTTGCTGTACCCACATTGTGTGTGCGAGTCGATTAAGCTCAGGTAAATTCTGATAACTTACAAAAAGTTATTAATTGCACGTAATTTTCTCAGTGAAGCCAGTGAATAATCTTTTTTTGTGCTTATTCTACACATAATTACCTACTCTTTGTCATATTGACTTTTTTTTTAGTTCCTTAGTTTTTTTTTTAATCGGCGAAACAAGGTCGTATGTTTCTATAAATATCGCTATGTAAATTCAAATGTCCGCCATTTTGTCAAAAATCGATATTTTCATAATCGCATTTGACAAAGACTCGCATATGCTGTCCGGTTTAATAATCTTTTTGTTTTTTTTTTATTTGGATGATTACAGATGAAGCAGGATTGCGTACCGCGGAGGGCCTTTTTTTTGTGGTACTTTACGGACCAGAGAAGTACTCGGCGAATATTTTATATTTTTCAATAAAAAAATTTTGAGATATTCTTAAAAATATGTTTTGTCATTTAAAAAAGAATTGCTTTGAATACTGCTATAGATTGCCTTAAAACAAAATCCAGAAAAATGGTTATTTTCGCGCTTCTTGGTGCGTTTTCCCCCTTAAAATGGAAGATCTATTGCGATCAATTACGAACCTTGAAGGAAGTCAGAGTACCAAGATGATTGATTCCAAGTAAATCAAATAATCTTACAAAGATACAAATACATTGCTTTGGTGATGCTTCAGAGAGAGGATATTGTTAAGTACCTTTTTGTGGGATTGATGAGCTTACGATAATCCAAAAGACGTTTGTCTGTTTTTTTAAACTCTCTTCTTTTTATTTTGCACTTGCAAACCTTTTACAAATTTTTTTTCAACTACTTGTTCGTTTTCACTTATTCCGAAAAATTTAATGGAATTCACAAACTTACACTTTTTAATACTACAAATTTTCTACTGCTTTTATCATCGCGCAAACTTCTGACTTTATAATGCTATTTTTCTAGAATTTTTATTGAATTCACAAACTTCCTTTTTTATACTGCTAATTTTCTTCCGCTTTAATTATCGCGCCAACTTCTTTGTTTATAATCCTATTTTTTTTAACGTTTTTTCCGCCGACACTATTAAACGCAGGTATTTAGCCCAACTCTACTTTTCATTTTTCAAAGTCAACTGAACCGAGACCGACCCGTCTCCAAGTTAAAAATTAACTCTCGAACCGCCGCTATTTACTATAAGAACACAACTCTGCTGTTCATTCCGCCGACACTACTAAACGCAAGTATTTAGCCCAACTCTACTTTTCGTTTTTCAAAGTCAACTGAACCGAGACCGATCCGTCTCCAAGTTAAAAATTAACTCTCGAACCGCCGTTATTTACTATAAAAACACAACTCGACTCTTGATCACTTTCATCGCGATCAAGAGCCCTGCTTCAGGGTAGAAAATGCATAGTTTGCATTTCGACCCGGAGAAAATTTTTCATTTCTTGTGGACTTGATTAAACAAGCTCAGAATATTTTTCGATGGACGGTGTCCTGAAAGAATGTAATATGATGTTTTTATAAACATCAGCCACCATCCCGTCGCTTGAAATTGCGGCGCGCATACAAATATAATGCATTTTCGTGGCGCGCATATCTTATCGCGAGAAGCTTTTTTCCATGATATGTATGTACGTATGTACATACATATTATATTTTTCTCGACAAATCGTACTGAAGGTTGTAACGGGCCTGTTATGGTGATCTCATGAAAATCAGAAACAAACTCAAATAATTATGAGCCCTAACAAAAAGGGGCCTAGTTTTCAGATGCCATAAGAAAAAATACGTAAGATCCCCACTGCTCTATTTACAATCGATTTCAAATCCATGTAGAAAGTCAATTGATCTTACTGCTGCTCTCCCTTAATATCATACCATCATATCCATCAATATAAACCTACGTCTAAGAATCGATTCATCGATGCTCAGTTGTGAATAAATTCGATCTTCCTACAAGGAACGATAAACCCTAGCTGTCAAACAGCACCAACACAGCAAGATTGCCCGCTTCTAAACATCTATGTGCATCTGAACATTGTATCATCAAATACAATCATCGGCGCACACAATATTCTCGAATGTTCACCGCCGCTACATTCGAGAGAACAATGGTTCCCTTTCGGCAGTGGTAACTCTAAATTTCGGTGGCATTCGTCATTTTTGAGTGTCCGCTGAAATAAGAACAGTATAGTTATTTGCTGTACCCACATTGTGTGTGCGAGTCGATTAAGCTCAGGTAAATTCTGATAACTTACAAAAAGTTATTAATTGCACGTAATTTTCTCAGTGAAGCCAGTGAATAATCTTTTTTTGTGCTTATTCTACACATAATTACCTACTCTTTGTCATATTGACTTTTTTTTTAGTTCCTTAGTTTTTTTTTTAATCGGCGAAACAAGGTCGTATGTTTCTATAAATATCGCTATGTAAATTCAAATGTCCGCCATTTTGTCAAAAATCGATATTTTCATAATCGCATTTGACAAAGACTCGCATATGCTGTCCGGTTTAATAATCTTTTTGTTTTTTTTTTTATTTGGATGATTACAGATGAAGCAGGATTGCGTACCGCGGAGGGCCTTTTTTTTGTGGTACTTTACGGACCAGAGAAGTACTCGGCGAATATTTTATATTTTTCAATAAAAAAATTTTGAGATATTCTTAAAAATATGTTTTGTCATTTAAAAAAGAATTGCTTTGAATACTGCTATAGATTGCCTTAAAACAAAATCCAGAAAAATGGTTATTTTCGCGCTTCTTGGTGCGTTTTCCCCCTTAAAATGGAAGATCTATTGCGATCAATTACGAACCTTGAAGGAAGTCAGAGTACAAAGATGATTGATTCCAAGTAAATCAAATAATCTTACAAAGATACAAATACATTGCTTTGGTGATGCTTCAGAGAGAGGATATTGTTAAGTACCTTTTTGTGGGATTGATGAGCTTACGATAATCCAAAAGACGTTTGTCTGTTTTTTTAAACTCTCTTCTTTTTTTTTGTACTTGCAAACCTTTTACAAATTTTTTTTCAACTACTTGTTCGTTTTCACTTATTCCGAAAAATTTAATGGAATTCACATACTTACACTTTTTAATACTACAAATTTTCTACTGCTTTTATCATCGCGCAAACTTCTGTCTTTATAATGCTATTTTTCTAGTATTTTTATTGAATTCACAAACTTCCTTTTTTATAATGCTAATTTTCTTCCGCTTTAATTATCGCGCCAACTTCTTTGTTCATAATCCTATTTTTTTTAACGTTTTTCCCGCCGACACTATTAAACGCAGGTATTTAGCCCAACTCTACTTTTCGTTTTTCAAAGTCAACTGAACCGAAACCGACCCGTCTCCAAGTTAAAAATTAACTCTCGAACCGCCGTTATTTACTATAAAAACACAACTCGGCTCTTGATCACTTACATCGCAATCAAGAGCCCTCCTTCAGGGCAGAAAATGCATAGTTTGCATTTCTACCCTGAGAAAATTTTTCATTACTTCTGGACTTGATTAAACAATCTCAGAATATTTTCCGATGGACGGTGGCTTGAAAAAATTTAATACGATGTTTTCATAAACATCAGCCACCATCCCGTCGCTTGAAATTGCGGCGCGCGTACACATATAATGCATTTTCGCGGCGCACATATCTTATCGCGAGAAGCGTTTTTCCATGATAAGTATGTACGTATGTACATACATATTCTATTTTTCACGACAAATCGTACTGAAGGTTGTAACGCGCCTGTTATGGTGATCTCACGAAAATCAGAAACAAACTCAAATAATTATGAACCCTAACAAAAAGGGGCCTACTTTTCCCATGCCATAAAAAAAAATACGTAAGATCCCCTATGCTCTATTTACAATCGATTTCATATCCATATAGAAAGTCAATTGATCTTACTGCTGCTCTCCCTTAATATCATACCATCATATCCTGCAAGGTATGATCAACTCTAGCTATCAAACAGCACCTACTCATCAAGATTGTCCGCCTCTAAACATCTGTGTGCATCTGAGCATTGTATCATCAAATACAATCATCGGCGCAGACAATATTCTGGAATGTTCACCGCCGCTACATTCTAGAGAGCAGTGGTTCCCTTTCTGCAGCGGAAACTCTAAATTTCGGTGCAATTCGTCCTTTTTGAGTGTTCGCTGAAATAAGAACAGAATAATTATTTGCTGTACTCACATTGTGTGTGCGAGCCGATTAAGCTCAGGTAAACTCTGATAACTTACCAAAAGTTATTAATTGCACGTAATTTTCTCAGTGAAGCCAGTGAGTTATCTTTTTTTGTGCTTATTCTACACATAATTACCTACTCTTTGTCATATTGACCTTTTTTTAGTTGCGTAGTTTTTCTTGTAATCGGCGAAACAATGTCGTATGTTTCTATAAAAATCGCTATGTAAATTCAAATGTCCGCCATTTTGTCAAAAATCGATATTTTCAAAATCGCATATGACAAAGACTAGAATGCTGTCCGGTTTAATAATCTTTTTGTTTTTTTTTTATTTGGTTGATTACAGATAATAATAATAATTTCTTTTTTATTTAAATAAGTCTCATTTATATTTGGCTCTCTGGCTCTTTTAAAAATTCCTTAAAACTAATTGGCAAAAGGCACAAAAATGTAAAAAATACACTAGCTAACCTAACTTACAAACAGTCAAAAGGGACAATTAAAACAAGTAATACAGTAAAAATAACGCACAAAAAGGAAAACAAACAAGACGAAATACTCAAAAGAGACTAAAAACGGACACAAGAATTTTAAAAAAGATCTAGAGTATAACCAAAAATTTAGAACCAAAAAACAAAAAATTGTGAAATTTAGCACCGAGACCGAACCCGAATTAAAAACTTAATAGCCGAACGAACGAAAAATTTGCGCGATACCGTTATAGAGTCCCGCGAGGGCAGCCTGTAGTATCATAGAACTCTACAAACTGCCCTCATCATCCCTCCAGATTGGCATCTTTAACAGAATACTTGTCCTTCCCACAGCATGTGCAACGATTCCTAAGCGAGGAGAAGCCCCGTGGACTAGTGTTGCAAATGCTGTGGCCTGATATCACCAGCGAAAGACAAGAGCAACGTCCTGCACCGACGATAGTGATTGCCATGTGCAGTTGAATGTGTCTACGTTCGTTGCCAGATATTCCAGACGCAAACGTCTCTTCAATCTGTCAACGAAGTGGCGCTTAAGTGCTTGTGCGTGTTGTTGTGGGTCAGTGTTCTGATTCCCATCTCCGGCTATCATCTAGTACAAGTCAATTGTAGATTTGGCCAGTGTCAACACAAAGCTAAGCAAACTGTTCACCGGACTACAAACCTTTGGTCTCCATAGAAACGGTGTCCTAGTAATGCTGAAGTTCGGGTGGATCAACTGACACATATAGCGCACCAGTTCCATCAGACACTTCCCGCTTCTCTTGGGGCAGTCAGCAATAAAATGCCCTACCAATTGGCAATCATGGCATTTCGCTTCTTATTTAAAGTGATGGACGCTTCCCGGCTGGTACCGAAGATACCCCGCCCAAGATCCTCGTCCCCGATTTTAATGGGAATTGCGCGAACCTTTCCATGAACCTTCCCGAATCTCCCAAGGAAATTCGAGAGGTCTTCATGTTGGGCTCCCATAGGGACCCGCGAAAACGCAACCTTCGTGGGCTTCTCCTTTAGCGGGAATGAATCGAGGTGTCTACCCTCCACCTCGATGCCCTCAAGCATGAGCTTGGTAGCGCTTTCGACGGTCGTGGTGTACACCTCGACCATTCCTCCAGCTATAATCCCCATAGAAAATAGCTGCTCACAAGAGATGACGCGGAAAATCGTCTTCAGGTATGCAGACTGAGGACATCCTCTGATGTGCTCAAGCTGCACCCCGTACTCTCGTCCTGCCATCTTCCGTCAAAGAAGCCCTGGAGACCCGCACTGGTCTTGGGCCGAGGCTTACCTGCGTCCAATGGGGCTGGACGAGGAGTGACGCCTCTACTGTGAATTTCGATGGTGGTAACGTTCTTAGAACCACCACTTACCTGCGCATATGATATCCCTGACATTAACGCTGGGGATCGTGGTGCTGCTGCTTGTCCTCCTGGTACTGTTTGCTGCTTCTTGCAGACGCTTGAAGAAAGCGGTGGCCTCATTACTAAGCCGCTGGGTTTTTTCTCTGACGACGAAGCGCTTTCGTCAGTTTCCTTCAGGGTAGGATGCTGTCTTGGGGTCGAAGATATCGACTCAGCATTTGCTACAGCTGCAGCCACAGATTCTGTAGCAATAGCAGTAGTTTCTTGAGCTGTTACTCCAGACTCTTCTCGGGCAGTCGCAGTTTTCCCGACAATTGCCTCGGCCTCTTCACTTGGGCTCTTAATGGCCTTGTCTTTGGGCCCTGTCTTTGGGCCCTGTTCACCCGACTACAAACCTTTGGTCCCCATAGAAACGGTGTCCTAGTAATGCTGAAGTTCGGGTGAATCAACGGACACATATAGCGCACCAGTTCCATCAGGCACTGCAAAGCTGGACAAGTGAAGAAAATAGAAAGGTCATCCGCATATGCCAACATAAGAGGCCTCACATTGGTGTATGGTAGATGCACTGAATATTGTCCGAGCTTTCGACGAAGATTCACCAGTAGCGGCTCCAACGAAAGATCATAAAGCATACCTGACAATGGACAGCCCTGTCTGATACCTCGATGAAACGAGATAGGAGCCAGAACTTGTCCTGGAAGTTTAATCAAAATCGCTGAATCTCTATACAGTTTCCCGATAATATCGAGCCACCTGGGCGGGAACCCAAATGCCTCGAGAGCAGTCAAGAGATACTCGTGCGAGACGCTATCAAAAGGCTTTGCTGGTCAAGTGAGATCATGGCAATTTGGGTACCTGTGTGTTCATGGTAGGCAAACAAATGTTTGGCTACCGCGATGTTGTCGTAGATACTACGACCAGGAACATAATAGGACTCTTCTGGGTGTATTACCAAAGCAATCACTGAGCGGAGTATCGCCGCTAATACTTTGAAGACGTTTTTATAGTCCACACTGCATATGGTTACTGGCTTCCAGTTCCCCATCCTCTGCAAATCTCCTTTCTTTGGAATCAATTGCATAACAGACCTCCTCTTACTAGAAAGAAAGTCTGAATGTGTCTCAACCGCCGAATTGAAGACTTCCAAAAGGTCAGGAATTAATAAATCCCTGAAACGTATTAACAATTCTGGAGTCAAGCCGTCATAACCAGGTGAAGTGTGTCGCCTTAGATCCTATGTCGCAGCGATCATATCCTCCAATATGATTACTGTATCCAGGAGCTCCTTGCTGTCTTCAGAGAAAGTGGGAATATTCTCAAGAAATTCATGAGTGGTCGAGGATGTTGTCGACGTCGATTCAGAGTAGAGACTGCTGTAATAGTCTTGAATAAATTCTGATAGCTGTTGTCCGTTGAGGACTTGCCCAGATTCATCAACTATCGATTCTAATTCACAAGAAGCAGTACGTCGACTAGTTGCCTGAAAGAAGTACTCGGTTGGAAAATCGCCTTCCCTCAGCCAGCGTGATTGGCTGCGCAGCACAAACTCCAAGCTGTGCTTGCAAGTTGTGTTGCCAAGCGTTCCTTTATTCTGTTAAAATAAAGAATCAACTCCGGCTGAGTTGGGCCGACAAGCTAGAAGCTTGATACCCACTTCGAATGAAATTCGTTCCGATAAAAGATCGAATTTGGAGCTTTCCAACATCCCACCATTGACTAAGAAGAGGAAAGTCACCTTTCCTCTCTTACCAATCGTGCCAGAATTCATTGAATTCATTGATGAACTGCTCGGAATTCAACAAATAGTTGTTAAATATCCAGAATGCAGTTCTTCTTTCAACTAGAGTGCTGGTTGCCACTACAAGAATGTGATCGCTAACGGAACAGACTTCATGAGTGACACCAACGAAATGTTCCAGTATACCAGCTGAGACGTAAAGTCTATCGATTCTGGAGCCTGCGAGACTTCCATGGATATTTCGCGAGACCCTCGAGTATGGTCTAGTCGTAGGATGCATCCAACGATAGATATCCAAGAGTCTGAAAACACAGACAAAATTCCTCAACCGAGTAGCATTGACAGATTTGAACTCAACTCCGGAATGCCGATCCATTGAGGGGATTTAGCGTGCAGTTGAAATCACCTCCGAGGATAGTTTCGCCACTAAAATTCACCAGACAGGATTGAACACTATCAAGAACTTGTCTTGTAATGTCCTGGTCATGAGGAAGTGTAGCGAAGAGCGCGCCCGTTGTCAGCCCTACCTACATCCATCTTGCCATGAATATAGATAGGTGCTGCGACAGACGCCTCTTGCTGCAAAATCATCTTGGGATTGTTGCTAGCGGTCAGCCGGCTTGGGGAGGTTCTTGCCACCCACATCCCTCGATGCTTGAAAGCTGTGCGAAAAATAAAAAAAAAAAAGATGCTACAACTGTATTGCCAGACTTCGGACGGACGGACAGACAAAAAGAACTTTCCGTGTCTCATGGTGCAACCTGAAAACCTGAAAAGAAAATTTATGAGGAATACCATACCAACGTTGCAGTACTGAAATAAAATAAAAAAAAACCAACGCCGTCCCAGTGACTACCACCCGGAGAAGTTCAACGCCGAGAGAAGTATTTTGGGAGAGAGAGAGAAAACGTGGACTCCTGATGTAGGCGGAGTCCTGACTGGACTCTGATTGGGCCCATCGCCCCCATCCACCCTGGCTAAGACGTCGCAGTCAGTGTAGGATTCTTAGCCCCATCTGGATCCCTTAGAGCGTGTGCGTGTGTGACGAGGTCGCCCCTCGAGTCCAAGACCACCTCCCCATCGTGTGGAGCCTACTCACTCCATGGAGATATATACGCTGAACTGAAGTGGAAAGAAAATTCTACAGAGAAAGGAAAAAAAACATAGGGGAAGGAAAACAAAGAACTGCAGACGTTACTAGTTTCAATTCAATGCGACTACTTTATTCATTGTTATTAATGTGTGACTCTTTTCGATGGAGGAAACCCGAGTACATGAAATCTTACCACGTTCCGATCCCTTTTTTTTTCTTTTTTTTTAAAAAAACTATAAGTCATATATATATGTACATAGGTATAACTAATTCTAGCCCTAAGAAGCGCTTTCCTATACTACTTAACTAACCCTGCCTTAAGCACGTTAATACAATTCAGGTGGATACCATGCGAGAACAAAAAAAACAAAATTAAATACAAAAAAAGTAATATAGCCATCCAAAAATAGGAATGTAATAAATGTATTAAAGATCAAAAAACAATGTTTACCAAACTAACCTTATGGTCCACCTTGGACTTACACTTGATCAGGCCTGGACCTGTTCGGGGTTTCCTCCCTTGTCAAGAGTGATCTAACAGCTGACATGTGTACACCTGCTTCTTGCTTTCTCCAGTTTTTTTTTCCCTTTATTTTCTTCTTTCGGTAAATTAGACTGGCGCTGGTTCCTTTGTTCGAACGTTGTTATACCATTAAACCACCCATTACCTCTTCTTGGCACAAAATATCGCGTTGTATCCTGGATGGACTTTTCATGAGACAAAAGAAAATGGTGATCATAACGTAGGTGATCATGTGATGAATCTACGCCACGAAATATCGTACTAGGTCTCGATTTTAATTCAGAAGACAAGCTAGGGCTCCTACAACACAGGTAAGCTCGCGACGAAGTTATTTCATTATATTCGCACAAAATTTCTCATAATATTTCATCTGATTTTTCTGATTTTTCTTTCAGAATACAAAGGAAAAGTTCCCAATATGTATGTAGGTAAGCTTACGACGAAATTATTTCACTATACTGCACAGGATTTTCATTATATTTTCATTTAATTTTCATTTCATTTCAGATCATAAAGAAAAAGTTCCGATAACCTAGGTAAGCTTACAACGAAACTGAATTTATATATTTGCACAAAATCTCTCACCATATTTTCATTTGAATTTTCTTTCAGAACACAAAAGAAAAGTTCCTAATATTTAGGTAAGCTTACGGCGAAATTATTTCACTATATTTCACAAAATTTTCATTATATTTTCCTTTAATTTTCATTTCAGACCATGAAGAAAAAGTTCCTATAACCTAGGTAAGCTTACAACGAAATTGAATTTATATATTTGCACAAAATCTCTCACCATATTTTCATTTGAATTTTCTTTCAGAACACAAAGGAAAAGTTCCTAATATTTAGGTAAGCTTATGACAGAAATGAATTTTATATATATTCGCACAAAATCTCTCACAATATTTCACTTGATCTTTCTTTCAGAAGAAAAAAGGAAAAAGTTCCTAATACCTAGGTAAGCTTACGACGAAATTATTTCACTATATTTCACAAAATTTTCATTATATTTTCCTTTAATTTTCATTTCAGATCATGAAGAAAAGTTCCTATAACCTAGGTAAGCTTACAACGAAACTGAATTTATATAATCGCACCAAATTTCTCACAATATTTCCATTTGAATTTTCTTTCAGAACACAAAGGAAAAGTTCCTAATATTTATGTAAGCTTACGGCGAAATTATTTCACTATATTTCACAAAATTTTCATTATATTTTCCTTTAAGTTTCATTTCAGACCATGAAGAAAAAGTTCCTATAACCTAGGTAAGCTTACAACGAAATTGAATTTATATATTTGCACAAAATCTCTCACAATATTTTCATTTGAATTTTCTTTCAGAACACAGGGGAAAATTTTCCCGATATTGCAATTGATCACCGCACGTAGACGAAAACAAAAAAAAAAACTTTAGCGCTGAACTTTGTACAAAAAGTGAAATTCACAAAAAAGGAAAATCCGATATTGATCTCAGCGATGATCACCGCGATGCGTACCCAACCGAAACTTGTTCAATACTCCACTCTGCCCGTCAGCTGCCTGCTTCAAAACCCGTTCCCTCCTTCCAGCCACCGACAGGCGAGCAATTTTTATTCTTTCGGTCGACTAACGAAATCTCTCCGGCCAGCCGTGCTTCTTTCTATGTACGGGTGTGCGTGTACCTTTTTCAGCAAAATCGTTGCCACCGACCATTCGCTGTCGAGCAAAATTTTCTCGGAATTTTCGGTCGGGCTAGCAATGATCTATTGTCTGCTGCTATCATGCGATATTTTACGGCTAGGCGAATTGCCGTTTTCGTCGCCTGGATGTTGATGGATAGCGGCAGATTTTGAACGAAAATTTGTAACTTGTACGCGTTTTGTACGATTTAGAATTTTTCGTTTGTGAAATGATTTCTTATTTTTTCTTTTTCCGTTGTTTTTTTTTCTAGCTCTGAACTTGTCTGCGGGTATGTATAGATATGTTTTCTTCTGGATTTTTTTTTTCTTATTTATCTTTACCAGGGATTTATAATGTGCAGAAGTGGCATAGGGCTACTTCTACAGGATATTTGAATTTTTCTTTTTCAGGAATGGTAATATGGAGAAGTAGCATAGGGCTACTTCTAAAAAAAAAAAAATGTACTTTTTAACCCCTTTTCAGGTATCCAGGGAAATTTGAATATAAATAAAAAAAAATACAAAAGAAACGGAAAAGTAGCGTGAGGGCAGAACGCTACAGCGTGGGGACGACCCACCCGAGAGAAGAGTCTCAAGCCGGGCCCAAAAACAGCAAAAAAAAAAAATTTCCCCCCCGCACTAGCTGGGGACTAGGCAAAAAGCATTAGTAGCAGCGGCCAACGTGGGGACGACCCACCAGAGTCTCAAGCCGGGCATACGCCACAAACCTGGTTCTACCCCCTGGACTCGGTATGGCACCGTACCGCCAAAATAAACTAGGGAAATATGAAGAGATAACATAAATATATACAGGTAGGACGAGGAAAATAAATAAATAAATAAATTAGCGGACTAGTACACATGGAGTTCCTCAAAATTATAAAACAGCAATTATTACCATTGTGCGTATATGATCTTGGGGTATATATATAAATATATATGTGTTCGAAAGGAAATAAAAAAAAAAAAAAATAATACCTTATAATAAGACACACAAAAAAAAACATCTGTGCTTTGTGCGCTCTTAGTTTGGGTGTATGTAAATATGTAACTTCAAGCGCGAATTGAGGATAATAACTTTGATATAGATCTACAGAGGAAGATCAATAGATTTGTGAACCTATCGATATTTTAGTTAAAGAAAGTCCAAAATTATGAATTTATAATAGATTTGAAAGAGAAGTGCTTATTCTTGGTGCGCGTATATTATATACATATGTACGTATATGGGCATACGTTCGAAATAAAATTCAAAATTAATACTTTTATTGTGAATTCAAAGGGAAAGACCTAGAGATTTACTCGACCTAGATTTGTGCGTATATATCAATATGTTATTTCGGAGAAATTCAAAAATAATTTTTGTTACCAACCTATAGAGGAAATACCTACATTTTGTGCGTGTAGGGTATTTGCATACAGAAATATATTTATGTTCAAAAGAAAATCTGAAAATACTTTAATATGCATCCAAAGAGGAAGATCTGGATATTTACTCAAACTAAATCGGTGCGTGTATATAACTTATGTAAATTCAAACAAAAATTCAGGGCTTAAACCTCAAAGTAGATCTAGAATGGGGGATCTACGAATTACTTGTATCAAATTTATGCGTATATATATATATATTCAACGAGAATTCAAAAAAAAACCAGAACAAAAAAAAAATGTTACTTTGTTATAACTAAAGAAAGAAGATCTATAAATTTGCGCGTACTAATATTCAAAATGCTAGATCATACGAAGGAGGTGGTTTGGTCACGCAGCGGCCCACTCGAACACACACACAACACAACATCTCAACAACCCAGTTCTGCGAACTGGAACGAAACAAATCGTTTAATCTCTCTCTCCAACTCTCTACCGCTTGGCAACTTTTCAAAGGGTCTGACTCAGCGTAAACTTAGTAATGGAACGTTTGAACAAAAGGAGAAAGAAAGAATTTAGGGAATGTACGGGATCGGAACCTGCAGGCTTCCGTCCCACGTTAAGGACGTTATGACAAACAATCCTGTTGTCAATATCAGAAAACAGTGCGAGTGATCAGCGATTCAACGGCCGCCGGCACTCAGGAAAGAAGCCGTAGCGATGATGTATGGTGCGATAAAACAAACAAACCCAATGCGTACGATATAATGATCGTAGCTAGCTATTCGACCTTCAGGTAACGATAACCATAATAGGGATAAGACTACAGAAATAATGACTAAATAACTACTCACATAATGTCATGATCATAACTAAATATCCAATTTCATATATCGGTAACTAACGTAGAAAGACCGTTGATAAGGTACACTTAACTAAGATAAACAAACTAAGCTAACAGTAACTAAGATCGAAGACTTAAGCTAACCCTAACAGCTAAATTGCGGCACAATAGCCAAAATAATCTATGGGTAACTAAATGATAACCAACATAGTTCAAATGTGACTTAGATATAATCGAACCCTAACAACTAAAAAGATATACGAGCAAGGTAATCTAAAAGCCACCTCAGATAGTTTAAAGTAACTCCAATGAAACCAAAACTAAGTTTAGATAAGGTAGCTATAATAATCCGACGGTAATTAGGATACTCTATAACCAAACTATAAGAACTAAAATAAAAGATGATATCTAAACTGACTCAAGCCTGATTGAGGTAGAGGCTATGACGGAACTAAAATACCTACAAAAAGATACACTAGAATCTGACTAACTATACTATAATGATAACCAGACTGTAATAAGCTGCACTAACTTAAGGAAAATCAATAACTATAATACGACAAAGGTAAGAATTCAAAAGCTATATCGCCATATTATAAATACAACTAAGGTCGTAAAACTAACTACAAGGTAACGACAATCTAATTAATAGCTAGGATATGATACAGTAATTTCCAAAATAACCAAAAGAAAAACAAAATCTCAAAATAAAATCTCAAAGCGATACATAATACGGACTTCTTTCCTGGAACCAGCGGATGTGAACGGAACCTTTAAGCTCGGAGTAGTATGCTTCGCATACGACGCTCACCTTCCACTGATCAGCTGAACACCCCGACACTTCTAATTGGGGAACGTACATGGGGGATTCAAAAGAAATAAAGGAAAGGGAAATTCACCTGTCTTCAGCTCACGTGAAACTCCGCTCCAAAGGCACCGCACCGGTATTGTATCAATCACTCCAAGTCGGATACCAATCTAGAGGATGCTAACTAGCCATCCTCCCGTCAGAGTGATCGAGACAACCCCGAATGGAGCCATGGGAGCAGAGCACCACGCAAGCGCGAAGCATAGCGGGTGAACACAATTTGGAGAATACTGATCCGCTTCGAACCACAAGGCTGTCCTGTTCTCTCCCACAAGGAATAAATCAAGCAGGTGGCTATTATCGCTCACCGACTTGTAGGTGAGAACAGGGCATTTGCGCGGTTCTTTTGGACCTAAGGTCGAGTGGTCGGCCATTCAGTTGGCGCGAACCGAAGCAACGCTTCCCAGTGGTACCCGCAAGCCCAAAGCCCGCCTACCACTGAATGGACGAGCACTCCGACGCATGGAACTATGGAACTCTAAAGGAGAGCGAAAGGAAAAAAAAAAAAAAAAAAAAAAGATTAATGATTGAAGGGGAATTGACTAGGTTACACCAATGAAGCCAAAGCACGTGCCATCTCACCAGCCTCTCCTCGTCTAACCCCTGGGCTTGTCACAAACATGGAATTAGTTAGCGAAGAGAAATTAAGACAAGTTGGCCGACTCCACTGCCCGAGCAAAAACTGATGTCATAAAAATGAATTTAGCTCATCAATTTACCGAAGCAGTGAGCCAAACCAAATCAGGAGCAGATGATCGATTATTCAGTGGCTACTAATACTCAGGAAGAAGCAGTAGCTGTTTTGTAATAAGATACCCACAAAGAAATAAAATAAAAACGAACCATCCGCCATCATGTCCCGAATGGACGAATCACTGTAATTACTACCAAATATATAAAAAAAATACTGTCTTCTTCCTGGAACCAGCAGATGTGAACGGAGCTGAGGCTCGTAAGGCATGCTTCGCATACAACGTTCGCTGTCCACTGTTCATCCGATCCTCATGCATTACCAGTGCTGATGTCTTACGACGGGCACTGACGAAGGAGTAGGAAAATTTGAAATGATAAAAAAAAACATGAACCAGCTTTTCAAATCGATGTGAAAATCGTATGCCTTGCCAACTCAAGCCCATTGCCAAGGATACCGTAGAATCAAGGGGTGAACGCCGTTCACCAACTTAGCGACGGACCTGAGATATGGCCATGCTTCTTTAAATGTGGGAAAGCCTTTGTCGATGAGTGATTATCTCCCCAGTGTTCACGGGCTGAAGCTTTAGCCTCGGCGAGTACGCCTAGCGTACAAAACCTGTTACCTACCGAGGATGATGTATACTTCATCATGGAGGTTATAAGATTCCAAAAGAAATAAATAAAAAAAAACAATATATAAATTTTTAAAATGTGATTAGACGAGATTTACGTGGTTGCACCAATGGAGCGAAATCACGAGCCATCTCACCAGCCTCCAAAGCCGGATCTAACGAGAGCTAAAAAGGAACTACCACGAAAGCAACGAGCTTTACGGGAGAAAAAGGGTAGCTCTGCGTAGACCAAACCATTGGCGGCATAACAGGACAACTCGCTCCATCAAGCTAAAAATTGCATATTTAAATTGACGAAAAGACTTTCATTTGAAATGAATTGAAATGAGTAATACAAAACTTATTCGTAAAATTGGAATAAGCAAAAGCGAACAAAGATAACTACTGAATAACCCGAAGACGAGACAAAACGATATGAAACTAGCGAAATAATTTTTTTAAAGTATAGTGCCGAAAGATCTACAAAAAAAATCCGAGAAAACTGAAAGAAAAGAAAATCTGCGTCTTAGTCAAGAGAAGCTTGACTAAAGATAACAAAAAACCGAAGTTTGGGCGCCATTTGTGGCGAAGCACAAATGAGCGACCAGGAATGTAGAATTTAAGATAAAAAAATTAATTCATTAAGAAATGATTTCCAACAGTAGCAATTGAATTGCAATTTAGTCAAGAGAAGCTTGACCAAATGCCAAAGAAGAAAAAAAAACCCGATTTGGACGCCATTTGTGGCGAAGCACAAATTAGCGACCAGGAATAATACTGAAATTTGCAGTTGCACCTTAGTCAAATGAAGCTTAACTAAGTGCAAGAAAAAAAAAACCTGCTTGGGCGCCATTTGTAGCGAAGCACAAATGAGCGACCTGAAATATCAAAAATAAAACTTGCAATAGTAGTTCAGCTTTAGTCAAGAGAAGCTTGACTAAAGATAAATAAAAATAAAATAAAAAAAAACCGAAATTGGGCGCCATTTGTAGCGAAGAGCGCGCCCGTTGTCAGCCCTACCTACATCCATCTTGCCATGAATATAGATAGGTGCTGCGACAGACGCCTCTTGCTGCAAAATCATCTTGGGATTGTTGCTAGCGGTCAGCCGGCTTGGGGAGGTTCTTGCCACCCACATCCCTCGATGCTTGAAAGCTGTGCGAAAAATAAAAAAAAAAAAGATGCTACAACTGTATTGCCAGACTTCGGACGGACGGACAGACAAAAAGAACTTTCCGTGTCTCAAGGTGCAACCTGAAAACCTGAAAAGAAAATTTATGAGGAATACCATACCAACGTTGCAGTACTGAAATAAAATAAAAAAAAATCAACGCCGTCCCAGTGACTACCACCCGGAGAAGTTCAACGCCGAGAGAAGTATTTTGGGAGAGAGAGAGAAAACGTGGACTCCTGATGTAGGCGGAGTCCTGACTGGACTCTGATTGGGCCCATCGCCCCCATCCACCCTGGCTAAGACGTCGCAGTCAGTGTAGGATTCTTAGCCCCATCTGGATCCCTTAGAGCGTGTGCGTGTGTGACGAGGTCGCCCCTCGAGTCCAAGACCACCTCCCCATCGTGTGGAGCCTACTCACTCCATGGAGATATATACGCTGAACTGAAGTGGAAAGAAAATTCTACAGAGAAAGGAAAAAAAACATAGGGGAAGGAAAACAAAGAACTGCAGACGTTACTAGTTTCAATTCAATGCGACTACTTTATTCATTGTTATTAATGTGTGACTCTTTTCGATGGAGGAAACCCGAGTACATCAAATCTTACCACGTTCCGATCCCTTTTTTTTTCTTTTTTTTTTAAAAAAACTATAAGTCATATATATATGTACATAGGTATAACTAATTCTAGCCCTAAGAAGCGCTTTCCTATACTACTTAACTAACCCTGCCTTAAGCACGTTAATACAATTCAGGTGGATACCATGCGAGAACAAAAAAAACAAAATTAAATACAAAAAAAGTAATATAGCCATCCAAAAATAGGAATGTAATAAATGTATTAAAGATCAAAAAACAATGTTTACCAAACTAACCTTATGGTCCACCTTGGACTTACACTTGATCAGGCCTGGACCTGTTCGGGGTTTCCTCCCTTGTCAAGAGTGATCTAACAGCTGACATGTGTACACCTGCTTCTTGCTTTCTCCAGTTTTTTTCCCTTTATTTTCTTCTTTCGGTAAATTAGACTGGCGCTGGTTCCTTTGTTCGAACGTTGTTATACCATTAAACCACCCATTACCTCTTCTTGGCACAAAATATCGCGTTGTATACTCGATGGACTTTTCATGAGACAAAAGAAAAAGGTGATCATAACGTAGGTGATCATGTGACGAATCTACGCCACGAAATATCGTACTAGGTCTCGATTTTAATTCAGAAGACAAGCTAGGGCTCCTACAACACAGGTAAGCTCGCGACGAAGTTATTTCATTATATTCGCACAAAATTTCTCATAATATTTCATCTGATTTTTCTGATTTTTCTTTCAGAATACAAAGGAAAAGTTCCCAATATGTATGTAGGTAAGCTTACGACGAAATTATTTCACTATACTGCACAGGATTTTCATTATATTTTCATTTAATTTTCATTTCATTTCAGATCATAAAGAAAAAGTTCCGATAACCTAGGTAAGCTTACAACGAAACTGAATTTATATATTTGCACAAAATCTCTCACCATATTTTCATTTGAATTTTCTTTCAGAACACAAAGGAAAAGTTCCTAATATTTAGGTAAGCTTACGGCGAAATTATTTCACTATATTTCACAAAATTTTCATTATATTTTCCTTTAATTTTCATTTCAGACCATGAAGAAAAAGTTCCTATAACCTAGGTAAGCTTACAACGAAATTGAATTTATATATTTGCACAAAATCTCTCACCATATTTTCATTTGAATTTTCTTTCAGAACACAAAGGAAAAGTTCCTAATATTTAGGTAAGCTTATGACAGAAATGAATTTTATATATATTCGCACAAAATCTCTCACAATATTTCACTTGATCTTTCTTTCAGAAGAAAAAAGGAAAAAGTTCCTAATACCTAGGTAAGCTTACGACGAAATTATTTCACTATATTTCACAAAATTTTCATTATATTTTCCTTTAATTTTCATTTCAGATCATGAAGAAAAGTTCCTATAACCTAGGTAAGCTTACAACGAAACTGAATTTATATATTTGCACAAAATCTCTCACCATATTTTCATTTGAATTTTCTTTCAGAACACAAAGGAAAAGTTCCTAATATTTAGGTAAGCTTACGGCGAAATTATTTCACTATATTTCACAAAATTTTCATTATATTTTCCTTTAATTTTCATTTCAGATCATGAAGAAAAGTTCCTATAACCTAGGTAAGCTTACGACGAAATTATTTCATCATTATTCGCACCAAATTTCTCACAATATTTCCATTTGAATTTTCTGTCAGAACACAAAGGAAAAGTTCCTAATATTTAGGTAAGCTTATGACAGAAATGAATTTTATATATATTCGCACAAAATCTCTCACAATATTTCACTTGATCTTTCTTTCAGAAGAAAAAGGAAAAAGTTCCTAATATGTAGGTAAGCTTACGTTGAAATTAAATTTATATAATCGCACCAAATCTCTCACAATATTTCCATTTGAATTTTCTCTCAGAACACAAAGGAAAAGTTCCTAATATTTAGGTAAGCTTACGGCGAAATTATTTCACTATATTTCACAAAATTTTCATTATATTTTCCTTTAAGTTTCATTTCAGACCATGAAGAAAAAGTTCCTATAACCTAGGTAAGCTTACAACGAAATTGAATTTACATATTTGCACAAAATCTCTCACAATATTTTCATTTGAATTTTCTTTCAGAACACAGAGGAAAATTTTACCGATATTGCAATTGATCACCGCACGTAGACGAAAACAAAAAAAAAACTTTAGCGCTCAACTTTGTACAAAAAGTGAAATTCACAAAAAAGGAAAATCCGATATTGATCTTAGCGATGATCACCGTGATGCGTACCCAACCGAAACTTGTTCAATACTCCACTCTGCCCGTCAGCTGCCTGCTTCAAAACCCGTTCCCTCCTTCCAGCCACCGACAGGCGAGCAATTTTTATTCTTTCGGTCGACTAACGAAATCTCTCCGGCCAGCCGTGCTTCTTTCTATGTACGGGTGTGCGTGTACCTTTTTCAGCAAAATCGTTGCCACCGACCATTCGTTGTCGAGCAAAATTTTCTCGGAATTTTCGGTCGGGCTAGCAATGATCTATTGTCTGCTGCTATCATGCGATATTTTACGGCTAGGCGAATTGCCGTTTTCGTCGCCTGGATGTTGGTGGATAGCGGCAGATTTTGAACGAAAATTTGTAACTTGTACGCGTTTTGTACGATTTAGAATTTTTCGTTTGTGAAATGATTTCTTATTTTTTCTTTTTCCGTTGTTTTTTTTTCTAGATCTGAACTTGTCTGCGGGTATGTATAGATATGTTTTCTTCTGGAATTTTTTTTTCTTATTTATCTTTACCAGGGATTTATAATGTGCAGAAGTGGCATAGGGCTACTTCTACAGGATATTTGAATTTTTCTTTTTCAGGAATGGTAATATGGAGAAGTAGCATAGGGCTACTTCTAAAAAAAAAAAAAATGTACTTTTTAACCCCTTTTCAGGTATCCAGGGAAATTTGAATATAAATAAAAAAAAATACAAAAGAAACGGAAAAGTAGCGTGAGGGCAGAACGCTACAGAAGGTACACGTTTACTACCTTGACATGTTTTTCTTGAACGACAAAGTCCAAGGAAGAAGCGAATCCTGGGAAAATATCTGTATAGACAGGAGACGATAGTGTAAATTTTTCGGGTACAATGATTGCCATTCCTGAGCCTCGGCGAGGCGAAGGTGTGGCAAACATTGCATAGCCAGTGTGTAAATAAGCATAGCGCTCAAGGTGTGTATACGTGTCTTGTGTAAAATTCGTCTCCTGCAGAAGTGTAATGTCTATATCGAACATTTTGACATGTTCGATAGTGCTGTGTAACCTTGGATGTGCACTTAAACCCCCGGTGTTGATAGAAGTTATCTTGCACATTCAAAGCTCAAACGATGAATGTGCGACGTCTATTGACGAGGAGAATCGACCAAGCGATGCTTCTGTATCAACTCCTCCACTCTCCTATGGAGTCGATCTAGCCGAGATGCATCGTTGTACTTCGCCCTCTTCTTGCACTCCTCTTGTAGGAGTAGAAGTTGAGGAAGTAACAGCTCCGACCTCCCCAGCTCCAGTTTCCTTTGAGGGAGCCTTCTGTTCAGCCCTCTTTCTGCTTCTCTTGAGGCAGTCAGTAATAAAATGTCCGACCAAATGGCAAGCATGGCATTTCGCTTCGGTGCCCACGTCTATCCAGTATCTCGAACCGGATATGATCAGGTAGAAGCCTGACGGAAGCGTACATCGCTTATTTAAATTGATGGACGCTTCCCGGCTGGTACCGAAGATAACCCGCCCAAGGTGTCTACCATTCACCTCGATGCCCTCAAGCATAAGCTTGGTAGCGCTTTCGAGGGTTGTGATGTACACCTCAACCATTCCCCCAGCTATTATCCCCATGGAGAATAGCTGCTCACAGGAGATGACCCGGAAGATTGCCTTCAGGTATACAGTCTGAGGACATCCTCTGATGTGCTGCAACTGCGTCCCGTAGCTCTCGTCCTGCCACCTCCCGTCGAAGAAGCCCTGGAGATCCGCACTGGTCTTGGGTCGAGACTTACCCGCGTCCAATGGGGCTGGACGAGGAGTGTGCCTTTGTTCAAAATTCCGATACCACTTACCTGGGCATAAGAGATCCCTGAAACTAAAGTTGGGGATCGTGGTGCTGCTACTCCTGAACTGGTTACTGCTCCTATCGGTGCTGATGGCTGCATTTTTGAGTCATGTGCCTTCATTGAAGAAAGCGGTGGCCTCATAATTGCACCGCTAGGCTTAGACGCTGAGGCCGAAGCTGCTATGACTACTTCCTTCAGCGTTGGACCTTGTCTCGAGCTAGAACCTACATCTGTTACAGCTGCTGCAGCAGTAACGTGGGATTTTGGAGCTGTTGCTTCAACATCTTCTTGGACATCTAAGTCTGTCCCTGCGATAGCCTTATTCGAGGAACACGGCTGTATGTTCTTACCTTTGGCCTCTTCAGAAGGGCCCTTAATGGCCTTTTCGGTGGGCCCTTTTAGAATTTTTTGTGAAGAAGAAGCACCTTTTTTGGTCTTCTTCCTCCCTGCAATTAATTTGAGGGGATCGTCCGTCCCGCCAGAATCACTGCTCGTACTCATTTTGAGTACGGCAGAGAACGTTTATTCCTCGATTCTTTCAGGAATAATGTTTTGTTGTGTTTGTTTTTTTTTAATTAAATTTAAATTCATATATATTATTTTTAATGTCTTTACAAATATTGCTACACCTTTTTTAAGCACTCAGGAAATTTACACGGTTGCCATGTTGCTATGGCAACGACCAAAATAATTTAAAATCCAGAACTGTCAAACTTTTTTAGAATTTTTAATATATTTTCTGAAAATATTTTGCACTTTGTCGCACTGAAACTAATTTACACTTTTTTTAATTGATAGTAGGTTCTGTTAAACATAAGTTTTCGCACTTTTGCACACTTTTTCAGACGAGATTCGCTATTTATTAAAACTTTTAGATTGGAGCACAAATTGACGTCCGCTCTCTTCAGAAAAATAATAATAATAATTTTTTTTATTTATTTATATATGATCTTTTTTTAGTGGCTCATTGGCTCTTTTAAAAATGTCTTTAAAATAGTTGGCAAAAGGCTCTACAAATGGTAAAAAAGGCACTAGCTAAACTAAAGTTAATAAGTCAATACACAAAAAGCAAAACAAATTCAAACAAAATGCTCAAAAGAGACTAAAAACGGACACAAGAATTTTGAAAAAGATCTGAAGTTTAACCAAAAATTTAGAACCAGTCCCAATTTTGACAATTAGGTAAGTGGCAGTTCCAAGGAGTTCGAAATTTCCAAAATAAGCTAATATAAATAATGACCTTAACGAGCGAATTTAAACAAAATATTATGCAATTTAGCACTGAGACCGAAACCGAATTAAAAATGAGAAATTGAACGAGCGAAAAATTTACCCGATACCGTTATAGAGTCCCGCGAGGGCAGCCTGTAGTATCATAGACCTGTACAAACTGCCCTCATCATCCCTACAGCTTAGCATCTCTAACAGAGTACTTGTCCTTCTCACAGCACCTGCAACGATTCCTAAGCGGGAGAAGCCCCGTGGACTAGTGTTGCAAATGCTGTGGCCTGCTATCACCAGCGAAAGACAAGAGCTCCTTCCTGCACCGACGATATTGGTTGCCATGTGCAGTTGCATGTGTCTGCGTTCGTTGCCAGATATTCAAGACGTAAACGTCTCTTCAATCTGTCAACGAAGTGGCGCTTAAGTGCTTGTGCTGTTCTGATTCCCATCTCCGGCTCACATGTAGTACAAGTGAATTGTAGATTTGGCCAGTGTCAACACAAAGCTAATCAAACAGTTCACCCGACTACAAACCTTTGGTCCCCATAGAAACGATGTCCTAGTAATGCCGAAATTCGGGTGGATCAATTGACACATATCGCGCACCAGTTCCATCTGACTCTGCAAAGCTGGACAAGCGAAGAACCTGTGAAACAAGGTGCCTTCACCAGAACAAGCTGTGCAGATCCTCTGAACCCGCGGGTCCATATGTGACAACTGATTAGGATGCATAAGACTGTTATGCAGCAATTTGAATGCTACATCAGCATATTTGTAACTAGAAGGATAACTGTAGACTACTCTGCAAGTTATCCCCCCCATCACGACCATATTCACCACGAGGTGCGTTCGCCGTCTGTTGTATCCTGTATACTCCGTTGGTCTAATTGACATAAGCACGTCACGGAGCACACGTGTTGTAAGTGTGCTAAAAGATGTGTGAGGCGGTCTGTCCAGAACGAAAGCATCTTCCAACTTAGTGCCAGGGTCACTGGTAGTTGTGGAGTGTTCGTGTTTATTTGACAGTTTCCGAAGATATCAATAATATCTCCGAGAACTGTCAGTGTATGCGTGTCAGCTTCAACACCTCGAGCATTACTGAACACTGAATCCATTAATTCAGGATTAAACCTGATTGCAATCGACGAGAATTACGTGTACCGTAGAGCGTTCCACTTAAGGTGAAATGCTGGCCTGATTCTGCCTCAGGTCTGAATCGTTGAGATTAGATCATGCGGACAGTCACGAGGATAGGGTGGTCGAACAGAGAGCAGGTAGTAGTACTCCCCTATGCCGATCCCTCCCAGTACATTCACCCACAGTTCTGAAATTAAGATGTCTCTCTGGCAAAACACTCGTTGGCCCATCGTCTTCTGCACCAAAAGGCGTCCATCGCTTTTGCTTGAAGAAGACCAAAGAAGCCTTCATCAAACGTCTCAGACTTTAGCAGATGAACGATGGATGGGGTAATCAAATAGTTTACCACGACTGACCTTCCTATTACGGAGAAAGGTAACAGTCGACTACGCCATGAGTTTAGAGCTCTAGAAAGTTTCTCAAGAGCGATGCGGCTTTTATTTGATATACTCTCGCGTCCTGTATACTAAATAAGTCAGGCAAGTATTAGTCCCTTGGATGTTCAGTGGAGTACGATCTCTCCACCTTCCACACTACAAGCCTTGACTCTTGGTAAGGTTGATTTTAGCGCCCGCTAAACGTTCGTACTGTTCGAAAACAGCACGAGCGACCGGAAAAGCTTCATCTCTTGTCACGAAAATAGAAAGGTCATCCGCATATGCCAACATAAGAGGCCTCACATTGGTATATGTTAGATGCACTGAATATTGGCCGAGCATTCGACGAAGATTCACCAGTAGTGGCTCCAACGAAAGATCATATAGCATACCTGAAAATGGATAGCCCTGCTGATACCTTTATCAAACGCGATGGCAGCCAGAACTTGTCCTTGATGCTTAATCAAAATCGCTGAACCTCTATACAGTTTCCCGAGGATATCGCGCCACCTGGGCGGGAACCCAAATGCCTCGAGAGCAGTGTAACGTCGGGTGTGTTAGGGTGCGGATAGCTCGGGAGTTGTCCAGGGTTTTCTTTATTTCATTGTTGCTTATTCCTAACAATTCAAGTTTAGTACTATGCCTTATCTCGTTACACTTAATGTATTCTAAGTTATAGTTCATTATTACTTCACTATTAAGTCTAGTTTATTACTCACTAATGTAATTCACGGTCACTATACTCTATTTAATTCACTATTGTCATTATGGACTATAATACATCTGATATGTTCTTGCAAATTGTATAACGTCAGTTTACGTAGGATTGCGCTTTAATACTCTACTCACACTCCGTATACCCTAGTGAGTATATAACGAGGTCAGGTGCCTTAGTATGAGTATAAGTGCGGATATTCTTGCTTAGACCAGTACGGAAGCGTACGCAGGCCATAATCAGAAACAGCACGGGGCGAATATCGGGAATTTGTGTGCGAATATTCTGTCCTAGAGCAATACGAAATACGTACGCACGTCGTAGGCAGAAACAGCACGGGGACGGATAACTAGTAGGATAGTGTGCGAATATTCTGTCCTAGGCCAATACGAAAATCGTACGCACACCTTAGGCAAAAAACAGCACAGCGACGGATAACTGGTAGAATAGTGTGCGAATATTCTGTCCTAGGCTAATACGAAAATCGTACGCACGCCTTAGGCAGAAACAGCACGGGTAGTCGGGAGATCTTAACAGTCTGATTGCTGGGAAGCAACTGACTGATCACTGGTGATCTGGTTCTACTTATATTTCCTCTGGTCTGGTCTGGTCTGGTCTCTGACTGGTGCGGGTACTGGAGTTCAATTCTGGTCGGGCTTGTGATCAAGACTCGGATGTTATCTGGTTACTGGTAGTAGCTGGAACTGGAGCTCTGCTCTGCTCGAGCTCTGGGTCAAGACTGACTTTCTGGCAGCGGCTGGCCCCTTTATATATGCGCGGTCAGCAGTAGTGTAGCGTGTAATAGACCTGCCGGCGCTAACTTTGTCTATTCTCCCACTGCTGGTCGACTGGCTTCTTTTATCGGCATCTGTGTGGTACGCAGACGCAGTGGCATTGAGTGCATGATACTCTGTCATGCCCTGGCCGCGTGATCGGTTCTGGTGTTGCTGATGTATTTTTGATATGATTTATTTCTCGTGAATAGAGAAATAAATCATGTAGATAATAGGAATTTGGATGGATTCTTACTATATTGCCTATAGATAGGGAAAATGGGATGGTAGTGCAGGTGATAGGCATGTGACTTCGTTACATCTTCCCCTTTCTTCGAAAAGTAGAAATATGCAATATTTCGTTAACAGAATATTTTTATTTATATAAAGAAAACTAAATAAATTTACTTTGGCTTGAAGTATACATGCTTCTTACGCTACACACATGTTATCTGATGATTAGCGGTACTTGGTCGAGTGTGATATTCTTTTAGGTCTCTTACGTGTGCTCTTTCGATTTCTTTTGTTGTATTATTTTCTAGTTGTACAATTACTGGCGATATTATTTTCGTCACGCGGAAGGGTCCGTCATATTTTGGTGCCAACTTCGCATTGTAGTTTTTAATTCGTGAGGAGAGGTGCCTCTCTTTCCTTAGTACTTGTGTCCCTACGTTTGGACACCAGGTTCTGCGGCGAAGATTATAGTGGTGGCTTTGTTTTGAAAAAGCCCTGCTCATATTTATTCTGAACAGTTCGAATATTGCTCGGAGTTTTTCCTTATTTTGTTCTGGCGTTGTGTTGTCCTTTTCGGCGGTATTCTGCTCGCCATACAGGGATGCAGGAAGTCTAAGCTGTCTGCCATAATTGAGAAGCGCTGGTGTGTAGCCGGTGGAATCGCTTTGACCAGTATTGAGAGCTAACATCAATTCGGGTAGGAAAGCATCCCACTTGCGTTGATCTTGGTCAATATATTGTGAGATCATTGTTTTTATTACGCGATTGACTCTTTCGGTAGGGTTAGCCTGTGGTGTGTATGGTGGGGTCAGGCGGTGTTTGATTTGGAGGTTGTTCAGCATTTCTGTGAATATACGACTCGTATATTGGCTCCCATTGTCAGTGATCAAGACCTTTGGACAACCATATCGCCCGAGAACGCGCTCTTTGAATCCTATAATCAAAGCTGGAGCGGTAGCGTTTCGGATAGGCATGAATTCAGTCCATTTAGTAAATTTGTCCTGGAACACTAGTATCATGGTGTGGCCCTTCGTTGATCTTGGTAATGGGCCAATAAAATCCGAACTGACGATCTCCCATGGTTCGGTTGCTTCCGTCCTATGCATCTTTCCGGCAGGCCGTTGTTGCACAGGCTTGTGCTTTAGACATGAATGACAACTTCGCACATGTTTTGCGATATCTCTAAACATTCCTGGCCAATAGTAATATTTCGCTACTCTAGCGATCGTTTTGGAGATTCCGAGGTGACCCGCAGTGACGTAATCATGATTCTCTCTTAGTACTCGTGGCCTTAAGGATGCGGGAACGCAAAGTTTCCATTCTGAGCCGGTGTCATGGTCCGAATACGTAGTTGGATCATGGAAGTGTCTGTATAATTGGCTTCCTTTAATAGTATAGTCAGGACAGGCGGCGGGGTTTTCCTGGACGGTTTTCATCTGTTTTTTGTACCAGGTACACTCAGGGCTAGCGGCGTCCACTGTAATCAGGAATACTTCGTTGTTGGCTTCTGGTAGTGGCTGGCGGGAGAGGGCGTCGGCTACAATGTTTTGTTTGCCCCTTCGGTACTTTATACTAAAGTCATATTGTTGTAACTCTAGGGCCCACCGAGCCAATCTGCCTGACGGATTTTCTATAGAGTGGAGCCATCGGAGTGCTTGATGATCGGTGACTACAGTAAATGTATATCCCTCCAAATAAGGTCTCATTTTTCGTATGCCCCATTTGACGGCGAGGCATTCCTTCTCGGTTACAGAATATTTCTTCTCGGCCTCGTTTAGCGTACGACTGGCGTAAGCAACAACATGTTCGTTACCATCTATTTCTTGGGAGAGTACTGCCCCAAGCCCTTCCTGACTTGCGTCAGTCTGAAGCGTGAACGGGCTAGTGAAATCTGGGCAGACGAGGACTGGTGCGACGGTGAGCTGATGTTTTATAGCCTCGAATGCTTGTTGTTGTTCTGTATCCCATATCCATTTCTTGTTTTTCCGTAATAGCTTGTTTAACGGTTCGACGAGTTCGGAAAAAGATCGGACGAAACTGCGATACCAGGAAGCAACGCCTAGACACCTTCTTAATTCCTTAATATTCTTCGGGGCTGGTATTGTTGTTATGGCTACGACCTTATCTGGGTCCGCCTGAATACCATGTCGGGTTACCACATGTCCTAAGTATTTTATTTCGGTTTGCAAGAATTCGCATTTTTCTGGGTTGACCCTTAGGTTGGCTTGTATAAGCCTGTTGAAGACTTCTTTTAATTTGGATAGATGGTCGTCAAATGTTTTTGTCACTACAATTATGTCTTCTAGGTATGCGAATGCATACGGTTCCATTTCTGGTTCAATGACTCGGTCTAGGGCTCTCTGGAATGTAGCAGGAGCAGAGTGATGGCGGAAAGGCATAACCTTCCATTGAAATAGGCCTCTTCCTGGCACAGTGAATGATGTATATTGTCGACTTTCATTCTCTAGAGGTATTTGCCAGTAGCCTTGCTTTAAGTCGATAGTGGAGATGTATTGGGTTCCCTTCAGTTTATCCAAAATATGATTAATTTGTGGGAGTGGGTATGCATCTTTTGTTGACCGTTCGTTAACCTGGCGGTAGTCGATGCAAAGCCTCCACCCTCCTTGTTTCTTCTTTACCAAGACAATCGGTGAGCCATATGGACTATTGGATGGTTCTATTTGATTGTTCTTTAATAGCTCCTTGACTTCTGTGTCGAGTACCGCTTGCATGGCTGGATTTCTAGGATAGTACCTCTGCTTGAATGGCTCGTCATTCTTCATGCGTATTTTGTGTGAAATTAAATGGGTTGGTTGGGTTATTCTCTCAAATCTGGGTAACTCGTTAGTCAAGAGATTGGTTAGTCTTTGCTTTTGGTTCTTTGTCAACTCATTGGGAATGGCATACATCATTCTTTCCGGATATGGATTTTCGGTAGGGACAATCCTCCCCCAGAGGCACATGTTTACGTTAGCCTTCTGTAGGTAGTCCATTCCTATTATAATAGTCTCGGCCAGCTGGGGCATATAGTAAAATCTATGTTTTACTCGGAATTCTTCCCACTGAACGTATAATTCGTATGACACATTTATATTTACTTCTGTGCCATCGGCTAGTACCATACGGAACTCACATTTAGTCATTGGTATATTGGATGTGTTTAGCATGTGTGCTATTTCTTCTCCAATAAATGATTTGCTGGCTCCGGTATCAATTAGAGCTCTAAAGTACCTCTTGAGTATGCTGAGAGTGATAAAGTAGCGTTGTTCGTCTTTCTGGTCTTCTAAGGCATTGATGTCGGGGGTACATGGCTGCCTTGTCTCCCTTGCATCCCGCTTGCGTTTCCCTGAAACATTTGGGTCTGATTGCATGAGCAATCGCGTGACAATACTTCAGGCTGACCACATCGTGAGCAGAATAATTTTGCAGGATTTCGGCAATTTATTCTGGTATATCCACGCTGTCCACATTTCCAGCAACACTCGGTTCTTGAGTATTGTGTTTTTACTGGAAATGCCATATTTTGCCTTCTGGTCGGGGGATTCTCTTCGCGTATGTTAGATCTTGCTGGTTTTGACTTCCTTTCCTCTTCTTTTACCATTTCGTACTCTTCAGCTAGCTTGACTAATTCGGCTAGACCACTGAAATCTCGGGGACGGATATATAGTCTGTATTCGGCTAGCAAATACTCGTATATTCGGCATAACTTTGCTTCTGGTGAACTGTCCAGTTGCCAACGCATTAGTGACTGGATTGCCGTAACATATGTTTTGGCTTTTTCGGTCGATTTTTGGACTCTAGCTCGGATATCGTCTGCTATTTTGATTTCGAATCGTGGTAGGAGGAAGAACGCTTTAGAATCTTCTACGAAGTCGTCCCATTCTAAGCAACTCTGTCGGTTGTTCCTGTACCACGTGAGTGCGGTTTTTTGTAAGAGCTCAGGCAATGTCCGTAAAAGCCGATCAGTTGTTATCTGATAGCACTCTGCCAGCTCTTCTACTCTTTCTAAAAAGCTCAATGGTTCGTTCCCCTGGTCCAATCTTAGATTCCATTTACGTACCTTATCCATTATTTCAGAATCCGATAAGTGCTCTGTACTCCTCACATGACTGGCTGGCGGTGACTGCTGGGCGGTAGTCGAATTATTTGCTATTTGTGCCCTCGAGTCTTTAGGTGTTGTATACACTGATGACGGGAGTGTGGTTTTGCTAGCACTATCGTTATTATATATCGAGGAAAGAACGGTCGTTATTGGTATGTGGCTGGTTGTCGTCATTGTAGCGGTAGTCATAGCAGCTGTAGTTACTACTGCGGTAGTCGTACTAGCTGTAGTTACTATGGTGGTCGTTATTCCGGGTAGAATATTATTTAGAATATCTCTAATTCGTTTTTCTTCTTTGAGCTTCTCGCTCAGCCGTTTTTTTAATTCATCTACGGTCCCTAGTGTACTTAAACCTCACTTTTCTAACTCGATGCACAGGTCTTCCTTTTTCAGCAAGTAAACAGTACTTGGAGTTAAACCCTCGGTTTCACTCATTTTGTCTTCTTTAACTGGTCTGGGTTGTATCGGAATTTCGGTGGTACTCTTTTCCTTTCACTGATGGCTTGCTGGTATTTCCCTCAGCGATTGAATAGGGTCCCTGCTCGAGCGCCAATTTATGTAACGTCGGGTGTGTTAGTGTGCGGATAGCTCGGGAGTAGTCCAGGGTTTGGTTCCTCGACGTTGGTGTTACTAATAATACATTTGGGTAATTTTATATATTTTCTTTATTTCACTGTTGCTTATTCCTAACAATTCTAGTTTAGTACTATGTCTTATCTCGTTACACTTAATGTATTCTAGGTTATAGTTCATTATTACTTCACTATTAAGTCTAGTTTATTACTCACTAATGTAATTCACGGTCATTATACTCTATTTAATTCACTATTGTCATTATGGACTATAATACATCTGATATGTTCTTGCAAATTGTATAACGTCGGTTTACGTAGGATTGCGCTTTAATACTCTACTCACACTCCGTATACCTTAGTGAGTATATAACGAGGTCAGGTGTCTTAGTATGAGTGTAAGTGCGGATATTCTTGCTTAGACCAATACGGAAGCGTACGCAGGCCATAATCAGAAACAGCACGGGGCGAATATCGGGAATTTGTGTGCGAATATTCTGTCCTAGAGCAATACGAAATACGTACGCACGTCGTAGGCAGAAACAGCACGGGGACGGATAACTAGTAGGATAGTGTGCGAATATTCTGTCCTAGACCAATACGAAAATCGTACGCACACCTTAGGCAAAAAACAGCACGGGGACGGATAACTGGTAGAATAGTGTGCGAATATTCTGTCCTAGGCTAATACGAAAATCGTACGCACGCCTTAGGCAGAAACAGCACGGGTAGTCGGGAGATCTTAACAGTCTGATTGCTGGGAAGCAACTGACTGATCACTGGTGATCTGGTTCTACTTATATTTCCTCTGGTCTGGTCTGGTCTGGTCTCTGACTGGTGCGGGTACTGGAGTTCAATTCTGGTCGGGCTTGTGATCAAGACTCGGATGTTATCTGGTTACTGGTAGTAGCTGGAACTGGAGCTCTGCTCTGCTCGAGCTCTGGTGGAAGTGCCACTTACCTGCCGTCCATAAGAGATCCCTAACTCTACTGTTGGGGATCATGGTGCTGCTGCTGGTCTTGCTGCTGGTCTTACTGCTGGTGCCGCTGGCTTTTGTTTTGAGGCATTTGCCTTTGTTGCAGAAAGCGGCGGCCTCATTAGCACATAGCTTAGCTTTGGCGCTGAAGCTGAAGCAGATTTCACAACCTCCGCTAAGTTCGAACGCCGACGTGGCGTTGTGCTTAGCGGCGGGAAAGTTTCTGCTGGTACTGCTACAATTGCAGCGGTCGAGTTTGAAGCAGATGCTCCGTGCTCTTCTCCAGTCGCAACCGCTGGAGTCGCTGGAGTCTTCTCACAGAGAGTCTCCTGTTTCGTGGCCTCTTCAAAATATTCCCCTTGAGTTTCTACAACTTTTCCCAGCTTCCTTTTCGCTTGAGGTGTGTTGGGGGGGGGGGGGATGGCTCGCCCTCGGCGGGGGAAGAGCGGCAAATTTCGAACCTTAACTGGTTATAGTGGGGGCTAGAGACGTCGTAGAGCATTCGTTATAGTCTCAAATGAAAGCCCCATGGATTGTCTATTTGTGGTATAAATTTCATTTATTAAGAGGGAAGGGGGGTACCTCTAGAACACCTGAAAATCACAATTTTTCGCTCCATACAAACGTCGAAAATTCGAAATCCCCTTTTTACCCCTTAAATTTTTTTTGGAATTTTTTTTCCTCCTACACACTCAAAGATATTTCAATTCTATGTGCATTAGGGTACTACGTTTTTTTTTTTAAAAAAATTACGGGGGGGGGGGGGTGGGGAATTTAATTAGTTTCAAGTTTGTAAAATCTATAACTTTCTTATTTGATGTCGCAGGATAGTCATATGTACAGCTAAACTTCTTGGAAAAATCAGCGCTTTCTAAATCTGCATTTGGTTTTTCAAATTGTACTAGAACAAAAATACATACTTGCCCCCCCTCCCCCCATAAGCATGTAGGTTTTTTAAAAAAATCAAAACTAATAGCTTTCAACATCCTCTATCGATCGACACCTTCCTTTTTGATATACTACAAAATTTCGCGATTCCCTACTGTAGTACTAGATTCGAAAATCATACGTGCATAACTTCCGTAAATTAAGTCCGTTCGAGGAACGGTTTTCACCGTTAGCATTGCTTCGCCAGTAGGAACACTTCGTAGAACAACTTTCTTCCATTGGCGGCGTTTTTTACATTTTGGGGTGTTTGGGGCATAAAATTTTTAGGGGGGGTCACATGTTGTATATCAAAGCTCTCGGTGAGTACAATCTAATGTTATAGTTTTTTTTTAATTAACTTAATTTTAACCCCTTTTTTGCCACTTTTTCCTCGGTCACTGGAAAATTTTCCATACCTTTGCTTACATTTACCCCAAATACTATATTGTTTTCACTTTCTACCTCTATGATATGTTCTAGGGAAATTACACACTCTAAGCTTTCATATGCAAAAAACCGGAAGTCAATATGTTACATAGGTGGGGAGCATTTGCCGTTCAAAGTTTCACCTAAAATATCAATTTTGTAGATTACAAAAATCAGTTTAGTACAAATTGAATGATGCATTTTATGGTCAATTTTTTGGTTTTACATTTTTCACCATAACTCGGTCCAATATTAACCGATTTAAATGATTTAAACAGATATTTGGGCTAACTCGCGATGGTCCATCTAACGGCGTTCACCGTTTTTGGGTATTGTTTTATTTACAGAGGGGTGAGGGGAAAAATCGTTTTTCGAGAATACATCCAGTATTTGGTGTCCTATCGGAAAACCAATGATGCAGTGCTATTCAACTAATCACTAGCTATGTTTCAGGGAAGAAAACTTTTTTTAACGGGGTACTTTATGGTGGGGGGTATGTACCCTCAGCGGGGGTAAAGTCAAGTATATCATGTTGGGTATCAAATGAAAGGTATTGATGAGTACTATCCGGCTGTGTACTTCTTTTTTTCATAGGCTATACTTCATTCATACAAAATTTTCAAATTACATGTCTGTACATATGTATTAATTAATCCCCACTCCAGAATTCCCCCAAATATAAACCGGTTTCAAAAATTCCTGTTGATTATTACTTCCTGATCTTTTTCTGATTTTTTGAGTTCATTTCGCACCCCCTCCCATTTGAGTTGTAAAAATGTTTTTTCCACGGCCAAAATTTTTTATCGAAAATATTCATTTGGAAAGTTTCCTCTACGAATATCAGATATATCCAAGTTTTGTATTTTTTATGCATGCCGGCTTACCGCAAGACTACCTATACGAAATTTCAGCAATATAGGACCTTATTTACCTATTTAAAAATAATAATACTCTGATAATTTTTCACGCGCACTTTGCGCCATCTACCGGGAGTACTATGTAACTCACGGCATTGTACATACAATATGTGCTACCTACATGCCTCCTCTATATCCGAAAGTTTGTTGGAAGGTATTCGGGCTTTTCCTTCAGATTCTATAGTAATTATAGTGGGCCAACTCTGCGAAAAAATCGATTTTTTGGCGTTTTTACTTCACCCCGCGATTTTTACTTTCAACCCTACCCCGACAAGTGGGTACTTTTTGGGAAGGTCTTGACGAGTACTCTTACGTGGTATAGTTTTTTCCCGTTCAACTTCATTTTTACCCCTTTTTTTCGACATTTTTATCTACGCCACTGACAAATTTTCAATACCTTGGGTCGCATATACCCCAAATACTATGTTATTTTTACATTTAAAGTAACAAATTTGTATTAAGAAAATTATCCATACACTTTAAGCTTTCATATGCAAAACTGGAAGTCAATAAGTTACACAGGTGGGGAACATTTACCGTTAAAATTTTCACCTAAAATGTCAACTTTTTAGATTTCAAAAATCAGTTCAGTACAAATTTTTTTATGCATTTTTACCTCGATTTTTTAGTTTAACGTTTTTCACCAAAAGTCGGTCAAATATTCACCGATTTTAATTATTTAAAGGTTTTTTTGGGGTAACGCACGATGCTCCATCTAATGGCGTTCAAATTTTTTGGCTATTGTTTTATTTTCGGAGGGCGGAGGGGAAATATGGTTTTTCGATAATAATTCCAGTATTTGGTGTCCTATTGGAAAACTAATGATGCAGTTCTATTCATCTAATCAGTAGATATGCTTCATTGTGGAACACTTTTTTTAGGGGTACTTTAGGGTGGGGGGTAGGTACCCTCAGTGGGGGGTGAGAACCAGTATATCATGTTGGGTATCATATGAAAGGTATTGATGAGTGCTATTACGTGGTATAGGATTTTCTTCGATCAATTCCATTCTAACCCCTTTTTTTACATTTTTTCCTACGCCACTGAACAATTTTTCCTAACTTCAGTCATATATACTCCAAATACTGTTTTCTTTACACATTTTCTCAATCATATGTACTAAGTAAATTATCTACGCATACTGACCTTTCATGTGCAAAACACTCTAAGTCAATAGGTTACATACATTGCGAGTATTCGGATAATATTTGGAATCATAGCCGTAGGCAAGCTTCTATGTTTCCCCACACCATAGGCAAGCGTCTATGATTCCTCACACCATAGGCAAGAATTTTTAATCTTTTATCGAAAAGGGGGGTCGGGGTGTAACCCCCCGTTACGCGAAAGGCTTTCCATTAATTGTAGTGATTTGCGCAACTCGAGATTAGCATTAAGGCAACAATCCGGACTTTTGTGGGCTATTCAGGCGAAAAAATTTTCTTTCCAATTTCGTTAGAGCTATAGGGTACGTTTGTACTCTTTTGTACATTGCTCCACACTGTGTTGACCGTTTCTCTTCATTCCTTTTCTACATGATAACCAACTGTTCCTTCTTCAAAGGTAAGCATGTTTCCCCACCCTACATTACCCCTCCTTTTTTTCACCCCACCATATGTTACCAATTTACATTTTACATACAACTTTTTATTCACCAACATTCCTCCACTCTTTTGTCCATTACTCCTTACTCTCTTGACCAATTTCCTTCATTATTTTTTTATATGATAGCCCATCTTCTTGTCTTCAGACAACATTTTGTTTCCCATCCTTCCACACCCCTCTCTTCCTTCCACCATCCTTCCACCCCAATCCTACGTATACTACATGATAAAAAATTGAGTATTCCTTTGTCCATTCATTCCACCCACTACTCTTCACCCTGCTAACCGATTTTCCTAATTATTTCTATATATGATAGCTAACTGTCTCTACCACCCCACCCCTTACCATAGGCAAGCGTTCTCTTCCACCCATCCAACCGCTAGGCGCAGCGTAGCAAAAACATGATTTTTTTCGCGCTGCTTGGTGCGTTTTCCCCCTTAAAATGGAAGATCTATTGCGATCAATTACGAACCTTGAAGGAAGCCATAGTACCAAGATGCTTGATTCCAAGTAAATTAAATAATCTTACAAAGATACAAATACATGGCTTTGGTGATGCTTTAGAGAGAGGATATTGTTAAGTACCTTTTTGTGGGATTACGATACTCCAAAAATGTTTGTTTGTTTTTTTTAACTCTCTTTTTGTTATTTTGCACTTGTAAAACTTTTACAATTTTTTTTATTCGTTTTCACTTATTCCGAAAAATTTAGTGGAATTCACAACCTTACTTTTGAATACAACAAATTTTCTACTGCTTTTATCATCGCGCAATTTTCTTCTGCTTTAATTATCGCGCCAGCTTCCTTGTTAATAATCCTATTTTTTTTAACGTTCTTTCCGCCGACACTACTAAACGCAAGTATTTAGCCCAACTCTACTTTGTCGTGTCCCTTAGCAATAAAAACACTCTGTTTTCAACAAATGCACTACTATTATTTTATTCACAGATCTTACCAACTTAACTTTAACTTTTTACTTAATCTAACTATTACCGCCGACCCAACGCTGTTTAATTGTCACCCGAACTGACCACACCAATTTAGTTGTGCACCACGAAAACTTGCACACGGAACTCGCAAGTAGAATCTGACCCTCAACATATGTAATTATTATGATGCGGTAATATTCTACAACCGATGACGAGACTGCTGGCCAATGTCACCGATGGCAAGCAGCTGTGCTGTTGTAAACAAAACGGGCAATGACCGTGCTCTATGCGAAGTAGCATGTGTAGTCACTGCTGCCGTAATGTAAACAATCATCACATTATTTAGCAATAAGCGGGCACCTTACTGTGCGAAGTAAAGTGTTCCGCTATTGCTAGCTACTTTACTACCGGTACACCTGCCAGCCTGTAGCTTCCGTGTACCAGCAGACTGAGCCACAACATCCCTCCCCCCTGGAGAAAACTAGTTCCCAGAGGAACTAGGTCCGTTGTGTTCATTTAGGGTGTCCAACCAAAGGCTGTTGGACTTACAATTTTTTAACTTAAATTTAATTTAATTTATACCTTAATAGAATTATAGCTTGCCTGACAATTTTGTTTTTTGTCTTTACATAATTTTTGTTTCTTTTTCAAATTAAAGGTCTTTCTCTTACATGCATTCATTTTCACTTCATTTCTGTTCATTTTTTTTGCAAACGCCTCTATGTAATACATACTCTTATGTCTTATATTCCTTGTAACGAATTTTATTTATTTATTTTAATTATTCAAATTTTTCTTCCTTGAAGTTCTTACACAATATAAATTGTTCCTTTTAAACACATTTTCATCAATGTAATTTACTAGATTTTAGTTTGTTTCTTTTTCAACACATTAGTTTCTTAATTCATCCATCCTATTGTTAGTGCATTCATATATTCCTATAACAAAATATTGATCAAAGCTTTTATTACCATACATAATATATGCAATATTTTATTACATTTATTTCTTGTGACATTTTTACCATCCCTAATTTTAAGCTTCACAATTATTATTTCTGTTTCATACCACCTATAATTTATTTTTCACAACTACAGATTTCCAGAAGCTACCTATTTACAATAATATCTAAAGTCCTATTTCCCTAACACTGCTGCATGCTGTTGCGGCTACTCCAGCTGAACGAGCAATTTTTCAATGAGAGTGGGCAATTTGGGTTCTGGGGACTATTACTCTGATGCTAGTTGTGTCCTTTGATCTACATGGTCTGTTTCATTTTCAGAATTCAGGTGTTTCTGGTTGAGCTCAGAACAACCTGCAACGCCGAAGCAGATGTTTACTGGTGTTTGAGTTGCCGCTGGTCAATCGCACTCCTGCTACTAGTAGGCTACTAATACTTAATGACTACAGGCAGTTGTCTTGGCTGATATGAACCATATACGTGGGATAAACTATGACATCTATGAACTTGAGGGGCTGTCCACTGCGGAAGCTATGGGATGTATTTCCAATAGCGTATAAAGCGAACGGTCCATTTACTGTTGAGTTTTTTGCGTTTAATTCTCATTGTTTACTTCAATCATGCTGAACGTCTCTACATGACTTTGTACAGTCTAACTGATATTTGACTTTTGTATTTGTACCATTTCAATATGCATGATGGAGTTCTCCCAATTACATATATTGGGAGTCCACCCATACATAAAAATAGATACACTTGCTCTATTGAAAGTCCTATAATGTACTTTCTGAGACTGCATAGCATTCGGCATGTTAGTTCCTTTAACTTATTCGGCTATCTATCTTAATTTTGCCGTTATATAACCTTCACTTTTATATTCGACCTCATCTGTGACGCTCAGTGAGACCTTTTGGATAATTCAAATACTTTTCATTTGATTTGCTATGTTCTTTGATACTTAAACTTCTTTGAAACTCTCAGATTCTTCCTCGCAGTGAGGTTTTAATCTCTTATTCTTCATGACTTTCTTTTGTTTTTCAAACTTTACAATTAACCTCACATTTAAGAAAGCCTGTATCGACGTTGAAAAGCTGACTTTTCTCAAGTGCTCCTTATTTTCACCCCCATACTCTTGATTTGATGATTGCTCCACGTAGACTATCCAGGGACGTTTCCGGAACTGATGTAACTGCCAATTCTGCTTACGAATTGAGGTTGTTTTACTCTGTTGATATTCTCTACTTACAATTAATTTGTCAATCTTGTACTTATTTACGTATATCATTATATACTTATACATATATGTGGTAACCCTGAAAAGTCAGAGAAACGCGGTGAAAACGTAGCCAACAATCATTTTTGTCGTCGCTGAGCGAGTGAAGGTAGAGACGGAGAAGAGACAACAAGACAGCCACGCATGTCCAATCTAAAGTTAAAAAGATTTTGTAAAGTACTACTCGAAATATAGTTTTGATTTAACAAGAAGCGTGTGTATCACTTGTGATACAATTCCCTGCCCAACAATCAATCCTACAAATCTGGGGGCTCAACCGGGATATGGGAAAAGGGAATTTGTGCACAGTTTTTCAACTTTACATTGAACGGGACATATTAAACGAAGACAACATTTAGGTTACCGCAAGTTACCGGTATCATCACCCGAACAGCTAGGCAATAAGCAAACGCATTACATCGCATTCGAGTCGTTTCCAACATTTGACGGATCAACTCAACTGAAACACAAAGCACAACGAAAGGCAAGTGAAAGAAGATAAAATATAAGGAGAACTCAGGCAAGTACAAGTTTATTGGTTTTTATGCGTGTTCGATGCCCATCAGCATAAGAATATTTTTGTGTGGTGTCTGGCCACATTCCAATTTGAATTTCGCAGCTTTGTGTTGGAACGGGTTTGATCGGATTGTCAAGTTTGACTTTAAGTCAGAATAACGCTCGCTGGAATATTATTGTGCGGAACATCATTTGGCTTAATAAAATTTATTTGGTAGCATTCTACTGAATGAAACATTGATAGGCTATAGTGTGTACATAAAATATGCAGATAGAGAATCGATTATGAGAGTGTTCTTTAGGAGGAATATTTAGACGAAGACCTTGTTGAATAAATACTCATTTAAACTCATTCTAGATCGTAATTTAGCTCGGGATAGTAAAATAATTCTGGCTCCTGTTTTCATACGGTCATAACTGACTAATCAACCGTAGATTTTTTATTCAGTAACCATTGTCTGATCAGACAATCACTTAACATGGGCAAACGTCAGAAAGGTTTACGTAGGAATAAAAGTAGCACAATGGTCCCTATTCAAAAGCAAACAGATAGTGAAAACAGTGAGGTGAATGCTAGTTTAGCATACGAAGAGATGGTTAGAGAATTAAAATCTGCTCTAAAGGAAAAGGAAGAGACGATACTGGCCATTGAGGGACAGCTTAAAGATAGGGAAATAGAGAGGTTACGTAAAGAAGTGTCAGATATGCAAAGCGTTCGCACGCAGATTGATTCATCGAATATGTTTTCATTTTCGGACGTCGAAAATTCAATGAATACTTTCAGTGGGAAAAATGATTATAGAATAACAAGTTGGGTTAATGATTTTGAAGCTACAGCAGAAGTGTTTAAGTGGAGCGAGTTACAGAAAATCGTTTTTAGTAAAAGATTGCTGACGGGAACGGCAAAACTAGCTATACGAACAGAAGAGGGCTTAGACTCATGGGATAAGCTAAAAGTATTCCTTTTGAAAGAATTTCGTCCAAAAGACAATAGTGCTGAACTACATTCAGAATTAAGAAGGCGGAAAAAACACTTTAATGAAACATTCCATGAATACTTCCTTTCAATTAAAGAATTAGGAAGACGGGCGCGAATCGAAGATGAAGCAATCATGACATATGTTATTGAAGGCATAGTTGATGACGAGAGGAACAAAATGGTGTTGCATGGTGCGAATGGTTTAGAAGAGTTCAAGAGAAAGTTAGAAATATATGCAATGATAAAGGAAAAATCAAAGAAAGGGACACCTGTGGAAAATAGGAGAATACCCAGAGACACTGGTGAAAAGAAATCCTCTGAAGCTACATGTTACGCTTGTGGGTCTGCTGGTCATATATCAAGGTGTTGCCCAAATAAAAACCGCGGACCAAAGTGCTTCTCGTGTAACAAGTTTGGTCACAAAAGTTCACATTGTCCAGTGAGAGGTAACAAATCGGTAAATAAAGCGGAAGTTGCCGTAATGAAGGAGGTTTTAGAGAAAGAAGACCTTTATCTTAAATCAGTGCTGATAAATGAAGTGGAAGTTAAAGCGCTGATAGACACAGGAAGTGATTTAAGTTTTGTAAGGGAAAATGTTCACACATCCATGGGAAAACCAAAACTAGATAAGCCAATATCATTTCAAGGCGTAGGTTCTAGTGGGCTGATGACGAAGGGATTCTTCGGAGCTGAAATAAAAATTGATAATCACTCGTTATTCGAAAATTTCCATGTAGTCGCTGATGAACTTCTACCGAGGCCCGTAATTATAGGAAAAACTTTATTAAATAGAGTAACTGTTTTCATATCACCATCGGAAGTTCGACTAACTTCAGTGGTAAATGACTCACTTTGTCTGCCAGTCTCCACAGAAGATGAAATAAGTGTGGAACATATAAAATCCAAATCACATCAACAAAAATTACTCAGTCTCATAAGAAGTTACGAGCCAAAGAAAAATATCGAAATACCTAACTTTAACATGAGAATAATTTTAAAGGACGAGACACCTATTTATCAGAACCCAAGAAGGTTATCGCAATACGAAAGTGACATAGTAAAGAACCAAATTGAAGAATGGTTAAAAGAAGGAATTGTAGTACCTAGTATATCCGACTTTGCGAGTCCTATAGTTCTGGTAAATAAAAAAGACGGGTCAAAAAGAATTTGTATTGACTATCGACGATTAAATAAGGTGGTGATGAGGGATCATTATCCGCTCCCACTTATAGAAGATCAGATAGATAAATTGGCAAAAATACGAGTATTTTCAACGTTAGATTTGCGTAATGGATTTTTTCATCTACCTTTGCACGAAGACTCCTGTAAGTATACATCGTTCGTCACTCCTTTCGGCCAATACGAATTAAAAAAAGCACCGTTTGGACTGTGTACATCACCCACCCAATTCCAGAGATATATTAACGTAGTTTTTGCTTCCTTGTTGCGGGAGGGAAAGATCCTTACCTATATTGACGATATAATTGTACTAGCTGAAAACGACAATCATGCTTTGAGTGTTCTAGAAGAAGTCTTAAACGTAGCAGCAAATCATGGACTTGAGATTAAATGGTGTAAATGTCAATTATTAAAGAATGAGATAAACTATTTGGGGTATAGAGTTGCAAACGGAAATATAAGCCCAAGTGAAGATAAAATCAAGGCCGTAACAAATTTCCCAACACCCAGTAATATAAAAGGAGTTCAATCGTTTCTTGGCCTAACGGGATATTTTCGTAAGTATGTTAAGGGATATGCTCTTACTGCAAGACCCCTCAGTGACTTATTACGTAAAGACTCCAAATTTGAGTTCGGTTGTAAACAAATTCAATCGTTTCATGCTCTGAAAGAATCATTATGTAATGGTCCTGTCTTAGCGATCTATGATCCAAATGCACCTACTGAAGTACACACAGATGCTAGTAAGGTTGGGTATGGTGCAATTTTGTTGCAAAAGAAGTCCGAAGACGGTAAAGTTCATCCAGTATATTATTTGAGTCGCAAGACGTCGCCAATTGAGCAAAAATACAGCAGCTATGAGCTTGAAGTATTAGCAGTTGTTACTGCACTGAAAAAGTTTCGGGTTTATCTACTTGGCTGTAGATTCAAATTGGTTACTGATTGCTCAGCATTTAGATGCACAATGGAGATCAAGACGTGCGAACTATCACTATGAAGATGAGCTGACTCAAGAAGACGAGCTGATTCAAGAAGACGACTATGAAGATGAGCTGATTCAAGAAGACGAGCTGATTCAAGAAGACGACTATGAAGATGAGCTGACTATGAAGACGAGCTGACTCAAGAAGACGAGCTGATTGAAGAAGACGATTATGAAGATGAGTTGATTCAAGAAGACGACTATAAGGACAATGGAGATGACGAATTACAAACGAAGATAATCCACGACGCACGATCGGCCTCGCTGTTGGTAAGGATCATGGGTTCCCCGAGACGGATGAACACATAGGATGGCCGAATGTGGTAACCCTGAAAATTCTAGCAGTCAGAGAAACGCGGTGAAAACGTAGCCAACAATCATTTTTGTCGTCGCTGAGCGAGTGAAGGTAGAGACGGAGAAGAGACAACAAGACAGCCACGCATGTCCAACCTAAAGTTAAAAAGATTTTGTAAAGTACTACTCGAAATATAGTTTTGATTTAACAAGAAGCGTGTATATCACTTGTGATACAATTCCCTGCCCAACAATCAATCCAACATATATGTATTTTTTTTAAACACTAGTATGTCTAATTATTTGCTTAATTTTTCTTTATTTCCCTTATTCTATAATTTTATACCTTAAATATTTATTACATATTTTTTACATTTACACTTTCAAACCTGAATATTCTTCTAACCTATTTAATCTGCCTTATATATTTTTTTTCGAATGATTTCTAACAAATTTGTTTGCACGTCTGTGATATTTTTCCCCAATTTAACTTTCTCTCTGTTTTTTTTTTACTTTGTCGCCTTTTTTATATTATGTTTTTTTTACTTTAATAGTTATTTTTGTTACAAAAACTTCTCTTAAATTTCTTATTCTCTTTTTTTTTCATAAATCTCAATTTTATTTTATATTTTTCTTTGTTTTCTTTAGTCTTTTGGTTTTACCTTTCTATATCAATCTGGCTCATATTTTTGTGAAGTAATATTTCTCAGTTTTTTCTCTATATATGTTTGGTAGAACAGTTTTTTTACGTTTTTATCTATAAATTTACCTTACTGATTGGTTCCAAGTCCAAAGGAATAGATACAGGGTCTCCTTTATACCTCCTTCCATATTCTTTCACACCACTCATCAAACTCAGCTCATCAAATTTCTTCTGAAATTAGAGGGAATTTGTTGGAAATTTCTTCGGTTAAGTCCCCCAAATCCTGGGTCATAACCGTTACTTACCATGTACATACCGTTGGGTTTTAAAGTAAAATTGTTCATCTCGGTTCTATTCCGAATCGGTGCTACCGTATCTGTTTGATAAATATATTTTGGTAACTTTAACTTACCCTTACGTGGCATCCTCTGAGATCGCCGTTGTTGCAAATGGAAGTTGTAATTAACCTTATGGTCCCATACAGGTCGTCTGGAAAGCTTACGTGGTTGCGCTTGTCCATGCATAGAATTTGGGTCTTTAACACGCATTCACGTCCATTCTTCTGACTATTTTCGCTGTGTACGTTATACCTCTGTTCTTTGCTCAACCGTACGCAAAATTCCTCGATTATAGGCTGCACTATAGGTACTCTTTTATCTGCATGTCGCGAAATTTTGTCGACATTAAGTGACGTATTTTTTAATTCGGAGTGTCGGTTATAAACGCCTGATGCCATGTTTTTTATCGTGTTGACATTCTCCTTCTCAATCCTGGCCGGAAATGGATTTCCTTGACTGCTATTTAACCAAGCTGTGGGTCCGACTTATGCACAAGCTGCGAAATTTTCACAAGAATCACTTTCTCCCATGCCTTTGCTGGGGTCTTGTATACACAGCTTCATATTTATGCAGTCGATAATAGCTCTGCTACCGAGAAAATCCATTCCGAGTATACCGTCGGCTGGAATTGAGTCCGTGTCACTAATGGCGTTAAATTTGCAGGCATGCTGGCTGTTATCTATCTGCAACTTGGCCTCACAAGTGCCAATGGAGTTCCAAGCGGATCCAAACAGTCCTCCAATTCTAATTTTACGATGTGTCTGTATGGGTGTATTTCGCTTTATGCTATTAACTTTAATTACACTGCAACTGGAGTCGGTATCTACCAAAAGTCTTAACTTACCTTCTGCTCCTATATCCGATGGAACTGCGATGATAAACTTGTTTTGGGAATTCAATTTTTCACTGGCCTTTTCTGCTAAATATTTTTTCAGGCAGTTCGTCGTATAGTGGTCGCATGTTCGACAAAATTGGTAGTAAAGCCCCACCCCTGCTGGATGGAATCTACCACTAATGGCTTCTTTAATATCTGCGACTCTGACGTGATGTGTTCGGCAATTGGGTGCTTCGTGTCCATATTGCTGGCATTCTATACAGAAGGGTAGTTTGTGGCACTCTCTTGCGAAGTGTTCCTGCTGCCCCCACTTGAAGCAATGGCTGGGTCTATGTCCATATGCACTTCTAGGAAATCTTCTGAAAGGTTTTTGGTGAGGTGTAGCTACATCTCCGTAAAAGTCGTCGCTTCTCCATCCTTCTTGTGAAAACCCTTGATTGTTTGGTACCTTGAGCTGAAGTCTTATCGCGTCCTTTTCGTAAAATTCAGCTTTGGCTCGCATCACCTTTAATGAGTCAAACTTTTGTCCGGTTAGGTGAGTCCGAATAGCCTGATTCCATACTCCAGCTTTAAATGTGGCTATCGCATCCGCTTGCAACTCGGCTAGTAATCCCCCATCTTTTCCTGGGTACTTTGCAGAAACAGCACTTTTAATCTGATCCAACAGTTCCTTCATTTTGTCCGCAAACTCTCGGATCCATTCTCTTGGCCTTTGTCGACATGCTAACAACTCTGTCCGTAGCTCGCTGAACGATATCCGTGGCATATAAGCGGCTTTGATTGAGTTTTGTAATGCTTCCAAGTGCTTGGGATAATCAGAGTTTATCAGGTAGTAAGCATCGTCTGTCAGTCGATATTTCACACAGTTCATAAAGATGCCTTGCTCTGCGGTTTCCAGCCGGTCATATAGATCTTTACAACAACTCAGAAAACGATGTACTTCCTTCGTTAGTTTTGGAGACCTTTCACCGGAAAACGTCGGCACGTATCTAGACACTTTGTCCATGATTTTATCATAAATGGCAGCCATTTTTTTTAAGCGTTCAATCCCAATTTCTGCTGTACTTTCTTCTCACAACTTTTGCTCAAAACTTCGACATCAACAAACTTCACTTATACCTTTTGTGTCATTAATACTCACTAGATTAACATTGTAAACACTAACGTTGTAGCAGACTTGACTTTTTGCGGCAAACACGAACCCGAGACTTCAGCAGATATCAATCCCGAAACTTATGATCTCTCTTTGAAATGTTAACGACTCAGACGAATGTATCATATACTCTACTGATGCTACAGTAAACACGAGGTAACCAAAAAGCCGTGAGACTCAACTTTGAAAGAATAAAAGAAAACAATGTTATGCTTACAAAAATCACCACTTCTTAACAACTACTTTTACTCTATTTAACATAAAAGAAAAACTTACCGTTTCACTTACGTTTACCAATTCATTCCCCAACACAAAAGCTATATAACTTATACTACACTTCTCTTTTATAATAAAAACATGAAGGCCAACGACGAAAACACAAAACATTTATTTCCCCATATTAAACGGAAAATATTGAAAATCACCGCAAAAAAAAAAAAAAAAAAACATCTATGAATTAACTACTTAACCTTAAATTTTCAGCCTAGAACAAATAGAAATGTGCTAAAAACCTTTAATCCGCCCGTAAAGGTTTACCCTGAACCTATCCAAAAACACATAGCATAATCATGAAATTGATATCACACTTAGATAAGTTTCAACAAATAACACTCAATACTTAATTTAACACTTCTTAAATTAGCCTGAAAAGTAAAAGAATTAATTTATTGTAATCTCCAAAAAAAATCCATTTATAAATAAACAAATTCCAATCTTCTGAAAGAAATTTAAAAAAAAAAATTAACAATGGGAAAAAAAACCACAGTAAGAAATTCTCAAATTTCTTATCCAAGTTTACCGGCTGCGCCAAAATGTCGTGTCCCTTAGCAATGAAAACACTCTGTTTTCAACAAATGCACTACTATTATTTGATTCACAGATCTTACCAACTTAACTTTAACTTTTTACTTAATCTAATTATTACCGCCGACCCGACGCTGTTTAATTGTCACCCGAACTGACCACACCAATTTAGTTGTGCACCACGAAAACTTGCACACGGAACTCGGAAGTAGAATCTGACCCTCAACATATGTAATTATTATGATGCGGTAATATTCTACAACCGATGACGAGACTGCTGGCCAATGTCACCGATGGCAAGCAGCTGTGCTGTTGTAAACAAAACGGGCAATGACCGTGCTCTATGCGAAGTAGCATGTTTAGTCATTGCTGCCGTAATGTAAACAATCATCACATTATTTAGCAATAAGCGGGCACCTTACTGTGCGAAGTAAAGTGTTCCGCTATTGCTAGCTACTTTACTACCGGTACACCTGCCAGCCTGTTGCTTCCGTGTACCAGCAGACTGGGCCACAACAACTTTTCGTTTTTCAAAGTCAACTGGACCCTCGAACCGCCGTTATTTACGATAAAAACGCAACTCGGCTCTTGATCACTTTCATCGCGATAAAGAGCCCTCCCTGCGAAAATTTTTCATTTCTTGTGGACTTGATTAAACAAGCTCAGAATATTTTTCGATGGACGGTGTCCTGAAAGAATGTAATATGATGTTTTTATAAACATCAGCCACCATCCCGTCGCTTGAAATCGCGAGAAGCTTTTTTCCATGATATATATGTACGTATGTACATACATATTATATTTTTCTCGACAAATCGTACTGAAGGTTGTAACGGGCCTGTTATGGTGATCTCATGAAAATCAGAAACAAACTCAAATAATTATGAGCCCTAACAAAAGGGGGCCTAGTTTTCAGATGCCATAAAAAAATACGTAAGATCCCTTATGCTCTATTTACAATCGATTTCAAATCCATATAGAAAGTCAATTGATCTTACTGCTGCTCTCCCTTGATATCATTCCATAATATCCATGAATATCGACCTATGTCCAAGAATCGATTCATCGATGCTCAATTGTGAATAAACTCGATCTTCCTGCAAGGAATGATCAACCCTAGCTGTCAAGCAGTACCAACAGAGCAAGATTGTCCGCTTCTAAACATCTATGTGCATCTGAACATTGCATCATCAAATACAGTCATCGGCGCAGACAATATTCTGGAATGTTCACCGCCGCTACATTCGAGAGAACAACGGTTCCCTTTCGGCGGTGGAAACTCTAAATTTCGGTGGCATTCGTCATTTTTGAGTGTCCGCTGAAATAAGAACAGAACACTTCTTTGCTGTACCCACATTGTGTGTGCGAGTCGATTAAGCTCAGGTAAATTCTGATAACTTACAAAAAGTTATTAATTGCACGTAATTTTCTCAGTGAAGCCAGTGAATTATCTTTTCTTTGTGCTTATTCTACAATTAATTACCTACTCTTCGTCATACTGACTTTTTTTTTTTAGTTGCTTAGTTTTTTTTTTTTTAATCGGCCAAACGAGGTCTTATGTTTCTATAAAAATCGCTATGTAAATTCAAATGTCCGCCATTTTGTCACAAATCGATATTTTCAAAATCGCATATGACAAAGACTAGACTATGCTGTCCGGTTTAATAACCTTTTTGTTTTTTTTTTTTTTATGATTACAGATGAAGCAGGATTGCGTACCGCGGAGGGCCCTTTTTTGTGGTACTTTACGGACCAGAGAATTACTCGGCGAATATTTGATATTTTTCAATAAACAAATTTTGATGTATTTTTAAAAATGTGTTTTATCATTTAAAAAAGAATTTGTTTGAATACTGCTATAGATTGCCTTAAAAAAATCCAGAAAAATGGATTTTTTCGCGCTTTTTGACGCGTTTTGCCCTTTAAAATGGAAGATCTATTGCGATCAAGTACGAACCTTGAAGGAGGTCACAGTACCAAGATGCTTGATTCCAAGTAAATCAAATAATCTTACAAAGATACAAATACATTGCTTTGGTGATGCTTCAGAGAGAGGATATTGTTAAGTACCTTTTTGTGGGATTGATGAGCTTACGATAATCCAAAAGACGTTTGTCTGTTTTTTTAAACTCTCTTCTTTTTATTTTGCACTTCCAAACCTTTTACAAATTTTTTTTCAACTACTTGTTCGTTTTCACTTATTCCGAAAAATTTAATGGAATTCACAAACTTACACTTTTTAATACTACAAATTTTCTACTGCTTTTATCATCGCGCAAACTTCTGTCTTTATAATGCTATTTTTCTAGTATTTTCATTTAATTCACAAACTTCCTTTTTTATACTGCTAATTTTCTTCCGCTTTATTTATCGCGCCAACTTCTTTGTTTATAATCCTATTTTCTTTAACGTTTTTTCCGCCGACACTATTAAACGCAGGTATTTAGCCCAAATCTACTTTTCGTTTTTCAAAGTCAAGTGAACCGAGACCGACCCGTCTCCAAGTTAAAAATTAACTCTCGAACCGCCGTTATTTACTATAAAAACACAACTCGGCTCTTGATCACTTACATCGCAATCAAGAGCCCTCCTTCAGGGCAGAAAATGCATAGTTTGCATTTCTACCCTGAGAAAATTTTTCATTACTTCTGGACATGATTGAACAATCTCAGAATATTTTCCGATGGACGGTGGCTTGAAAAAATTTAATATGATGTTTTCATAAACATCAGCCACCATCCCGTCGCTTGAAATTGCGGCGCGCGTACACATATAATGCATTTTCGCGGCGCACATATCTTATCGCGAGAAGCGTTTTTCCATGATAAGTATGTACGTATGTACATACATATTATATTTTTCACGACAAATCGTACTGAAGGTTGTAACGGGCCTGTTATGGTGATCTCACGAAAATCAGAAACAAACTCAAATAATTATGAACCCTATGCCATAAAAAAAAAAATACGTAAGATCCCCTATGCTCTATTTACAATCGATTTCATATCCATATAGAAAGTCAATTGATCTTACTGCTGCTCTCGCTTAATATCATACCATCATATCCATCAATACCGACCTACGTCCATGAATCGATTCATCGATGCTCAATTGTGAATAAATTCGATCTTCCTGCAAGGAATGATCAACTCTAGCTATCAAACAGCACCAACTCATCAAGATTGTCCGCCTCTAAACATCTGTGTGCATCTGAGCATTGTATCATCAAATACAATCATCGCGGCAGACAATATTCTGGAATGTTCACCGCCGCTACATTCTAGAGAGCAGTGGTTCCCTTTCTGCAGTGGAAACTCTAAATTTCGGTGGCATTCGTCATTTTTGAGTGTTCGCTGAAATAAGAACAGAATAATTATTTGCTGTGCTCACATTGTGTGTGCGAGCCGATTAAGCTCAGGTAAACTCTGATAACTTACCAAAAGTTATTAATTGCACGTAATTTTCTCAGTGAAGCCAGTGAGTTATCTTTTTTTGTGCTTATTCTACACCTAATTACCTACTCTTTGTCATATGGACTTTTTTTTAGTTGCGTAGTTTTTTTTGTAATCGGCGAAACAAGGTCGTATGTTTCTATAAAAATCGCTATGTAAATTCAAATGTCCGCCATTTTGTCAAAAACCGATATTTTCAAAATCGCATATGACAAAGAGTAGAATGCTGTCCGGTTTAATAATCTTTTTGTTTTTTTTTATTTGGTTGATTACAGATAATAATAATAATTTCTTTTTTATTTAAATAAGTCTCTTTTATATTTGGCTCTCTGGCTCTTTTAAAAATTCCTTAAAACTAATTGGCAAAAGGCACAAAAATGTAAAAAATACACTAGCTAACCTAACTTACAAACAGTCAAAAGGGACAATTAAAACAAGTAATACAGTAAAAATGACACACAAAAAGGAAAACAAACAAGACAAAATACTCAAAAGAGACTAAAAACGGACACAAGAATTTTGAAAAAGATCTAGAGTATAACCAAAAATTTAGAACCAAAAAACAAAAAATTTTGAAATTTAGCACCGAGACCGAAGCCGAATTAAAAACTTAATAGCCGAACGAACGAAAAATTTGCGCGATACCGTTATAGAGTCCCGCGAGGGCAGCCTGTAGTATCATAGACCTCTACAAACTGCCCTCATCATCCCTCCAGCTTGGCATCTTTAACAGAATATTTGTCCTTCCCACAAATGCAAATGCTGTGGCCTGATATCACCAGCGAAAGACAAGAGCAACGTCCTGCACCGACGATAGTGGTTGCCATGTGCAGTTGAATGTGTCAGCGTTCGTTGCCAGATATTCCAGACGCAAACGTCTCTTCAATCTGTCAACGAAGTGGCGCTTAAGTGCTTGTGCGTGGTGTTGTGAGTCAGTGTTCTGATTCCCATCTCCGGCTATCATCTAGTACAAGTCAATTGTAGATTTGGCCAGAGTCAACACAAAGCTAATCAAACTGTTCACCGGACTACAAACCTTTGGTCTCCATAGAAACGGTGTCCTAGTAATGCTGAAGTTCGGGTGGATCAACTGACACATTTAGCGCACCAGTTCCATCAGACACTTCCCGCTTCTCTTGGGGCAGTCAGCAAAAAAATGCCCTACCAATTGGCAATCATGGCATTTCGCTTCGGTGCCCACGTCTATCCAGTATCTCGAGCCGGATATGCTCAGGTAAAAGCCTGCTGGAAGCGTGCACTCCTTATTTAAAGTGGTGGACGCTTCCCAGCTGGTACCGAAGATACCCCGCCCGAGATCCTCGTCCCCGATTTTAATGGGAATTGCGCGAACCTTTCCATGAACCTTCCCGAATCTCCCAAGGAAATTCGAGAGGTCTTCATGTTGGGCTCCCATAAGGACCCGCGAAAACACAACCTTCGTGGGCTTCTCCTTTAGCGGGAATGAATCGAGGTGTCTACCCTCCACCTCGATGCCCTCAAGCATGAGCTTGGTAGCGCTTTCGACGGTCGTGGTGTACACCTCGACCATTCCTCCAGCTATAATCCCCATAGAAAATAGCTGCTCACAAGAGATGACGCGGAAAATCGTGTTCAGGTATGCAGACTGAGGACATCCTCTGATGTGCTCAAGCTGCATCCCGTACTCTCGTCCTGCCATCTTCCGTCAAAGAAGCCCTGGAGACCCGCACTGGTCTTGGGCCGAGGCTTACCTGCGACCAATGGGGCTGGACGAGGAGTGATGCCTCTACTCTGAATTTCGATGGTGGTAACGTTCTTAGAACCACCACTTACCTGCGCATATGATATCCCTGACATTAACGCTAGGGATCGTGGTGCTGCTGCTTGTCCTCCTGGTACTGTTTGCTGCTTCTTGGAGACGCTTGTATAAAGCGGTGGCCTCATTACTAAGCCGCTGGGTTTTGCTCTGACGACGAAGCGCTTTCGTCAATTTCCTTCAGGGTAGGATGCTGTCTTGGGGTCGAAGATATCGACTCAGCATTTGCTACAGCTGCAGCCACAGATTCTGTAGCAATAGCAGTAGTTTCTTGAGCTGTTACTCCAGACTCTTCTCGGGCAGTCGCAGTTTTCCCGACAATTGCCTCGGCCTCTTCACTTGGGCTCTTAATGGCCTTGTCTTTGGGCCCTTGGTGGGTTTTTTAGATGGAGAATATTTGGCGGTCTTCTTCACCCTTTCACTTAATTTGAGGGAATCTTCATTCCCCCCGGAATCGCTGTTGCTGCACATACTCATTTTGAGTGCGGCAGTAAATATTTTTAGTTTTTCAATAGAAAATTTTCTTCTTAATATATTAAAAGGTTTTTTCACTTCAAATATAAATTATACTGTTCACACTGAAATTTTTCACGATTTTGACGTTGCCATGGCACAAAACTAAAACAAAATGACAGAAAAAGTAAAACAAATTCAAACAAAATTCTCAAAAGTGTCTAAAAACGGTCACAAGAATTTTGAAAAATATCTAAAGTTTAACCAAAAATTTAGAACCAGTACCAATTTTGACAATTGGGTAAGTGGCAATTCCAAGAAGTTCCAATTTCCAAATAATCTAATAAAAGTAATGATCTAAACGAACGAACTTCAACAAAATATTTTGCATTTTAGCACCGAGACCGAACTAAAAACTTAATAGCCGAACAAACGGAAAATTTGCGCGATACCGTTATAGAGTCCCGCGAGGGCAGCCTGTAGTATCATAGACCTCTACAAACTGCTCTCATAATCCCTACAGCTTAGCATCTCTAACAGAGTACTTGTCCTTCCCACAGCACCTGCAACGATTCCTAAGCGGGGAGAAGCCCCGTGGAATAGTGTTGCAAATGCTGTGGCCTGCTATCACCAGCGAAAGACAAGAGCTCCATCCTGCACCGACGATAGTGGTTGCCATGTGCAGTTGCATGTGTCTGCGTTCGTTGCCAGATATTCAAGACGCAAACTTCTCTTCAATCTGTCAACGAAGTGGCGTTTAAGTGCTTGTGCGTGGTGTTGTGGGTCAGTGTTCTGCTTCCCATCTCCGGCTCTCATCTAGTACAAGTGAATTGTAGATTGGGCCAGTGTCAACACAAAGCTAATCAAACTGTTCACCCGACTACAAACCTTTGGTCCCCATAGAAACGGTGTCCTAGTAATGCTGAAGTTCGGGTGAATCAACTGACACATTTAGCGCACCAGTTCCATCAGGTACTGCAAAGCTGGACAAGTGAAGAAAATAGAAAGGTCGTCCGCATATGCCAACATAAGAGGCCTCACATTGGTATATGGTAGATGCACTGAATATTGTCCGAGCATTCGACGAAGATTCACCAATAGCGGCTCCAACGAAAGATCATAAAGCATACCTGACAATGGACAGCCCTGTCTGATACCTCGATGAAACGAGATAGGAGCCAGAACTTGTCCTGGATGTTTAATCAAAATCGCTGAATCTCTATACAGTTTCCCGATAATATCGAGCCACCTGGGCGGGAACCCAAATGCCTCGAGAGCAGTCAAGAGATACTCGTGCGAGACGCTATCAAAAGGCTTTGCTGGTCAAGTGAGATCATGGCAATTTGGGTACCTGTGTGTTCATGGTAGGCAAACAAATGTTTGGCTACCGCGATGTTGTCGTAGATACTACGACCAGGAACATAATAGGACTGTTCTGGGTGTATTACCAAAGCAATCACTGAGCGGAGTATCGCCGCTAATACTTTGCAGACGTTTTTATAGTCCACACTGCATATGGTTAGTGGCCTCCAGTTCCCCATCCTCTGCACATCTCCTTTCTTTGGAATCAATTGCATAACAGACCTCCTCTAACTAGAAAGAAAGTCTGAATGTGTCTCAACCGCCGAATTGAAGACTTCCAAAGGTCAGGAATTAATAAATCCCTGAAACGAATGAACAATTCTGGAGTCAAGCCGTCATAACCAGGTGAAGTGTGTCGCCTTAGATCCTATGTCGCAGCGATCATATCCTCCAATATGATTACTGTATCCAGGAGCTCCTTGCTGTCTTCAGAGAAAGTGGGAATATTCTCAAGAAATTCATGAGTGGTCGAGGATGTTGTCGACGTCGATTCAGAGTAGAGACTGCTGTAACAGTCTTGAATAAATTCTGATTCTACTTCACAAGAAGCAGTACGTCGACTAGTTGCCTGAAAGAAGTACTCGGTTGGAAAATCGCCTTCCCTCAGCCAGCGTGATTGGCTGCGCAGCACAAACTCCAAGCTGTGCTTGCAAGTTTGTGTTGCCAAGCGTTCCTTTATTCTGTTAAAATAAAGAATCAACTCCGGCTGAGTTGGGACGACAAGCTAGAAGCTTGATACCCACTTCGAATGAAATTCGTTCCGATAAAAGATCGAATTTGGAGCTTTCCAACATCCCACCATTGACTAAGAAGAGGAAAGTCACCTTTCCTCTCTTACCAATCGTGCCAGAATTCATTGAATTCATTGATGAACTGCTCGGAATTCAACAAATAGTAGTTAAATATCCAGAATGCAGTTCTTCTTTCAACTAGAGTGCTGGTTGCCACTACAAGAGTATGATCGCTAACGGAACAGACTTCATGAGTGACACCAACGAAATGTTCCAGTATTCCAGCTGAGACGTAAAGTCTATCGATTCTGGAGCCTGCGAGACTTCCATGGATATTTCGCGAGACCCTCGAGTATGGTCTAGTCGTAGGATGCATTCAACGATAGATATCCACGAGTCTGAAAACACAGACAAAATTCCTCAACCGAGTAGCATTGACAGATTTGAACTCAACTCCGGAATGCCGATCCATTGAGGGGATTTAGCATGCAGTTGAAATCACCTCCAAGGATAGTTTCGCCACTAAAATTCACCAGACAGGATTGAACACTATCAAGAACTTGTCTTGTAATGTCCTGGTACACGTTTACTACCTTGACATGTTTTTCTTGAACGACAAAGTCCAAGGAAGAAGCGAATCCTGGGAAAATATCTGTATAGACAGGAGACGATAGTGTAAATTTTTCGGGTACAATGATTGCCATTCCTGAGCCTCGGCGAGGCGAAGGTGTGGCAAACATTGCATAGCCAGTGTGTAAATAAGCATAGCGCTCAAGGTGTGTATACGTGTCTTGTGTAAAATTCGTCTCCTGCAGAAGTGTAATGTCTATATCGAACATTTTGACATGTTCGATAGTGCTGTGTAACCTTGGATGTGCACTTAAACCCCCGGTGTTGATAGAAGTTATCTTGCACATTCAAAGCTCAAACGATGAATGTGCGACGTCTATTGACGAGGAGAATCGACCAAGCGATGCTTCTGTATCAACTCCTCCACTCTCCTATGGAGTCGATCTAGCCGAGATGCATCGTTGTACTTCGCCCTCTTCTTGCACTCCTCTTGTAGGAGTAGAAGTTGAGGAAGTAACAGCTCCGACCTCCCCAGCTCCAGTTTCCTTTGAGGGAGCCTTCTGTTCAGCCCTCTTTCTGCTTCTCTTGAGGCAGTCAGTAATAAAATGTCCGACCAAATGGCAAGCATGGCATTTCGCTTCGGTGCCCACGTCTATCCAGTATCTCGAACCGGATATGATCAGGTAGAAGCCTGACGGAAGCGTACATCGCTTATTTAAATTGATGGACGCTTCCCGGCTGGTACCGAAGATAACCCGCCCAAGGTGTCTACCATTCACCTCGATGCCCTCAAGCATAAGCTTGGTAGCGCTTTCGAGGGTTGTGATGTACACCTCAACCATTCCCCCAGCTATTATCCCCATGGAGAATAGCTGCTCACAGGAGATGACGCGGAAGATTGCCTTCAGGTATACAGTCTGAGGACATCCTCTGATGTGCTGCAACTGCATCCCGTAGCTCTCGTCCTGCCACCTCCCGTCGAAGAAGCCCTGGAGATCCGCACTGGTCTTGGGTCGAGACTTACCCGCGTCCAATGGGGCTGGACGAGGAGTGTGCCTTTGTTCAAAATTCCGATACCACTTACCTGGGCATAAGAGATCCCTGAAACTAAAGTTGGGGATCGTGGTGCTGCTACTCCTGAACTGGTTACTGCTCCTATCGGTGCTGATGGCTGCATTTTTGAGTCATGTGCCTTCATTGAAGAAAGCGGTGGCCTCATAATTGCACCGCTAGGCTTAGACGCTGAGGCCGAAGCTGCTATGACTACTTCCTTCAGCGTTGGACCTTGTCTCGAGCTAGAACCTACATCTGTTACAGCTGCTGCAGCAGTAACGTGGGATTTTGGAGCTGTTTCTTCAACATCTTCTTGGACATCTAAGTCTGTCCCTGCGATAGCCTTATTCGAGGAACACGGCTGTATGTTCTTACCTTTGGCCTCTTCAGAAGGGCCCTTAATGGCCTTTTCGGTGGGCCCTTTTAGAATTTTTTGTGAAGAAGAAGCACCTTTTTTGGTCTTCTTCCTCCCTGCAGTTAATTTGAGGGGATCGTCCGTCCCGCCAGAATCACTGCTCGTACTCATTTTGAGTACGGCAGAGAAAGTTTATTCCTCGATTCTTTCAGGAATAATGTTTTGTTGTGTTTGTTTTTTTTTAATTAAATTTAAATTCATATATATTATTTTTAATGTCTTTACAAATATTGCTACACCTTTTTAAGCACTCAGGAAATTTACACGGTTGCCATGTTGCTATGGCAACGACCAAAATAATTTAAAATCCAGAACTGTCAAACTTTTTTAGAATTTTTAATATATTTTCTGAAAATATTTTGCACTTTGTCGCACTGAAACTAATTTACACTTTTTTTAATTGATAGTAGGTTCTGTTAAACATAAGTTTTCGCACTTTTGCACACTTTTTCAGATGAGATTCGCTATTTATTAAAACTTTTAGATTGGAGCACAAATTGACGTCCGCTCTCTTCAGAAAAATAATAATAATAATTTTTTTTATTTATTTATATATGATCTTTTTTTAGTGGCTCATTGGCTCTTTTAAAAATGTCTTTAAAATAGTTGGCAAAAGGCTCTACAAATGGTAAAAAAGGCAATAGCTAAACTAAAGTTAATAAGTCAATACACAAAAAGCAAAACAAATTCAAACAAAATGCTCAAAAGAGACTAAAAACGGACACAAGAATTTTGAAAAAGATCTGAAGTTTAACCAAAAATTTAGAACCAGTCCGAATTTTGACAATTAGGTAAGTGGCAATTCCAAGGAGTTCGAAATTTCCATAATAAGCTAATATAAATAATGACCTTAACGAGCGAATTTAAACAAAAAATTATGCAATTTAGCACTGAGACCGAAACCGAATTAAAAATGAGAAATCGAACGAGCGAAAAATTTACCCGATACCGTTATAGAGTCCCGCGAGGGCAGCCTGTAGTATCATAGACCTGTACAAACTGCCCTCATCATCCCTACAGCTTAGCATCTCTAACAGAGTACTTGTCCTTCTCACAGCACCTGCAACGATTCCTAAGCGGGAGAAGCCCCGTGGACTAGTGTTGCAAATGCTGTGGCCTGCTATCACCAGCGAAAGACAAGAGCTCCTTCCTGCACCGACGATAGTGGTTGCCATGTGCAGTTGCATGTGTCTGCGTTCGTTGCCAGATATTCAAGACGTAAACGTCTCTTCAATCTGTCAACACAGTGGCGCTTAAGTGCTTGTGCGTGGTGTTGTGGGTCAGTGTTCTGATTCCCATCTCCGGCTCACATGTAGTACAAGTGAATTGTAGATTTGGCCAGTGTCAACACAAAGCTAATCAAACAGTTCACCCGACTACAAACCTTTGGTCCCCATAGAAACGATGTCCTAGTAATGCCGAAATTCGGGTGGATCAATTGACACATATCGCGCACCAGTTCCATCTGACTCTGCAAAGCTGGACAAGCGAAGAACCTGTGAAACAAGGTGCCTTCACCAGAACAAGCTGTGCAGATCCTCTGAACCCGCCGGTCCATATGTGACACCTGATTAGGATGCATAAGACTGTTATGCAGCAATTTGAATGCTACATCAGCATATTTGTAACTAGAAGGATAACTGTAGACTACTCTGCAAGTTATCTCCCCCCCCCCCCATCACGACCATATTCACCACGAGGTGTGTTCGCCGTCTGTTGTATCCTGTATACTCCGTTGGTCTAATTGACATAAGCACGTCACGGAGCACACGTGTTGTAAGTGTGCTAAAAGATGTGTGAGGCGGTCTGTCCAGAACGAAAGCATCTTCCAACTTAGTGCCAGGGTCACTGGTAGTTGTGGAGTGTTCGTGTTTATTTGACAGTTTCCGAAGATATCAATAATATCTCCGAGAACTGTCAGTGTATGCGTGTCAGCTTCAACACCTCGAGCATTACTGAACACTGAATCCATTAATTCAGGATTAAACCTGATTGCAATCGACGAGAATTACGTGTACCGTAGAGCGTTCCACTTAAGGTGAAATGCTGGCCTGATTCTGCCTCAGGTCTGAATCGTTGAGATTAGATCATGCGGACAGTCACGAGGATAGGGTGGTCGAACAGAGAGCAGGTAGTAGTACTCCCCTATGCCGATCCCTCCCAGTACATTCACCCACAGTTCTGAAATTAAGATGTCTCTCTGGCAAAACACTCGTTGGCCCATCGTCTTCCGCACCAAAAGGCGTCCATCGCTTTTGCTTGAAGAAGACCAAATAAGCCTTCATCAAACGTCTCAGACTTTAGCAGATGAACGATGGAGGAGGTAATCAAATAGTTTAATACGACTGACCTTCCCATTACGGAGAAAGGTAACAGTCGACTACGCCATGAGTTTAGAGCTCTAGAAAGTTTCTCAAGAGCGATGCGGCTTTTATTTGATATACTCTCGCGTCCTGTATACTAAATAAGTCAGGCAAGTATTAGTCCCTTGGATGTTCAGTGGAGTACGATCTCTCCACCTTCCACACCACAAGCCTTGACTCTTGCTAAGGTTGATTTTAGCGCCCGCTAAACGTTCGTACTGTTCGAAAACAGCACGAGCGACCGGAAAAGCTTCATCTCTTGTCACGAAAATAGAAAGGTCATCCGCATATGCCAACATAAGAGGCCTCACATTGGTATATGGTAGATGCACTGAATATTGGCCGAGCATTCGACGAAGATTCACCAGTAGTGGCTCCAACGAAAGATCATATAGCATACCTGAAAATGGATAGCCCTGCTGATACCTTTATCAAACGCGATGGCAGCCAGAACTTGTCCTTGATGCTTAATCAAAATCGCTGAACCTCTACACAGTTTCCCGAGGATATCGCGCCACCTGGGCGGGAACCCAAATGCCTCCAGAGCAGTGTAACGTCGGATGTGTTAGTGTGCGGATAGCTCGGGAGTAGTCCAGGGTTTTCTTTATTTCATTGTTGCTTATTCCTAACAATTCTAGTTTAGTACGATGTCTTATCTCGTTACACTTAATGTATTCTAAGTTATAGTTCATTATTACTTCACTATTAAGTCTAGTTTATTACTCACTAATGTAATTCACGGTCATTATACTCTATTTAATTCACTATTGTCATTATGGACTATAATACATCTGATATGTTCTTGCAAATTGTATAACGTCAGTTTACGTAGGATTGCGCTTTAATACTCTACTCACACTCCGTATACCCTAGTGAGTATATAAGGAGGTCAGGTGCCTTAGTATGAGTGTAAGTGCGGATATTCTTGCGTAGACCAGTACGGAAGCGTACGCAGGCCATAATCAGAAACAGCACGGGGCAAATATCGGGAATTTGTGTGCGAATATTCTGTCCTAGAGCAATACGAAATACGTACGCACGTCGTAGGCAGAAACAGCACGGGGACGGATAACTAGTAGGACAGTGTGCGAATATTCTGTCCTAGGCCAATACGAAAATCGTACGCACACCTTAGGCAAAAAACAGCACGGGGACGGATAACTGGTAGAATAGTGTGCGAATATTCTGTCCTAGGCTAATACGAAAATCGTACGCACGCCTTAGGCAGAAACAGCACGGGTAGTCGGGAGATCTTAACAGTCTGATTGCTGGGAAGCAACTGACTGATCACTGGTGATCTGGTTCTACTTATATTTCCTCTGGCCTGGTCTGGTCTGGTCTGGTCTCTGACTGGTGCGGGTACTGGAGTTCAATTCTGGTCGGGCTTGTGATCAAGACTCGGATGTTATCTGGTTACTGGTAGTAGCTGGAACTGGAGCTCTGCTCTGCTCGAGCTCTGGGTCAAGACTGACTTTCTGGCAGCGGCTGGCCCCTTTATATATGCGCGGTCAGCAGTAGTGTAGCGTGTAATAGACCTCGCGGCGCTTACTTTGTCTATTCTCCCACTACTGGTCGACTGGCTTCTTTTATCGGCATCTGTGTGGTACGCAGACGCAGTGGCATTGAGTGCATGATACTCTGTCATGCCCTGGCCGCGTGATCGGTTCTGGTGTTGCTGATGTATTTTTGATATGATTTATTTCTCGTGAATAGAGAAATAAATCATGTAGATAATAGGAATTTGGATGGATTCTTACTATATTGCCTATAGATAGGGCAAATGGGATGGTAGTGCAGGTGATAGGCATGTGACTTCGTTACATCTTCCCCTTTCTTCGAAAAGTAGAAATATGCAATATTTCGTTAACAGAATATTTTTATTTATATAAAAAAAACTAAATAAATTTACTTTGGCTTGAATTATACATGCTTCTTACGCTACACACATGTTATCTGATGATTAGCGGTACTTGGTCGAGTGTGATATTCTTTTAGGTCTTTTACGTGTGCTCTTTCGATTTCTTTTGTTGTATTATTTTCTAGTTGTACAATTACTGGCGATATTATTTTCTTCACGCGGAAGGGTCCGTCATATTTTGGTGCCAACTTCGCATTGTAGTTTTTAATTCGTGAGGAGAGGTGCCTCTCTTTCCTTAGTACTTGTGTCCCTACGTTTGGACACCAGGTTCTGCGGCGAAGATTATACTGGTGGCTTTGTTTTGAAAAAGCCCTGCTCATATTTATTCTGAACAGTTCGAATATTGCTCGGAGTTTTTCCTTATTTTGTTCTGGCGTTGTGTTGTCCTTTTCGGCGGTATTCTGCTCGCCATACAGGGATGCAGGAAGTCTAAGCTGTCTGCCATAATTGAGAAGCGCTGGTGTGTAGCCGGTGGAATCGCTTTGACCAGTATTGAGAGCTAACATCAATTCGGGTAGGAAAGCATCCCACTTGCGTTGATCTTGGTCAATATATTGTGAGATCATTGTTTTTATTACGCGATTGACTCTTTCGGTAGGGTTAGCCTGTGGTGTGTATGGTGGGGTCAGGCGGTGTTTGATTTGGAGGTTGTTCAGCATTTCTGTGAATATACGACTCGTATATTGGCTCCCATTGTCAGTGATCAAGACCTTTGGACAACCATGTCGCCCGAGAACGCGCTCTTTGAATCCTATAATCAAAGCTGGAGCGGTAGCGTTTCGGATAGGCATGAATTCAGTCCATTTAGTAAATTTGTCCTGGAACACTAGTATCATGGTGTGGCCCTTCGTTGATCTTGGTAATGGGCCAATAAAATCCGAACTGACGATCTCCCATGGTTCGGTTGCTTCCGTCCTATGCATCTTTCCGGCAGGCCGTTGTTGCACAGGCTTGTGCTTTAGACATAAATGACAACTTCGCACATGTTTTGCGATATCTCTAAACATTCCTGGCCAATAGTAATATTTCGCTACTCTAGCGATCGTTTTGGAGATTCCGAGGTGACCCGTAGTGACGTCATCATGATTCTCTCTTAGTACTCGTGGCCTTAAGGATGCGGGAACGCAAAGTTTCCATTCTGAGCCGGTGTCATGGTCCGAATACGTAGTTGGATCATGGAAGTGTCTGTATAATTGGCTTCCTTTAATAGTATAGTCAGGACAGGCGGCGGGGTTTTCCTGGACGGTTTTCATCTGTTTTTTGTACCAGGTACACTCAGGGCTAGCGGCGTCCACTGTAATCAGGAATACTTCGTTGTTGGCTTCTGGTAGTGGCTGGCGGGAGAGGGCGTCGGCTACAATGTTTTGTTTGCCCCTTCGGTACTTTATACTAAAGTCATATTGTTGTAACTCTAGGGCCCACCGAGCCAATCTGCCTGACGGATTTTCTATAGAGTGGAGCCATCGGAGCGCTTATAATCAAAAAACTGTCTGTGTGACAATTCGGGGCTATTTTGCAGGTCCCTGCTCGGGCGCCAAATTTGTAGGGGAGTTTCGGTGGGATGGCTGCGGATAGCTCGTCGGACCAGGGTTTCTTAGAAATGAAACTCCTTCAGTTACAATACAAATAAAAATAATTCTTTATTTAACAAAATAGCCTACCAGTTACACAGCTAACTTAATCTAGTTCTGTTTATCGCCTATACTAGAGACTATGTAGTGGTAAGGGGCACTTCACACGGCTTACCAATATGAGAATATTTCTGGACTTAGCACTAAAGAGCCTAGTTCTAACAAATACAATATATACACCCTAAATCTATTTTTCCTACACTGAAAACTAAGTAGTGGTAAGGGGAACTTCACACGGCTTACCACTATGCTAATAATTCTGAACCTAACATTATAATAACCTGAGAGGGAGGCGGTAACCCATCAAGAGAATGTTTGTGGAGGTGTAATATTTCACACAGAACTCGCACGACGTTCCTATTGCTTAGTTCTAACACAATTTGGAGGGGATGAGGATCGATGAAGACGGATGGTACAGAGAATAATCTCACGACGTACCAGGGAAATGTTAAGACGGGATATTTCACGCTAACCTTAACACAACGGATGAGGACGGATGGTACGGGGAATAATCACACGACTTACCAGGGAAATGTTAAGGCGGGATAGTTCACGCTAACCTTACGTGGAAAAATCACACAACGTACCGGGCAAATGTTAAGACGGGATAGTTCACGTTACCTTAGTACTACAGATTAGGACGGATGGTAAGGTGGAAAAATCACAAGACGTACCAGGGAAATGTTAAGGCGGGATAGTTCACGCTACATTAACACTACGGATTAGGACGGATGATACGGGGAAAAATCACATGACGTACCAGGGAAATATTAAGGCGGGATAGTTCACGCTACCTTAACACTACGGGTTAGGACGGATGGTACGGGTAAAAATCACACGACGTACCAGGGAAAAGTTAAGGCGGGATAGTTCACGCTACCTTAACACTACGGATTAGGACGGATGGTACGGGGAAAAACCACACGACGTACCAGGGAAATGTTAAGGCGGGATAGCTCACGCTAACCTTAACACAACGGATGAGGACGGATGGTACGGGGAATAATCACACGACGTACCAGAGAAATGTTTAGGCGGGATAGTTCACGCTACCTTAACACTACGGATGAGGACGGATGGTACGGGAATAATCACACGACGTACCAGGGATATGTTAAAGCGGGATAGTTCACGCTAACCTTAACACAATGGATGAGAACGGATGGTGCGGGGAATAATCACACGACTTACCAGGGAAATGTTAAGGCCGGATAGTTCACGCTAACTTTAACACTTCGGATGAAGACGGATGGTACGGGGAATAATCACACGACGTACCAGAGAAATGTTCAGGCGGGATAGTTCACGCTACCTTAACACTACGGATTAGGACGGATGGTACGGGGGAAAATCACAAGACGTACCAGGGAAATGATAAGGCGGTTTAGTTCACGCTACCTTAGTACTACGGATTAAGACGGATGGTACGGTTTAAAAATCACACGACGTACCAGGGAAATGTTATGGCGGGATAGGTCACGCTACCTTAACACTACGGATTAGGACGGATGGTACGGGGAAAAATCACACGACGTGGCAAGTAATTATAAAGAAAATGCACGGGGATTACTCACACGGCTTGCTAGGGTTTACTAGTGAGGGAATTTCGCGCTCCACTAGTCACCCAGTAAAATTGACTGATACCATAGCTCATCAAGCTCGCTGACCAGACTGATTTTTGTGGGCGACTGGCGTGCTTTATATAACCGGGGGGTCAGGGCTTCTCAATGGCTTAGTGCCTGATGCTTCTAAATGGCGTAAATGTAAAAGAGCTTGCAAGCTCTTTTGAAAAGCGTTTCTTGTATTTGACTAGTACATGTGCTGGCTTGCTTATCATTAAGCCTGTGACTGTGGCTACTTGTTGGCTTGCCCCAGTTTTGTGGTTACTTGAAATTAAGTTCAAGTTTTAATTAAATAACCCATTGGCGGGAAAAAATAATTTATTTCGGTTTCAAATTTGTGACTTCGTTACATTCCCCTCTTTCCTCAAATTGAAAAGAATCGAAGATTCTACACCATTAAAATCAGGCGGATAACGGGCAATAATCACACGACGTACCAGGGAAATGTTAAGGCGGAATAGTTCACGCTACCTTAACACTACGGATTAGGACGGATTGTACGGGGAAAATTCACATTACGTACCAGGGAAATATTAAGGCGGGATAGTTCACGCTACATTAACACTACGGATTAGGACGGATGGTACGGGGAATAATCACATGACGCACCAAGTAGTTATTAAGAAAATGCACGGGGATTACTCACACCGCGTGCTAGGGTTTACTAGTGAGGGAATTTAGCGCTCCACTAGTCACCCAGTAAAATTGTCTGATAACCTAACTCGTCAAGTTCGCTGACCAGACTGATTTCTGTGGGCGAATGGCGTGCTTTATATAGCCGGGGGTCAGAGCTTCTCAGTGGCTGAGTGCCTGATGCTTCTAACTGGCGTAAATATAAAAGCACTTGCAAGCTCTTTTGAAAATCTTTTCTTGTATTTGACTAGCACATGTGCTGGCGTGCTGATCATACAGACTGTGACTATGGCAGCTTGTTGGCACGCGCCAGTGGCGTGGTTACTTGAGCTTAGGATCAAGTTGTAAGTAAATAACCCATTGGCGGGCAAAAATAATTTATTTCGGTTTCAAATTTGTGACTTCGTTACATCCCCCTCTTTCTTCAAATTGTAAAGAATCGAGGATTCTATACCATTAAAAGCAGGGCGGATAACGAGGAGTAACAGGTTTTTCTTGCCGGACTTTATTTACAAAACTAAGAAATCATCCCTCTGAGAAATTCAGTCTGGCAGACTCGGGAGTTCAGCGTGGCTTCGACAATCTAATACTTTAAAAATATCACAATGCGTCTGTGAGAGCTAGTCTCGTAGGAGGGAGTGCCGATTTTGAATGGACAACTCAGTCTTTTCAAATTCATATATAAAATTCTTATTCAAATTAAAATACTATAAATTCATTTGGTTAACCAAATATCACAAAATTCATTTACTATAATTCAGAACGAAAAACTAACCTACAAACTACTAAAAATTCAATATAAAATTCAACAAAATCCAAACAAATTAAAAAGTTAGTGTAAAATCCAAAAACTAGCAATGATTGTGACTATCGCGTAGTCCGCCTATTTTAATTCGTCTTATTCTAGGAAAAGGAAGAAGAAGAATTAATCGTCTATGAGAAAGGTATTCTTATATAAATTTAAGAGTGCTATTTTTGGGCACACGGGCAGCAAATGCTATTATAAAAAAGAAGAAGATTGCAGATTATTCTCTGCGGCAGAATTATTCTTCTGCTTATACGTGGGCAACAAGATGCTAGTAAAAAGAAGAAGATTGCAGATTATTCTCTGCGGCAGAATTATTCTTCTGCTTAGGTGTGGGCAGCAAAATGCTATTATAAAGAAGAAGATTGCAGATTATTCTCTGCGGCAGAATTATTCTTCTGCTTAGGTGTGGGACGGAAATTGGAAATAATAGGAATTTCAGAATATTCTCTGAAGTATAGAATTATTCTTCTATTTTGGAGGTGTAATATTCTTGTTAGTCGGATTATTCTCCGAATCAGATGAGCTCTGAACCAAGAATGATTTTCTGCTGCGGCTCGTCGGCTTTATATAGCCGCCGCATCCAGTTATGAGTTCTCGCCTTTCGGTGTTGCCCTAGCGACATTTATTGAATTTGATGAATGAGGCGAAATCAAACGATTTGACGTAATGTCACGATGTGACATTACAAAATGTAAATATACAGGAGGGATGTATAATTTAGGTAAGTTTATGATATTTTTATAGAATTTTGTTATAAATGATAATAATTTTGTATGTTTTAGGCGTTGAATCTTTTTATTGGAGTGTTTAGAAGTCACTAGGCCAAAGGAACGGAGTTCCCAACAATCAGATAAGTGGTTGTTATTTTAATATATTTTAGTCTTGTATTCTTTGTGTTTTCTTTTCTTATCTGTTTAGGAGATATTGTTTTGGACTGCAGCGAGGGATCAAGGTGTTATTGATGATTTGACTGGGAGATTCTACGAGGGATTGTATACTTGTAGGTGGACTGAGCAGCGTCGATTCTAACACTTCAATATTAACTCAAAATTTCAACAATTAAACAAAGTAAATGTAAATTCTACACTATGAGATTCTGCGTATGCCTACGTTAATACTAAATTTAATAAATCAAGAAAAAAAAACTTACAACAAACTACTAAATTAAATCGGATACTTCATGGTGCTGGGTTCTGATTCTGGGGATCTTGACATAGGTCCTTGCAATCGGAGGATCCATTTCCCGACCGCTAGAATTCGGGCCCGGACGGATCTGGAGTCGGCAGCGGTTGGCTGCGAAAACTTTTACTGGCTGCGATAGGGTGTAGTTCTGTGCCTTGAGTGTCATGTGGGGTGGCTTCGTCTCCCCACCACTCTTCTGCCTCCTTGGAATCGCTGAGCTCATAGTTGACGTGAGCGTGTTCTGCGGGTGCGTCTTCTTGATTTTGGTTACAAGCTGTTTCAGCTTACTAGCTAACGGGTTTCCGTGTTGGTCTGAGTTATGCATCTTCTTTTTACTACCTATGTTATTTCGGTGTGGGAAGCTGGTAGGAACGGGACAGTCTTCTTTGTATTTTTCCTTATTGCTCAGCTTGACGGGGGAATTGGAGCATCTTCCCGGTTGAGCACGATAATGGGCTTCAGCTGAAATATCTTCAGGGATGGCATCGATTTCTGGCTGTTTTTTCTTTACGGCGGTTAATTGGCATAGTGTCAGCCTCCTGATAGCTGCTATTGGTGTCATCTTCGCAGGTCGTGTCGGCTTCTTAGCAGTGGGGCCGCTTCTGGCTCTGGTCGTAAGATGACTGGTCTCCAGACTGGTTGCACCTGAAAAGATTTTTCCGCCATTTATACCTTGGCTGAGCTTGGTCGTCTCGGTAGTAATACGCTTTCAGGTCTTTAATGTGTACTTTTCTGGTCATACGGCTTCGCTCGTCGGTGAGTTCGAAAATTACAGGGGAGATAATTTTTGTAACGGTAAAACGGCCTTTGTGTTTGTCTCGTAGATTAGTGAAGTAGTGTTTTATGGCAGAAGAGCGTCGTTACTCTTTCCGCAAGACAGAGTCTCCAAGGTTGGGATACCAGGGTCTCCGTCTCAGGTTATAATGATGTCTCTGTGTCGTAGATGCTTTCCCTAAATTAATCCTAAGAATTTCAAAGGTCTCTCTGAGTTTTTGGAATTTTTGTTCTTTAATCGGACGGTCGGGTTTCGTACGGATTCGGTGTTCGGTTATCTGTGTTAACTTCGTAACACTTTCAAATCGGGATTGCTCTTCGGGGAGAGACTCAGAGACAAGTTGTTTACCTTCTGACGGTAATCCTTTGGGGTTGTCTATGGCTAGACTACTGCTCTCAGCACTGTAACTGAGGTTCTCCTGATTTGGGTGAACTTCGTTTTCCAGGAGTTTTAGTCTAATGTCGAATTTCTGTAGTAGATCTATGCCCACAATAACGACTACATGTAGACCGGGCATGTAGTAGAACAAAAGTGGCGTGACGTGTTCTCTCAATCGGATTGTTCAGTTCATAGCTGGCAGTTATCGTCACTTCAGCGCCATTAGCAACGGAGGTTTTCCAGTTGCATGTATGGCTGGGATTTTGAGACTCTCTATCATGCTCCTCAGTTCATCTCCTATAAAAGATTTCCCTGAGCTTGTGTCTATTAGAGCGAAGAGAGGTTTGCTTAAAATCTCGACGTTGAGAACGTATCGTGATTCACTACTGTTGCTAGTAGCCTTTGAACTGGTGTTGGCGGACTCTGGTACCTTTGCTGGGGTGTCCGATTCCCGCTGTTACTGGCACCCGTGCGGCGTTTCCCGACCTTCTTCTTAGCCTCTTTTGGACACATAGAGTCCAGAGAGGTAATATTTTCTCGGCCGCAACGTGAGCAGAATAATCGGCGGGAATTGCAACATTCCCGAGAGCGGTGTCCTCTCCCGCCACATCGCCAGCAGCACACTTCTCGAGAGTATGTTTGCCTAAGTGATAATACGCAAGGGGCTGGCATTGTACGGCTAGTGGTGGGTCTCTGGGTTTGCTGCTGCTCCAGTTTGATCTGCTCGTACTCTTCGGTGAGCTGACAGAGTTCTATTAGACCAGAAAAATCTCTTCGGCGGATGTACAACTTGTGCTCGGGTCGTAGATTTTAGTAGATTCTCTCTGACTTCTAGTTTGGTGATAGATCAATCTACCACCGCATTAGCGATTGTATGGCGATAATGAAATCTTTCGCCTTTCCTCCAGGTTTTCGTGTCCGGCTAAGGACATTCTCGGCAAGTCTATCGTGAAAACGAGGTGGGAGGAAGAATGCTTTAAATTCCTCAACGAAGTCTGTCGATCCTGACCATCTCTCCCGGTTGCTTCTATACCAAGCTAAGGCGTTCTTAGTTAGTAGCGCTGGGAGCGTTTTAAAGAGTCGGTGGATGGGTATTTCGCAGCTAGCGCCAATTCCCTAATTCGTTCGAGGAATGCGAGGGGGTCTTGTCCTTGGTCAAATTTCACTGCCCATTTACGAACTTTGTCCATAATGTCGGCTTCGAGAAGACGGACTTCTTTATTAGTCGATGTGTATTTGAGCAGGTCAGCATGATGCTGAGGGTCTATCTCGGAGTCAGTTAAACACTGAAATTTTTACTCGACTCTTTCGGCATGGCCTGGGCTTAGGTTTCGGTGTTTTCTGTCCCTGTCACAGAATGGGAGGGAATAATGTTCGGCTCTTTGGAGAACTGAAATGTCCGTTTCTCTTTAATAAAGTCGCTGCGGCGCTTCCTCAGCTCATCTACGGTTCCTCGGATATCTAAATCATGAACTTCTAGCTCTTGGATGAGTTCCTCCTTTCGGAGTGAATATACTGTCGTCGCGGTGAGATCTGAGACATGCATTTTACTATCACTATTTTATTCTATTCTTCACTTACTACTCTTATTGAGTCTACTCAGTGGACGTCACACAATAATTCACGGGTTTGCTTCACTTCCAATCTAACTATCCTACTCTAGTCTAATACTAACAAATCCAATGAGTATACACAGTGAGTGCTAACACTCGAAAACTGTCTCTTAAGTCTCTCTAAATATAGCTATCCTATTCTAATCTACCTCTATTTAAGATAGTTAGTCCGCACATGGAGTGCTTACACTCCAAAAACTGTCTGTGTGACAATTCGCAGGTCCCTGCTCGGGCGCCAAATTTGTAGCGGAGTTTCGGTGGGATGGCTGCGGATAGCTGGCCGGACCAGGGTTTCTTAGAATTGAAACTCCTTCAGTTACAATACAAATAAAAATAATTCTTTATTAAACAAAATAGCCTACCAGTTACACAGCTAACTTAATCTAGTTCTATTTATCGCCTATACTAGAGACTATGTAGTGGTAAGGGGAGCTTCACACGGCTTACCACTATGAGAATATTTCTGGACTATTTTTCCTATACTGAAAACTAAGTAGTGGTAAGGGGAACTTCACACGGCTTACCACTATGCTAATAATTCTGAACCTAACACTATAATAACCTGAGAGGGAGGCGGTGACGTATAAAGAGAATAATTGCGGAGGCGGGATATTTCACGTTACTTTTAGAAGAGTTACGGGGAACTCTCGCACGACGTACCTATTGCTTAGTTCTAATACGCTTTGGAGGAGATGAGGATGGATGATACGGGGAATAATCAAACGACGTACCAGGGAAATGCAAGGCGGGATATTTCACGCTAACCTTAACACTACGGATTAAGACGGATGGTAAGAGGAATAATCACACGATGTACCAGGGAAATGTTAAGACGGGACAGTTCACGCCAACCTTAACACAACGGATGAGGACGGATGGTACGGGGAATAATCTCATGACGTACCAAGGAAATATTAAGGCGGGATAGTTCACGCTACATTAACACTACGGATTAGGACGGATGGTACGGGGAATAATCACATGACGCACCAAGTAGTTATTAAGAAAATGCACGGGGATTACTCACACCGCGTGCTAGGGTTTACTAGTGAGGGAATTTCGCGCTCCACTAGCCACCCAGTAAAATTGTCTGATCACCTATCTCGTCGAGCTCGCCGACCAGACTGATTTCTGTGCACGAATGGCGTGCTTTATATAGCCGGGGGTCAGAGCTTCTCAGTGGCTGAGTGTCTGATGCTTCTAACTGGCGTAAATATAAAAGAGCTTGCAAGCTCTTTTGAAAAGCTTTTCTTGTACTTAACTAGTACATGTGTTGGCGTGCTGATCATGCAGCCTGTGACTATGGCAGCATGTTGGCATGCCCCAGTGGCGTGGTTACTTAAAATTAAGTTCAAGTTTTAATTAAATAACCCATTGGCGGGCAAAAATATTTTATTTCGGTTGCAAATTTGTGACTTCGTTACAATATACTCGTATATATACTATATTTGTCCTTTAAAATCGACATTAATTTGTGAAGATATCTAATGGGAGTTATAAAAGTGCGCCTACCAATTTACTTTAACTTTGAGAAAAATGGATCACATGTGAAGTGGAAAATAGCGTCTTGTCTCGTCGCGTGGAATGAACCATAGCAATTATTCTAAATTTCCTTTAATCAAGTTAGGATTCTTCGAAATTTGCTAATTATGACGTATATTCCGCATTGCATATGATGTGCCTAGCAAAAGGGTAAATCAGTTAATCAAAAGGGGTTATTTAAAACTACAAAAGTATTCCATTAAATTTATAAAGGTTTGAATAGAAATTATATTTCGTGCCGCACCGTCATCAATACCTAAACTCGAATAATCTCTGGCGAAAGTCAAATTTTCGCCAAGGCATTGGAAAATACATATACCCAGCTTGTAACAAACTGTACTCAATTGAAGTTGATAAACACTATAAAATGGGTATGAAATAATTCCTTAAATATTGCACCAGATGCACTTTTCTTTCAAATTTCTTCTCAGAATTCCACAATTCAGAAGGAAGGACGGAAGCACGACGCATAAAGACACATAAACAAATCTTGTGACTAGCTGGTATTTTACAAGCAAAGGGATACATTCGCAAAACTATGGAAATGCGATAGTTAATGCTCAGTAAGTTTGCGCCGTTTCACTTCAATTAGTGACTATCGAAGAACTGCTAGATGGCTTATATTTAAGTGATTACAATATCGATGATCAATTATAGACTAAACTCGTTCGCGGTCAATTTCTAACAATTGCACAAACTTGCACATACCATTACGACGCCCGGTACTGATCATGATCATCATGCGACAACAAAGAAATAAAATAAAAAGAATATTGAAATTCACTGGTGATGTGGTGGAACTGACGGATACAAACAAAAAAAAAGAATTAGACTTGGCTACTAGAACTGCAGCTCCGGTAAACTATAAATTTGTGACGTCGCGTTTTCAACTCGTCACTGATAGTACCTACTAGAACAATATAGAACAGGTTTTTTTTTCCACGTTCCACGATGGTATTATGCACTGATAAAACACACTTGCTATACTTGTCAATGGATATCGCCAGACGACTTTTGAGCTTGGATTTGCAATTTCGATTCCACCAGCCGTACTTAACTAAGGGTTTTTTTTTTTAATTTTTCTTTCTATATAAATACGAGCGAATTTTAAATTCTTTTACTAATGCCAGGAAACTTATTTCAGAAGAAATCTTTGCTAATGCCACTACTTTATATTAAGTTCAAAGAATGTTTGCTGCTGATAGTTACTTTGTAGAGGTTTATTGCTTTAACCCTTTGTGGCCCCACGTTGGGCACCAAATTTGTTACGTGCTCCACAGCACATGTTAATCTAGCTCACGAGATGGGATAGGTCAAAGTGTGAGTGTTGGGCGCCATGTGATTTTTCTCTTATCGAAGGCTTAATCACAAAACCTATGAAAGGAGACAGCTCATCACTGAGAACTTAATGCTTTATTTACGCAATGAATTCAGCATATAACAAAATTTCAAATTTTAAATGAAGAATTACACGTAAAAAAAAAAATAATAAGACCCCGTTTTTCCACCAGCCAACCACAATACTTTATATCAATAAAAGAACTCAGCTCAAGAGATTACTTATTATAAAAAAAAATATTAAGGTATACTAACTTGGTGATATTCTTATCGTTCACCAGGTTGGATCGTGTCGGTAATTTAAAAAAAAACGTCTTCTGGTGCAAAGTCCCTCATAATCCTTCTTACTACTCCTTTTATTTTTTGATTTTGTTTCTATTTTTTTAACCCTTTTTTTGTTTTAAATAATTATCTCTTTATATTTCTTTGTTTTAATTCTAAGCCAAACTTTTAAGCCACTTTATCTATGCTATCTTTGAGTCCCATTTGACACTTGTAGTAGTATGTACTGCTCCCAATTTTTTTTGCAATTGATTGCGTTCGATTTTTTTCACCCTAAAGGGTTTTGTTTTAACGGTGCGTTCACATGTTTTTTTAAATATTTAATTTTTGTTTTAAGATAATCGGACTGCACCTAGTTTTATTATATTATTATTTAATTATTTATTAAGACTCATGCTCTATGAAATATTTACAATCATGTGAGCTATATTTGTCGTTTTGTCCAAGTAAATTAAATTATGTCGTGATGTAAGTTCTTCACCACTCTCTCTATTAAATTGTTTCGATTTGTATTTATTGCGTTGGCTACACTATTTGGTTTTATTTCTATCGTGATTTAATTTCACAAGATTATATGTTTTTGTCTGTATTTCACTCTGTGTTTACTATATGGCTTCTGTTTTTTGTTTAGTTACCGTTTATTTTGTTCTTATTTCTTTATTGATTCTTAATTTTTTTTTTTAATTTCTCTTAATTAACTTTTTTTTTGTTTTTTTTTTATTCCATATTTTCATATAATTTGGTTTTTTTTCTGATTCGGGGAACCCTGGACCAATAGCTTACCCGAATAATCTGGTAACCAAGCAAATTATGTATACTTTGAATTATTGTATAACGATGATGAATACCACCGAGTTTTGAATATATTGTAATTAAACTAAATTATGTAGGGAATGTAAGCGTGGCTAGATGGCTTGAGTATGGGATTCAAATAGATGTACCGATAAGCGATCAGTATGAATTCAAATTTGAGCTTAAAGCGTAATTATGATTACTATTATTGAAAACACATTATTTAAAGTAAGAAAGAATCCGAATACTAGTATTATTCTAATGAAATCACTCAACTATTTATTTGAATTTAAATGAACTTAAATTATTTATCTTAACCTTACGTAAGATCCTAGTTATATTTCTACTCTGTTTTCGTTTTCCATTTAGAGGATTCAAGCATTTCGCTGCTGTTGATAACTAACAACATTTTTCCGATAACTTCTTCACCAAATTTGCCCAAATGGGAGGCAAAAATAGGTTCCTTAAGTTTAGCAGGACTTGGTTTTTAAAACATATCCTGTAAATCCGGTATGCCAATTTCGATATCGCCCACATTCCAAGGTGTGGGGATTTCCTCCTAAATGAAAGCAGGACGGAGCTTAACAGAATCAGGAGGCGCCATGGGTCAAATATTCGGATCCTTCGGCCATTAGAATTTTATCTAAAACAACAAGATCTTTACAGTATCGCTTATCAAATAAACATAGAACATATATGGGGACAACTTGCACATCGTAACACACCTCCCCTTCCTTCGAGAGTTTTCCCCGAAATCTCTTAACGTATTACAATCCCTTTGACTGGAAGTATGCTTAAATGTGTAGCTATCGATGCATATAAAAGGTAAATAAATATAAAAAAAAGTGGATGTGGAATCCGATTTTCAACAGTGCTCAAAATAGCAGAATAACCTGCTCAAACTTTGGAAAAATTCGGGGTGTATGGCTTCAAATCCTTAGCATGCCATATGCCTATTGACTTACCGAATTTATCTCGTAGCTCATATGTCCAAGTAGATATTGCTTTTACTAACGTGAAGGGACGTACATATTTCGCTGCTAACTTAGCGTTAAAATATTATGACGCATCGGATAGGACATAATTTTTGCGCCAAACCAAATAATTTGGATAAAATCTAATGTCTCTTCTCCTCAGGTTTTAAGTATTTCTACATGATTCTGCAGCCTTTAGTAATCTTTTCTTTACGTCCTCAATGACCCTTTCCAGCGCTACCGATCGTTTTCCCGGATCGATAGCCCCATCGTTTGCACAGGCTCTGTAGGATTTACCGTGTGTTTCCATTTCGAGACCAAAATTAATAAAATACAGGGTCAATTTTGTTACGAATCGCGCAAGCGACTTTGCAGAAATGCGCATCCCATCCGCGATGGCTATCATTTACATACGTCCGAAGCATAGACTTAACGATCTGATTGATTCGTTCAGCAGGATTTGCCTGAGGGTGGTAATAAGCTGTGTAGATATTACTGACACCATAACTCTCACACAAAGACTTAAAGTTTCGATACTTGAACTGCGGTCCGTTCTCACAAATTACAGCTCTAGGTACTCCAAACAGTAAAAACACTGAGTCCTCCAGGAGCTGCAGAATGGTCTTCAACGTTGCTGAACGGAGCGGGAATAGTAAAGGAAATTTACTGAGCTGATCCACTATAGTGAGTATATAAGTAAAGCCTTTATTTGATCGCGGTAAAGCGCCTATCAAGTCCGTGCTGATTATCTCCCACGGCTTATCCGCAATCCTGCTAGTGGCCATTAGTCCAACAGGTTTCTTTCGTTCAAGCTTAGTAGATTGGCAAATTAAGCATCGTTTTATGTATCCGCTTTAGTGTTGTACTTTCCCGGTTTATATTCCATCTTGTAATCGAATTCAGATAATTTGTGGTGAAATTTAACCAAACAGGAAGTAGGGTCTTTCATATTGAAGACACCTTTTAGAGGTTTATGGTAAGTATAGACCGTGAATTTCCGGCCTTGAAGATAGCACCCGAAATTCGTGGTAGCCCACACAATAGCTATTAACTCTTGCTCTATAGTAGAGTAAGTCCTTTCGGCTTTGTTTAATGTGCGGCTTGCATAGGCAATTGGTTGGTCCTTTCCGAATCCTTCTTGATAGAGAACAACTCCTAGAGACTCGTTACTTGCGTCCCTAGTAAGATGAGAAGATTTTGTAAAATCGGGGTAAATCAAAAGTGGTGGGGAAATTCAAGAATTTTGTAAGCTCTGAAATGCTTCTTGGCATTTCTCTGCCCAACTGAATTTTACATCCTTTCGGAGTAAATTCGTGATTGAACGTACAATTTTGGAGAAGTCTGGAAAGAATTTCCTGTAGTAATTGGCAAGTCCTAAAGTTGACTGAACCTGCCTTACTGTTCTGGGAACAGGAAATGTTTGGACGCAGGCCGCCTTACTTTTGTCTGGTAGGGCTCCATCTTTCCTCAACTTTTCGTTGTGGTCATTTAAATTTTTACCATAGATATCTAGGTAGACAAATAGCTCGAGACCTTCTAGGCCTGTTAAGACGAAATTCTTTAGGCGTTGGAAAGTGGCGGGGCTCCTTTGAGCCCGAGTGGCATACGCTTGAACTCGTAGTGCCCGTAGCATGTGCTGAAAGCAGTTTTATGTGGATCTTTTTTGTCGACAAGAACTTGGTGATAGCCGTTGGCCAAATGGAGTTTGGTGAAATACCTTTCGTGACCTAGTTGGCCGTGAATATCCTCGATTCGGGGTAGCGGGAATGCGTCCCCAATTGTCTTTTCGTTTAATTTACGAAAGTCGACAACGACGCGCCACCCTTTTCCACCGTGCGGTCCTGCTTTCCGGGGGACAACTAGTAGAGGTGAATTCCAAGGGCTTTTACTAGACTGGACCATCTCGTAGTCTACCATTTCTGATTGGTGCTTGATCTTGCGCCAATGGAATATTATGCGTTATCGCATTTGTATAGGTGAGTTTGTCACTTTTGAGGATGAAGATATCATTTTACTCTTAGCAGAGTTCTGATATCGAAATTCTTTCCTCCGCGCTCAAATTAGGGCCTAGGCTGAGTTCTCGGTGTAGCCTAGAAGTACGCGGGTATTGCTTTAAATCATCCGGGATCTGATAATCCGGGTATAGATATCGTAAATGTTGTAAAATTGCTGATTTTTCAGCTGAACCTTGAGTTGACTTTTTCTTCCCGTTAAATTTTTGACCTGTAAATAGATGGGGATTATTTGATTCCTTTTGAGGCTTTATTGCAGAGTTAGTGGCATGCAAGCTGAGTAGTAGTGTTTCTTGAAGCTCTTAAGTTTTTTGCTTCTTTTCCATATACTTTCCAAGTTTTGAACAATCGCAGAGTGTAATATATTAGTTGACTTGTTTTCCGACGCGTTAGCTTGTTTCTATTTGGTCGCAGGCACTTGTAGTTTCATTTGAAGCTTAAATTCTTTGAGATGGTTGGCGGCAGACAAGTAACAAAGAGTGCTAGTACAACTACACCGAAAGAAAAAACTAGAATCACGAGAGGAGGTAATAAACAACAACATCAAACTGCTGGCACTGGTAGCGGTACCGGTTCACCCCGTCCTTCGTTGTCTCGCTCTAGCTCCATCATCTCTACTGACTCTTTTGAACTATTTGAGAGAAGACTGATGAAGAACTTTACAAAAGTCATTTCGGAAAGGTTTGCAGAGTTTGAAGACTCATTGTCCGCCAGATTTAAACAGGTAACAGCATCGATCAGGGCTGAGATGAATGATATTTGTGAGGAATTAAATATTGTAAAATCGGAACTTGCATCTGTCCGACAAGACCTAGAGGATATTCACAGACGTTATAGACTCACTGATGCGGTCATTTCAGGCATTCCTTATACAGACAGTGAGAACCCCCAAAAAATACTAAGTAGTATATCGACAGTCATAAGCCATACACTTTCGCCATACTCTACTGCATTCCGCATGAAAACCAAACATTGTGAACGAGACAACAGTCAGAAAAATTTCCCGCTAATAGCAAAATTCTCCTCAGTTAATGAGCAGACGCAGTTTCTTCAAAAGTTTAAGAACTACGGAGAAGTTCAGCTAAACCAAATTTCCCCTACTTTTGTCTCTGATAGCAGAGTAAGTGCTTTTGAAAGTCTCACGCGCTGCAATCAACATATTCTACATAGAGCTTTGCAGAATAGGAGAAATAAACTAGTCCATTCTGTCTTCACTCGTAATGGACTGGTACATGTACGTCTGAAACAAGGTGACTTCCCAATTTTGGTTACCAGCATAGCAGCTCTCGATGAACTGATTGTGGAAGCAGGAGCTGAAGGTGTCTAGAAGAAGATTATTGTTGTGTCTCCAAAAATCTATGGATATATCATCGTTTTTGTTGATTTTGTGCGTGATCGTGAGTTTACTAGGGCATAGTTTTTTTTTTTTTTGTTGGAATCCTATCTTGAATTTAGTAATATTATTTAATTTTAGTTTCTATTTTATTTTTTATTCGAATTTAGAAAAGCTTGGACATTCTATTAATCATCTCTGGGTAGTTTCATTATATTTATGTTTAGATTTAGATATTGTTTTTATATGTTTTTTCTGCACGTTCGAAGTGAAGGCTATTTTCGTCAAACAAGTGAAATATTCTTTTTTAATTATTCTCTGCTGCTGCCTGATGTTTGCTGTTGCTGATAGATAGCATTTCTCCTCTGGGCAAGGTGAGAGCGCTTTTTAATATTTTATCTTCTTTTGCGTCAGGATTGAACGTTGTATGTCTGAATGCGAGAAGTCTAAGAAACAAAACTGGCCAATTGCAGGAGATGTTCTCTAACTCCAAGATTCATGCACTAATAGTATGTGAAACTTGGCTTAACTCTAACATTAATTGCAAAATGGTTACAATTCCTAACTATATTATTTACAGAAATGATCGTGAAAATCGGGTAGGAGGTGGTGTTGCTATTTATTTACATACTTCTTTAAGAGCTTCTGTCATTGCTTCTTCGTCCGCTGGACAGGAAATTGAATTTTTGGGGATTGAAATATCTTCAGGCTCACATAAGTGCATTCTATTCAGTGTTTACTGTCCTCCAAACAGTTTTACCATGGAAAGTACTACTGAGTTATCTGATACATTGTCAGCTCTAGTTATACGATATCAGGATCTAATAGTATGCGGTGATTTCAACGTCAATGCTCTTAGCGGCTCTACATCAAGAAATGACTTATCATACATATTACAGACGTTGGATTTAAAAGTAATAAATCATTTACCTACTTACTTTAATGCCACTACTCCATCCCAACTTGATTACATGCTCACAACTAACATGCAAAATGTATTGTTCAGCAATCAAATTAGTCCGCCCAGTAACTTTGATCATGATTTTCTATTTTTAACTTACAGAATGAATGTGTCAGCCTTGCCTAATTACACTACATTTACATATCGTGATTTCAAAAATTTAAATAAAGATCAGCTTATTACTGAATGTAGTGAAATGTCATGGAATTCCGTTTTCGAATGCGACGTATTAGACGATAAAGTTGAAATCTTAGTCGGTAAACTTTTATATTTATTCGATAAATACGTTCCTTTAAAAACTTGTAGACGCAGGGAAGATAAATGTCCATGGATCACTCGAGACATTCATTACCTAATGGCAGAGCGTGATTTTCTCTATAGGCAATACAAAAGAAGGGTACGCGACGTAGCTGCATTTAACAGATACAAAATGGTGCGTAATAAAGTATCGGCTATGATTCGTGCTTCTAAGCGCACTTATCTTTGCAATAAGTTAAATGCAAACTTGCCTGCGAAAACTCTATGGAAAAACATGCGTAATTTGGGAATATATGGGCATACACCACCGGAAGTGAATGTCGATCCTAATGCTTTAAACAGCTTTTTTAGCTCAGTGGCCTCTAGTCAGCATGTTCAAAGTAGTATATTCCCAGATAGCTCAACTGAGGGGTTCGCTTTCTACTGCACTGATCATCATGAAATCTTAAGAACAATGTATTCAATAAAGTCCAATGCCACTGGCATTGATGGCTTACCTCCAGAATTCATTAAACTGCTAGCTCCTTATATATGCAGTCCGCTGATGCATGTCATTAATTCCTGTCTCACCACCGCCCAATTTCCTACCATTTGGAAGCAGGCTCTAGTGGTTCCAATTCCTAAAAAGACCTCTTCCTCACAATTAAATGATTTTCGACCTATTAGCTTGCTGAATTTCCTTGCTAAGGTATTAGAGAAAATTATGTATAGGCAAGTTATGGGTCATATTGAGGCTAACAACATGTTATCGCCATGGCAATCAGGTTTTCGGCCAAAGCATAGTTGTGAGACAGCACTATTAAAAGTAGTAACAGATACTCACGAGGCTCTCGACAATGACCACCTATCAATTATAGTTTTACTCGACTTCTCTAAGGCATTTGATTCTGTTGATCACTCTAATTTACTTCTTAAACTATCTAATAGTTTTCGTTTTTCATCATCAGCTATAAAATTAATTGGCAGCTTTCTCTCAAATCGCTGTCAGATTGTAGTGGTACGAGGTTCTCGTTCTACTCCATCTTTCCTTCATTCTGGTGTTCCTCAAGGATCAGTCCTTGGTCCACTCTTATTCAGCCTATATATAAATGACCTTCCGCAGATTGTAAAGAATTCATCTATACATCTGTATGCTGATGATGTTCAACTATACCTTAGTAGGCCAATCGGATTAATGGAAGATTGTGTGTGTCGCATTAATGAGGATCTGCAGCGAATACACAATTGGTCACTAGACAATATACTGTTACTCAACCCATCAAAATCAAATTGCTTAGCCGTGTATAGAGGAGCTATTGAAAAATCTGACATTCCACCGGTGATGCTCAGCAATATGATATTGGAATATGTTGATTCCATAAAGAACTTGGGCATTAAATTTAACTCAAAGCTCAGCTGCTGTAACTATACCACTCAAATGTTGGGGAAAATATATGGCAGTCTGCGCCAATTGTGGATTAGCTCTAGCTGTCTATCAACATGCCTTCGTAAAAAATTAGCCCTAACGCTTGTTATGCCTCATTTTACCTATGGTAGTCTCGTTTACAGTGGGCTTGATTCTGTATGTCGAAGAAAACTGGTAGTGGCTTTTAATGATATGGTGCGCTACATTTACAAGTTTCCGCGGTACGCTTATGTATCTGAATACGCAACATCACTACTTGGAACCTCAATTGAGACTTATCTTGATCATCGTAGGCTAATATTCTTACATAAGCTAATTATAGGAAAAACCCCAATGTATCTGCATGAGAAACTGCACTTCCTACAGTCGGCCAGAAATCTTCAACTTCTTGTTCCGAGGTGTGCCTCTCGACATGGTGAGCGTTCTTACTTTGTCCAGACTATCCGAATGTGGAATGTGTGCCAAGTTGTTAAAGGACTTATAGTTTGGAAATGGCCTTTACACTTTAGAATAGTTGTAGTATTTCTTAAATCATAATACAGATAATAAAGAGTAAGAAAAGGCTTCTTATTGTTTCACAAGGTTATTTTATTATACAAAACGCGTTTCGATAGCTAAGCTACCATCATCGGTAATCTTTAAAGATGAAACAATAAGAAGCCTTTTCTTACTCTTTATTAAATGTGTTTCACAGTGCTCAAAAAATTAATTAAAAATAATACAGATAGTTTAGTAGTTTAGTATATTTAAGAATTGAATTGAAGTTTTCTATATTTTTATTTTTATTTTATTTTATTTTATTTTGTTACTTTTTCTACATACATTCCTTGAGTAGTACTAACATAAGATATTGTAATCTTCAGTACGGCACCAAATAAAGTATTATTATTGTATGGTCCTTAGCATGTGACACGGTATTTTCTTCCTGGCTTGCCGACGGCTGAGTTTGGTACACCTGTGTGGTCTTTGCCGTTATGTGATATACTCATGCGGGTCGATGCTATTGTTTTTTGACCATGTAGAATTTTTTGTGCGGTGGACGGTGGAGTAATATGCACCTTTAACATAGGCTTTAGAGACTCACTACCATTTTTATATGTCCGTTGTTTATTTAAGATTTTGGATGGAAGTGCCATATGCACCTTTTGGCAGGATTTAGACACTCAATTCCCCTTCTTTTGGTATTCGTTATTTCCTTTGTGTTTGGTATCGGAATGTGCGTATTGTTGTGGTTTTTGTGCGTGTTAATGGGACTATTGTGTTGTCGTTTTTTTGGAATTAGCTGTAACTTGAAGCTATGAATGACTACTTGACGTCTGTTAGCGTTGAGAATACTAACCAGTACTAATTCTTCTCCAGATGAGAGCAAACTGTTTGCCAAGAAGACTCCATCGCTTATCCCCTGGGATAAACAGAGCATTTCTTCTTGAGTTTGCAACAAGACTGGTGCAACAATTTGAGAGCGCGCCGGTATGCCGATTGGTTTCCTAAAGGTAACCAAGTGCTGCCTGATTTTCCCGGTCTCTTGTTCTCCCAGACAGCTAATTTCACACTTTTTAGGAGCTCGACAGCCAGCTTTTCTCGTTTGAGAAACCTTGAAGACACTGCAGGTGGATAGTTCAGCCTGTTTGGATCCTACCTCTTCTGCAAATTTTCTTACTTCGAATGCTTTTTTAGAATGTAGCTTGTCCGTTTCAAACATCAATGGCGAGGCAAATTCATCGTGATTAGTCTCCGTGCGAGGGAAACTTAGTGTTTTATTAGGACCCTCAACGTCACAGTTTTTCGCTAGGAAATCATTTCCTAGAAGTCCATCAACGGAAAGGCCAGGCAAGTCCTTTATGACTTTAAACTTGCAGGGAATTTCGTTTTTGAGAACAAAGTTTCCCGGGCACTTTCCCAGCGTCTTTCCCGTACCAAATGGGGTCTGAAGCGTGCATGCCTCATTGTGGTTAATTGCTTTATGATCTTTAAATGACCTTTTCTTTCTCATACTTACCTCAGCGCCTGTGTCTACTACTAGTTTAGTTTGGCCTTTTGGAATCGGGATACTGAGGGGATCCTATTTTATTAGGCGGAGATTTATAGCCAAGCCGGGGAGTTTTGGGTCGACTGTGCGTTGTTTCCCTGACTCTGGGCTTCCCATTTACGCTTCTGCTGGCATGCGCTTTATGCATGTCCAGAACGGCCACAGAACTCACACTTGAGTTATTGGGACCTTGTCGTTGATTTTGCCGTACACTATTTTTGTGTGCTCTTTGATTACCATTGTGGTTTCTTCTGCAGTCACGCACGTCATGATTATACATTTTACAGTTCACACAGTACGGTGTATTTTTACGTTTCAGACAATCGGCGTATGTATGGCCTCTTAAATTACAAAAACTACAACTGATTTTATTTAAAAAATTATTTTTACTTTGTACATTGTAAGTTTTATTAGGAGATCTTAGCTCCTGTTTAATATATGTCAGGATTAAATATGCTGTGATTTGCTAGAGTACTTTCTTGATTAAATTGTGCGTTATTTGGTATGGTGGCACAAGCAGAATTTGGCAATGTATTCTGCATCATATTGGTTTGAAACTGTCCTAGAGGTTGCAGGAATAGAGCACTTTGCTGGAGACGCTCCATGTGAAGTACTCTTTGTAGGAGGTCATCCACAGTGCCGTCTCTCATGGTCAGAAGATATTGACACATATACGGGTTATTTACCCCAGTCTTTAATGCAGATTTTTCGAAATTTTCCAGCTGCGTTTTAACAGCTGGTGCTGCTCTGACACCGTATTTGGGTTCCGCCGCTTCATTGCAGAGTGCCAGCATTTGTTTTACTCGTGCCGTGAAGGTTGTGAGATTTTCCGTAGGATACTTCCTTGTAGTGATTAACTTGTTTACCAGCTCCTGATACGTTTCTCTAGGCAGGTATGTGCGATTTAGCCGTTCGTCTACTTCTTTGAAAGTAGTGGGCATATTTGAAGCAAAAAGCTGAGAAGCTTCGCCTCGGAGTCTTGTGGGGAAGACTTGCAGGAAAGCTGCTAACTCTTCCACAGATATGTGGTATTGTGGGCTGAATAGAAATATCCCTTGCCACCACTTTAACTATTGCGGAGGAGAAGGCGTGAAATAATAACATCACGATTACTTATTGCACAACAAATACTTTAATCACAATTCGTCAGTTGAAATATACTTAATTAATACAAATTCTGCTTTAAAGATTTAATTAACTCCGAATCCGAATTTTAATGTGTTGCTGCACCAAGTACCACGATATGAGTGACTTGGTTCGTTCTTTACGCATTCCATTCTGACGTTCCCGTACTCGAGTTCAGTGGCGAATTCAGTGGCGTGGATAAAGAAGCTTGGCTAACGCAAGCGCGGTTAATTTAAATATGTTACTTAAATTTTATTCCAGTTTTATATAAGTTTTATTTCGTTCGCTACATTACCCCCCCTCCAGCCGGAGGCTACAATTGTCCTTGGCTATTCGATAATGGACTGATCTATTTGTGGTTTTGGAACTACAAGATTCCATGGTGAATGCTGGTTTTAACCGGTCTATCGACACTGAGACATTCTTGTTGTTCCTGCTAATTACGAAATATTTCCTGAATCTACGGATGACGTCAAATGGACCTTGATATGGAGCTTTTATGCTTGGTCTAACTGCGTCTAATCTAACAAAAACTTTTGCACATTTGTCTAGATCTTTAGGTACGTAGACAGGTGTCTTGCTACTTCGAGTGTCCGTTGGTTTTAGTCTGTGTATACTCTCCTTCAATTCGAGTGCGAAATCTGATGGGCTTTCGGAGTTATTGGTTGAATCGGAAGCGACTAATTCGGCTGGCAATTTCAATGCTTGGCCGTATACTAATTCTGCTGGAGAGCATTTAAGATCTTCCTTATACGCGGCTCTAATTCCTAACAGGATTATTGGGAGATGTTCGGTGCATTTACTACTATTATCGTAGCACTCTAGCGAGCCTTTAAGCTGTCTATGTAGTCGCTGTACCATACCGTTTGCTTGTGGATGGTAGGCGGTTGTGCGGATTCGATGCGTTCCCAAGAGCTTTGCGACTTCGTTGAAAAGTCTACTCTCAAATTGTGGTCCTTGGTCTGTGGTGATCACAGCGGATCACCGAACCTTGAAACATATTCTCCGATAAAAGTCGTTGCGACTATTGTTGCTGTAATGTCGCGGAGAGGATATGCTTCAGGCCATCTGGTGTATCTATCTACGATAGTCATAACGTATGAAAATCGGCTCGAAATTGGTAAAGGGCCGACTAAATCTATATCCAAGTGTTCAAACCGGGCGCTAGGTAAGTCAAAATTCTCGACTGATGATTTCGTATAGCGATGGACTTTGGCGCGTTGGCACGGAATACATGAGATTGTCCAATTTTTCATGTTAGTATTCATGCCTGGCCAAAAATATCTATCTGATACGAGTTTTCTCGAAGCGCGGACACCGGGGTGAGCAATATCGTGAAGTGAATTGAAAACAAGTTTACGTAGTCTTCCCGGTACATATGGTCTAATGCCTTTTGTGGTTTCGCACCAAACCATTTTGTTCGTGAGTGGGAATTCTTTTTGCTCCAAGGTAAACTTTGAATTTTTGCATTTGCTACCAGAAAGTATGCGTTGTAATCCCTCGTCAATTTCCTGTTCTACTATCAGGTTTGTAGTGAAAATTTATTCGACGTTAACTCGGAAACCTCTTGTGTACGCGAAAAAGTGTCTGCTACTGTGTTTTCGTTTCCTTTAATGTGGCGGATATCGCTCGTAAATTGTGCGACGTAGTCCAGATGTCTGCTTTGACGTGGACTTCTTTCTGTCTTCGTCTGTAAGGCTCTCGTGAGTGGCTTATGGTCCGTGAATATTGTAAATTCACGGGCCTCTAATAAATGTCCATAATGTTTTACCGAGACGTACATAGCTAGCAGTTCACGGTCGAAAACGTATGAAAACGTTTTTTTGGGTTTACTAGGGCTGGTTGTTGAGTTAAGAATTTGATACAGTGGGCATAATAACTCTGCTAGTTTTGGGACAAATCTGTGATAATAGTTAATCATGCCTATGAAACGTTGAAGCTGACGGACGCTTGTAGGTGTAGGGTAATCCACAATTGCTTTCACTCTATCCTCGGAAGGTTGGATTCCGTTCCTATTGATTTTGTGGCTAAAAAAGTCGAGTTGGCTTGCGCCAAAAACGCACTTTGATGCTTTAATTGTTAACCGGAATTCTACTAGTCTCTCAAATAGTTTCCGGAGGTGTAGTGTATGTTCATTATGATTCCTGCTTGCAACGAGAATGTCGTCTAAGTATACAAAAATAAAGTCAAGTCCTCTCGTCACTTGATTCATAAATCGTTGGAAGGTCTGCGCTGCGTTGCGGAGACCGAATGGCATGCGTTTGAATTCGAACATTCCAAACGGGGTGGTGATTGCAATTTTGTTCACATCTTCCATTGCCACGGGTATCTGGTGATAAGCACGAATAAGATCAATTTTTGAGAAGACTGTGCATCCTCTGAGTTGTGCTGAAAAACTCTGAATGTGCGGTATAGGGTACCGATCCGGGATGGTTACCGCATTCAGTTTTCTATAGTCGCCGCAAAGACGCCAATCATTGGGGTCCTTCTTAGCTACCATGTGTAATGGTGAAGATGTAGGAGATGTCCACCCTCCATATGCCGAGTTAGAACATATATTCGAATTCGTTGTAAGCGATTTTGTGCTTCGCTGGATCCAATCTTCTCGGTCGTGCTACAGGAAGATGTCCTTGCGTGACGATGTGGTGTAACACATTATGTTTCGTCGGTAAGGAGTAGTTTGGAGGCTGCAAATGCGTTGAATATCTTTTCAGTAATGTGTCATATTCCCCCGTGACCGAAAAAAGTTTTGGAGTGACTTCGTTTACCCTACTAATTGATCCGCATGTTGATATTTTTGTCATGGGATCGATAAGCATTTCGCGTGTAATGTCTACGAGCAAGTTGTTACTCATGTGGAAATCTGCGCCAATTATTGGTTCACGCACGTTCGCTATTACGAAAGGGAATGTGAAGGGTCGTCGTAAGCCCAGGTTTACTTTTAAAACTTTCGTACCGAATGTTTCTATCCGAGTTGCATTAGCTGCGGATAAGCAGAATACGGGTGTTTTGGAACAAGGCATACCAATGGAAGATTTCGGAATGACGGATACATCTGCCCCCATGTCTATAAGAAAGCTAAAAGCTGTATTACGACATTTGATAAAAAGACGGCTAGAACTTATTGACTGGATGTTCGCCGCGGAAACATTCAGTCTTTCTAGTTTATTGGATGCTTTTGTTCGCTGCTATTTTTACCGAAGGAACATGGCTTACTACAGTTCTTTGCCTTCTCACCGTAAGTGGTATGATACCAGCAGATTCTGTTGCGACTTAGCGATTTGTTTCTATTTCTTGTTAGCGAACGACTTCTATTAAAGCGGGGATTGTATCGTCTACCATCTCGCGTTGTAAACTGATTGAAAGATTTCGTTAATTCGTTTACCTCGGCTCTTGTTTGTGTTAACATTTTTTTTAAGTTTCGACGCTGAGCGCACTTTTCGACGTCTTTGGTGTTTTTTGTTTGAATAAAGCTAATAGTCGGCGTTTGGGTTACCACCCATATTTTGTCCGCGAGTTCTAATTTATTTTTAAAGTCTGACTCGGATGACACTGCGAGCGGAATATATAAAGAAGTGTGTAACTTACGTTCCCACAAAGAGCGTATTAGGTCTTCGCCAATACTAGACATAGATCCGGCCATATTCTGCATATGGCGATATTAGTCTGAAGGTTTTCTATCGCCTAAATCTTCTGTCGAGAGCAATTGCTCTAAGCGTAATTGTTCGGACACCGAATGTCTCTTCATAAGACTTTCTTTTAACGTTTTGTACTTATTCTCGTCCGGTGGGTTGCTTAATATATCTATAACCGAATTAATTGCCTCGATTGGAAGGGACGCTATAACGAACGCGAATTTCGAATCGTCTTTAATTATTTTTTTGACTTTGAATTGTGCTTTTTCCCAAAATATCGGGAGCTTTATATTAGCCAATTCACTATCGTCCATTACTGGGGTTACGTTGGATGTCGGTTTATCCTCATTACCCGTTATGGTACATTAAGCTTAAAAAAACAAATAAGTTGTGGAATATGTCGTACACTGAACTAGTTACGGTACGTGAAATATTACGAATTTTATTTAAAAAAAAAAAAAAATTAAATTAAATGTCAGATTCGTTCACAGAATACACTTCTTAAATTCAATCACTAGGCGTATCGCGAATTTATTTATAAAAAGATTCTTGCAAAGTAATACTTTGTTATTCGGGCGAAAAGAATTCCGAAGAGTAATATGAAATGTTATTTTAAATATTGAAATATAAGATTACATATCTGCATTAATTCATATTAACTATAAAAATTAAAAATTATATATTACATCCTTAATTAAATTCAAATAATAATAACTTCAAATCAATAATTTCTAATTAAATTCAGATTAATAATTCCTAAATAAATTCAAATTAAAAATTTCTGTCAAAAGAAGCAAGAAATAAAATTTCATTCGAAAACCTGATGTTGAGGAACACTGACTTCAGTGTAAATGTGTATGATGTAATATGAGGTATGCTGGTGTGCTCTACTGTTTTTTTTTTTTTTTTTTTTTAATATTATTATTATGCCAAGCTCAGGGGATACCCTATGATGCAAAGCACAGCGTGGCAGGAAGGAGATAGGGAAAGGATTAAGGGATACTTTGACGTTGGCGGCGTAATCTGATGCCAAATACAAACGTTGTATTTCTATCTGCTGCTGTTGTATACCTGTAGCTTGAAATATTTGCATCTGCTGTTGATGGGTTAATAAAGCACGGCTTGATTGCGCTATGCACCATAGGAATGCCAATGTGCCGAAATATCTGCTGCTGCTTGTCTGTGTTACAGTATATGTGTAATACAATTGTATGAATTTGTGGAATACCAATGTGTCGCAATGTATGTGACCGCCTGAATGTGTGGCAGTGTGTGTGCGATGCAAAATCGTATGAACTTGTGGTACTTGGGCAGTGCTGTTGTGTTGTGCTTGTAAAAGTAAATGCCTCTCCTCTCGCGTGCTGCAGGCAATCTGAATGATGACGTCGCCCTGTTGGAATGTGTTTGCTGTCTATCCCGTTCGGGTGTTCCGTTTTTGCCAAGACTGGAATGCTCCCAATTTGCGATTTTACAATTTTTTGTGATTTATCGGAAAATTAAAATTTCAGGCCGATGGTCTTCGAGCTTTTCACCTCCAGTCCCTGCGTATGTCGGGGTCACCAATTGTGGTATTGTGGGCTGAATAGAAATATCCCTTGCCACCACTTTAACTATTGCGGAGAAGAAGGCGTGAAATAATAACACCACGATTACTTATTGCACAACAAATACTTTAATCACAATTCGTCAGTTGAAATATACTTAATTAATACAAATTCTACTTTAAAGATTTAATTAACTCCGAATCCGAATTTTAATATGTTGCTGCGCCAAGTACCACGATAAGAGTGACTTGTTTCGTTAATTTAAATATGTTCGGTTAATTTAAATATGTTACTTAAATTTTATTCCAGTTTTATATAAGTTTTATTTCGTTCGCTACAGACATGCACTGTATAACCTGCCTACAGCATCCTAGGAAGGTTTGGAGCCTCGAGGCTCAATGTTGGGTGCTGCTCTCCCAAGAATAGGGGCACGAGCTGGGCAGTTAGCTTAGCAATTTTAGCGTAATCTGCCATATTTGGATTGAGGATGTTTGACTTTGATCTTGGCGCTATTGGGGAGCTAGTTTCTTCTATGCTGGTTTCCTAAAGGGAGTCGCCCATTTATTTCAAAAGTATTTCTCTCGCGGTGGCATTACTGACACTGTCTATGGCACTTTGCTTTAATTCTACACTATTATTTTTGTTTTCTGTTTTGAGAGAGTGCGGGTGTTCTCCAAACTGCGTTAAGCTTTCTTTGAATTTTTCCGTACTTTTTTTGAATTGCGCGATTTGCTCAAGCCGCCGTTCACGGGACTTTATGAGCCGTTTATCAATAGAATCGCACTGTATAAAGGAAAGTTCGGAGGAGTCTCGGACTTTCCCCCCTAAATACTTTAAATAATTTTCTAAATTTAAATTAGAAGGTCTTAATTGTTAGGGACCTTTAAGGATTTTCCCGCTCCTGAGGGTGACTCCTTCTGTGGTAGAATATGTTGGGGGTGTTTGTTTATCACCCTCTGTTGTGGATGTTGCTCTCTCGTTGCCTCATTCGTACCGGGGCGAAATTTCCTGTGAGGTTGTGGAGTTGGTTGAAGTGGTGAGATTTCCGGCAGCGTTTCCTGGTGGGAGCTTTCTTCGCTCATGGGCCACCGTGTGTAAAATTTGCAGATAGGGGTGCTCCTGCCCTCTTATTTACCTTGGCTCAAATTGTGAGGGGGCGGGGGGGTTATTGCCCTCTTCGAGGTCCCTCTCAATTCAGGATCACTGGTTTTGTCACTTGAAGTTCTTTTGCTGCCTGGGTTCCTTGGACTTCCTTAATTCCCCTGGAAAAAGCTGAAAGGGGGGCGCGTTGACTACTTCGAAGTCCGTTTCAGTTCTGGATCGCAGATTATGGATTTTTGTTGTGCTTCCTTCCTGCATGTCTAAGGTTGAGATTTTTGGCTATGGACGTTTTCATTTGGGTTGGGAGGAAGCCCGCTAGTTTCCCACGTTGGCACTTGGGTGCTCTGGTGAAGGGTTGGCTGCGTGTTTTTCAAATAAAGGCAGTTAAAACTGTCCGACCCATAGCGTTGGGAGTCAACAAGATCGAAATACTCCTGCAACCAGACTCAACTTCAGGCGGAGGGTAGAATGTCTTGCCCTGTATTCGATCCCGGCTGTAACTCATTTTTGTTCGTTGGTAGATATAGGCTTTTCAAGCGCTTATACTTTTGTTGCTTTGCAAAGTAGGCTTCCTCTATCCTACCGGCTGCGGCAATTATTATAATTTTTGGCTTGTTACCTGCACTTTTAGTTCTTTCGTTCAAGCACAAACTTTTCTGCACTCACTAGGTTGTTCAATTCATTAGTAAAAGACTGCTTTCAATAATATTTATAATTTTATTTTATTAGTTAGTTTCAATTACAACTCTTACTTTATTGGTAAACTTGTTTTTATATTCTAATTACACTACGTATTCTTTAGCATTCGCTGTTCCAGCTGTTATTGATTTTAAATTGTACCATTTATTTCTCTTTACAAAGTTTTACAGTCAAATAACACTTTGTATTTTCCTACGTTTCCAACAATGAATTGAAAACCAAAACCGACCGACCGCTCAAACTTAATCAATCCTATCGAACTCAGCTTTTTTACTGCGCGAAGCTACCCCGATCAAAAAACCAAAATCAAAACTCTTTTCATTGTAAAACTCGACTCTTAAAAACACTTTTTTGAACCGTCGTTACTATGGTTAAAAATCCAACTCTTCCCAATGAACCCAAACAAAACTCAACTTCAAATTCCGCGCTACCGCCGCATATAAAATTTAAAATTCAACTCGGTTTCGTTTTATAAATTCAACTGAGCTCTTGATCACTTTCGTCGGGATCAAGAGCCCTCGTTCAGGGTAGAAAATGCATAGTTGCATTTCTACCCTGAGAAAACTTATCAGGTATTCTGAACTTGTTTTAACAAGTCCAGAATATTTTTCGTTGGACGGTGGCTTGAAAAATGAAATTTGATGTTTCTATAAACATCAGCCACCCTCCCGTCGATTGAAATTGCGGCGCGCGTATACATCTAATGTATTTTCGCGGCGCGCATTTGTTATCGCGAAATCTTGTTTTTGTGATATGTATGTACGCTCGTACATACATACTGTGATTTTCACGACAAATCGTACTGAAAGTACGATTTGTATTTTGCTTTATTTTTTTTTTTCAATTAAGTGTCTCCATTGACAAATTTTGCTGAAGGCAAAATTTACCATGGAAATTTACCATGGAAATATTTTTCACTAAAAATGTGTAGCATGTGAAGAAAATTGCTGATGCAATTTTCTTCACTGCCTTAACAGAAGCTTTATGAACCAAATTTTATTTTATTTTGCTATACTTTGATTCTTTATTTTATACCCAATTTAGGTATATTCTAAAATGCAACAGTCTCGAAATGAACCCCCAAAGGAATCTTTTAGCAATTTTCTCTTGGATATGGAACGCTTAAATTGTCGTCTTCGTCGTCCGTTTCTCGAGAAGGAGCTTATGGAAATCATTAGAGACAATATGGGCCCCGCACTACAAAGTGCTGCTGTTACAACTTCGTTCCGCTATGCTGAGGAACTTCGTGTAACATATAAAAGATTGGAAAAACTCTGGAAATTTTCAAGGCATGATCACAGATACCTAACCGTCGCATCTCGTGCTAACAATTCTTCCTCGGTTCACGCTTTAGAGCATGGAGATCCTTCTTCTGAGGATCGAAATTATGATGTATGCGTCGTAGATCGCAAAATGTCTGTATATAAGATAAGTCAACAGCATACTACATGTTGGAATTTTCGTGACATAGGGCACCGATACCAAGATTGTGGTAAAGGTTACCTCGGAGTCTTTTGTTACGGATGTGGTCGCCCAGGCTTTCTTAAGCCCAACTGCTCTACGTGTCTCCGTTTATCGGAAAACAATCGGCCGAGTGCAATTAAATCGGAGTCATGCGTTCGTTCCGGATTCCTGTAAGCCCCAGCACCTCAATGGAGGAAGCACCGATCAATACAGAACCAAGCCTTCATCGGTAGACTCTCTCACTACTAGTTAGCTCTCTGATAATTCTAATTTCATCACAGCAACCGTCCCATCAACGAATGTCCACGATTTTCTCTGTTCCTTCCAGTTAAAAAATACACTAAATGCAACTACACCGCGAAATTAGCTCCTTCGCAGTGCTAATATTTCCAGCGGAGGAAATTAGTACGTAAAACACGGGAGTCCACCATCATTTACAAGAAAAATGATCCAAGACCACATAACTTGGTCACTATAGGTGGCAAGAATGTGAAAGGTCTCCTTGATAGTGGCACGTCTATTATCATCCGCGGAGCGAATCCTTTGAAATTAATAGCTGACGCCAGTCTGCAATACAAACCTTTCCACTCACATGTACTTACCGCAGACGGCTCCAAAGACATTGTCCTCGGATACATAGAAACATCTGTTGAGTATGATGGACAAGTGGTGATCATTAGGCTGCACATTTTTCGACGTTACAACAAGAACTATATTTAGGCAACTACTTTTGGAAAGCCTTTGGCTTCTCGCCGAAAGTCATTAGTTCCCTGGAAAATTTTCCCAATACAAATCTAACATGCACTGCACAGTGTTTCTTCGTTACAACAAGGACTATATTTAGCCAACTACTTTTGGAAAGCTTTTGGCTTCTCGTCAAAAGTCATTAGTTATCTCGAAAATTTTCCAATACAAATCTAACACGCCACGAGCTAAGAGAAGACCATGATAAACAGTTAGAGCAAGTAAGGGCATAGTTTCCTCCTGTTACAAAAAACGGAGTTGGTCGGAATTTTCTCCTACAGCACCAAATAGACATAGAAGGTAGCCATCCAATAAAACAACGCCCTTTTTTCCGTTTCACCTTCTGTACAAAAATTGCTATACAAAAAACTAGATCGAATGATAGAAATGTATATGATTGAGGAAATCCAGAGCGCATGGAGCTCTCCAGTGATCCTGGTACAAAAATCCAATGGCAAGGCACGCTTATGCCTCGACTCGCGCAGTTTCAACTCAGTAACGAAGAATGATGCTTACCCGTTACCACTAATTGACTGTCTCTTAAGACGACTATTCAAGGTTTATCACGAGGCTTGACCTTAAGGATGCATTTTGGAAAATTCTTCTGTCAAACGAGGCTAAATAAAAGACAGCTTTCACTGCACCGGGGAGGCCCCTGTACCAGTTTAAAGTCATGCCGTCCGGTTTGTGCAATGCCACCCAAACAATGTGTCGACTTATGGACAAAGTCATCCTTCATCAGCAGAATGACAGGGTGTTTGCCTACCTAGGCGATTTTCTGGTCACATCTGTTACATTTGAGGAGCACCTTACGCTCTTGAGTGAAGTAGGAACCCTTCTAAAAAAGGCTAAGTTCACCATCTATGTCGAAAAAAGCAAATTTGTTTTGAGGCAGATAAAATACCTGGAATATGTGGTTGGTAAGGTAGGGCTTCGGACGGATCCATATAAAGTGGCGGCGGTTGCGAGCTTTCCAATACCTACTACTATCCGCCAAACAAGAAGGCATTTGTACACGGCTAGTTGGTATAGGCGCTTCATCGCGAATTACTTTGATGTCACGTCCCCAATAACCAATTTGTTTAAAAAAAAACACAAAGTTCACGTGGACCCCGGAAGCTCAAACGGCGTTTGAACAACTAAAATTACTTCTTTCTTCAACACGCTTACTAGTAAATCTAGACTATTCGAAGCCCTTCTTCATTCGGTGCGATGCCAGTAAGCAAGGTGTAGGAAGTGTGCTTTTTCAAAAGACCCTAAACGAAGAAGAAAGACCAATAGCCTACATGTCATAAACGCTTAACCCGGCTAACAAAAAATATAGTATTACGGAGCTAGAGTGCTTGGCTGCAGTGATCAGTATAAAGAAATTTCGCGCCTATTTCGAGGGCTTTGAGTCCACGGTTCATACCGACCACCAGAGCCTCAAATGGCTAATGTCCCAAAAGGATTTGACCGGAGGTCTATCTCGGTGGAGCTTGAAACTTCAGCCTTTCATTTTCAAATCGAACACGTTAAAGGAACCTCAAACGTAGTACCTGAAGCTCTCTCTCCAGCATATAAGGGGACACGGGATAGTCTCGTTTCCGAAATTCAGAGACTGTATAGCGTAGACCTATAATTCAAGGAGTTTCGAACTCCCAAGTATTTAGAGTGGATGGACACTCTTATAAAGAATCCGGCGAAGTATCCACGCATGAGGGTAGTGGAACCCCACATCTTCATCCACATCGCGCCACGTGAAATACTTGAACCATCTGATATACCAGCATGGAAATTGTGGTTACCCAGCTCTTTTACATTCCAGGTTATACGTCAAGAGCACGAGTCCTCCACGGCAGAACATGGTGGTATACGAAAAACTCTGGAGCGTCTTCGGCGCTAATTCTTTTCGTCGAGGATGCGGCAGGAAGTACGACAACATGTTCTCACATGCGATACATGTAAGCAGACTAAGGCCCCAAATCAGATCCATCAAAACCATTCGAAGTAGTACGTCCATGGCAAATTTCGATCCAAACAAGGAAACACAGTGATACTGGTACTTGTAGACCAATTTTCAAAATTTCCCCTGATTAAGGCCTTACCTAATGCTAAAACTCATAGCCTGGTAAAATTCCTCGAAGAAAGCGTTTTCCACCAGTGTAAAGAAAGTAATTATCCACAAATTCACGATCTAGTCTTGGCGAAAATAAACAAAATAAATTAAATTAAATTAAATTGCAAGCTTGGCATATTTAGGGTCATTCACATTTATTTGCATTTTCAATTGATAGGGAATAGCGAATTGTGAGCCCGATAAACTAAAATTATTAATTAATTGCAAGCTTTGTACTTTGAAATTTCTCAATATAGCGCAAATCGAATATTGGGCAGAATTCATGATTGGAAGAATTTTGAGTGACCCTCAATGGGAGGTATTATATTGGAGTCCGATCGATGAGTATTAGTTTTGAATTAAGACGAAGCGGGTAATAAGCGTGCCGTGAATTTGTGCGGAAGTTGAGTGCGATTCATAAAGAGTGATCGTGGTATCTGTTCTATATAAAATCTAGTGTAGAAATATAGATACTGAACAAATAGTGTTTGATATATGTAAATAAAAATGATTACAATGTATTAGCAGTACTAAATATTTAGAAAAGTGTTTTAAAAAATAATAAAATGATAAAAAAGTGTTAACCTCTTGTGTTTGTGATAACCTACATAAAAATACCTAATATCTTGGCGCAGCCGGTAGGAGTAGCGGAGTCAATTCATATGGACAACAGCCCACAATTTATTACGAGTGAGTTTTTTAATTGTTTGAATCGGTTCCGGATTACGCAAACGCAAAAAACAGTGCATGCTCTTCAGTCTAACGCGTCCGAAAGAGTTAATAGGTCCATTGTTGCGGCAATCCGAGCATATGCTAGATCGGATCACACCAAATGGGACGAATAATTGAGCGATGTAGCTTGTACTCTAAGAAACTATTTTCACGAGCCGATCAAGAATAAGCTGCATTACTCGCTTTACGGCTACAGCTTGATCTTATACGGCGGCACTTATGCCCTGTTGCGCGAAAGTGATTCCATTACAGAGGGTGATATTGAGACTCTACCAGCCGACTTTAAAATACCCCTGATAAATGAGCGAGTCCGCAATCACGTTTTAAGCAAGGCAGTTAATAAATTCTCCGCCAAACTCGCTGACAAATATTTTAAGGGCAAGATCAAAAAGAAAATTGGCTCAGTTAATTATGAGATCGAGGATCTTAAAGGGAAACTCTTAGGCATCTTCCACGCAAACGATATCTGGAACTAACAAAGTAGAAAGATATTTCTCTCATTAAATGTCAATTTTTCAGCTCAGTCAGTAGAGCACGAGACCCATAATTCCAGAGTGTGTGACGTCCCCAGGTTGGGAAGCCCGGAAATTTTCCATAAACCAGATAGCACAATTTAACGAACAGTACGATTAGGCCGGCATAGTAAACGTCACTGCAAAGCAAGCGAGAAAACAAGATTTAAAAAAAAATTAGATATATATGTATCTATATATACATATACTTATATGCCTACTAATAGGTATAAAAGTTCATATTCGTATACCAATGGTATGGTTAAATATCGTCGTCAGCATAAACCTTGCTTAATTTCAGCAACGTTTAAGCTATGCTGTAACGGGCTTGTTATAGCGATCTCAAGAAAATCAGAAACAAACTGAAATCGTTATGAACCCTAAAAAAAGAGGCCTACATTTCCCATCTCATCAAGAAAAAAGCATAAGGTCCCCACTGCTCTATTTATAATCGATTCCAATTCCATATAGAAAGTCAATTGATCTTACTGCTGCTCAACCTTAATATCATAACATCATATCCATCAATATCGACCTACGTCAAAGAATCGATTCATCTATGCTCAATTGTGAATAAATGCAATCTTTCTGCAAGGAATGATCAACCCTAGCTGTCAAACAGCACCAACATAGCAAGATTGTACGCATCTAAACATCTATGTGCATCTGACCACTGTATCATCAGATATAATCATCGGCGCAGACAATGTTCTTTAATGTTCACCGCCGCTACATTCGAGAGAACAACGGTTCCCTATCGGCAGTGCAAACTCTAAATTTCGGTGGCATTCGTCATTTTTGAGTGTCCGCTGAAATAAGTACAGAATAATTCTTTGCTGTACCTACTTTGTTTGTGCCAGTCGATTAAGTTCAGGTAAATTCTGATAACTTACAAAAAATTATTAATTGCACGTAATATTCTCAGTGAAAAAATCCTACCCGCCGCACAAAAATTTTATAAAAATAAAAGTTAAACGGATATTAAATATAAAGTCGGATAGCCTAGTACACAATATGGAGTCCAATTTACGGTAGTCTAAATTAAATAATGTAGACACTCGCTCTAGTTTTTCTTTTTTGTATCAGTCGTGATTGTTGGTTAAGGAGTAAGGCGAAAATCGGAAATCATTTAATGTAGAATTTTGGTAGTTGTTGTTCGTTTTTTGTTTGTTTTTGTACTATCGAGTAATAAACGATTAGTTTTTTTTTTATAAACTCTGTTTGTTGTTGTCATGTGGCCGAATGAGTAGGATGGCTGGTAATTAGGCAAGCCAGGATGTTTGGCTGAGTTTGATGGCATAGCTGGTGGTGGAGATTATTGTCAGATAAGGGCTAAGTAGCGAATGATGGCGGATAGGGGAGCAGAGCATATAAAACCGAAGTACCTCCAAGCGCGTGAGACATCCAAACTTGTCCACACCCACTTCAGGGTTGTTTTTCTCCCTCTGTCTATCCAGCACCCCGGAAGCTGATTTCAGATAGAAACTTGCTTGAAGTACATCACACTCCAAACCTGACCTCGAGCCGGCAATTGGTGCTGGTCCTCGTCGGGTTTCTTTCAGCTTCCACCTATCCGACTAGCTCCTGCAGGACTTGTAACGGCCAACAGGTGCTACCTAGTGTCCACCCAATGTAAACTGGTTACAAGGTACGATTTGCCTTTTGTCTTATTTTTTAAAGTAATTATTTCTACTGGCAATATTTGCTGAAGGCAAGATTTTCCATGGGAATAATTTTGTTTTAATTCGTGGAATGAGAAGAAAAGTGCTGATGCAATTTTCTTCACTGATTGAGTAGATAAGTTAATCATGTTTATAAGCATGATTAACCAACTGAAAATTTATAATTTGGAATATTTTAATATTTTAGAAATTTGAGGACTCGACTCAATTTCCTCAACTCTTATGTATGCATCCTAAGATTTTATTAATTTATAATTAGGTATTTATTTTAGGTTTTTTTAGGCAGGAATAATTGACGTATGTAACAATCCTTCCCCCCCCCCCCCACCCCCCCCTGAGAAAAAGTGAATTATTCTTTGAAGAGCAATAATTCTCAGCGCATTTGAGTGACTTGAAAAACAAATGAAAAAATAGAACAAGGAAAAGAAATGAAAAATGAATTGAGAAACATAGAAGAAACAAAAATTTATTAAAAAAAAATTTAAAAATTTTCAAAGAAAAACAGATTAATTCGAAACGAATCGAAACAGTATTGGCCCGCAGTGGGCTGAAAGAGAATAGTAAAAATGAAGAAGAAGAAGCCTTACGTTTTAGTAGAAAACCTTACACTCATCGGTTCAGATTGGCTTTCTGCCTGCTGCAGAAACTTGAAACAGACCAAATTGATCTCCTCTCATATAAACACAGACTAAATTCATGGTGTGAATTATATGAGGCAAAAATACTCCTACATTATACCAAGGAGGAAGAAATAAAGATAGAAACTACTCTGTAGGATTTTTTACCAGGTTAAACTTAAATTTGTTCAAGAAGCAATTTTTTTGGATTCTCCGGTATATAGGAAAAGCTGAAAATGTTTGTAATTTCTTATTTCATTACACAACCCATTTTATTTTTGGTGACAAGTTTCAAGTCTTGGATTGACTCATCAACAGGTCCAAATAGCGAAGCTGTGTAACTTGAAAAACAAATGGAAAAATAGAAAAAGGAAAAGAAATGAAAAAATGAAAAAAATTTAGAAAAATACAAAAAAAAAATTTTTATTAAAAAAAAAAAAAACCAGAGTCATTCGAAACGAATCGAACCTGTATTCGCCCGCAATGGACTGAGAAAGATAAATAAAGAGGAAGAATAAGAAACGTTTGGTCTTCCACTCATCGGTGCACTTGGGTTTCATCCTACTGCAGACGCTTGAAACAGACCAAATTGATCTTCTCTCATACAAACTAAGAATAAATTATGGGTGTGAATTATATGAGGCAAAAACACTCCTATATTATACCAAGGAGGAAGATATAAAGACAGAAATGACTCTATAGGATTTTTTACCGGGTTGAACTTATATCTGTTCAAGAAGGAATTTTTTTGGACTCTCCGGTATATAGCAAAAGCTGAAAAATGTTTGTAATTTGATATTTCAACACACAACCCATTACATTTTTGCTGACAAGTTTCAATTCTTGGTTGGACTCATCAACAGGTCCCAAATAGCGAATCTGAGTGGCCTGAAAAACAAATGCAAAAATAGAACAAAGAAAGGAAATGAAAAAATGAAAAAAATTTGAAAAAATAGAAGAAAAAAATTTATTAAAAAAAATTACAAAAAAAACCAGATTCATTCGAAACGAATCGAACCTGTATTCGCCCGCAGTGGGCTGGGAAAGAGAAATAAAGAGGAAGAAGAAGAAGCGTTTAGTGTTAACAGAAAACATTACACTCATAGGTGCAGATTGGTATTCTGTATACTGCAGACGCTTGCAACAGACCAAATTGATCTCCTCTCATATAAGCTCAGAATAAATTCTGGGTGTGTATTATATGAGACAAAAACACTTCTATATTATACCAAGAAGGAAGAAATAAAGATAGAGATTACTTCATAGGATTTTTTACCGGGTTGAACTCATATTTGTTCAAGAAGGAATTTTTTTGGATTCTTTGGTATATAGCAAAAGCTGAAAAATATTTGGTATTTGTTATTTCATCACACAACCCATTGTATTTTTGGTGACAAATTTCAAGTCTTGGTTTGACTCATGAACGGATGCTAAATAGCGAAGCTGAGTGAATTGAAAAACAAATGAAAAAATGTAGCAAGGAAAAGAAATAAAAAATGAAAAAAATTTGGAAAAATAGAGAAAAAAAAATTTTATTAAAAAAAAAAATAAAAAAAAAACAGATTTATTCGAAACTATTCCAACCTGTATTCCCCGCAGTGGGCTGAGAAAGCAAAATAAACAAGAAGAAGAAGAAACGTTAAGTGATAGCAGAAAACATTCCACTTATCGGTGCACTTGGGTTTCTTCCTACTGCAGACGCTTGAAACAGACCATGTTCAAACACATAACAAAGATGACAATGCCATTTATGCAACAATCAATAAATTGCATTCATCGGTCAATAAACCGATCACCATGTAAGCACATTTATGCTCAATAGGTCACAAAACATAATTTGCTGAACGTTGTAGTGTACGTCTTAAGAAATTATTATTATTATTGTTAAGCTAAGCATTTTTCTAATTGTATATAAACGGTGTTAATATATTAATAAATCAGTTGCTGACAGGGCCTCAGCTTCAACAAGACTTACCAGCTATCCTATTGCGATGGCGCAAACACAAATACGCCTTTACAGCTGATATAGAAAAGATGTACAGGCAATTAAAAATGGACGAAGAAGATCAAGATTTGCAGCGAGTACTATGGCGATTCTCACCAGACGATCCAATACAAGAATACAAGCTAACAACAGTTACATATGGCACATCGTCTGCACCATACTTAGCAATTAGAACTATGCAGTAATTAGCAAGAGACGAAGAACAAAGATATCCGTTGGCCTCCAAAATCGTCCTCACAGATTTTTATGTAGACGACATGATGTCTGGAGCAAATACAGTTCAGGAAGCGGAGCGATTACGAAATGAATTAATTAACTTATTATCCGCAGGTGGATTCAAGCTGCGAAAGTGGGCTAGTAACAAACAAAGTTTGTTAAAAAGAAAAAACATTTTGGTCCTTCGAGCAAAAACTGACCCGCGACTATTTCATCATTCAAAGAAGGGATAAACAGTACTTACTAAACGTCTAGGTGCCATACTACCACCGATATACTACCATCATCTGCATTTACGAGTCACCAGCCATAACATAATCTGAAGAGCAAATTCTGCGACAGTCATCAGCCCAAAAAATATCAGTAAGCGCTAAAATTAATTTAAAAGTATAAACTTCTTGCAGAGAGAGAACCATCGTCATGGAAGAGTTAACCAGCAAACAAATTGAAGTCTGTGATCAATTGACCAAACTCTTGGAAAACCTCAGAAGAGAACGCATAGAGAGGAGAACAAAAGAGCTTATCATAAAAAAACAGCAGCAATACGAGGAACTTTGGGAAGAATTTCAAGCCCGCCATGAAGAGATTTCTGCACTTAATAAACCTGAGCACCAACACCATACGGAAGCTTACTACGATCAGGTAAAAGAAGCAACAACACTCATAAAAAGAAAGCTTGAAAGCTACGAAGCAGCTTTGGCAGATGAAGCAGACACCAACCCGAATGATGAATCACGCCACTCAAACAAGCAATTTAAGCTTTCAATAATCACCAGTGAAAATGAAAATGAGGTCCGTCGTAAACGAGAAAGACTGCGCATTGCAGCTTTCACGGAACAAGTACATCAAGTAAACAATGACAATGAACTCAATTCAACACGAATTGAGTTCTACATCCGCATACTCAGCGAGAATTGGAAAAGCATTCAACAACTGCATGAAGAAGTTCTGCTATACTGCGAAACAGACGATTATGAAGAAGAACAGATGGAGAGCCTAATAGAGCTTTTTCAGCAAGCAAAACATAATTACAACAAGGCCATGATATCTCTTCAAGAGAAACAAACGTCTCTTCAAGGCACACCATCAGAAAATGATATCAGATTGCCAAGACTTACAATTCCAACGTTTGATGGAAAATATGAGGCATGGCGAAGCTTTCACGATATTTTTGTGAAACTCATACATGATAACAAAAGGCTATCAAACATAGAGAAAATACAAAACTTGAAAACGCATTTAAAAGGTGAAGCTTCAAAGCTATTGTGCCACCTGGAAATATCTGATTCCAACTACACAAGTGCCTGGGACATATTAAAAGAACGATTCGAAAACAAAAGAAAGATTGTGGCTATTAAAATTCAGCACATATTATCACTACCAAAATTTGATATTGCGTCTGCAAATGGAATAAGGAAAATGCACGATACTATATAAGAGTGTCTACATGCGCTAACCAATCTAAACATCGATACTAGATCATGGGCACCAATTATAGTACACATATGCATACAAAAATTTGACCAAGAAACCCACAGGCTCTATGAACAGACCTTAGAAAAACCAAAGGAGATTCCGACATTTGATGTACTCTACAGATTCCTGGAGTCTAGATTCCAATCGCTTGAAGCATTTGGAGACAATAAACGGCGTGAATTACCTCAAAGGTGGAAATATGATAAAATACAACCAAGAAGCATAACATATAAGAACTATCATTCGAAGAGAACTCAGCAGTGTAAATACTGCCAAAATGATCACGCAATATATAATTGCCAAGATTTCCAGCAACTCGAAGTACAGCGACGAAGAGATTTTATAAGAAGAGCTAAACTTTGTATAAACTGCTTAAATCATGATGAACAAGAGAAATGTTTAAGCAAACACAAATGCAATATCTGCCGCAAAACTCACCACTCACTACTACACGAAGTCTATCAAGATAACATTTCCAAAGGCATTATCAACAAAAACATACAAGTGAAACCGCTAATTGAAGCCGCTAAAGTACAAAACCATTTAGCACAACAAAATAATACTGTTCTTCTGGCAACAGCATTAATTAGAGTACGATCGGCGACTGGAAATCTAGAAACAGTGCGTGCACTCATTGATCCCGGCTCACAGGCATCATACGTGACAGAGAATATCGCACAACTTTTATCACTACCCAGAATGAAAATATTTGCCGAAATAGCAGGAATAGGTGCAGCTAACGCAGGAATAGCTCATAGCAAAATTCATATGGAAATACAACCAAGAATTCCATCTACATTTAAACACCAAGTCGAAGCTCTTGTATTACCAAGGCTCACTAGCATTCTACCTGACAAATATCTAAATCTGGACATACCATGGAAGAATATTATCATGGCAGACCCAAATTTTGACAAACCTGGGCCAATTGCTGTCATTATAGGGGCAGCCGTATACAGCTCAATAATATTAGAAGGAGTTCGAAAAAATCATCGCGGACTCCTGACACAGAATACTGAATTGGGATGGATTATATCAGGACAGACCCATGCCAATACAATGCGACCGAAAATTATCAGTATGATCTCCAACGTTGAAATAGATGACCAGCTAAAACGATTTTGGGAATTAGAACAGGTATCTACAGAATATCTGTAAAACTTGAACAAAATGTAAGCTTTGTTTTCTTGCAAGAAAACTTTTGATTGATTATATGTCAATTCCTGTAATTGACATATAATGATCTACGTTTACAAATCACAAACTTCGTCGATTCTGATAAGCAACGTGGACATTTGTGGTGTTCTGAAATTTAAAATGGTGGTAGGTAGTGTAGCGATTGAAAAAGATATCATTTGATTATCATTCACTTTTAATCATTGAGTTCAGTAATCTAACAAAATTTAACTAATTCTACACTTAAAATATTAAATTTAGCACAACTGAATTTATCGTTTTTTTCTCAAAAAAAAAAAATTCAACAAAAATTACTCAAATATAGTCCTAGTTTACTGACAAGTCAGTCCGTTGTTGTTTTAATTTACTCTAGGTTTTCCCCTTTTTTTAATTCAATGCTTAGTTACCTAATTAATATTTACAACTAATTATTTATTTTACAAACAATTACTCTGTTTGAATTTTATTGTTTGAGCATGGTTTGCAAAATATGCCATACAGGCATGTTTTTCACAAAATGTCACAACACAATAAAATTTACAATTCAATCTATTTATATAAAAAAAAATGTATTCTGAAAAAAAAAAGGAAATTTATTTATTATTAATAATCAATTTGCTTAGGTTAATTGTGACCCGTAATTATATCCTTATGACATGCTATTACATATGTCCCATAACCTCAAATTGATTAAAACTGAAAATATAATACCTTTGCGAATATTTGTACACTATCCTTCCAAAAAACAATTTAGATGTTGTTGCTTGCTGCTATTTCCCAATAAAAAAAACTTGAATTGAAGTGATACGAAATTCACTGACAGAATTATCCAAATTTGAGCACTCAAATGCTTATGAAAAATTCTAAGTCCAAACCGTAGACAATAATTTTATGAAAAAAATTGCAAGTCCAAAAAAACTATAAAAAACTCTAAACTTTTAAAATAAATTGCATGGAATAGAAAATTATGCTTAGCATGTGTTTTCTAGATGACAACTCGATGAAAATAAGAGATCGAATGAAGGAATGACACGCCTTTTATAGACAGATTTGTTTCAATTTCACTATCCATAAAGTGAAATTATCAAATTATTGGCCATTTGTGAATGAATTAAGGATTTTAATTATTATTGGTGTATGCCAAAATGAATTTTACAATTTTTGGCATATTTACCATAAAGATTTAATATTAAATTTCTTGATTTTAATTGATTTTTACGACTTTTTTCATCTACATTATCGACGCGTCATTTTTGATTCATTCTAAGTAATTCCTCTCTAGATTTTTGCTGTTTTGTCTTGCTCGCACCGTGCATCTCTTTCGCACTCGTTAGTGCAAATTGAAATTGTAAATATCGCGAATTACGCGAATCCCGCGAAAAATACCGCGAAACGAACGGCACCATTAAAATCGCGCGACGATTTTACCCCAATATGATATGTCAAATGTCATGGGAGATTGAAGTTTCGCTGTAAATCTTTACTCGTATGTCAAACGCGCGCGAAGTGTTATTTAATAGTTTTCTTTTGATTTAATAGTGTTTTTGTGTGTTGTATGCTAGTTTTTCATCGCTGGATACTATAATCTTCAGGTAATGTGCAAGATTTATTGATTTTATTGTGGTTTATTGTTGTTTTTAAAGGTTGGTGGACACCTGTACAGGTGAGTTTGTTTTGGGTGTTTTCTCACCTGAAATATCCACTAACCTTCCGCATGCACCTTGTAATATCATTATTAATTGTAGTTTATGTATTTGTTATGTTGTAGCAAGGAAATTATTGTTAAATTCCTATGTTCTATGTTGTTTATTAGGTTATGGTATGTGTGTAGTAAAACTCTTATTTGTTTAATTAGTTTGAAAATTTGCATGTTTTATTCGTTTATTTGTTAATGTTTGTTTACTTCATTTGTTTATAATTAATTTTCTTCTTTTCTTTCCATGTCGTCGAGGGACCTTTGAACCTGTCGTACGCTCCAGGTGTAGGTAAGATGCTTTGTACATATTTTTATTTTGGTAAAGATACATTGTTGTTCTTCTCTTTTAGATTCGTCGAACATTCTCCCCCCCCCCCCCCCGTTGAACATGTTCTCTGATTGTTTGATGCCTCTCTTGTGATATTTAAAAAATTGTATTTTATTTTTTTTTATTTTATTTCGTCTTGTTTTTATGTTCTCAAAATCTATTTTTTTTATGACATGCCTTGGTAGGTAGATGTCGACGTTTTCACGTGTGACGAAACGTTGGAACGAGTTTTCGGCACGCATTTTTACCTCGTCTATGGTGGAAGAAGCCTTGAGTTTTTTCAGATCATAAACCTCTGCTCCATTGATTATTGCCGGTTCATTTAGTGTTGGCGCTGTTTGGGGGGTCGCTGAATACAACAATTTTGTTGGTTGAATTGTTGTTGATGCTGCTGTCGTGGATGTCCTGGAAGGCCCTTTTGGTAGTAGATGGAACAGGACTCTTCTCTGGCTGTGATTCTGCAGTAGCCTCTGTAATGTCCGATAGTAGCTTGCTAATATCATCATCTGGGTTAATTGGACTACCCGGGAGCGAGAAGTTGAAATTTAGGTCATCGTATATGTCCAAAAGGTCCTGATCGATCTGGTGACTTGTTGATGGCACCGGCCCTGTTGATTCCGTCGCAATTTTTTTTGGCTGACCAGTCAAGACGTCACATCCTTCTTCTACATACCAGCTCGCATCAAGAGGGCTGCCTGGAGGAACCAAATCCAAGTCGAAGTCAAAATCATAATTGAGTTCTAATATGTCTTCATTTAATTTGTAATTAGACATCTGTAAAAATAAATGAATTAGTACTATGTTTTTTTTTTTATGGGACAACACAACAATTAACAGATGTGTTAGGACACCACATGTTTGTTAACTAACACTTAATTGGTTGGAAGACGACAAATTTTTGTTACCGTTCTTGTGAAAGTGCTCCTCTGAGTTCTGACTTGTACTACTCTTACCAATCCATCGGCTCCAGGATACACTTCTTCTATTATTCCCAAGGGCCATCGGGTTGCTGGTGTGTTGTCACACTTTAATAGTATTAGTTGTCCCCTTTTCAGATTCGATTCTGCTCTACACCATTTGGGCCGATTTTGTAATTGATTAAGATAGTCCTTGGACCAATGTTTCCAGAATTGGTGAACTATTTGCTGTACGTGTTTCCATCTAGTGGAATAATTTGATGTAGCAGTCGTTTAATCTGGTTCTGGTATCGCGTTTAAGGACTGTCCAATTATAAAATGCCCAGGAGTTAGTATTAATTGTTCATTTGAATCGTTACTGACCCGACATAATGGCCTTGAGTTGAGACAAGCTTCCACTTGTGCTAGTAGCGTAGCATATTCCTCAAAGGTGAAAGTAGCATTTCCAATGGATCTGCGCAAATGATATTTGGTGGACTTAACACCGGCTTCCCATAATCCTCCGAAATGAGGTGCCAGTAGTATATGGACACTATGGACCTAAAATAACATTACGTCTGTAAGGGACAGGTAACCCCTGTCCCACTATAGAGCAAATCATATGAGATATGGGCGTATGCACGGGAAAGTAAAAGTTGATGAGACTAAAGTTGCTTTTTGTACCGCTTGTGTGTAAAGTAAATGGCGGAATTGGAAACAACTTCCAGAATATGGAGGTGTGTTTATACTGTGTGACACTATAGAACTGAAAAAATGAGACTAGAGTTGATATGTTCGGACGTATGTGAATTCATGCAGTGTACCTGCTCAAGAGGAGGGTTTATATTTTTTGCGTTCGATTCGCGAATGGAACCTGTTCTTCATGGTATATTCGGACACATGTGAATTTATGCAGTGTACCTGCTCAAGAGGGCGGGTTATTTTACGCGTTTGGATCTCAAATCGAACTTGTTTTTCGCACGTGACCGAGGTTTTTGTTTACACGTCTTCGCGGGGGGCTCATGGGGGGATGGGGGCCCATGGGGGGCAAAGTTTGTTGTTTATATTTTTTGTGTTGAAAGCGAAAGTGGTTGGTTATAGAGAAGCGGTGTATAAATGTTGGGTAAGGTAAGTTTTTGCGTCGTTTCGAATTAATGCGATGATCTGAAAAAAGGTCAGGCGAAGAAATAAAAGACGTGTTTAATAGCAGTCAAGTATTTTTATTACAATCGATTAACATTTTTTCATTTTTGAATGAATGAAAACTGAAGAAACTTGTTCTCCACGTCTCTACTCGTTAAAACAATAAAATAATTTTGAATAGAGTTGATTTCATCCAGCTGTTTTTGCGTTTTTATTTTTTCGGTAGAATCACAATCTTCACAGACTAACAGACAACGCTTGCAGACATAATTTGCGTGAGACAAAACTTGTTTTACGGCTTTAATTATTACCAATGCCGCCAAACAAAACAAGAGTAAAAGAAAATGTACAGAACTGCACTTTTAGAATCACATCGTTGCCACTACCGCTTCACCCAATTAAATTTACATAATATCACAAAATTGTGGCCGCTTTGGTATTGCGAACGTGTTTAGGAATGGCGGATCAATGATAATGGTAGGAAGGTGTGAATGCAAACAAAGCAGTTTGTATGAAAAACGTGAAAAAAAAAAGCTGAATCACATTGCCGGCATGTAAACAAGGAGCACGTGCCAGTAAAAACATGTGGACGATTTGGCGAACTTGAATTGAAAAAACAGGAAATATAGGCGATATTAATTCAAAATATTTTATTTTTGCATCTTGCAAATTAAAAATTATGTTAATTGTAAAAACTAAAAATAAACGCATACTGCCCACGTTTTATAAAGATTCTCTTGAGGTTAAAAACCATTGATCTGGCTAAAACAAAACCACAACCGATCATTGGATAAAGTTTAAGACTTTGTGATAACTTATGTTGAGTGCCATGCTATCAATCAAATTTTGCTGATGATCAATCCATTCCTTGACTCAAACTTGTTCTTCACATATCGAAAATTTGTTTATACACGTCGATCATGGGATTGCTAGCGTGTATAGGAATGGGGGATCAATGATCTTTAAGTATATGTATGGAAAGCTAGGAAGGTGTGGATATAAACAAAATAAGTTTGTGGAAAAACAAAATTTTCCGGTATGAATACAGTTTAACGGTTTGATAAACTTGCGCTGCGGGCTGAAAGTGAAAGGTGGGGTCATATTAATTTTATTGAATGAATCAACGCTTTAAGTATATCATATTATATGATATGTGTTGGGAGCTTAATGCAAATAATTAATGTAGATGATATCGGACGTAAGTTGAAGTTACTCGACCAAAACAATTACTAAACAAGGGGCCTAAAAGAAAACAAGGGGCCTAAAAGAAAAAAGAGATTTGTCCATGAGCTCGCAAGCGCATTAACCAAGCTTGTTGTACACTTTGATTTTGCCATGTATATCTCCACACGTAAAATGAGCGCCTGGTAGACAGTTGTTGGGTTGTTTGATTTTTCAAGTCATATAAATTTTTCAGATTTGGTATTTTACATATGCGATTGTTGGTACGTACATGCATATATAATGATAAGCGTAAAAATTATAAAAATAGATAAATGTAATTTGCAGCTGATAAAAGAAAACTCGCATTCATAAAATTTCTAATGATTTGCCATCTGATTATAAACCCAAGCAACAAAATTCAAACCCATTTGGGTTGATCATTATAAACATTAAAACTTGCAGGCTGATAAATGTAATTTGCAGCTGATAAAAGAAAACTCACATTCATAAAATTTCTAATGATTTGCCATCTGATAATAAACCCAAGCAGCAAAATTCAAACCCATTTTAGTTGATCATTATAAAGATTAAAACTTGTCGGTTGACTTTTAACCTCAAGATTATCCTTTAATGTGTGTTTGGATTTAAATATTCAATCTCAAGCTTTCTAATTCTAATCTGTAATAGAACACAAATTAAATTTTTATTCAATTACAATGCGCTATGGCGCTTATAATTATATATGCATGTATGTACTAGCAATTGCATGGCTCAGCACTAAATATTTAAATATAAATACATTAAAACAGTCTTGGGGTTAAAAATCAACCAGCAAGTTTTAATTTGCGTTCTATTGCAGATTAAAATTAGAAAGCTCGACATTAAATATTTAAATATAAACACATTAAAGAATAATCTTGGGGTTAAAAGCCAACCTGCAAGTTTTAATTTGCGTTCTATTGCAGATTAGAATTAGAAAACTCAGCATTAAATATTTAAATCTAAAAACTTTAAAGAAAAATCTTGGGGTTAAAAGCCAACCTGCAAGTTTTAATTTGCGTTCTATTGCAGATTAGAATTAGAAAGCTCGATATTAAATATTTAAATCTAAAAACTTTAAAGAAAAATCTTGGGGTTAAAAGCCAACCTGCAAGTTTTAATTTGCGTTCTATTGCAGATTAGAATTAGAAAACTCAGCATTAAATATTTAAATCTAAAAACTTTAAAGAAAAATCTTGGGTTTAAAAGCCAACCAGCAAGTTTTAATTTGTGTTCTATTGCAGATTAGAATTAGAAAGCTCGATATTAAATATTTAAATCTAAAAACTTTAAAGAAAAAATCTTGGGTTTAAAAGCCAACCAGCAAGTTTTAATTTGTGTTCTATTGCTGATTAGAATTAGAAAGCTCGATATTAAATATTTAAATCTAAAAACATTAAAGAAAAATCTTGAGGTTAAAAATTAACCTGTAAGTTTTAATAAATAAAAAGATTACTCTTTTGGACTTTTTACCGGGTTAAACTTAATTTTGTTCAAGAAAGAATTTTTTGAATTTTTTTAGAAAGCTCAGCATTAAACATTTAAATCTAAAAACTTTAAAGAAAAATCTTGGGGTTAAAAGCCAACCTGCAAGTTTTAATTTGCGTTCTATTGCAGATTAGAATTAGAAAACTCAGCATTAAATATTTAAATCTAAAAACTTTAAAGAAAAATCTTGGGGTTAAAAGCCAACCTGCAAGTTTTAATTTGCGTTCTATTGCAGATTAGAATTAGAAAGCTCAGCATTAAATATTTAAATCTAAAAACTTTAAAGAAAAATCTTGGGTTTAAAAGCCAACCAGCAAGTTTTAATTTGTGTTCTATTGCTGATTAGAATTAGAAAGCTCAGCATTAAATATTTAAATCTAAAAACTTTAAAGAAAAATCTTGGGGTTAAAAGCCAACCTGCAAGTTTTAATTTGCGTTCTATTGCAGATTAGAATTAGAAAGCTCGATATTAAATATTTAAATCTAAAAACTTTAAAGAAAAATCTTGGGGTTAAAAGCCAACCTGCAAGTTTTAATTTGCGTTCTATTGCAGATTAGAATTAGAAAACTCAGCATTAAATATTTAAATCTAAAAACTTTAAAGAAAAATCTTGGGTTTAAAAGCCAACCAGCAAGTTTTAATTTGTGTTCTATTGCAGATTAGAATTAGAAAGCTCGATATTAAATATTTAAATCTAAAAACTTTAAAGAAAAAATCTTGGGTTTAAAAGCCAACCAGCAAGTTTTAATTTGTGTTCTATTGCTGATTAGAATTAGAAAGCTCGATATTAAATATTTAAATCTAAAAACATTAAAGAAAAATCTTGAGGTTAAAAATTAACCTGTAAGTTTTAATAAATAAAAAGATTACTCTTTTGGACTTTTTACCGGGTTAAACTTAATTTTGTTCAAGAAAGAATTTTTTGAATTTTTTTAGAAAGCTCAGCATTAAACATTTAAATCTAAAAACTTTAAAGAAAAATCTTGGGGTTAAAAGCCAACCTGCAAGTTTTAATTTGCGTTCTATTGCAGATTAGAATTAGAAAACTCAGCATTAAATATTTAAATCTAAAAACTTTAAAGAAAAATCTTGGGGTTAAAAGCCAACCTGCAAGTTTTAATTTGCGTTCTATTGCAGATTAGAATTAGAAAGCTCAGCATTAAATATTTAAATCTAAAAACTTTAAAGAAAAATCTTGGGTTTAAAAGCCAACCAGCAAGTTTTAATTTGTGTTCTATTGCTGATTAGAATTAGAAAGCTCGATATTAAATATTTAAATCTAAAAACATTAAAGAAAAATCTTGAGGTTAAAAATTAACCTGTAAGTTTTAATAAATAAAAAGATTACTCTTTTGGACTTTTTACCGGGTTAAACTTAATTTTGTTCAAGAAAGAATTTTTTGGGATTCTCCGGTATATAGCAAAAGCTAAAAAATGTTCTAATTTGTTATTTCATCACACAACCCATTAATTTTTGGTGACAAGTTTCAAGTCTTGGTTTGACTCATCAACAGGTCACAAATAGCGAAATTGTGTGATTTGAAAAACAAATGAAAAAATGAAAAAAGAAGAAAGAAATGAAAAGTTTGAGAAAATAGAAAAAAAACAATTTTTTTACTTGAAACTTGTCACCAAAAATTAATGGGTTGTGTGATGAAATAACAAATTAGAACAGTTTCAAGTAAAAAAATTGTTTTTTTCTATTTTCTCAAACTTTTCATTTCTTTCTTCTTTTTTCATTTTTTCATTTGTTTTTCAAATCACACAATTTCGCTATTTGTGACCTGTTGATGAGTCAAACCAAGACTTGAAACTTGTCACCAAAAATTAATGGGTTGTGTGATGAAATAACAAATTAGAACATTTTTTAGCTTTTGCTATATACCGGAGAATCCCAAAAAATTCTTTCTTGAACAAAATTAAGTTTAACCCGGTAAAAAGTCCAAAAGAGTAATCTTTTTATTTATTAAAACTTACAGGTTAATTTTTAACCTCAAGATTTTTCTTTAATGTTTTTAGATTTAAATATTTAATATCGAGCTTTCTAATTCTAATCAGCAATAGAACACAAATTAAAACTTGCTGGTTGGCTTTTAAACCCAAGATTTTTCTTTAAAGTTTTTAGATTTAAATATTTAATGCTGAGCTTTCTAATTCTAATCTGCAATAGAACGCAAATTAAAACTTGCAGGTTGGCTTTTAACCCCAAGATTTTTCTTTAAAGTTTTTAGATTTAAATATTTAATGCTGAGTTTTCTAATTCTAATCTGCAATAGAACGCAAATTAAAACTTGCAGGTTGGCTTTTAACCCCAAGATTTTTCTTTAAAGTTTTTAGATTTAAATGTTTAATGCTGAGCTTTCTAAAAAAATTCAAAAAATTCTTTCTTGAACAAAATTAAGTTTAACCCGGTAAAAAGTCCAAAAGAGTAATCTTTTTATTTATTAAAACTTACAGGTTAATTTTTAACCTCAAGATTTTTCTTTAATGTTTTTAGATTTAAATATTTAATATCGAGCTTTCTAATTCTAATCAGCAATAGAACACAAATTAAAACTTGCTGGTTGGCTTTTAAACCCAAGATTTTTTCTTTAAAGTTTTTAGATTTAAATATTTAATATCGAGCTTTCTAATTCTAATCTGCAATAGAACACAAATTAAAACTTGCTGGTTGGCTTTTAAACCCAAGATTTTTCTTTAAAGTTTTTAGATTTAAATATTTAATGCTGAGTTTTCTAATTCTAATCTGCAATAGAACGCAAATTAAAACTTGCAGGTTGGCTTTTAACCCCAAGATTTTTCTTTAAAGTTTTTAGATTTAAATATTTAATATCGAGCTTTCTAATTCTAATCTGCAATAGAACGCAAATTAAAACTTGCAGGTTGGCTTTTAACCCCAAGATTTTTCTTTAAAGTTTTTAGATTTAAATATTTAATGCTGAGCTTTCTAATTCTAATCAGCAATAGAACACAAATTAAAACTTGCTGGTTGGCTTTTAAACCCAAGATTTTTCTTTAAAGTTTTTAGATTTAAATATTTAATGCTGAGCTTTCTAATTCTAATCTGCAATAGAACGCAAATTAAAACTTGCAGGTTGGCTTTTAACCCCAAGATTTTTCTTTAAAGTTTTTAGATTTAAATATTTAATGCTGAGTTTTCTAATTCTAATCTGCAATAGAACGCAAATTAAAACTTGCAGGTTGGCTTTTAACCCCAAGATTTTTCTTTAAAGTTTTTAGATTTAAATGTTTAATGCTGAGCTTTCTAAAAAAATTCAAAAAATTCTTTCTTGAACAAAATTAAGTTTAACCCGGTAAAAAGTCCAAAAGAGTAATCTTTTTATTTATTAAAACTTACAGGTTAATTTTTAACCTCAAGATTTTTCTTTAATGTTTTTAGATTTAAATATTTAATATCGAGCTTTCTAATTCTAATCAGCAATAGAACACAAATTAAAACTTGCTGGTTGGCTTTTAAACCCAAGATTTTTTCTTTAAAGTTTTTAGATTTAAATATTTAATATCGAGCTTTCTAATTCTAATCTGCAATAGAACACAAATTAAAACTTGCTGGTTGGCTTTTAAACCCAAGATTTTTCTTTAAAGTTTTTAGATTTAAATATTTAATGCTGAGTTTTCTAATTCTAATCTGCAATAGAACGCAAATTAAAACTTGCAGGTTGGCTTTTAACCCCAAGATTTTTCTTTAAAGTTTTTAGATTTAAATATTTAATATCGAGCTTTCTAATTCTAATCTGCAATAGAACGCAAATTAAAACTTGCAGGTTGGCTTTTAACCCCAAGATTTTTCTTTAAAGTTTTTAGATTTAAATATTTAATGCTGAGTTTTCTAATTCTAATCTGCAATAGAACGCAAATTAAAACTTGCAGGTTGGCTTTTAACCCCAAGATTATTCTTTAATGTGTTTATATTTAAATATTTAATGTCGAGCTTTCTAATTTTAATCTGCAATAGAACGCAAATTAAAACTTGCTGGTTGATTTTTAACCCCAAGACTGTTTTAATGTATTTATATTTAAATATTTAGTGCTGAGCCATGCAATTGCTAGTACATACATGCATATATAATTATAAGCGCCATAGCGCATTGTAATTGAATAAAAATTTAATTGTGTTCTATTACAGATTAGAATTAGAAAGCTTGAGATTGAATATTTAAATCCAAACACACATTAAAGGATAATCTTGAGGTTAAAAGTCAACCGACAAGTTTTAATCTTTATAATGATCAACTAAAATGGGTTTGAATTTTGCTGCTTGGGTTTATTATCAGATGGCAAATCATTAGAAATTTTATGAATGTGAGTTTTCTTTTATCAGCTGCAAATTACATTTATCAGCCTGCAAGTTTTAATGTTTATAATGATCAACCCAAATGGGTTTGAATTTTGTTGCTTGGGTTTATAATCAGATGGCAAATCATTAGAAATTTTATGAATGCGAGTTTTCTTTTATCAGCTGCAAATTACATTTATCTATTTTTATAATTTTTACGCTTATCATTATATATGCATGTACGTACCAACAATCGCATATGTAAAATACCAAATCTGAAAAATTTATATGACTTGAAAAATCAAACAACCCAACAACTGTCTACCAGGCGCTCATTTTACGTGTGGAGATATACATGGCAAAATCAAAGTGTACAACAAGCTTGGTTAATGCGCTTGCGAGCTCATGGACAAATCTCTTTTTTCTTTTAGGCCCCTTGTTTTCTTTTAGGCCCCTTGTTTAGTAATTGTTTTGGTCGAGTAACTTCAACTTACGTCCGATATCATCTACATTAATTATTTGCATTAAGCTCCCAACACATATCATATAATATGATATACTTAAAGCGTTGATTCATTCAATAAAATTAATATGACCCCACCTTTCACTTTCAGCCCGCAGCGCAAGTTTATCAAACCGTTAAACTGTATTCATACCGGAAAATTTTGTTTTTCCACAAACTTATTTTGTTTATATCCACACCTTCCTAGCTTTCCATACATATACTTAAAGATCATTGATCCCCCATTCCTATACACGCTAGCAATCCCATGATCGACGTGTATAAACAAATTTTCGATATGTGAAGAACAAGTTTGAGTCAAGGAATGGATTGATCATCAGCAAAATTTGATTGATAGCATGGCACTCAACATAAGTTATCACAAAGTCTTAAACTTTATCCAATGATCGGTTGTGGTTTTGTTTTAGCCAGATCAATGGTTTTTAACCTCAAGAGAATCTTTATAAAACGTGGGCAGTATGCGTTTATTTTTAGTTTTTACAATTAACATAATTTTTAATTTGCAAGATGCAAAAATAAAATATTTTGAATTAATATCGCCTATATTTCCTGTTTTTTCAATTCAAGTTCGCCAAATCGTCCACATGTTTTTACTGGCACGTGCTCCTTGTTTACATGCCGGCAATGTGATTCAGCTTTTTTTTTTCACGTTTTTCATACAAACTGCTTTGTTTGCATTCACACCTTCCTACCATTATCATTGATCCGCCATTCCTAAACACGTTCGCAATACCAAAGCGGCCACAATTTTGTGATATTATGTAAATTTAATTGGGTGAAGCGGTAGTGGCAACGATGTGATTCTAAAAGTGCAGTTCTGTACATTTTCTTTTACTCTTGTTTTGTTTGGCGGCATTGGTAATAATTAAAGCCGTAAAACAAGTTTTGTCTCACGCAAATTATGTCTGCAAGCGTTGTCTGTTAGTCTGTGAAGATTGTGATTCTACCGAAAAAATAAAAACCCAAAAACAGCTGGATGAAATCAACTCTATTCAAAATTATTTTATTGTTTTAACGAGTAGAGACGTGGAGAACAAGTTTCTTCAGTTTTCATTCATTCAAAAATGAAAAAATGTTAATCGATTGTAATAAAAATACTTGACTGCTATTAAACACGTCTTTTATTTCTTCGCCTGACCTTTTTTCAGATCATCGCATTAATTCGAAACGACGCAAAAACTTACCTTACCCAACATTTATACACCGCTTCTCTATAACCAACCACTTTCGCTTTCAACACAAAAAATATAAACAACAAACTTTGCCCCCCATGGGCCCCCATCCCCCCATGAGCCCCCCGCGAAGACGTGTAAACAAAAACCTCGGTCACGTGCGAAAAACAAGTTCGATTTGAGATCCAAACGCGTAAAATAACCCGCCCTCTTGAGCAGGTACACTGCATAAATTCACATGTGTCCGAATATACCATGAAGAACAGGTTCCATTCGCGAATCGAACGCAAAAAATATAAACCCTCCTCTTGAGCAGGTACACTGCATGAATTCACATACGTCCGAACATATCAACTCTAGTCTCATTTTTTCAGTTCTATAGTGTCACACAGTATAAACACACCTCCATATTCTGGAAGTTGTTTCCAATTCCGCCATTTACTTTACACACAAGCGGTACAAAAAGCAACTTTAGTCTCATCAACTTTTACTTTCCCGTGCATACGCCCATATCTCATATGATTTGCTCTATAGTGGGACAGGGGTTACCTGTCCCTTACAGACGTAATGTTATTTTAGGTCCATAGTGTCCATATACTACTGGTGCCGCTGGTGGATTCATATGCCAATTAATGGCCTTCGATGTCAAGTAAGCCACAGTCCGAATAAATATCATTGCACAGACATCTTCTGCTAACGAATCTTTTCAATGCTGCAATGAAAGCTTCCGATGTCAGGTCAGATACTAACTCAGATGTATGGCCTTTGTAGCCATGCAGATGAAGGGGCAGAAATATCCCTTTTGTAGTTTAGCATTTCTTAAGTTTGATGCTTTGATGGTTATCGGTCCCGCATAATCGATGCCGACCTTAGAGAAGGGTCTGCTAATGTTTACCCTTACTGATGGCAGATTGCCCATTAATTGTGTCGTCGCTGCTTGCTTCTGTCTAAAGCATTTGACGCACTTATGCAATCTTGTTGTAATGCAACGTCTTCCGTCTAAAATCCAAACTGAGTTACGACTAGTATTTAGTACTAGAGCAATGTTTCCATGTAACGTTTCTAAATGTAGCTTGTCAATCAGAATTAGTGTTACATGGTGATCGCGTGGTAAGATTGTCGGGGGTTTCCTACTATAAGGTAGCAGGGCGTTATCCAATCGTCCTCCGACTCTCATTAACCCATCCTTGTCCAATATTGGATTGAGCCTTAAGAGCCTGCTATTTTTGGATAAAGTTTTGTGTTGTACTAAATTTTCATATTCCTCTGGAAAAGCTGTTAATTGTACTAGTTTGAATATGGTCCTTTCTGCATGCTTGCATTCATCGTTTGTGAGAGGCTGAACTCTCTTGCTTTTGGAATTTTTGCAATTGTAACAAAATCTTAGTATTGTTGCTGTGATGCGCACTAAGCGTGTAAATGATGAATATCTTTGCAGAATGTTGTCTTCTATATTTGCTAGAAAACTAATTACTGTCGTTGCCCGTTGTTCTAGTGTGGTTGACTGTGTAATCTGACTGCGCTTTGGCCACTTGTTTTGTTCTTGTGTAAGCCAACTTGGACCGTGCCACCATAATTGTGATCAAGAGTTTGGATGAGATGCCTCGTGACGCTATATCTGCCGGATTTTGTTCGGATGAAATATGTTGCCAATGATCGTATTTTAGTGTATCTTGTATTTCTACGACCCTGTTGGCAACGTAAATTTTCCATTTCGAAGGATGCTCTTTGATCCATTGCATCACGATTGTAGAGTCTGTCCAAGCAACTATTGGAATGTTTTGAAAATGTATGCCTTGTACTACTGTTTTTATTAGCTTCACGAGTAACAATGCACCATTTAATTCAAGTCTTGGAATTGTTGTGGGCTTAATAGGCGCCACCTTAGTTTTTGCAGTTAGTAAGTGTGACACTATTTTACCATTTTCTTGCTCTACTCGCAAGTATATTGCTGCAGCATAGGCTTTAGATGAGGCGTCACAAAATCCGTGAGTCTGCATCTGTGCACCTGGAGAATAGTGTACCCATCTTGGGATTTGCACTTGTTCCAGCGTCTGCAAATTGCTTACGAATATTCGCCATTGTTGTCCTAGCATGTTTGTTACCGGTTCATCCCATGACGAGCCTGTGATCCATAGGTTCTGCATTAGTATTTTTGCTTCTATCACAACCGGGGCTAGCCAGCCTAGTGGATCATATAGTGAGGCAATTCCGGACAATATGCTTCTTTTCGTTAAAACTTCAGGTTCACACAATGGTTTGATTCCGAAGGTGAAGTAGTCTGACTTAGGGTACCATTTAATACCTAATGTCTTTATTGACTCAGTGTCTGAAAATATCATTGAGTCTTTTAGCTCTCTGTGCTCTGGAAGAAGATCTTGTAGAATCCTATTGTCATTGCTGGACCATTTTCGTAGATTGAATCCAGCTGATTTTAACATTTCAATGAGTTGATATTGTAAGGTCATTGCATGATTCACGTTGTCAGCCCCAGATAACAAACCATCTACGTAAAAGTTTTTATATACTGCTTCTGCCGCTAAGGGCCACTTGTGACGTTCATCTTCAGCTAGTTGCTGGAGTGTTCTGATCGCTAAGTACGGAGCTGATGTGGTACCAAAGGTCACTGTTTTTAATTTATAATCCTTTAGTATGCCCGTTTTTGGATGGCGCCATACAATTCTCTGATACGTTTGATGATCAGGATGTACTTGGATCATGCGATACATCTTCTCTATATCTGCATTCATGACAATTTTGTATTTTCTCCAGTTTAATAATGTCGTAAATAACGTACGCTGCAGGGTTGGTCCATTTAATAGATATTTGTTGAGCGACATTCCATTTGTAGTTTTTGCCGAGGCATCAAACACGACGCGTAATTTAGTTGTGGTGCTATCCTTAAACACGGCATGGTGTGGGATGTAGTAATGTTGTTCTTGGTCCTGTGGTAGATCTACTTCCTCCATGTGATTTAGTTGTATGTATTCATCTAGACATTTTTCGTATTCTTCTTTAAATTCAGAGTTTTTTGAGAATTGACGTTGTAGGTTCTCAAAACGTCTGATTGCCTGTTGTCTAGATTTGCCTAATATGGGTATCGTGTTATCTACAAACGGTAGTTTCACTTGATACCTTCCTGTGTCTAACCTGATGCAAGTGTCCTTATATATTGTTTGACACAACTGTTCATCCTTTGTTAGAATTCGATCAGTAGAAACTTCCTCCGTTTCCCAAAATTGTCTGAGCTGCATCTCTAGCTCATTGGTGGTAGCCATGAAAGTTTTGACATGTGTTTCATGTGTTCTGTTTTCTGCAGTTCCGAGTAGTATCCAATCGAAAATGGTTTTTACCGCGGTTGGACTAGTGTCTGTGCCTTGTACAACTCCTTCTTGTACAATTTTTGCATATACCTTGGCACCCAATAGAGCGTCTATTTTACCAGGCTTCCAATAGGTGGGATCTGCCAGTTCCAGTTTCTTTAAGTGGTGATAACTTTCCTTGGAAATTGTTCTGGTTGGTAAATTATCGGTAATGTTGTTGATTACCAGGAAATTTTCTTCGAATGTTGTCTTGTTTAGACCGCAGGATTGTAGCGTTAGTTTGGTATGCTTGTCTAAATTACTCATTGATCCTTTGTTTAGTCCAGTTACCACTACTAATGTCGGCATACAATTGGCTCGTAGTTTGTGGCATGCTGCTTGTGTAATGAAGGAACATTCTGAGCCTGAGTCAATAAGACATCGCAGTATTTGTGTTTTTCCTGATTGAGCTTTAACCTTAACTAAAGCCGTTGATAATAAGGCGTATGATCTCTCCCTATTCATATAGATTTGAGTCACTTGTGATGAGTCAGTATTAGTACTAGTTACTGGTCTTGTTTGCCTGGCCTCATTATCAGTATTGTTGTGTAGATTGTTTACCTCTACATTCCTGGGATGCAAATTGTTTGCTTTTGCATCCTCGTGCAGTGTGGTATGATGCCTTTTCTTGCATTTGAGGCACCTATACCTGCTTGAACATTCTGTGACTGAATGCTTTTTTGATAGACAGTTATAACAATGTTTGTTTGTTGTAACTAGCTTCCGTTTGCTCTGTATATCCATTTTTTTGGAATTTATTACAATGTTGTAGAAAATGATCTCCATTACATCTTCATTAGTAATTGGGGTATGCCGTAATAGTTTTTCTGCATCTCCGTGTAATGACCCCTTTAAATAATATAACTTCTGAACATCTTTCAGATTTGTGTTATTGTGTACTACAGCTATATACAAATCGTGGAAAGTACGCCAGCTATCATAATCGCCACCATATTTTGGTAAAGTAATCTTTGGGAGAACATTCTGTTGTTGTTGTTGTTCTATCCGTGTTTGCTGTGTTAGCAACAATGTAGAATCTGTCAATTCTGTTGTAGGATGGATTGCATCATACAGTCCACCTATATATGTACAGTAATCTGTCTCTAGCTTACTAAATGTCTCATCAAGAAAGTATTTCGGTGTGGTTTTTGGAGGATTTTCAATAATGTATTCATTGATCACCTGATCAATCTCTTCATATTCTATCCACACTCGTCTGATTTCGGAGAGCTTTGCATCAAAATAGCCCTTTGAGTGTGTTTCGAGTAATGTTCGTTTTCCATTCTCGATGGTTTTTTGCAGACGACTTCTCAATGCCTGTTCCTTATTTAATATCGTCTTTAATTCAGTCATTGTAAACTTTGTACTAATATTTGAGTGTTGACGTAACTTGAAATTGTCAATTGACTGTAACTAACCAGAAATTATCTGTGCTAAATTTAACTTAAGTTTCGTTAAATGCAGAAATTACTTGATGTTTCTAAATATTGTCCTAAATCTGATTATCTTCAACCAATTTATAGTGCAATTTGACTTGACACATGCAGCTAAAATCGAAAGTACTAGATTCACCTCTGTATAGTTTAAGACTATTGTGAATTATCTTAATACCCACAATGCAATGTTCAATGGGAATGAACGAAATGAATGAACTGATGAACAAAAATGAATGAGTCAAACGAATTCCTGGATGGAACCACCAAAATGTAAAACTTTGAACAAAATGTAAACTTTGTTTTCTTGCAAGAAAACTTTTGATTGATTAAATGTCAATTCCTGTAATTGACATATAATGATCTACGTTTACAAATCACAAACTTCGTCGATTCTGATAAGCAACGTGGACATTTGTGGTGTTCTGAAATTTAAAATGGTGGTAGGTAGTGTAGCGATTGAAAAAGATATCATTTGATTATCATTCACTTTTAATCATTGAGTTCAGTAATCTAACAAAATTTAACTAATTCTACACTTAAAATATTAAATTTAGCACAATTGAATTTATCGTTTTTTTCTCAAAAAAAAAATGCAACAAAAATTACTCAAATATAGTCCTAGTTTACTGACAAGTCAGTCCGTTGTTGTTTTAATTTACTCTAGGTTTTCCCCTTTTTTTAATTCAATGCTTAGTTTCCTAATTAATATTTACAACTAATTATTTATTTTACAAACAATTACTCTGTTTGAATTTTATTGTTTGAGCATGGTTTGCAAAATATGCCATACAGGCATGTTTTTCACAAAATGTCACAACACAATAAAATTTACAATTCAATCTATTTATATAAAAAAAAATGTATTCTGAAAAAAAAAAAGGAAATTTATTTATTATTAATAATCAATTTGCTTAGGTTAATTGTGACTAATCTCAACGATTCAGACCTGAGGCAGAATCAGGCCAGCATTTCACCTTAAGTGGAACGCTCTACGGTACACGTAATTCTCGTCGATTGCAATCAGGTTTAATCCTGAATTAATGGATTCAGTGTTCAGTAATGCTCGAGGTGTTGAAGCTGACACGCATACACTGACAGTTCTCGGAGATATTATTGATATCTTCAGGTTTAATCCTGAATTAATGGATTCAGTGTTCAGTAATGCTCGAGGTGTTGAAGCTGACACGCATACACTGACAGTTCTCGGAGATATTATTGATATCTTCGGAAACTGTCAAATAAACACGAACACTCCACAACTACCAGTGACCCTGGCACTAAGTTGGAAGATGCTTTCGTTCTGGACAGACCGCCTCACACACCTTTCAGCACACTTTCAACACGTGTCCCCCGTGACGTGCTTATGTCAATTAGACCAACGGAGTATACAGGATACAACAGACGGCGAACACACCTCGTGGTGAATATGGTCGTGATGGGAGGGATAACTTGCAGAGTAGTCTACAGTTATCCTTCTAGTTACAAAGATGCTGATGTAGCATTCAAATTGCTGCATCACAGTCTTATGCAGCCTAATCAGTTGTCACATATCGACCGGCTGGTTCAGAGGATCTGCACAGTTTGTTCTGGTGAAGGCACCTTGTTTCACAGGTTCTTCACTTGTCCAGCTTTGCAGAGTCTAATGGAACTGGTGCGCGATATGTGTCACTTGATCCACCCGAATTTCAGCATTACTAGGACATCGTTTCTATGGGGACCAAAGGTTTGTAGTCGGGTGAATTGTTTGATTGGCTTTGTATTGACACTGGCCAAATCTACAATTCACTTGTACTACATGAGAGCCGGAGATGGGAATCAGAACACTGACCCACAACACCACGCACAAGCACTTAAGCGCCACTTCGTTGACAGATTGAAGAGACGTTTACGTCTTGAATATCTGGCAACGAACGCAGACACATTCAACTGCACATGGCAGCCACTATCGTCAGTGCAGGACGGCGCTCTTGTCTTTCGCTGGTGATATCAGGCCACAGCATTTGCAACCCTAGTCCACGGGGCTTCTCCTCGCTTTGGAACCGTTGCAAGTGCTGTGGGAAGGATAAGCGCTCCGTTAGAGATGCTCAGCTGGAGGGATGATGAGGGCAGTTTGTAGAGGTCTATGATACTTCAGGCTGCCCTCGCGGGACTCTATAACGGTATCGCGCAAAATTTTCGTTCGTTCGGCTATTAAGTTTTTAATTCGGTTTCGGTCTCGGTGCTAAATTGCAAAATTTTTTGTTGAAATTCGCTCGTTTAGGTAAAGATATTTATTAGTTTATTTTGAAATTTTGGAACTTTTGGAACTGCCACTTACCCAATTGTCAAAATTGGGACTTTAAATTTTTTGTACAACTTTTAGATCCTTTTCAAAATTCTTGTTTCCGTTTATACAGTCTCTTTTGAGAATTTTGTTTTCTTGTTTGCTTTCATTTTGTTTGTGTCATTTTTCTTGTTTTTTAGTTTTTCTAATTGTTTTAATTGTTTAATTGTCCCTATTGACCTTTTATAACTTTTAGATTAGCTAGCGACTTTTTGTTTACATTTTGTAGAGCCTTTTACCACCCTATTTTTAAGGAATTTTTAAAAAGAGCCAATGAGCCAAATAATAAAGAGCTTATATAAATAAAAAAAAAAAATTATTGTTAAGCTAAGCATTTTTCTAATTGCATATAAACGGTGTTAATATATTAATAAATCAGTTGCTAATTATCAAAACGTTTAAATCAATCGCCTTGTTCACCCCCCACCAGAGGTAAGGGAACAAGAAAAAACAGACCAAATTGATCTCCTACCATATAAACACAGAATAACTCTGTAGGATTTTTTACCGGGTTAAACTTATATTTGTTCAAGAAGGAATTTTTTGGATTTTTTGGTATATAGCAAAAGCTGAAAAATATTTTATATTTGTTATTTCGTCACACAACCCATTATATTTTTGGTGACATGTTTCAAGTCTTGGTTTGACTCATCAACAGGTGCCAAATAGCGAAGATGAGTGACTTAAAAAACAAATGAAAAAATAGGAAATACGAAAAGAAATGAAAAAATGAAAAAAAAATTTGGAAAAATAGAAGAAAAAAAATGTATAAAAAAAATTAAAAAAAAACCAGAGTAATTCGAAACGAATCGAACCTGTATTCGCCCGCAATGGGCTGAGAAAGATAAATAAAGAGGAAGAAGAAGAAACGTTTAGTGTTAGCAGAAAACCTTCCACTCATCGATGCACTTGGGTTTCTGAATACTGTAGACGCTTGAAAGAGACCAAATTAATATCCTCTCATATCAACTCAGAATAAATTATGGGTGTGAATTATATGAGGCAAAAACACTTCTATAAAACACCAAGGAGGAAGATATAAAGACAGAAGTTACTCTATAAGATTTTTTACCGGGTTGAACTTATATTTGTTCAAGAGGAAATTTTTTTGGACTCTCCGGTATATAGCAAAAGCTGAAAAGTGTTTGTAATTTGATATTTCAACACACAACCCATTATATTTTTGGTGACAAGCTTCAAGTCTTGGTTTGACTCATCAACGGGTGCCAAATAGCGAAGTTGAGTGACTTGAAAAACAAATTAAAAAATAGAACAAAGAAAGGAAATTAAAAAATTAAAAAAAAATTGGAAAAAATTAAAAAAAAACAGATTCATTCGAAACTAATCAAACCTGTATTAACCCGCAGTGGGCTGAGAAAGGAAAATAAATAGGAAGAAACAGAAACTTTAAGTGATGGCAAAAAACATTCCACTCATCGGTGCACTTGGGTTTCTTCCTACTGCAGACGCTTGAAACAGACCAAATTGATCTCCTCTCATATAAAATCAGAATAAATTCTGCGTGAGAATTATATCAGGCAAAAAAACTCCTATATTATACCAAGGAGGAAGAAATAAAGACAGAAATTACTCTGTAGGATTTTTTACCCGGTTAAATTTATATTTGTTCAAGAAGGAATTTTTTTTGGATTCTCCGGTATGTAGTATAAATTGAAAATGTTTGTCATTTGTTATTTCATCACACAACCCATTACATTTTTGGTGACAAGTTTCAAGTCATGTTTTTACTCATCAACAGGTCCCAAAAGCGAAGCTGAGTGACTTCAAAAACAAATGAAAAAATAGAACAAGAAAAAGAATTGAAAAATGAAAAAAATTTGGAAAAATAGAAAAAAAAAATTAAAAAAAAAAACCAGATTCATTCGGAACGAATCGAATCTGTATTTGACCGCAGTGGACTGAAAATGATAAATAAAAAGGAAGAAAATGAAGCGCTTCATGTAAGCAGAAAAACTTACACTCATCGGTGAAGCTGGTGTCGGCAGTCAGCCCATACGGGTATACTTAATTGGAAGAAAATTCGAAGCATTAGAAGAAGTTCGAGAGGAAGCTCTCTACTTCGAAAAAGATTAGGAAAGACTTCAGGCCATGGCACCAAGGGCCTGGAAAAAAGCACTGGAACATGCCATGGAAACACCACAGGAGAGTTGGAAGACCGGAAACTTTAGTGAGGTCAGGCAGAAACAAACTCCAAAGCCTTTCCAAGCAGTACGGAGACCGGCAAGAAATTGGGAAACTCCAATCAGAGCAACACAGCGCCCTAGAGCGGTCAACTGCTTCAAATGCGGACAGCCGGGACACTTTTCTAAAGAATACCAGTGGAGAAAGCAGCCTCCTTACTGCACTAAATGCCGAAACTATGGGCATGAGGCGCCAAGTTGCAGGAATCAGCAAGTCAGATTCGCAGATACAGTGGTGGACAATTCTACGGAATGCACTCAGAGAAGAGAGGTTCTCTATTGCCAGTTCTGTAAGACCAGTGACCATTACACGGATATCTGTGTAAGAAAGTACTTGGCAGAACATAGAAGCCACCCGCAAGAAGGAAACGAGAGGCGGCAGCTGGGGACTCTTTCCGCAGCTGGCTTCAATTAAGAGAATCGGAGTATACCCAGTCGACCATAGATAAGAATAGTGCAGTAGAATTAGGGTTATTAAACAATTGTATAATCACAGTCGACGCAGACATAGGACCAGAAGGTAAATTAGTATTAGTAGCAGATACGGGATGTTCATGCAATATAATTAAGGTAAATCAAATAAAAGGAAGTACGCCCATATAAACCCAAGAAACAATCACTATAGGAGGATTGTTTGGTACACAGAGAAAATCGTTAGGAACCTGTCAAGCAATACTAGGCTTTGGTCTCAGCCAACAGACTTGTGTATTTCATGCAATACACGATACCGAATCTATACCAGCAGATGGAATATTATGCATGGAGTTGCTTAAAAACAGAGCCGTTGTTGATTGTGTTGGTCTTACACTGTCAATTCAAAGCGTAGAAGGAAACAGGGGAGTAAGGCCACTTTTTGAAAACATAACAGGGAAAGAAAATGTTGATATTCTTACGTTAGATAGATGTTCCTCTAGTCGATCTAGTACAGAGAAGCCGCAGAAGATTTCATCAGAAGCTGGAAGGCTACGAATTCAAGAAAAAGTCACAGGGCTAAAAGATATTGTACTCAAGGCAAGTGCCGCTTCAGATAGCATAGAGAAATACTTGAAATATGTGAGCAACAGAGATGAAACAGTGAATATACAACTGGAAGGTAAACGGATAACACCGAAGGAGCGGAAAATAGCTCCTGCGACGGACGAGCTGGATCTTAGGCAAAGCAGAGAAATACCTTAACCGCGACTCTTCGCACAGGAGCGCAGCAAAGGGATTTTCGTCCTGCAGTAAAAAAGTCTATAGCGTGGCCCAAAGAAATGTGGGGTGAAGGGCAGGTAAGGGTAGCGGTTGAAAGGAAGAACGGACTAGGACATCCTCGCACGGAAGTCCATCTACATAGCCCCGAAACTGAGCCCCCTGCCTCTTTTCTCAAATTTCAGGACACGAAAAGACCAATACGCTTGGAGCCAAGAAGCGAGCAGCTGATAAGAATTCAAGTCTCGAGCGATTCTGAACTGGTATTTATGGCAGAAGAGATATGCCCCGGGGTTTATTGTGGGAATACCTTGATTAGGCCCAGTAACGGACAAGCCTTTGTAGGAATTGTCAATGCTAGGACTGAGGCAATCGAAATAAAAAATTTTAAGCCTAAGTTGGAACGCTTAAATAAGTATTTGGTAAGACCATTAAGAAATCCCGAGGGTAGAACGAAAATCACTCAGCAATGGCTTCAAGTATTGAAGAAATCTCTGGAGTTGGGGGATGAGCTGAATTCGGAAGAGAGGGAAGCAGTAATGCAAATCTGTTACGAATACAGCGATATCTTTCACTTACCTGGGGATAAACTAACGTACACTCCGACGAAAATGTTCAAACTTCCCTTGATGGCCGACACCGGGCCCATAAATAAAAAGCAATATAGAATGCCTGAAGCCCACAGAGAGGAATGTCAGGAGCAGCTTAAAAAGTTGTTGGAGGATGACATAATCGAACATAGTAACAGCCCGTTCAATTTTCCAGTCTTATTAATACCGAAAAAGGGAACTGATGAAGCAGGTAAGCGAAAGTATAGATTGTGTGTGGACTTTCGCGAACTCAACAAAGTCTGTATTCCTTTTTATTATCCACTACCACGGATTGAGGACATTCTGGATAGATTAGGTCATTCTAGGTATTTTACTACCTTAGATCTTGCAAATGGTTATTACCAGGTGTTGGTGGATCCGGCAGATCATGAAAAGACAGCTTTTAGCACAAACTTCAGTCACTTCCACTACAAGAGATTGCCATTCGGATTGAAAACGGCACCTTCATTCTTTCAATCTTTATTAAATGGGTTATTAACAGGTCTTCAGGGGATTAAGTGCTTTGTCTACCTTGATGAAGTAGTGATTTTTGCGAAAATCTGGATGAACATAACGGAAAGTTACGAGAAGTATTTCAGAGATTTAGGGAACATAACTTAAAACTACAACCTACTAAATGTCAATTCCTGAAAAAGGAGGTAGTATACCTCGGGCATGTTTGTTCGGAGAAAGGTGTACAACCTGACAAACGGTTTTCCCAATTTTTCAAAAATTCTGGCTCCAATTAATAACCTTTTGAGGAAAAAGGTGAAGTTCAATTGGGAATCAGAATGCGAGAACTCCTTTAAGGTCATTAAAGAAGCTCTCACTTCGCCGCCAGTATTAATTTATCCAGATTTTAATAAGGAGTTCACTCTCATCACGGATGCGAGCGGAGAATCTCTAGAAGCAGTCCTAGAACAAGATGGTAGGCCAGTTAGTTATGCCAGTCGCACTCTGAACCAAGCTGAGAAAAACTATTCTACCACGGAACGGGACTTGTTAGCCATTGTATGGGCTGTACGCAATTATAAATGCTACTTACTGGGAAGACATTTTAAAATCATAACTGATCATCAGCCTCTCCGAGGGGTTTTTAAGGTGAAGGACACCACATCTCGCATGGTGAGGTTTCACCAAAAGCTTTCGGAGGTTGATTTTGAAATTGTCTACAAGAAAGGTAGGGAAAATGGCAATGCGGATGCTTTTAGTAGAATTCCCAGAGACATAGAGCAAACGGAGGAAATGTGTGGTAAGGAATATCCATGTTGTGCAGTTACTCGAGCACAGGCTAAGAAAGATACCAATGACGGAAAGAGGAAACAAGACTCTACGCCGGAACCCGAAGATGAATGGGAAACAATAGAGGAGACTAAGAATTAGGAAGTAAGGCTACAAAAAAGCTCAAAGCCACAAAAGGTCACTGACCCAAAAGATGTCGAGGCAATTCTGAAAGATTTTTATGACTCGCGATTAGGAGGGCACTTTGGGCGAAATAAAACCTTGGAAAGAATAAAAAGGTTCTATCGTTGGAAGGGCATGAAGAAAGACATCGCCAAATATGTCGGGTGTTGCGCGAAATGCCAGAGAAATAAACACTCCAGGGCGATTAAAATGCCGTTAGTAGTAACAGAAATTTCAGAAAAACCATTCGACAAGGTATACGTAGACTTAGTAGGGCCGTTGCCTACTAGTCATAATGGTAACAAGTATATTCTGTCCATGATGGATGATCTGACTAGATTTGTTGACTTTGTGGCCATACCAGACCAAGAAGCGAACGCCGTAGCACAGGTTTTGTTCGAGCAAATCCTTAGCCGTTACACATTACCCAAGCAATTAGTAACTGATCAAGGAGCCAACTTTACAGGCGAAGTTTTAAAGGCTCTTTGCAAAATGCTTAAGATAAAGAAACTGCAAACCACCGCCTATCACCCACAGTCCAATGCGGTAGAGCGGCAACATTCTACGTTAGCTAACTACTTGAGAAGTTTTGTAGACCGGGAACCCCAGAGCTGGGATAACTTTTTGAAGACAGCAGCTCATGCCTATAATAACACGGTACATGCTGGTACAAAGCTAACACCCATGGAAACTCTTTTCGGATTTGTATCAGAAATCCCTAGTAACTTCGCTGTAAGTAAGTAAACCTGAACCCGTGTACAACACTGATAAGTATCATTCGGTGTTGCGTTTCAAGTTACAAAAAGCGTTTGAACTGGCTAGGGAAAACTTACTCAAAAGCAAGCTTTCTGCGAAAAGGTATATGATAAGACAGCCAGGAAAGAAGCCATACATGTGGGGGATAAAGTTCTGGTGAAAGATTTAGCTCGAGTGGGGAAGTTATCTTCAATTTTCAAAGTCCCTTACGAAGTAATTTACATTCATTGTCCTGAGAACGTTACTATCCTTCAAGGAAAAAAGCTCAAGAGGATTCACACGAATCGATTGAGGAAATATAATGAATAGTTTCAGCATAAAATTGGATCATTTCAGAAAGACGGAAGCCTAAAAGGAGTGCAGCACGAGGCAATAATTTTGAAATTGGCGGAATTGGATTAATTAATTTATTTAATTTTTTTACCCTTTTCTTCCTCTTAGTTTGTTTCTTTTATTACAGAATATAAACACGTACAAGACCAACACGGATTCATAAAGAATATTACACTACGAAGGGCGAGAAGATAAGATGATAAGCCAGTCGATCTAAAGGAATAGTAAGTATAGTAAAAAAAAAATATATAAGAAAGGTTGAGAAGGAATAAAAATTAAAATTAAAAGGAAGTAAAAAAAAAAGAGAGAAAGAGATAAAGACAATTTAAATAAGAAATTTAAAAAAATAATAATAGATTTACAGGAGCAATTTGCAAAAGAAGTAAGACATTTAAAAGAGAAGTCAAAAAACCAAGATTTAAACAGAAAGATTTAAAATTTAAAGTATATAGATATAGAAAAAATAAGAACAAGGGTTGCCATAGATTAGCATAGGGATTAGTTATCAAGATGAAAGCAGTTATAATGGTATTATTTGCACTCGTCACCATGCTGGAGGCAGAGAAAACAAGCTATAATATTCAACCGATACCCCATACAGGAGTGTTGTTTGAGCATCTTGGAAAAGTCAACTTCTACAATAAGCACTGGACGATCCTGTCCAAGGTGGAAATGCCGGATTTAACAGGGGACATGGAATTTGTAAATAATTGCACTAACCTAATTACGCAGTTATGTTTGGAGGTGACACACGACGGAATAGTTGCAGCTCAGATTAGAAATGAGCGAAGTAATTACACTAATGACTCTTCATCTACGAGAAATCAGTGAGATGCAGGAAAATATAATCAGTATGCTGGTCGCTCTGAGTGTCGGAAAGCTACATCCATTGATTATTTACGCTCGGGAAATGAGTGAAATAATGAGGAACGCCACTCGTCAATTGGATTTAGATGAGAAATTCCAGAACTTCCAGTTGTTGACGCAGATTGATATTGATCCGGAATGAAGTTCCACAGCCACAAAGAGTTGCGTTAGATATGCACAAGATATATACAATTCCTGTTACAATAGACGACGCCGGGTATCACATATATGATCTGGATGCCGAATTTGTAGCCACAGTTGGGCCCGACCTTCACAGCAATTGGAGAAAATTACGTATTAAACCTTTTCCGAAGCTTCAATGTGAACTCGAGAGCATGTAAAGATCGAGTTATACCGAAATGGAACAGTCTAGTTCGAATGATGACGAGGAACCATTGGCTATTTGTGGTATCCGAAAAAACAAAATTAGAGGTGAACTGCCAAAATTTACCAACTATAATTGGAGAACTATCATCTACAGGGGTGTTACAATACTGACATTTACAGATTGGAGCCCTACGGATAGCTGCAGAAGACGACAGCCAGAAAAATATCTCAATTTGGCAGCCGAATCGTTTGGAGTTGCCAGCCTGGAATGACGTAGACTTAGCTAAATCAAATAAGCAAAAAGCGGAAATTATAGAGAGTAAAGAGACTGGGATAAGACTGTTGACAGCCAAGAACTGCAACCAAGCATGGAAAGACAATGAGGCCGATATAAAGCGAGTACAGGAAGCCATTAAGAACGAAGAGACTAGCAGACAATTTATTCCACATCACGTCCACCTAGCAGCTATATCAGCTACCGGGTGTTTATGCATCTTTACCTTAGCAGTACTAGCAGGAGTAGTGTGCCATCTAAAGCGACAAAAAAGTGAACAGACTCGAACGATCATCAGCAAACCATTTACGGGGCCGATCCAATCGAGGGTATCCAAGCAAGCAGAATCCAGTATAGAAGTCATCATTCCAACAACAGCAAACCTGCCAACAGCAAATTTACCTATCGTCGTCGGGAAACAGCTGGTACAATTAGAATAGTAGAGTAATTATTGTATTGTAATAATACAATTAGGGAAATTTTGGGCACCCACATAAATTAGAATGTTAAGGCTAAGGTTGTAAAAAGTATTAAAATTATTGAAGTTTTTTCTCTTAAAATGGTAATAAGATAAAAATGAAAGGAAAACAAAAAGTATTATTAGAGAAAAGATTATTGGCGTCGGAATTATTAGAAATTAGAGTACTTATTTAAGATATATCAAGCTTATAGTTTATTGTAACAGAAAATAGGTAGAATAGATCAAAATGTAGAAATACTTTTTTTTTATTTTGTGAGATGTTTGAAGAAGTTATATTGTAAAAAACAAAACAAAAAAGCAAATGTTAAAATAAGAGGAACGTAAAAAAAAACTAAGAAAACAAATCTAAGAAATACAGGAAAGAAAAAATGTTAAATAAATTAAAGAAATATAGAAATAAAGTTGAATGTGAGAAGCAATAAAAGAAAGTAAAATGTGGAAAAATAAAAACATAGAATACAGAAAGCAAAAAAAAGTGTAATGTGAAAAGAACATAGGAAAGAATATTAAGGAAGAAATAAATGGTGAAAGAGAAATTAAATATTAAAAAGAGAAATGTGAAATGATGTAAAATCAAACAATGTTAGAAAAAGGAAATAAGAAAATTTCGAAAGATGTAAAAATGTAATGTACAGAAATGTAATGAAATAATGTAAAGAATCTGAACCGAACGAAGATGAGATATTTTCAGTTTATTTAATTGATTGCATTCTCCAGATCTAGTTCCCTGCGGAAACTAGTTTTTCCAAGGGGGAGGGATGTTATGGCCCAATATGAGGAAGATTCTTCATGCAGCCAAGGGCGCATTTTAGAGAAATAATTAGCAATTGCTAAACAGTAACCTCGCATGGTACTGTTCTGCAACTGCCGGTTATTTCGCTGATTAGCTCAACAGCTGGCTACGATGAGCGCTTAGTGGAGCAATCGACGATTACGATAACAATTAACCTCGCATGGTAATTGTTATGTAAAGCGATTGTTTACTACTAAGCGACTCAGGTGCTGCAATCGGTAGAACAAACGACAAGGTTGTTGTCGTTTGTTTACATCCGCGTTGTGAGCAAAGAAAGTACTTCCGAATATCGGGGCATAAAAGACCAATGACTGGTTTGGCGAGTGCCGTTCAGTGTTCAGTCGCGTTTTATCTTTTTGGTTTTAAGGTGTCAAGTTCCATTCAGTTCGGTTCGGGTTAGCTTTGTTCAATATATTAGGATAGGTCAGTTTTGAGTAAAATAAAGAAGTACATATGTTAAAGTAATCTGAGCGTGTTTTAATTAAAGACTTTTAGTGAATGTGATTAATGATTCGATTTTCCGCTATTTCATTGCATTGGGACACGACACCACCATCCCGTCGCTTGAAATTGCGGCGCGCGTACACATATAATGCATTTTCGCAGAGCGCATATCTTATCGCGAGAAGCTTTTTTCCATGATATGTATGTACGTATGTACATATATATTATATTTTTTTCGACAAATCCTACTGAATTTTGTAACGGGCCTATTATGGCTATCTCGAGAAAATCAGAAACAACCTCAAATTATTATGAGCAATAACAAAAAGGGGCTGTAGTATACACATGTAATACATGTAATAATAATACCTAAAAATAATCATGCAAAAAGAAAAGCGCATCTCGCTAATAAAAGATAATTAATCACCTTGTAACATTATATGCACGTATATACAAACGTACATACATAGCATGAATAATAATAATGCACAATGCTTAATGGCATGATATGAGCACATCATTGTACGCACATACATTATTGTGCAAGCGTCATATCATGCTAGTAAACAAGTATATCTCATATTGCAAAACAAAAATTAACAGAAATACAATTTACTTCCAATTTATCAAAAGAAATTACAATCTTAAGAATCAGAAATTTGATAACATTTACAAGTAAGTCAAGTAGGTGACAAAAATGTGTGTCGTAACAATTGATGTGAACTATTATTGTAAAAGGTCATTCAATAAGTAAGAAAGCAATGAATTTGCTTATTAGACAATTCATTTCTGAAATTGCCATTTCTTGCTTATGGAATGATTTTCCATAAGAACCTATGTAAACAAATTATATAAAAGACGAAGAAAAGAATAAAGAACTCAGACTTGATTATCTACTGCATTGGAGTATATTCATTTCTCACAATTCGGCTTAAAAGCCTATTGATCATAAAGCGGCAATCTTCAGCCTGATCAACCGACCTAAGCAAAGGCAATAAAGCGGCATATAGCCTTACCTTGCTTACCTTTAAAGCTTAAAGACTATAAAGCGGCAAATTAAGCCTAGACTTGAGCTTGAACATACAATTGAGAAACAATAAGAATCGTTACCACGAAGACCGAGATTGATGAGTAAAATATTACCTAGCGACCGTTAATAAAATACAAAATAAAAATATTACATGGCGACCGTGACATATGAGCGTACAAGTATGGCCAAATACAAAGAGAAGAAATCTATCGAGGAGAATTTATGAAGAAAAAGCTGAAAGCAAGAAAGCAGGAGAACAACCTATAGTTCCATACAACGAATATTACAAGAAGAAACTTAATTGCTACAAAAAGTTAGAATGGGAAAAACGCAGTTAAAACAGGCGGACAATAACGGGGAAATTGTCAACAACATCAACATAGAAGACACAGTAAATATAGAAAATAATCAAATATTAACATTAATGTTAATAATATTATTACTTAAACTAATTCAATTTCTTTACTTTCTTTACAAAGAGCATAAGAAGGGTTTAAAGAAACGATATTCGAATACTGTAGTAAAAGTTTAAATTTTTTTTTTTATTATAATTATTAATTGTTCAAAGTACTTACGAATACGTTGTATAACTTAAACAAATATTCAATGAAATTATATTTTAAATAGATTTTTTTATAGAGGATTTGATTAATAAATTATGATATCTACTTAACATTATTTAAAGTGTAGAGTAAAAATATATAAATACAAAAAAAAATTTATGAATATATAAAGAAAATATAAACCATGTGTTACGATGTATTTTAAATTTTGATGGAAGATTGCGAGAAATTAATCAAGAAAGTAGAAAAACTAAACCAAACTTTCACTAAAAACCCCCAAAGAAAATTTTCGGCTCAAAATCTCCTAAACAAGTCTACTAGATTAAAGGAAATTCATAAGGAATTCGAGTCTATAGCAAATCGATTAAAAGTACAATATTCGAGTAAAGATTTAGAGACTTCAATACAAAGATTCAATGGTATATACCTGAAAGCAAAACATTATATAAATTTGAAAATTGAGGAAAGCTACAACGAGACATGATTAGACTACGATTCAGATTCTAGTTGTGAACCTACAGAAGACAACTATAGAATAAAAATGGCTGCATTTGATATAGTGACAGCATTAAAAATAATCCCAGAATTTGCTGGAGAATACAAGGAATTAGATAACTTCCTAACAATCATAGAATTATATGATAAAACATTAAAAGATGAATCCAAGAAAGAGTTAATAAATTTCGTTTGGAACGCAAGAATGTCCCACAAAGCAAAGAATAGAATTGTCACAGCGGCAACACCAATATCAGTGAAAGAGTTAAGGACAACACTGAAAGCAAGTTTTAAATCAGGTAACACACCACAAAAAATTTATTCACAACTCGCAGAACTAAAGCAGAGAAATTCAGGAATCAAAGTTTTTACGGACAAAGTGTTAAATCTAATAAATGGCTTGAATAACCTACAAATTCAAGAAGTGGGTGAAGTTAATAGAGAAACGGTAACCAAATTAAATGATAAACTGGCCCTTAATATTTTTCAAAATGGTTTAAATGAAAATCTCAAACCAACAATTTTTGCAGCGCAATGCACAAAATTCTCTGAAGCAGCTGCACTAGCTTCACAAATTGAGAAACCTCTAGAACCACAGATATATTCATATAATAAACAATTTCAAAGCAAGCAAAGATTGTTTAATAGAAGTTATAGATCATTTCCAAACAATAGTAACTATAAAAATTTTACACAGAATAGATACAATCAAAGTAACAGTGAACAAACACAAAGAAAATTTTCAAATAACAGAAACTATATAATACACAAAGAAATAATTCAAATTTTAACACCAATAAAAATTTTCAAAAACACAGTAACTACACACGCTCGAACAACAACAATATAAACCACTCACAACACAATAGGCAACGTACAGTAAATTTTATCCAAGACACAGCAAACAACAGCAGCCCAGGTACTACATCAGAATAAAAAAAACATATAAATACGCGAATTCTTCAACTAAACAATAATGTAACAAATTTTGTAACATTAAAAGACAAATTGACTGGTAAAAACATTAATTTTCTAATTGATACAGGTGCAGACATATCTATCTGCAAATTAAATAATTTAAATGATTATTATTTAGATGAAGATGAAACGTGCAAAATTACAGGCATAACAAACATTGAAACATTATCTTTTGGAACAACAGTCATGAAACTAATGAATGAAAACTTTAATCTGAGTCACAAATTTCACATGGTAGACAATAACTTACCATTATTGACTCATGGTATAATTGGCAGAGATTTTTTAATGAAATACGTATGCAAAATTGATTATGAGACATTTACACTCGCCATACATACGCAGAATGAAGAAATAGTAATACCGATAAGAAGCAATTTTAACAACTATATCACTATTCCTCCAAGATGCGAAGTAATAAAGGCAGTACATCTGAAAATCAAGGAAGACAGTGTAATTTATAACCAAGAAATTTGCAAAGGAGTATTCATTGGCAATACAATAGTCCCAGCTCAAGGCATCGCCCACATAAAGATCTTAAATACGACACATTTGAAAGTTAATTTAGAAAATTTCACGCCTGAAATTCAACCATTAAAAAACTACTATGTATTAAATCCGATTAATACAACATTTAAAGATTCTAGCAACAGATTTGCAAAATTAAAAAACGAATTAAAAATAGAAGGTCTAGATACAGAAGCTAAAAATTCAATACTACACTTGTGTGAAAAATACCAAGGTATATTTCATTTGCCTAATGAAAAATTAACAGCAAATAACTTTTACAAACAAGATATAGCTTGCATTGAAAATAGTCCGGTTTATGTCAAAAATTACCGTTTACCGCATTCACAGTTACAAGAAATAAATGATCAAGTTCAAGATATGCTTAAGGATAATATAATAGAAAAGTCAACTAGTCCATATAATTCACCTTTATTGATAGTACCAAAAAAAAGTACGGATGATACCAAAAAATGGAGACTTGTAGTCGATTTTAGACAGCTCAACAAAAAAATTGTTGATGATAAATTCCCATTAACTAGACTTGAAGATGTCTTAGACCACCTAGGTCGAGCGAAATATTTCTCAACTCTAGACATGACAAGTTCATTTCACCAAATTGAAATCAATCCAAATTCAAGACATTTAACAGCGTTCTCGACAAATCGAGGACACTTTCACTTTAAACGTTTGCCATTCGGCTTGAAGATTTCAACAAACAGCTTCCAAAGAATGTTATCTATAGCACTCAGTGGTCTAGAATCTAATGCTTTTATATATGTTGATGACATTATTGTTTTTGGATGTAGTCTTCAACATCATAACAAAAATCTCGAAAAAATTTTTCAAAGACTTCAAAAATATAATCTAAAACTTAATCCCAGTAAATGCAATTTTCTAAAAAGAGAAGTAATATACCTCGGTCATCAAATAACAGCAAAAGGTATAAAAACTGATCCTAATAAGCATCACACTATTCAAAATTACCCTATTCCTAAAAATGCTGACGAAGTCAGAAGATTCATCGCATTTTGCAATTATTATAGACGCTTTATACCAAATTTCGCAAACATAGCAAAACCTCTGAATTCCCTTCTTAAAAAGAACAAACTTTTTGAGTGGTCAGAAGAATGTAACAACTCATTCGAAAATCTTAAAAACAAATTAATCAATCCACCAATTCCCAAATATCCTGATTTTGAACAACCGTTCATCTTAACCACTGACGCCTCAGATCAAGCCTTAGGCGCGGTTCTTTCTCAAGGAACAATTGGCGAAGATAGACCAATTTGCTATGCGAGTCGAACTCTCAACAAACACGAAGTAAACAAAGCAATAATTGAAAAAGAACTTTTAGGAATCCACTGGGGAATAAATCATTTCAGACCATACTTATACGGTAGAAAATTTATGGTAGTAACTGATCACAGACCTTTGGTTAGCTTATTCACTCACAAGAATCCATCATCCAAATTAACCAGAATCAGACTTGATCTAATGGATTACGACTTTGACATCATATATAAACAAGGTAGAATGAATACAAATGCAGATGCTCTATCTCGAATAAAATTAAATTCAAACCTTTTAAAAGGAATGATCCCAAAAAATATAAATGTAATCACGAGAGGAATGCTAAAGAAAGCAAAAGAAATTAACCCTGAAGAGAATACAGAGATATCCAATGATAGGTTTGCCCAACTTTATACATGGGATTGTACGTCTATCTCAGATGTTACAAATGTAAAAAAAATTAAATTTCATATAAATGAAAGTAATGAAAATATGCGCTCAAACAAATTGCCAAAAATAATAATAAAAGAAGATGAAGTATCGATACAGTGCAGCGATAATCTAGGGACAAATTTAGATTTAGTCCTGGAGAAACTGTTACTCAAGATGAAGAAGAATAAAATATATGAGCTAGCAATATCTAGTGATGATAGAATATTTAAATATATAGATTCAAACAGATTTAAGAAAAAGTTCAATGAACTGCAGTACAAAAATATTTCCAATAATATGGCAATACCACTAAGATTATTATTATATATCTCTCCAAAAAGATTAACGGATCCGAAAGAAATAAAAGAGATTATTGAACAACACCATTCCTCACCGTATGGAGGACATGCTGGAATAAAAAGATGCATTGCAAAGATAAAACAACAATTCATTTGGAAAAATATGAGAAAAACAATAAAAGAATATGTGAAAAACTGTGATACTTGCGCTCGAAATAAAATAATAAAACATACCAAAGAACCATTTGTAATCACAAATACGCCAAACAGTAGTTTCGAGACTATTTCAATAGATACAGTAGGACCATTAAGAATATTTAGTGGTTACAGATACATATTAACAGTTCAGTGTGAACTCACAAAATTCGTTGAAGCGATTCCAATTGAAACCAAAAAAGCAGAAATAGTAGCACGAGCACTAGTAGAAAAATTCATACTAATGTACGGATGCTTCAAAACGATTAAAACTGATAAAGGTACAGAATTTTGTAATGAATTATTTAAGAGTATATGCAAAATATTTAATATGAACCACATAACTTCAACACCTTATCATCATGAAACACTTGGATCTCTAGAAAGAAACCGCAGAGTATTAAATGAATATCTCTTGTCTTTCACTGAGAATGATAATTGGGATATGTGGATACCATACTATATATTTTACTATAATACCACACCGCACACACATACAAACTACACACCATTTGAATTGGTCTATGGAAAAATAACAACCTTACCAGCAGAAACAATAAATAATGAACAAATGATCTATGACATGATAATTATGCTAATGAATTAAAACACAGATTACAAAGAACTCATGATAGAGCAAAAGAATCACTGAACGTATCAAAAATAAAAAGAAAATATCAACAGAAGAGAAATATAGAACCCTCAAATTTCAAAGTAAATGATTATGTTTACTTAAGAAAAGGAACTAGAAAAAAATCAGAAAGTCAATACGAAGGTCCATTTAAAACAGTAGACCAAAACGGAGTAAATTCCACAATAAAAATCGGAAATAACCTTAAAAACATACACAATAATAGACTGAAATTATGCAGACATAATGTAGATGATAACTATTGTACACAAATGTAAAATCCTAACTTAACTATACAGACATAATAGCCAATATACATAAATGTAAAATCCTAATTTAAATATAAACACTGTACATAATAGATAGCATTTAGAAGTTAGTAATACCTGTACAAAATGCATAGGATATGGTAGAATATGTAGCATAATGAAAATACGTAAATAAATAAGATAAGTAATTGGTTAGGTACACAAAAAAAAAAAAAAAAATCATCGTATAAGTCAAATTTATTTTTTTCCTATTAGGGGTAGAGGTGTAGTATACACATGTAATACATGTAATAATAATATCTAAAAATAATCATGCAAAAAGAAAAGCGCATCTCGCTAATAAAAGATAATTAATCACCTTGTAACATTATATGCACGTATATACAAACGTACATACATAGCATGAATAATAATAATGCACAATGCTTAATGGCATGATATGAGCACATCATTGTACGCACATGCATTATTGTGCAAGCGTCATATCATGCTAGTAAACAAGTATATCTCATATTGCAAAACAAAAATTAACAGAAATACAATTTACTTCCAATTTATCAAAAGAAATTACAATCTTAAGAATCAGCAATTTGATACCATTTACCAGTAAGTCAAGTAGATGACAAAAATGTGTGTCGTAACAATTGATGTGAATTATTATTGTAAAAGGTCATTCAATAAGTAAGAAAGCAATGAATTTGCTTATTAGACAATTCATTTCTGAAATTGCCATTTCTTGCATATGGAATGATTTTCCACAAGAACCTATGTAAACCAATTATATAAAAGACGAAGAAAAGAATAAAGAACTCAGACTTGATTATCTACTGCATTGGAGTATATTCATTTCTCACAATTCGGCTTAAAAGCCTATTGATCATAAAGCGGCAATTTTCAGCCTGATCAACCGACCTAAGCAAAGGCAATAAAGCGGCATATAGCCTTGCCTTGCTTACCTTTAAAGCTTAAAGACTATAAAGCGGCAAATTAAGCCTAGACTTGAGCTTGAACATACAATTGAGAAACAATAAGAATCGTTACCACGAAGACCGATATTGATGAGTAAAATATTACATAGCGACCGTTAAAAAAATACAAAATAAAAATATTACAGGGCCTACTTTTCCCATCTCATCAAGAAAAAAATACATAAGATCCCCACTGCTCTATTTACAAGCGATTTCAATTCCATATAGAAAGTCAATTGATCTTACTGCTGCTCTCCTTTATTATCATACCATCATATCCATCAATATCGACCTGCGTCCAAGAATCGATTCATCGATGCACAATTGTGAATAAATTCGATCTTCCTGCAAGGAATGATCAAACTTACCCGGGGGTTACACCTGCAAGTACAGCTTGCATGCAACTTGCACTGCCATACTTCTTGCACGTGTAACCTCTACTGCCATGCTGGCAGTACAGCTTTCAGCGAACTTGCATGATGAAAAACCATGGCAGCTGGGAGATAGTAATTTGACATTTATACAGTTTTCAAAATGGCGGAAAAGAAATGCTTGAGAGAATTTGATAAATTTATTCTGGGAAAATGAGATTTTCTGGGATCATTTGCATTACATCATTTACCAACACCTTCCTCTTAATTTTTTCTTGGGTTTTTATCATTCTGCTAATCCATTTATTGCTATAATTTTCCAATATATGCAAGACTTTACGTCTCGATGCCATTTTTTAAATGAACTTGCATGCAAGCTGATAAGACACCAACCGAGCTGCCTTCTGCTGTCAAGTTTAAAATCGCGTTGGAAGGGAGGCTTGCATGCAAGCTGTACTTGCAGGTGTAACCTCCGGGTTAGCTGTCAAACAGCACCAACATAACAAGATTGTCCGCCTCTAAACATCTATGTGCATCAGAACATTGTATCATCAAATACAATCATCGGTGCAGACAATATTCTGGAATGTTCACCGCCCCTACCTTCGAGAGAACAATGGTTCGCTTTCGGCAGTGGAAACTCTAAATTTCGGTGGCATTCGTCATTTTTTAGTGTCCGCTGAAATAAGAACAGAATAATTATTTGGTGTACCCACATTGTGTGTGCGAGTCGATTAAACTCAGGTAAATTCTGATAACTTACAAAAAATTATTAATTGCACGTAATTTTCTCAGTGAAGCCAGTGAGTTATCTTTTTTTGTGCTTATTCTACACATAATTACCTACTGTTTGTCATATTGACTTTTTTTTTAGTTGCTTAGTTTTTTTTTTAATCGGCGAAACAAAGTCGTATGTTTCTATAAATATCGCTATGTAAATTCAAATGTCCGCCATTTTGTAAAAAATCGATATTTTATAAATCGCATATGACAATGACTAGATTATGCTGTCCGGTTTAATAATCTTTTTATTTTTTTTTATTTGGATGATTACAGATGAAGCAGGATTGCGTACCGCGGAGGGCCTTTTTTTTGCTGTACTTTACGGACCAGATAATTACTCGGCGAATATTTGATATTTTTCAATAAAAAAATTGTGATGTATTCCTATAAATGCGTTTTATCATTTAAAAAAGAATTGGTTTGAATACAGCTATAGATTACCTTAAAAAAAAATCCAGAAAAATGACTTTTCCGCGCGAATTGGCGCGTTTTCCCCCTTAAAATGGAAGATCTATTGCGATCAATTACGAACCTTGAAGGAAATCAGAGTACCAAGATGCTTGATTCCAAGTAAATCAAATAATCATACAAAGGTACAAATACATTGCTTTGGTGATGCTTCAGAGAAAGGATATTGTTAAGTACCTTTTTGTGGGATTGATGAGCTTACGATAATCCTAAAGACGTTTGTCTGTTTTTTTAAACTCTCTTCTTTTTATTTTGCACTTCCAAACCTTTTACAATTTTTTTTTTCAATTAGTTATTCGTTTTCACTTATTCCGAAAAATTTAATGGAATTCATAAACTTACACTTTTTAATACTACAAATTTTCTACTGCTTTTATCATCGCGCAAACGTCTGTCTTTATAATGCTATTTTTCGAGTATTTTTATTGAATTCACAAACTTCCTTTTTTATACTGCTAATTTTCTTCTGCTTTAATTATCGCGTCAACTTCTTTGTTTATAATCCTATTTTTTTTTTAACTTTCTTTCCGCCGACACTACTAAGCGTAAGTATTTAGCCCAGCTCTACTTTTCGTTTTCCAAAGTGAATTGAACCGAGACCGACCCGTCTTCAAGTTAAAAATTAACTCTCGAACCGCCGTTATTTACGATAAAAACACAACTCGGCTCTTGATCACTTTCATCGCGATCAAGAGCCCTCCTTCAGGGTAGAAAATGCATAGTTTGCATTTCTACCCAGAGAAAATTTTTCATTTCTTCTGGACTTGATTAAACAAACGCAAAATATTTTTCGATGGACGGTTGCTTGAAAAAATGTAATATGATGTTATTTAAACATCAGCCACCATCCCTTCGCTTGAAATTGCGGCGCGCGTACACATATAATGCATTTTTGCGGCGCGCATATCTTATCTCGAGAAGTATTTTCCATGATATGTATGTACATACATATTATATTTTTCTCGACAAATCGTACTGAAGGATGTAACTGGCCTGTTATGGTGATCTCAAGAAAATCAGAAACAAACTCAAATAATTATGAGCCCTAACAAAAAGGGGCATACTTTTCCCATGCCATAAAAAAAATACGTAAGATCCCCACTGCTCTATTTACAATCGATTTCAAATCCATATAGAAAGTCAATTATCTTACTGCTGTTTTCCCTTAATATCGTACCATCATATAAATCAATATCGACCTACGTCCAAGAATCGATTCATCGATGCTCAATTGTGAATAAATACGATCTTCCTGCAAGGAATGATCATCGCTATCTGTCAAACAGCACCAACTCAGCAAGATTGTCCGCCCCTAAACATCTATGTGCATCTGAACATTGTATCATTAAATACATTCATCGGCGCCGACAATATTCTGTAATGTTCACCGCCCCTACTTTCGAGAGAACAATGGTTCCCTTTCGTCGGTGGAAACTCTAAATTTCGGTGGCATTCGTCATTTTTGAGTGTCCGCTGAAATAGAAACAGTGCGCAGTAATAACAAAATTACAAGTTACGAAAGAATAATTCTTTGCTGTACCCACATTGTGTGTGCGAATCGATTAAGCTCAGGTAAATTCTGATAAATTACAAACAATTCTTTATTGCACGTGATTTTCTCAGTGGAGCCAGTGAATTTGATGTATAACCGGTCATAAAAAAAAAAAGGCTGAAGGCATTTCAGAAAACATTTCTCTTCCTGAAAAAAAATAGCCTGCTACACGTTGGGGGCTTTCCTGTTTTTGAGCACCAGAAGCACCCGGAAAGCATTCACGAAATTGGAGTGGCAATCCCAACTTAACCTCTTTCCTTTGGCTACTACCACCGGATGCTAAAATACGAAACTTTCCATGGATTTTTTTCTTATTTGGCCGGGGTAATTTTTCTCGGAAAACGGGACCTCATAACGGTACTGAAAATAGGAGAAAAGAGAAGAAGGAAAAAAAATAATAATAATAGTTGCTAAAGGATTAGCCTACGCCCGCGGATCACCATAATTTTGGAGAGTTTCATATTATTAAGCATATATTAGCACTAATTACTCACGATAATTTTCTTTCCCTATTTTTAGTTCATAGTATCATTTAGTTATACTTAGTAGAGCTACCCTACAGTAGATTTCGGATAGCCAGAAAAGTGTACAGAAATTAGATTCCCTGTAGGTAAGCGGTAGAGTATTCGACGGGTCGGATTTATCCCGAACGCCTACACTGGCCGTTCATTTCGTTATCAACTTTCTGAATTCCAGAGCAGACCCAGCGGATGAAGTGCCTCCTTGCATATGGTATATTTTATGCATATTATTATTGTGCATTTGATTTTTGATTTTCTCTTGCGTTTTGCGCATCCTACGCGCCGAAAAAAATTTTTATAAAAATAAAAGTTAAACGGATATTATAACTTAATATTAAGTAGTAGACTAGTGTTTTTTTTCCGGAATAACAGGTTAATATCAAATTGAAATATGAATTTGAATATCATATTGAATTGAAGTGTGAATTAGAATAGCATAGTGTAATCCCGTATTGAATATATAAATATAAAGTCGGATAGCATAGTACACAATATGGAGTCCAATGGACGGTAGACTAAATTAAATAATATAGACACTCTCCCTAACTTTTTTATTCATCCGTGATTTTTAGGTAAAGAGTGAATGAAAATCGGATTTTTAGGTAAAGAGTGAGTGAAAATCGGAGATCATTTAATGTAGAATTTTGGTAGTTGTTCTTCGCTTTTTTTTTATTTTTGTACTATCCAGTAATAAACGATTAGTTTTTTCTTTATAAACTCTGTTTGTTTTTGTCATGTGGCGGAATGAGTAGGATGGCTGGAAATTAGGCAAGCCTGAATGTTTGGCTGAGCTTGAAGGCATAGCTGGTGGTGGATATTGTTGTCAGATGAGGCCTAAGTAATGAATGATGGCGGATAGGAGATCAGAGCATGTAAAACCGAAGTACATCCAAGCGCGTGAGACATCCAAATTTGCTTTTTTTCTTCCCTCCCTTCAGGGTAGTTTTTCTCCTATTCTGTTTATCCAGCACCTCGGAAGCTGATTTCAGATAGAAACTTATTTGAAGTAGAACCCATCCCAACCCTAAGCTCGAGCCGGCAATTGGTGATGGTCCTCGTCAGGTTTCTTGCAGCTTCCACTTGTCTGGCTAGATCGTTTTTCCTTATTTTTAATCGTTTTCTTTTATTTTTTCTCTTCTTCTCTGGTACTGGATGTCATTGGGAAGTTGTATGGAGCTTTCTTCGCCGATGCTTGATATAGAAAAGTATTAGTTCGTTTCGCAGAGGCTTGACAGAATAGCGAATTCGACTAATTCAAGTCTAGTGCTGCTTCAGTCTGATACCCTGTAGAACACCTATATGGAGCATGGCGCTCCCTAAACTGAAGAATCTTTAAGTTTAAAGAATTTTGAATACATAGGTAGATTCCAATATACTTTCTCCCATTTTTTGTTTTTTTTTTGTTTAGCTGAGATTTTATATATTAACTGCAATAATGTCTCGATAGTGATTACATTTGAGGGAAGCTTATAGTAACTGTTTCTCTACTGCTCGATACCGATCAAGAGATAGTTCGTTTCGCAGTCGTTCGATAAAATTGGAACGGAAGTAAGCCGCTTCAAATCGGATTCAATACGGTCATAGATTTTGGACAAGGCATTCGTAGGATGCTAAGCTCTTTTCCTGTTACAGTCTATCCTGATCTAACCGTTAATTCAAAATTTCCCTTTATTTATTTATTTTTTCGATTTTAATCTTGAGTACATAAGTATTTAGACAATTAAACAGTGACAACTCTCCCGAACCATACAAGCTTTTGCCAACCTGATCTCAGGCAAACATCACATGACACACAAGTTAATTTGGATTTCATTATATATTTATAAAGGTGAATAAGGCTCATTGGTATCGAATAGCTCCGAGAACACAGTTTTTTTCTCTCTCTGGACCACTCTCTGACGTTTCGTCTCCCTTAGTACTTGATTACTCTTTTACCAAAATGGACCCCTCATTGTTAAGTTAGTGAGTCTGCCTTGAAGAATCTAAAGGAACAAATCAATTGGGAAGCTCTTTTCCCTAAAAGAAAACCATCTAAACTGCATGACTCCATACAGCCTTACTTGACCTGGTTAAATCAGTCGGCTATGACATTTCCTATGAGCTGTATCAAACCTTGAAGGTAGAGCTCTGCCTCGGGTTGTTTGGAAGGACTGATCGATTTCTCCCACACATACGCTGATCAAGCATGCGAAGAACTCGATAGGCTTAGTCAAGCAGTTTCAAAATTTGTTGACATACAATCCCCGGTACTACCGGCAATCGAACACGGTCTTAACATTCAGGTTCCACCTCATAGCTCCTTCAGTACTCCGAATCCCCAGCCTAATAAAACTAAAGACTCCGGAAGCCTTTTGACAACCATAACTGGTCGCAGAATTAGTTTTTACGATCATGCACCATTTTCTATATGTCAAATAGGAGGCTTTTCAAAAATTTCTATGGGACAACAACCAGCTCAAAGCAACGCAGAATTTTCGGGTTCAATCCCCCACCCAGCTCCCAAAAGAAGTCCATCTGGAGCCATTTATCACCCTGATATGAGATCCATCCTTGGCACAGAGAATAGTCAACCGCCCAATCCTTCTGCTTTCGAAACATATAGAGGAGCGGCGAAGGTACCAAAATGGAACATCTCGTTTAGTGGCTCTGGGGAAAATGATGATGTCACGGACTTCGTGTTCAGACTGTAGGCATTAGCTGCAAGTGGCCTCTTTCCATATGAGCGATTATTCAACGCCATCCCCAAATTTTTGAAAGGTACTGCAGAAGCGTGGTACTGGGTGCAGCGTCGTAAACACCCGAACTCATCCTGGGATGAATTCAAGGCTGCTTTAATAGGCTGATGCGGAAGTTACATCCCAGAAAGGGAAATCCGGAGAGCAATGGAGTCTTGTTATAATTTTCGGTTTATTACCTGCACTTTTCGTTCTCTCGTTCAAGCACCAACTTTTCTGCACTCACTAGTTCGTTCAATTCATTAGTTAAAGACTGCTTCCAATAATATTTATAATTTTGTTTTATTAGTTAGTTTCAATTACACCTCTTACTTTATTGGTAAACTTGTTTTTTTTCTAATTACACTACGTATTCTTTAACTTTCGCTGTTCCATCTGTTATTGATTTTAAATTGCACCATTTATTTCTATTTATAAACTTTTACTGTCAAATAACACTTTGTATTTTCCTACTTTTCCAACAATGAATTGAAAACAAAACCGACCGACCGCCCAAACTTAATCAGTCCTATCGAACTCTGCTTTTTTACTACGCGAGGCTACCCCGATCAAAAAACCAAAATCAAAATTCTTTTCGTTGTAAAACTCGACTCTTCAAAACACTTTTTTGAACCGCCGTTACTCCGGTTAAAAATCCACCTCTTTCCAATGAACTCAAACAAAACTCAACTTCAACTTCCGCGCTACCGGTTTCGTTTTATAAATTCGACTGAGCTCTTGATCACTTTTGTCGCGATCAAGAGCCCTCGTTCAGGGTATAAAATGCATAGTTGCATTTCATTTATTCTGAACTTGTTTATACAAGTTGAGAGTATTTTGTGTTGGACGGTGGCTTGAAAAAATGAAATTTGGTGTTTTTATAAACATCAGCCACCGTCCCGTCGATTGAAATTGCGGCGCGCGTATACATATAATGTAATTTCGCGGCGCGCAGTTCTTATCGCGACAACTTTGTTTTTTGTGATATGTATGTACGTTCGTACATACATATTGTGATTTTCACGGCAAATCGTATTGAAAGTACGATTTGTCTTTTGCTACATTTTATTCAATTAAGAGTCTCCACTGACAAATTTTGCTGAAGGCAAAGTTTGCCGTGGGAAAAATTTTCACTAAAAATGAGTGGCATGTGAAGAAAATTGCTGATGAAGATGGTCCTGAACAGAACCAGATTTTGTTCTTGTTGTGTACCAGATAGGAATTCTTATCTGTTGTTGTCCGATATCCATTCTGCTTACCGTGCATCTAATATTTTGTTGCAGAAAAGTGTTTTGGGGTACTACTTTTTAAATGTTGGGCTATTGATTACCTGTAAGTGAGCCTTTATCGAGCTAACGTCGCACATTTTTTTCTTAGGTAATCTGACCTCAAAATGCTATGTACAAAGAAGCTGTATAACATGCCTATGCGCAGCCCGCCTAGCCTTATCTTCGTGGCCTTCTCAATCTTTGTGCTGCACGTGATTCGCGGGTGGCTTGGTCCGATCCGGCTAGTGTAGTTACGACGAGGTGAGCGTCCCTTCACCATATGGGGGCGGAGGCCGTGGCCGGTCGCACCTACTCATCTACGCACACCAAGCGCAGTCCTGGGGCTGGATTCCGCGACTATGAGTTGTCGCGTGTACACAAACTTTTGTGTACACCACTTTATTCCGATTCCGCAAAAGTGGAAATCAGTTTTTCTGTCAAAATTGTGCACACTTTAATTAATATTTTCTCATGGCCATTTTGGTCGTGAATTTAGAATAGGTACCTGTGAGTTTTTGACAAACGGTATTTTCAAAATTATTTGTTATGTTATTTATTTTACCATTCTCTAAGACGTAGTCGCCTTAATACTAGTGAATTCATGTAACTCATTTCTTATAACTAAACTTAACTTCTTCAAACAGATTATTTTCTCACTCAAACAACATTCAGCACAGAAAATTTTCATTCAGCACTTAAGTGTACACAGATCCTTATGGAATCGCTTGAAATTCAAAAGTGTACACTTGCGCTCACGTGAGTTTTTCAAATCGTATACACTTGCAAATTCTTCACAGTTGTGGAGTCCAGCCCCTGGGTTGTCAAACGGTGAGTGCGGATAATGATGGTTTTTACATGACACTCCCCTAACCCATTTTTTTGTTTCAGGTGGTACCCTTAATATTACCGTGAGATATGGGTTATGCGCGTGTTGCCACCCGGTGTTCGATTCGGCCATCACAGCCATCATCCGGCCCGTAATGCCCCCCCCCCCCCTTCACCCTCGGAGTTGAGGAAAAATCCGACGAAGATTGGGAGTGAGAATGGTTTCCCTCGCTTCGTTTTATTTTATGTGTTTTCTCATGTTTGATTCGCTTTTACCTTTCCTGTCTATCTTCTGTTTCCTTTTTACTTGTATAAAAAAAAAAACAAAAAATGATAAATAAAAACTCAAAAAAATACGTTAATCTGTTCTGATTTTTATTCCCCTTCCGCTTTGTTATTTTTCAGGGTTTTTCCTTTTTTTTATACCGGGGAATTAAAAGGAAGACAAGGACGCATAGCTTCGGCTTATTTCTCTTTTTGTTTGTTTTTAGGTCTAACTAGGTTGGTACTAATTTGACGGTTTGGGTCTCGGTCGGTTCGGTGTGGGCTTACAAAATTTTTGTTTTCGCATGTTCTCTTAAATACGTTCTCTTAAATAGTAATGTACTTTTAACTTATTTAGCAAGTTCTTATTTTCCAAGCTAACATTAGTTTTTGCTAATATCTGTTTATTTGTTACTCTAGATTGGTGTTTTTATTCCAATATTATATTTTTCACATACAATTGGATTGTTAGTTTAAATTTTTGTTTGTTTGTTAAAACACTTTTTGTGGCTTGGTAAATCCCTTTTTTTTGTTGTTGTTTAATTTGTATTATTTCTTATTCTTTTTTCCCTTTTTGATATATGTTAATTACTTTTGATTTGAATTTTAATATTTCCAAATTTATGTAATGTATTTCTTTCTTGAATTCCTTTTTGTTATTTAGTAACTTATTAATATTTCTTTTCTTAGTACAACTGAATATCAACTATTTGCTTTTATTTGCTTCTACTGGTTAAGTAGGTACACACTCTATTTATTTTGTTTCTATATCATTATTCATATCTACCTACTTCTAAGGCTAATCTATATACTTTTGTGTGTATCTTATTCTAATGCATGTTAATGCATGTTTTTTTTTTTTGTTTTTTTACATGCGTTTTTTTTAGTAACTCTATATATTTTTATTTATTTTTATTTCAAACACATTTTTATTGTTTGTGTCTTCGTTCTCTATTTATATTTAATTTTAATATTTAGTTCTGTTAAGTCCCAATGTGGGCTTAGCATAAAAGGAGGCAGGCGCCGGTTTAAACAATGATAAGACAAGTCGACTTTCAAAATAACAAAATTCAGTTTTATTATCACTAACTTCTCTTATAACTAATCAATTCAAGTACTTAATTCTACTAAATTCTACGATTACCTCTAATATACCTATTCCAACTAATTTTTAATGCTTGACCTCCACTGGGGATATTTATTCATTAATCGGTGGAAGAAAGAAAAAATAATTATTAATTATAGTAAAAAAGTGAGGTTGGGGTGACAGAATGAGCGCCACAAATCTGCTCAGACTAATTGTAGCTGGGTTCAAAGACTCCCAGAATCGATTAATTTTGTAAAAAATATTAGTACAAATGGGAGTCAGGAATACTTCCCTTGGTTTTTGTTAATCAAGACTTAATATGGTTTCAGAGCTACCTATCTATCTTGTGGCTTGGTGAACTCGCAAGTGATTTGTTACTTCCAGTAGTTCGATATTTATAGGCAGAAATACAATAGGCATTATGTCTGCCAGTGGCGTTGCCATGACGCCCGCGTCGTATGTGAGGTTTCACAAATATCGCCACGATGTGACGTCATCGTAGCCTAATGAGAACAAATTTTCTCTGTGCAATGCGCAGCCATTTTGATTATGTCAAATTTTTGGTGGCAACTGATGTATACCGGTAAGTGTGTTGTGACTCAGGTGCCTAAATCACAACCATAAGGTCCATGCACCAATATATTGCCCTATGCAATATACCGATGTATTACAAAGTTGACCCTGAAAATTAATTTAAATTTAAATTTCATTAAAAACTCATTCAAAATTTAAAATGCATTTAGAAATGCATTCCCATGTTATAACAAAATGCAATTCAGCATAAATTGCATTTTGTTATCAGACACACATTCCACTCACACGGTATGCACACTTACCTACATACAGTGTCTTCTTACCTTTTTTCCGTATGTACTATGTACATACGTACATTACCTACTTAGTCCAATCTAATTGTACATATGATGATACATACATACAATTATCAGAATTATTCGCGCCCTGTTAAAATTATTATTTCAAGACGGCCGCACAGGTGCATATCGGATTACATCTTTGCATAGATGCATATAGCTTGCATCAAAACTTTTGTACATTTTCTCACGTACGATTTTTAACGTCGTGAGAAAGCAATAAAATATAAAAAAAGCTTTTGAAAGTGATCGTGGGTACCTGGGTGCAATTTGCCCAAACCTCGAAGAGTTTGCTTTTCAACCATCGGGGGATAAAGAACGAAAGTATATCGGGAGTTTAGAAAAAAGGAAACGGTTTTCATTGGAGATGAGCAAAAAGTTATTGTTAATAAAATCAGGAGTTTCAAAAATAAAAAATTAAATGAAAATAAGTGAAAGTTTAAAAAATCAAAAACAAATTAAGAAAAATTGTTTCTAAAATTAAGGAAACTGTTATATTTAAAGAAAGGTGTAAAAAGTTCATTCAAAAGAAAAATAGAAAAAAGGAGTTTAATAAAGTTCGATTAAACAGAGAATATTATATTTGTTCTTTTTTTTTTACATAAACCCTTACGCGCGCTCTCTACCTTGGAGCACGGAGTGCGTACAACATTACATTTGGTGGCAGCGGTTATTTAAAATAATAAATCAGTGCAAATAAAATTAAATAAAAAATTAAAGAAAACGAAAAATTAAAATAATAATAAAAATCTACCACATAACAATTGCTGACAGCGGAACTTTTGGAACAAAACAGCGCCAATAAATAAATAAAAATCTTTTATTATAAAAGTGTAAAGATAATAAATCCTATAAATCCAGTGCCTATAAAAATTGATTTAAAAAAAAAAAAAAAACAAAAAGCCCGGGTACTCTTTATATAGGGTACTTAGGGGAAAAATAAATAAGTTTAGAGTGCCATAGTGCTCCAACGAGGGAGTTTAGCGAGGCTTCATCCCTGCCTCAACGAGACGATTCCCAGAAGGAAGACTCCCAGAAATCGTCACCCAGGACGCGTGACGTATCATCATTATCTTCATCCTCAACAACATTCAGCATCAACGCAACGAAATCATCAAAAAGAACAGCAACAACACGTTCACGTTTCATTTTAAATCTGGAAGAAGACGTCAGCCAAGACGCCCGGCAAATCATACCAACACCAACAACAACTTCATCGATAAAAATAATCAGGCCACACGACCAACACAACAATCATTGTTCTGCACAATAACGAAAAATTGATTAATTGGACTAAAATTGAGGTAGAAGTAGATAAGATTGAACCTTTTCTTTATTTATTTTATAACCATATATATATATATTTACATAATACTTTCATTTTTCCATATTAAATTGTGCAAATATAATTATATTACTCAGTCATTTACGAAACATTACAATTAACAAATTCTAAAACATATTCAGTGATCAATAATAACAATAAGGTCCACTCTTCCTAGAAGCGACCTCTGCGGTAAGACCCCGTGAGCTTGCTGGTTAGAGGACTTCGACAAAATCAAATATCGACCCCTGCGATAGATCTTCATATATGTACCTATCGATCAGGAGAAAGATTCTGGTTGGAAAGAGCGATTTTTGTTTTTTATTAGCTAAATAATAAAAAAAAAAAAAAAAAAAACAGAGATAAATAAGCATACGTTTTTGCTTTATTGAGATTTTATGACTTCTCTCGCTGTAATTTGCAAAAAAAAATTTGGTTAAAAACGTTTTTTGTCCTCTCTATTGACAAATTCAACAAATTATCCACCTTCATATTACTGTGTTTATCCCACATTTGAAAAAAAAAACCTACATACTTACATATATACAATTTCGTTTTCTTTTAATGATTTTCGTTATAACTGCAATCGAGCATTTTTATCTTTTGTACAGTTATTTTGTGTCAAAACATTGCCTTTTACCTCTTCTGATTCTTCCCAATTTTTACGCCCTATAAAACAACAGTGCAATACAATCAATCATGACTGACGAAAACAAATCTTTCGAGATGAGCTTTGCTTGTCACAAGTCTCAAAAACGGCAGAAATTAGACAAATTCTGTCCGATTATCATAGAGCCAATAAAGGCAAAAGGACTGCAGATTTTACTTCTGAAAAATTCCAAAACTTGGAGGAATTGTGGGCTTCATTTGAAAAAATTGAAACCCTGATTCAAGACCATGAAGATTTTGATGATTCTCATGACTATTTCAAACAGTCATGCTATGACAAGACTGAGGACTGGTATAATCTTACCAAGGTAACTCTATCTGATAGGCTGAAGTCCATATCAATCCACACAGAACGCACAAATAACCCATTTTATATTCCACCCCCTAAGACTTCGCAAAAAAACCTGCAGCTGACACCCAAGACAATACAGACAAAGATCAGTCAAATACAGTACGGTTCAGACTGCAGGATCATAGGCAAAAGTCTATAACACGAATTATACAATCGATCAATTTTAATTTATTATCAACTGCGACACAGACATATCTGACGCAAAAGATCAATTCATTACACAAATATTGGGATGATTTTGAGGCCACGCATAGTGAAATAATTTCATATACCGGCCCTAATGATTTGGAGCATGACTATTTCAAAAATGATGTTTACGCCGAGGTAGAAACATCATACACAGACACGATAATTGCCCTTCAAGAGCAATTGGACTCTCGAATCCAAAACGTATCGAATAATACACATAACTTCGCAGACCATCATCATAATGTCTCCTTTAGAGACCAATCTACCATCATTCTATCAGAAGCTAGATCGTTAATTCTCAACTTTAATGGAAATCCCAAAGATCTTCACAGATTCATTTCAAGTTGTGATGATATATACGCGACGGCATCGACGACGAACGAAAAGGACTCCCTCCTCAGTTTAATAAGGAGTAAACTATCCGCCGAAGCATATGATGTATTCAGGTAGAACTATATATCAGATTGGTCTGAATTAAAACCTCTGTTGACTCAAACCTTCGAAGTAAAAATCTCTAGATCTTCCTTACAATCCCAATTGACCAACTCCAGACAAAGAAGAGAGGAAAGTGTAAAAGACTTTTTGCAGAGATTAAATACAACACTGTCCAAGCTAAATGAAGCAACACATTCCTATACAGCGGACAAGGTGCTCCTACGGTCTTTGTTAAAAGATAATGAGTGTCAGGCTGTGAGAGCAATTGAACACGGGTTATCCAATCCACAATTACAGACCTTGGCTAAGGTACATTCCGATAAATCCTTCTCTGCACTGAAATCACATATTCTAGATCACTCATTACCTATGGAGCAGAAGCAACCCAACTTTCAAACATATAACAAGGTAAATCAAAATTCCTTTCAAAGTATAAATAACAATCTTCGTTGCTTCAAATGTAATAGACTGGGGCATGCTGCATCAAGTTGCCCAGTCTTACAACGCACCACGCAAAATTTCAATGCAGTTCCAAAGCTAAACCCCCAATTACAACGCTCTCCAGATTTTAATAAAATTAAATATCCATCACAATCTCCTTCATGCCGATATTGTCATCGGATGGGACATACAATCGAGGAATGCAGGACAAGAACTGCGAATAATAGTCGCTTTAACGACAACCCAGGAAATCAAAATAATTTCCAAAAGGTGAAAAATACTCCACCAACAAACACGGCTGACAGATAGCCTCAAAATAGGAACTGGCAGCAACCAGTATTCCGAGAAAGTCAAACTCCACCGCCGAAGTATAACAATGCGAATATCTCGGCTAGATCACCATCTCCGAACAGGAAGAATAACAAAACTCCATCGGCATCCAGGCAGGGAAACTGGATGCAGCGGGGGGTCTCATTCGGCAACCCCTCGCACATACAAACTACAGCACAAGTCCACAGGAACCCCGAGACAATATCGACGGAAAAGTAGGCAGCAAGAAATTAATTCAAATCCCCGTTCAAATTAATAAAAATTCACTAACGCTTTCCTTACCTGTCGACATCTGTTCTGCTCCGAAGCTTACCTTTTTGATTGATACAGGAGCAGAGATCAGCTTAATAAAACTCCATCCACTGAAACCAGACAGTATCTGCTACATAGATGCTGTCTGCAATATAAATACTTTGTTTACAGAGTCAACTTCTACAGAAGGACTCATCTTCGCGAAATTAACTCTGGAATCTACGCAAAATAACTCCATCCTAGAGCACCCATTTCAAATAGTGGGAACTAACTCCATCCTCTCATACGATGGCCTACTTGGTCATGACTTTTTATCTCGATACAATGCTAGTATCAATTATAAAAATAAATACATTTCTTTAGAAATAAACGATTCAAATAAATCTTATCCGTACGAAGAATATTATTCCAATTATCCATACGTTTATTTGAAAAGCGAAGACCCAGAAAAGAGGTCTCAAACAAAAAGTCTTTTATATACGGCGATAACATTCTCCGATATAAATACCAATAAAAATCTATCTCCATCAATTGCTTCGAAAAGCAAAGCAAATCGATCGCCAGCTAATGCTTCACAAGAAATGAGCGTAAAGGTAAAAATCTATCTCCATCTATAGCCAGAAAAAAGGCTGAATTAAATATAAATCAATCTCCACCCAAAGCTTCACAAGATATGAAACAAGAGCGTAAAAGTATATCTCCATCTACAGCCGCACAAAAGGCTACATCTAGTAAAATTTTATCTCCTTCATCAATAGATTCACAAAAAGTGAATTCCAAGATAAAATCAAAGAAGTCAAAGAATTTCAATAAAGTTTTATCTCCTTCAAGTTCGATCAAGTCGGAATCATCGTATAACTCCTTCCAAATTCCACAAAAGTTGGAATCATATCTCCTTCCTACTAATCATCCGAAAGAATCGGATAAATTAAATAAAATTAAAATTCCGGTTCGATCAGAATTTATCATTGAAATTCCAACTCCTTCTATTCAAAATCAATCAGTCTGTTTCAAGAAGGAAATAAGACCCGGTCTGTTTCTTGGAAATTCGATAGTCGAACCAGTCAACGGTATGGCAAAAGTCCTAATCCTCAACACAAATGAGGAGGACGCCGATCTGGTACCTTACGAGGTGAACCCAGTTTACCAAGACTTGGACGACTTTGTGGTCATCTCCACAGATTCTGAAAGAGATCCAATTAAGGGCAGAATAATTAAGCTGCAAAACCTTATAAAATTGAATCACTGTAATTCAGAGGAATCAGAGAGTGTTCGCAATATCTGTAGGGAATTCAACGATCTCTTCTTCATAGGTGGGGATTTCCTTTCATATACAGATGCGATTACCCACAAAATCGAGACACTCCAAGACAAACCGCCCCTTTATACAAAGCCTTATAGACTTCCTGAAGCAAGCCGAGCTGAGATAAATAGGCAAATACAAGAAATGCTTGAGTCAGATATCATCAGACCTTCACATAGTCCCTGGAACTCTCCACTTCTCCTGGTTCCTAAAAAACCAGATGAGAATGGAAACAAAAGTGGCGAGTAGTGGTAGACTTTCGTCGTATTAACGACATTACTATTGGCGATGCGTACCCACTGCCTAATATCACTGATATATTAGACCAGTTGGGGAAGCCGAAATATTTTACCACACTCGACTTAGCCAGTGGATTTCACCAGATAAAAATGGACTCGAAGGACAGGGCGAAAAATGCCTTTAGCACACCCTATGGCCACTACGAATACAATCGTATGCCATTTGGTTTAAAAGGAGCCCCTGCTACTTTTCAACGAGCCATGAATAATGTCTTATCTGGTCTTCAAGGCATCTATTGCTTCGTATACATGGACGATATTGTAGTCCATGGATACAATCTCAAAGACCATAATACAAGACTCACAGCAGTATTTAGCCGTCTTCGTAATTTCAACCTCAAACTTCAACCCGACAAGTGCCATTTCCTAAGAAAGGAAATTATGTATCTAGGGCACGTAATTACAGAAAATGGAGTCAAACCAGACCCAGCAAAAATCAAGTCAGTTCAGTCCTATCCCAGACCCAAGAAGGAGAAAGATATTAAAGCCTTCCTTGGTTTCATCGGCTATTATCGCCGCTTCATTCCAAATTTTTCAAAAATAGCTAAACCACTTACAAATCTTTTAAAAAAAGATACGCCCTTCAAGTTCGACGCAATTTGCGATGAAGCGTTTTGCGAATTGAGAAATAAATTAATTTCAGCACCAATTCTATCTTATCCTGATTTCGGCAAAGAATTTTTCGTCTCCTCCGATGCCAGTGATTACGCCATCGGAGCTGTTCTTTCACAAGTTGATGATCAAGGAGATCATCCAATCGCCTATGTGAGCCGAGTTCTCAATGGTGCAGAGACTCGTTACTCAACAATAGAAAAGGAGCTCTTAGCTATCGTTTTCGCAGTTGAGCAATTCAGACCATACGTTTATGGCAGACAGTTTACAATTATAACTGACCATAAACCATTAGTATGGCTCATGAATCTGAAAGATCACTCCTCAAGACTGATGAGATGGAGAATACGTCTTGAGGAATATGACTACAAGATAGTCCACAAATCAGGTAAGCTCAACACAAATGCAGACACTCTCAGTAGAGCTATTCCAGATAATAGCGAAAATTTCGCAAAAGCTTCCACTTGCATAAATGTGGTAACTAGAAATCAAGCCAGAGCTCAGGCGAATATAAATACACTCAACGCAAGTGTAACTACTCCAAACCCAACTCCATCACCTGTAAACAATTCCTCAGTCATAATAACTGAGACTAATTTTCCTCTTTTACTAACTAAAAATGCAAATCCTAAATTTTTCATCTTGCCAATGCAAGATACAGAACTTGAAAGAGTGTTGGATTCGAAACTAAAATTTTCAGATAAATCCCCACTCTCAGAAACTGAACTGAACTTCTTCAAGAAAAAAGACTCATCAATAATTATATCAAAAACTAATTTACCTTGTCGATCGCAAAGAGATAGATCAGACCTCGAAAAGTTTTTAACTGAGATCTGCTCATACACAGAAACAAATCAGTTAAAACAAATTAATATCTCCTTCCCCATATTAGATCCACAGAATCTAATTATTATTAAAACCGTTTTTACCAAAATCTTTGCTAATAAGCAAATAAACATAAAACTGCATCAGGATTCAATTAAATATTTATCAGACATTAATGACATCGAACAAGTCTTAAAAGATTTTCACTCATTACCAACGGAAGGCCATCAAGGTATTTCCCGTACTATTAAAAGTATCAAAAACCAATTCTACTGGCCTGGCATGTCAGACGACGTGGTCAAATATGTAAGGAAATGTAAACTTAGTCAGATGAACAAAGTATCCAGAAACCCTAAAATTCCAATGAAAATCTCGAGCATTAGCTCCAAACCTTTCGAAAGAGTGTACCCAGATGTTGTAGGACCTCTCCCAATTTCTCATTCTGGAAAAAAATATCTCCTTACATTTCAATATGCCCTTTCAAAATTTTCTGAGGCTATTCCCATAGTCGACATCGAGTCTAAGACATTAGCGGAAGCCTTCACGACAACAATAGTTTGTCAACATGGTATTCCAGAAAGTATCCTTACAGATCAAGGTTCTAACCTCATAAGTGGCATGTTTGCCGAGGTATCTAAATTGCTGAGAATTAAAAGGCTCAAAACTACTCCATACCACCCTCAAACGAATGGTGCATTGGAGAGAAGCCACAGAACCTTAGCAGAATATCTCCGATCTTATGTAGCAAAAGATGCACAAGACTGGGGTACATGGATTCCTTATGCCATGTTTGTATACAATACAACCCCTCATTCGAGTACGAATTATACTCCACGCGAACTCCTTTACGGATTCCCAGCCGAAATTCCAAACAATCTGAAATCATCTCCAGCCGTTTGCTATAATTATGACAATTATGCAAACGAGTTAAAAGCGCGTCTACAACATAGCTTCAAAATAGCTAAGGACATAGCCATGGCAAACAAAGAAAGGTCAAAATTGCAATACGATAAGAACTCCGTCCAAAAATCTTTTATGGTAGGCGATAAAGTCCTACTTAAGAGCAGAGTTCGAGAGAACAAATTCTCAGCACTATGGTCAGGTCCGTATGAGATAATGGAGATTAATTCCACCGAAAATTCCACTATTAATATCAATAATAAAAACAAAAGAGTCCACAACAATGACCTAAAACTTTTCTCAGAATAAAAACTTCATAGTCTTCAAATATCATTCAGAGATATTAACATTGTGTCATCTTCCAGGTTTCCAAAATGATGCATACAGCATTCATTTTAATTTGCATCCCTTTCGTCTACGGCTCAGGGATAGAAGTCAATCAGCTAAATGCTACTGCAGGCATTTACTTCGAAGAGATTGGCAGAGCCAATCTCTACACAAACGAGTGGAAGATAGTGACATTCTACGACCTGGCGAATTTTAAATCCGAATTCAACAACATTCAGTTCGTAGCCCAACAAATTACAGCGACCTGCCTGAAATTGGACAAATACGCAGCCTTGAGTCACACTTGTATCACCGAAAAATATTGAAGATCTTTTATCAAAGATCAGGCAAGAATTACCAAATTCAATGATGTTTCCTATTAATTTCAGAGACAATATTTTATCACAAATTTACAAATTAAGTACAATTTCGGCAAATATTTTTAATAATAAAATAATTATTGAGCTCCGAATTCCACTTCCATTCAAGGAACCATACCAAATATTCAAAGCAATTCCGTTACCGACACTCCTTAACGAATCGTTCGTATATATCGAACCATGGAAGGAATACATATTAATAGACTACAATCGCGAGCATTTTGTTGAATTAACGCTTCAGGATATTCATAATTGCGCAACGTTGGACCATATGCATTTCTACTGCAAAATTTCATCCCCTATCCTAAACACTAATACAAGAACAAACCAATGTGAAGTGAATCTACTAAAGAAGGAACCTATTACACAAGAATGTAAAATTCTGATCTTGAGACAGGATTACTATTGGACACAATTATCACAACAGAACGCTTAGCTTTTCTCCCTGAAAGGATCCCTCCACATAGACATTATTTGTGAAGATTACATTAATTCACAAACCCTGCATGGAATTGGAACAATGCACATCAATCCCGGTTGTTATGTTCGCAGCAAGGAATTCATCCTGCACGGACATAACGTAAAAATGTCCAAATTCAATTCCCATTTTATTCCAACGATAAACATTTCCAATATAATATGGAATATGACGTCTTCTCCCATGGAAACGTTTATAAAAAACAAATCCCTTAAATATTACAACTAACGCGGATCTAAAAAAAGTTCTAGAATCCATTCGTTCGCAAAAAGAGCAGGAATTAACTCCGCTCAATCCAATCAACAATCATCATATCCACCACTATACATTATCATATATGACAATTGCAATAGTCATCTCAATTCTATGTGCGCATTTGTACGTGAAATACAAACAAAAAAATCTGTAAATCACGCAAAATACTTTCTCTAGATGAACTAGAAAATGTGCCTAGGCCTGCACCAAGAAAACTTAATTTCAAAATAACCCCAGCACCTAAAAGGAAAACGACTGAACACGTTTAACCTATGGACGTTAACAAACAGACACCTTTTTCTAATCTCCACCATCCTAATAATCCACATCCCCATTAAAAAAAAAAAACAACAAAAAGAAAAATCGCCTAATTACCTATAAATTAATTACTTAGCATTACGCTCAAAGTCCACTTCTTCCATTAAAAGGTAAATCAGAGGTAAATAAGCTAAATGCTAGTGCAGGCATTTAATTCGAAGAAATTGGCTATTTCTAGTCAGCGAATGAAAATCGTCACCTACTACGGCATGCAAAACTTCATGTTCGTTTCATCGCCCAGAATATAACAGCAACCTACTCTTATTAGAAATCGGACAGACATTAAACTATGTCACACACTTACAACGGCGGTATGTAATATACATATAGCATTTGCGCTGCAGACTCATTCTTCCAATCGATAACATAGCTCTGCACAACGTAAACAACTTTCTCTTTAACCCTCGTCCAAAATAAATACCATACAAAAATCGTAAAACAATGCAAACGCAAATTTTTTTTTTTTTAAAACTCACCATATCATTAATTTTATTGAATTTAAAAAAAATAAAAGGAAACACGGAATCAAATTTAATACAAAAAAAAATATATCAAAAGGCGAAATGCAGCCGTGGGTGCGCCTGAATGACTACCACTCTTCATCGGCATCTCGAGCTGGACCTCCCGCAGGATGTTCCATCATCGTAATCGGAGAATGCCCAGTCCTTCCAGGATCCGTTATTGGTAACGCGGGTAGATAAGATAATCCGGTCAGCACTAGAGATCCACCTGAAATAAAAGGATTTCATTTATTATTACTCCATTCAGACACAAAACAAAAAAGGGGAAATATCATACAAAAGGTAACTTACCAGCAACGGAAACAGACATATTGTAGTCGGACCACAGATGAAAATTCACGGAATGGTATCGGCCGACTTCAGCTGGAGCACCCCAAATCGTACGGGTTGACCGGCGGGGACATCTAAAAATGAGCCTAATCGGCCCCCGCCAACCCGACCAAACTTGTTCCACAAATATGCCCGTAATCCACACTACGTATGGGGCCGGCACACAATATTCGGAGCGAGACACTAGCTGTTCAAAACCCATAGCTGCGACTGATACGTTTTCAATATGCCACAGGACCTATATAGCACAAAAACAAATGGCTTAAAACAATTAAAAGCAGATAACCTAACAAAAAATAAAAGAGACCCAATATGAAATAGTTAAATAATAAACACATACTAGGTACCTACCAAGATAAATAACATCGCCCACACCCAACACCTACAAGCGAACATACCAAAACCCATAGCCCGGCAACGTCGAGATAAGCAACAATAAATAAAATCGAGAAGCAAAACGCAACATACGCATAAAATTGCAGCTCATGAAAACGAAAGGGCACATATGAAATCAAACGCATTGACGCATTTATGCTATATATATATATTTTTTTTTCCCCTCTTTTCTCCTCTCTATTTTCCTAAAACAAATCTCAAGATCTCAAGGCAAACTCGGACTGCGTATTATCTCAGAACACTCGAAAAAAAATAATAGATTTCTTAATTTTTCTTGCATTTTTTTTTAACTCATTTAACGAGTGTGCAATTAAATGTACTTAAATAAAACAATGAAAGAAAAGTAGGTAAGGAATTATAAAAAAAAAAAAAAATTTTTTATTATATAGAGAAAGAAAGAAGGGTAACAGGAATAAGGGTAAATATGTGTTAATATTTTATTCTTTTTCCCCCTCCTTTCGTTAAATTATGTAAATGAAGAGTATATATACATATAGAAATAGTATAAATTAAATACGAAGGAGGAAATAATTATATATATATACGTATAATTAAAATTCTAGTATTATTGGTGTAGTTTTATACTAGCTTAAAACCTATAATAATAATATAATGTAATTATGGCGACGTTTCTGTCAACTTTAAATATATTAAAATATTTACAAAAAAAAAAAAAAAAAAAAAAACAAGGCAATATATGGTATGCCTTCCAATTATATATAACTACGCATTTAGATAAGTTTACTTATAAAATAACTGTCCGGAATCTCAATTAAAATTTATTACTATTGGAGAAAGAAAGTTTTCTTCTATAAAGAATAAAACTTTCTTTTCCCCAGGGGGGAGGGATGTTGTGACTCAGGTGCCTAAATCACAACCATAAGGTCCATGCACCATTATATTGCCCTATGCAATATACGGATGCATTACAAAGTTGACCCTGAAAATTAATTTAAATTTAAATTTCATTAAAAAGTCATTCAAAATTTAAAATGCATTTAGAAATGCATTCCCATGTTATAACAAAATGCAATTCAGCATAAATTGCATTTTGTTATCAGACACACATTCCACTCACACGGTATGCACACTTACCTACATACAGTGTCTTCTTACCTTTTTTCCGTATGTACTATGTACATACGTACATTACCTACTTAGTCCAATCTAATTGTACATATGATGATACATACATACAATTATCAGAATTATTCGCGCCCTGTTAAAATTATTATTTCAAGACGGCCGCACAGGTGCATATCGGATTACATCTTTGCATAGATGCATATAGCTTGCATCAAAACTTTTGTACATTTTCTCACGTACGATTTTTAACGTCGTGAGAAAGCAATAAAATATAAAAAAGCTTTTGAAAGAGATCGTGGGTACCTGGGTGCAATTTGCCCAAACCTCGAAGAGTTTGCTTTTCAACCATCGGGGGATAAAGAACGAAAGTATATCGGGAGTTTAGAAAAAAGGAAACGGTTTTCATTGGAGATGAGCAAAAAGTTATTGTTAATAAAATCAGGAGTTTCAAAAATAAAAAATTAAATGAAAATAAGTGAAAGTTTAAAAAATCAAAAACAAATTAAGAAAAATTGTTTCTAAAATTAAGGAAACTGTTATATTTAAAGAAAGGTGTAAAAAGTTCATTCAAAAGAAAAATAGAAAAAAGGAGTTTAATAAAGTTCGATTAAACAGAGAATATTATATTTGTTCTTTTTTTTTTACATAAACCCTTACGCGCGCTCTCCCCCTTGGAGCACGGAGTGCGTGCAACATTACAAGTGTTTATATTTTGATTTTTGATTTGTTTATAATTTTGTTAATGATTTATTTTTTCTTTTATTTTTAGTTGTTGGCGAAACGACTGTGGCGCAGTGTTCTGATTTGTTTAATATGTGAGTATTGTCCTTTGGAAAAGTCTCAGATTGTGTAAAATTTTAAATGATCTGAGATTTTACCATTTGTTGATTTTTTTATAAATGCCAGTATTTGTTTTTCTTTTTAGATTCTGCTGGTCACTTCGTGGGATATGTTTGTGCATCGGGGGAATTATTGTGAGTGTTAGTTCTTAGGGTTTTAGTATATAAGTTTATTTTTAGAAATTGTTCCGAGGCGGAACAAGTTTATTTATACAAATCATTTTTCTAACTTCCCTTGCTATTTACTTTTAACACACCTGTTGTTTGTTTTGGAAGCTTCTCGCCTTTTACCAAGTTTACTTTTGTTTATGGAAATTGTTTCAATTGTTTCTCTGGTCCATGTCCGCAGCGTCAGTGTTTCACACTAAACTATTTGGACTGATCTGGTTCTGGGGAGCGATCCAGCTAGTTTTAAACTAGTTTGGGGTGTACGAGTTCGCTCAGGAATTCCCTCTTATGAAATTTCGGGGTTACCTTGTGGTTGACTCGCCTGTTGTCTTATCCTGATGACAACAAGGTGAAGATACTTTACTGCCACAACAATCATTATGGCCAGATTTAGTAGGCTCGTAAATGATAGAGAGGTTGTGGACAGGATATGGGAGTTTCTACTTGATACCTGCTCTTGATATTTGTTGATTTTGTTTTGGATCTCTTCTCCCATCATAATCTCGATTTTCCTAAGACTGTGGTTTTAAGATTCTTGTAAAATTTCAGCCAGGTTTACCTTGAGTAGACAATGGTTTACCTTGACCTTCATATTTGAGCACTTTTTCTTTTGTTTGAATTTGACATGGTTGCGCTATTTGTAGTATCCCCTGCCCCTCTAATTTGGAGATCACGAAGTGATATGTAACACCGTGGACGTGATGAACGAGAATAGCCATGCATTGGCATTGTTTAGTTTTATCAACATGTCCTTTTGGGGAACTTGTACTCTAGACCTACATTCTGGTACTTCAGTTAAAGGATTAAATAGTAATTTAATGACAGATTCATTGGATATTGCTGCTTTGATTATGGGCGTAGTTAGGCACCCTATGTACGTGTCTCCTTCCATACTGTGACTAATTTGTTTGAAGTTTCTCATGTTTTCGCACATTAGTAGGAGGAACTCAGGTGTTTGTGCGCTGTTTGCCACGTATTGATATCCACGGTCCGGAATTACTGAGTATTTTGCTGTATTTGATATAGGATAGCATCGAGTTTGTTGTAGCCTCATTTCTAGCAGGTTAAAACTTGGGAGAGTTATTCTCACCACCAATTTGTTTTGCATGAGGCGTGACTCGGCTCCTGCTGTTTGATACAGGACAGACAGACAATTTTGGTCAATAGGACAATTGGAGGTTGTTTTCCGATATATTTCTAGCAAATTTTGTGGGGACAGGAGGAGTGGATGAGATGAATGTGATTTGTTCTGCTAGCCATTATGATTTCCAGAAGAGCTTGTTGTCGGTATTCGACTTCTATTATGTGTAGAAGCAGGATTGATAGGATTTCCTGTCTCAACTGCCTTCTTCTCAACTCCTCGGCCACAATATGGAGATCGTTTATTTGATGTGCTATTTTTTGTTGTCTGTCTGCGGTTTTTGAATCTGTTCCAAGGTAGTTTTTACAACACTTATTTGTTGTTTCTCTAGCTCGGCTAGGGCTTGTGCATTCAATTGAAATTCTTCTAACCTGCTGTAAATTTCTATTTCGTTTTTGTTGTCCATGGGACCAAATAAGTAGAGTATTGCACTACCTATTCCGTCTAAAAATGACCTAGTTTTACGTTTTCCTGGAACCAATTCTTTAATGGTTCTCGCTCGTTTTTGGACACTGTCTATTATAGAACGTATGTGTTGCTGTTGTACGTTACACAGATCTCCTGGGTTTTTTATATTTATGAAGAGTTTATGCACTAAGTGCTCTGCATATTCTGCTAGCTTTATCTGGGAATATAATTCATCCAAATTTATCTCGGTGAGGATATTCCAGGTGTCATGATATACCATGAAGTTTCCTAGATCCTCAAAAAATATACCCGAGCCATTAAGCTGGGTTATTACATACGGTTTTTCAGCGAATACTCCTGTTATGTACTGGATGAGTACGGCCATTATAATTAATTGTAGCGCCATTTCTGTGGGCAATTCGGAGGAAAAAAATAGTCAATTGAGTATGGTCTTACTTATTTCGTATTAAACTAAGCAGTGGGGTGACTCCAAAGCATATGTTCCTCAGGAAGGTATTGAAGTTGGGTTTATTGGAAACCAACAAGGTAGGAATTCTAAGTTAACCTGGTTCATTTTTTGTACGATATATTTTTATTCGAAATATGGTTTTAAACGGTTATTATGTACCGTTACGCTACGTTTACCAATTTTGATGGTGGTATTCACCTCACTTGGTATTGCGATTAACTGATAAGCTCCTACCTAGATTTGAGGAAGCTTACGTTATCTGCTTTCATTCTTGATCAGGACCTTGTCTCCTACGTGGAAAGTTAAGGGCCGTACTGTCTTATCGTAGTGCCCCTTTGAGCGTTGTTTTCTTGCCGATTAGTTTTTTCGTGCCGTGGCATAGGATTTTTGGAGCTTATACCTCAGTATATGATAATAGCTCTCATGATTATAAACGGGTTCGGGATACCGTTTTAAATTTGATGGGAAATCCGCTGTAAAGCCGTATACACAGTCAATTGGAGTAAGTTTAGTAGCCTCGTGTACACTGTTATTGTACACGAATGCAGCGGTTCGTAGGTATTGGTCCCATCTTTTGGGATTTTCATCTACCATTGTTAGCATGTATTCTATTAGCGGTCTATATGTACGCTCTATTGCTCCCTTAGACTGTGTTATCCTGACGTCTGTAACTTCTTTACCTTAAGAAGCTTACATACTCTTTTGAATAATACACTCAGGAAATTTTTTCCTGATCGGTGAGTATTCTTTTGGGTATGCGATAGCGCGTAACGATTTCATCAGGGAAAACCTGGGCTACTGTGACTGCATCTGCGTTTGGTAAGGCATACCAGTCGACAAATTGTGTTAAATTATCTTGGAAAGTCAAGCTATATTTGTTACCTGATGTGGTGTCTTCTAATGGACCTCCAATATAGAGGTAAACTTTGTCGAAGGGCTGCGCTGCGATGTCCATGATAACCATTGGAAATTGACATTGTGGGGATGCCTTCATCGCCTGGCACTTTGGGGATTTTTTAATGTATTTTTTAATTTCGCTAAGCATGTGGCTCCACCAATGCTTGCGTCTTATACGTTAATAATTTTCTATGATACCTTGATGGCTACCAAATGGAGGATCGTGATAATCTTTTAAGATTGTCCGGATTTCCGTAGGGCACGTGATTACTTCGGCTGTCGTACCAGTACTTACATGCGGATCAATTGTTGCTGGGTTTAGTGTTTCTGCCTCCGTGAGTTGAACTACGTTTTGGTCCGATTTCGTGCGCTCTTCTCTATCCACAATGTGATTTTACTCTTATCGAAGGCTTAATCACAAAACCTATGAAAGGAGACAGCTCATCACTGAGAACTTAATGCTTTATTTACACAATGAATTCAGCATATAACAAAATTTCAAACTTTAAAGGAAGGATTTCACATAAAAAAAATTAATAAGACCCCGTTTTTCCACCAGCCAGCCACAATACTTTATATCAATAAAAGAACTCAGCTCAAGAGATTACTTATTCTTATAAAAAATATTAAGGTATACTTAACTTGGTGATATTCTTATCGTTCACCAGGTTGGATCGTGTCGGTAAATGAAAAAAAAACGTCCTCTGGTCCAAAGTCACTCCTAACCCTTCTCACTGCTCCTTTTAATTTTTGATTTTGTTTCTATTTTTTTTAACCCTTTTTTTTAAATAATTATCTTTTTGTATTTCTTTGTTTTAATTCTAAGCCAAACTTTTAAGCCACTTTTTCTATGCTCGACCAGCCATCAGCTCCCATAAAAAAAAGACACCGGAAAAACGCATCTCTTGGCGTTCCAGTTTTGAGTCCCATTTGACGCTTGTAGTAGTAGTAGTTCCCACTTTTGTTTTGCAATTGATTGCGTTCGATTTTTTTCCCCCCTAAAGGGTTGTGTTTTAACGGTGCGTTCTAATGTTTTCTTTGAATACTTGATTTTTGTTTTAAGATAATAGGACTGCACCTCGTTTTATTATAGGAGAGACCACATCAGGTAACAAATAAAGGGTTTTCCAATAAGAGGTGTTATTTTGATAACATCAGCCAAATGACCACCACGACCACGCCTACAGGACCATATCCTGTCCATGAAATTTTCCATAACCAAATCGCAAAGTGGCTGCCCTATGTCCTCGATAGCCTCACGAATTCCATCTTTGAGGTCTTGAATCGACGCTGGGCTGTTGGTGTAGACCTTCCCTTTCATGTGGCCCCAAAGGAAGAAGTCGCAAGGTGTTAAGTCACAAGATCTCGGTGGCCAATTGTGATCACCTCTTCGAGAGATAACACGGTCCGGAAAATTTTCCCGGAAAAGATCAATGGTTTCGTTGCTTGTATGGCACGTAGCGCCGTCTTGTTGAAAGTAAACGTTGTCCAGATCAATACCATCCAATTCCGGCCATAAAAAATCATTAATCATCTGTCGATAGCGCAATCCATCCACCGTAACTGTTGCTCCAGCCTCAGTAAGTTCCAATGACCCCGCGGTACCATAAACCGCACCAAACAGTCACACGTTGAGGATAGAGAGGCTTTTCAACAATAAGTCTTGGGTTTTCCGAGCCCCAGATGCGACAATTTTGCTTGTTGACGAAGCCAACGAGGTGGAAAGGCGCCTCATCACTCAAGATGAGTTTTCGATGGAATTCCGGACCATTTTCGTGCATTTCAATCAGCAAAGACTCGACGTTGTTGATGATCGGCCGGCTTGAGTTCTTGAGTTAACTGAACTTTATATGCCTTAAGACCCAAATCTTTATGCAAAATACGGTGTAATGACGTTTGTGGAATGCCTAATTCCAAAGAACGACGAGGAATGGACAAACCTGAGTTTTCTTCAACACTTTCGGCTACAGCAGCAATATTCTCGGCTGTTCTTGGGAGACGTGCACGAGTTTTATTCTTCACATCACTAACCGGTCGCGACAGCTCGAATTTTTCTACCAATTTCTGTATTGCAGCACGACAAGGTGCTTCACGACAACCTAAAAATGTTCGAGTTTTACGAACCGTCTCTGCCACATTTTCACCATTTTTATAGTGAATTTTAATAATTTCATTGCATTGCTGAATCGTGTATCGTTCCATTTTTATTAATGGCGTAGTTTCTACTTGTCAAATGTAAAAAAATGACAGATCCACAAGTGACATCTACCGAATTAGCGGGCTAATTAAAATAACACCTCTTATTGGAAAACCCTTCATTATTATTTATTAAGACTATTGCTCTATGAAATATTTACAATCATCTGAGCTATATTTGTCGTTTTGTCCAAGTAAATTAAATTATATCGTAATGTAAGCTCACCACTGTCTCTATAAAATTGTTACGATTCATATGTAATATATATTGCGTTGGCTACACTATTTTGTTTTATTTCTATCGTGATTTAATTTCACAAGATTATATGTTTTTGTTTTTATTTCACTCTGTGTTTACTATATGGCTTCTACTGTTTGTTTAGTTAACGTTTATTTTAATCTTATTTCTTTATTGATTCTTAATTTTTTTTTCTTTTTAATTTCTCTTAATTAACTTTTTTTTTGTATTTTTTTATACCATATTTTCATATAATTTTGTTTTTTTTTTTCTGATTCGGGGAACCCTGGACCAATAGTTTACCCGAATAATCTGGTAACGAAGCAAATTATGTATACTTTGACTTATTGTATAACGATGATGAATAACACCGATTTTTGAATATATTGTAATTAAACTACATTATATAGGGATTGTGAGCGTGGCTAGATGGCTTGAGTATGGGATTCAAATAGATGTACAAATAAGCTATCAGTATGAATTCAAGTTTGAGTTTAAAGCGTAATTATGATAGCTATTTTTGAAAACACATTATTTAAAGTAACATAGAGTCCGAATACTAGTATTATATATCTAATGAAACCACTCGACTATTTATTTGAATTTAAGTGAACTTAAATTATTTATCTTAACCTTACGTAAGATCCTAGTTAGTTTTTTTCTACGCTGTTTTCGTTTTCCATTTAGAGGATTCAAGCACTTCGCTGCTGATGATAACTAACAAAATTTTTCCGATAGCTTCTTCACCAAATTTCCCCAAATGGGAGGCAAAAATAAGTTCCTTAAGTTTTGCAGAACTTGGCTTTTAAAACATATCCTGTAAATCCGATATGCCAATTACGATATCGTCCACATTCCAAGGTGTGAGGATTTCCTCCTAAATGAAAGCAGGACGGAGCATAACAGAATTAATAAAATACAGGGCCAATTCTGTTACTTCGTGAACCGATGTGCGCATCGCGCAAGCGACTTTGCTCAAATGCGCATCCCATCCGCGATGGTTGTCACTTACATTCGCCCGAAGCATAGACTTAACGATCTGATTGATTCGTTCAGCAGGATTTGCCTGAGGGTGGTAATAAGCTGTGTAGTTAATACTGACACCATAACCCTTACACAAAGACTTAAAGTCTCGGCATTTGAACTGCGGCCCGTTGTCACCAATTACAGCACTAGGTACTCCAAACCGTAAAAATACTGAGTACTCCAGGATTTGCAGAATGGTCTTCGACGTTGCCGAACGGAGTGGGAATAGTGAAGGCTATTTACTGAGCTGATCTACTAGAGTGAGTATATAAGTAAAAAGGGCCTATCAAGTCCGTGCTGATTATCTCCCACGGTTTATCCGCAATCCTGTGAGTGGCCATTAGTCCAACAGGTTTCTTTCGCTCAGGCTTAGTAGATTGGCAAACTATGAATCGTTTTATGTATCCTGCGATATCTGCTTTCATCTTGGGCCAGTAATAGTGTTGCGAAAGTCTGTCTAATATCTTTCGTATACCACAATGTCCTGAGGTCGGTATATCATGCCCTTTATAAATCAAATCTCTTCTCTGATTTGTCCGTACAACCTGCTTCCAAAAATCAGATTCTAAGGACAATGATGGATACCAAGGATGAATGTGCTTCCATAATATATTATAATCTATTTTCCAATCTGGGTATTTACTCGGGTTGTTTTGTACTAGATTTGCCAGCTTATGATACCATTTATCACTCGTGCTTGAATTTTCGGCAACGCAATCTATCACTGGGACAGAGGGAGAAAGTAAATCAGGAAGCAAATTTTCCTTACCTTTTCGGTGTATAATTGCAAATTCTTTCTGCTGAATGCGCATAGCCCATCTAGTGAGTCGGCCTGTGGGATGTTTTAAATTATGGAGCCATACTAGTGGAGCGAGTTATGACTGTAAAATGTGTTCCTTCTAAGTATGGTCTTAATTTATCAATGGCCCAAAGTACTGCCTAACACTCACGTTCTGTGGTAGAGTGATTCCTCTCGCACCTATCTAGCGACCTGCTCAGGTAAGCAATGACTTTATCCTGGTCCCCTACAATCTGGGTGAGCACTGCTCCGAGGCCATATCCCGATGCATCTGTATGCACCACAAATGGCAAGTCGAAATCCGGATAATTTAATATAGGAGCATACAACAATTGCTCTTGTACAGCTCGGAAGGCATCCTCGCACTCTGCAGACCAGACGAATTTGCTCCTCTTTTTTAAAAGAGCAATTATCGGTGCAATTAACGCTAAGAAACTCGGTACAAAGCGCCTGTACCAGTCTACTACACCTATAAATTTCCGTACCCCTAATACTTTTTTATGACTAGGTATTTCTGAAATGCAATTGACTTTACCTGGTTCAATTTGAAGGCCATTTTCTCCTAAAATATAACCCAAATAATTAAGCTCGGAGCGACAGAACTTACATTTTTCGTAATTTATAACTAGTCCCGCATCATATAATTTGTCCAGTACCTCATTTATTACTTTTAAAAACTCTTTGTAACTTTTACGACGTCATCCAAGTATACAAAAACATTGCTGTCTAAACTGCCACTTAGAACTCTATCCATAAGTCGTTGGAGTTCGTTAGACCAAAGGGCATTCGACAGAACTGAAACAACCCTCGACCTGGCACTGCAAAAGCTGTATACTGTTTTGACGCTTCTGCCATCGGAACTTGCCCAAAGGGTGGACTTAATATCTAGCGATGACATGTACTTTGCATCTCGCAGCTTATAAAGAGTTGCTGGTACATATGGCAGAGGATCTGCATCCTTTTTAGTAACTTTATTTAATTTTCGGAAGTCTATACAGAAGCGGTAGCTCCCATCTTTTTTCCGGACCATTACTACCGGTGAGAACCAGGAGCTATTTGAAGGTTCAAATATTCCTTGCTCTAGCATATTATCAAGTTCTTCGTTGATAATCTTTTGTATAGCTGGAGAGACAGGGTAGTAACGTTGTTTTATAGGGGATGAATCTGTCTCGATCGTATGTTCGACCTTATTTGTACAGCCCAGATACTTTCCCATTCTAAGTTCGGCCTATTTTATAAGATGATCCAATCTTTGGCTTTCTTCTGATGATAGATTGGCACGACTGTCCAAGGCATTTATATGATATTCTGGATCCCCATCTGCAAACTCCCTGGTATCACTCCTTAAATTTACAGATATTCCCACTTCTTTCCAATAATCTACTGCGAGTATAAGCATATGTGGCACCTCTAATACGACTAATGGGTTGCATATTTTAATACGATTATTTAACTGAAAAGGTAGACTTATTTCACCAGCAATCTGCATGTCTTTCCCATTTGTCAATTTTACTGATGGAATCCGATCTTTAATCAACTTCAAACCCATTTTTCTCAATAACTCCCAACCAGTTCCACATATTATGGTGCGCGAAGCCCCCGAGTCAAGAAGCCCTAATATTTTTACATTAAAAACTGTTAACTCCAAAAAGGGACGTGTGTCACCTGCAGCATGGGCGAGGACATAAACCAACAATGTTGCTACTGCCTTCTTTTCTATATTTACTTTACTTTGACGGAAGTACAACTCCGTTTCATTTGCGGCTTCTGCTTCTAAGGTTCTGCGGGAGCTCAACTTGCCGCTTATAGCCGAGCTCTGTTTAGGTTTCCCTGCTCTTGACTTCCTCTAATACTTCCATTATTATCATTGACTCTTCTGGAACCACTGCTACAGTTGCTACAAATTCGGCGAATTACACCAGGATTCCCACAACCAAAACAACTAAGATTTGTTCGACAAAATCTGGCGAAATGCCTTTCATTGCCACATTTAAAACATTTCGGTTTTGCAGATTGGTTTAAACCAGAGTTTGCTGTTAGAACCGAAACTTCTTCAGAGGACGCGTAGGCTAGATCGGGTTCTAAGAGGTGGCTGATACGCCGTGACGGAGGAGGTGCGAATGACTCAACAGAGGTCCGGACAGCTTCCAAACGTCTACCTAAGTCTACAAGTTCCTGTATAGTGGGCATTTCTGTCAAACCTAACTGGGTCTGGTAAAAAGGAGCGACGTTTCGCTTCAAAATTTTCACTCGTTCCGATTCCGGAATATCTTAATTAGTCTGGAAAACATATTTGACATGATCGCTATGTAAGTCCCAATGGACTCGTCCTTACCTTGCGTCCATCTACGAATTCCTTCTAACAACTTATCATCGTAGTCGCTCGGTAGGAATTCTTTACGGAGCTCTCTTACTAAATCGTCCCAGGATCTAAACGTGCTTTTGTTCGCCCTATACCATATAAGGGCACGCCCTATAAACTGATCTAAAGTTGATTAAATAATTGACCTTTGGAAACACCGCGAGCTTCGCTCAACTCCATAACCCTTTCTAGGAATGAACTCAACGATTGCCCATGCTCTGCTGAGAATTTCACTTCCCATTTGTAAATTGCTACCTTGGGTCGACAATTAGAAATATTTGGAGTCAAGAAAGATATATCTTTGAATGAAGATGAACTATCGCTATCATCCTCATCGTCTTCAGCTTTTCCTTGTAAGGAACCTAAGGCTAGTATTAAATTGGTTCTAATACAGCTTTTCTCCTTAACTTGGGTTTCACTTTCTGGTTGACTTCGCTTTAGTCTTCTAAGCGCCCAATCTATTTTTGCAGTTATTTTCTTATATTCTGCCGAGTCAACATCCGTATTGAACGTCTTTATTAACTCTGTTACTTCTTCAAGCTTCTTGTTAAGAGCCTTTGAGTCGTCTTCGAATGGAATAGGATATGGATCAACAAATATTGGTTGAACTGCACGTTCAGCTCTTAATGCTGTCCTCAAGGTTGCCCACATTTCATCAACTTTAACTATGGGCAGACCCTAATGGTGAGCTCATAGCTAAGTTCGTCCTGATTTAGTCGGTTAATTTCCATGGTTATTACCGATTCGTGCAACTAAGGCTAATAAAATCTGACGTGTATAGGAGATCTGTACGCTTTCTGTTTTCCTTAGATCCGTGAAATAAAATTTTAAAAATAATTTCTACAATTATAATGGGTAACTAATATAACTTACTATATAGATAATACGATGAAAACAACTTATTTATGGATCGCTGGAATTATTTGAGTATATTTATTTATTATATTGTAACGGAATTTCGGTGAGATGGTTGCGGATAGCTTGTCAGACCAGAGTTTCTTAGAAATGAAACTCTTTCAGTTACAATACAAATAAAAATAATTCTTTATTTAACAAAATAGCCTACCAGTTACACAGCTAACTTAATCTAGTTCTATTTATCGTCTATACTACAGACTATGTAGTGGTAAGGGGAACTTCACACGGCTTACCACTATGACAACATTGCTGGACTTAGCACTAAAGAGCCTAGTTCTTACAAATTCAATATATACACCCTAAATCTATTTTTCCTATGCTGAAAACTAAGTAGTGGTAAGGGGAACTTCACACGGCTTAACACTATCCTAACAATTCTGAACCTAACACTATAATAACCTGGGAGGGAGGCGGTGACTTATCAAGAGAATATTTGCAGAGGCGGGATATTTCACACAGACCTCGCTATTTTTAGAAGAGTTACGGGGAACTCTCGCACGACGTACCTATTGCTTAGTTATAATACACTTGGGAGGGGATGAGGACGGATGATACGGGGAATAATCACACGTCGCACCAGGGAAAAGATAAGGCGAGATAGTTCACGCTAACCTTAACACAACTGATGAAGACGGATGGTACGGGGAATAATCACACGACGTACCAGGTAAGTGTTAAGGCGGGATAGTTCACACTAACCTTAACACAACGGATGAGGACGGATGGTACGGGGAATAATCACACGATGTACCAAGGAAATGTTAAGGCGGGATAGTTCACGCTAACCTTAACACAACGGATGAGGACGGATGGTGCGGGGAATAATCACACGACGTACCAGGGAAATGTTAAGGCGGGATAGCTCACGCTAACTTTAACACTACGGATTAGGACGGATGGTACGGGGAAAAATCACACGACGTACCAGGGAAATGTTAAGGCGGGATAGTTCACGCTACCTTAGTACTACGGATTAGGCCGGATAGTAGGGTGGAAAAATCACACGACGTACCAGGGAAATATTAAGGCGGGATAGTACACGCTAACTTAGTACTACGGATTAGGACGGATAGTAGGGTGGAAAAATCACACGACGTACCAGGGAAAGGTTAAGGTGGGATAGTTCACGCTAACTTAACACTACGGATTAGGACTCACACGGCGTGCTAAGGTTTACTAGTGAGGGAATTTCGCGCTCCACTAGTCACCCAGTAAACTTGTCTGATAACCTAACTCGTCCAGCTCGCTGACCAAATTGATTTCTGTGGGCGAATGGCGTGCTTTATATAGCCGGGGTCAGAGCTTCTCAATGGCTGAGTGCCTGATGCTTCTAACTGGCGTAAATATAAAAGAACTTGCAAGCTCTTTTGAAAAGCTTTTCTTGTACTTGACTAGTACATGTGCTGGCGTGCTGATCATGTAGCCTGTGACTATGGCAGCTTGTTGGCATGCGCCAGTGGCGTGGTTCCTTGAACTTAGTTTGAAGTTTTAATTAAATAACCCATTGGCGGGCAAAAATAATTTATTTCGGTTTCAAATTTGTGACTTCGTTACATCCCCTCTTTCTTCAAAGAAGATTCTATACCATTAAAAGCAGGGCGGAAAACGAGGTGTAACAGATCTTTTCTTGCCGGACTTTATTTACAAAATTAAGAAATCATCCCTCTGAGAAATTCAGTCTGGCAAACTCGGGAGTTCAGCGTGGATTCGACTATCAAATACTTTTAAAAATATCACAATGCTTCGATTCTAACACTTCAATATTAACTCAAAATTGGAACAATTAAACAATACAAATGTAAATTTTACACTACCAGATTTTGCGTATGCCTACGTTAATACTAAATTTAATAAATCGAGAATATAAAACTTACAACAAACTACTTAATTAAATCGGATTCTTCATGGTGCTCCATCCGGCGGCGGTCGGCTGCGAAAACTTTTACTGGATTCGATTGGGTGTAGTTCTGTGCCTTGAGTGTCATGTGGGGTGGCTTCGTCTCCCCACCACTCTTCTGTCTCCTTGGAATCGCTGAGCTCATAGTTGAAGTGAGGGTGTTCTGCGGGTGCATCTTCTTCATTTTGGTTGCAACCTGTTTCAGCTTACTAGCTGACGAGTTTCCTTGTTGGTCTGAGTTATGCATCTTCTTTTTACTAGCGATGTTCTTTCGGTGTGGGAAGCTGGTAGGAGCGGCACAGTCTTCATTGTATTTTTCCTTATTGCTCAGCTTGACGGGGGAATGAAGTTGAAGTTTGCAGTGCTCTGCCATTTATGCCTTGGCTGAGCTTGGTCGTCTCGGTAGTAATACGCTTTCAGGTCTTTAATATGTACTTTTCTGGTCCTACGGCTTCGCTCGTCGGTGAGTTCAATAATTACAGCGGAGATAACTTTTGTAACGGTAAAACTACCTTCGTATTTGTCTCCTAGCTTAGTGGAGTAGTGTTTTATGGCAGAAGAGCGTCGTTGCTCTTTCCGCAAGACGGAGTCTCCAAGGTTGGGATACCAGGGTCTCCGTCTCAGGATATAATGATGTCTCTGTGTCGTAGATGCTTTCCCTAATTTAATCCTAACAATTTCAAAGGTCTCTCTGAGTTTTTGGAATTTTTGTTCTTTAATCGGACAGTCGGGTTTCGTACGGATTCGGTGTTCGGTTATCTGTGTTAACTTCGTAACACTTTCAGATCGGGATAGCTCTTCGGGGAGAGACCCAGAGACAAGTTGTTTATATTCTGACGGTAATCCTTTGGGGTTGTCTATGGCTAGACAACTGCTCTCAGCACTGTAGCTGAGGTTTTCCTGATTTGGGTGAACTTCTTTTCCCAGGAGTTGTAGTCTAATGTCGCATTTCTGTAGTAGATCTATGCCCAGAATAACGACTTCATGTAGACCGGGCATGTAGTAGAACAAATGTGACGTGTCGTGTTCTCTCAAACAGATTTTCAGTTCATAGCCGGTAGTGATCGACAATTCAGCGCCATTAGCAACGGAGGTTTTCCAGTTGCATGTATGGCTGGGGATTTTGAGACTCTCTATCATGCTCATCAGTTCATCTCCTATAAAAGATTTCCCTGAGCTGGTGTCTATTAGAGCGAAGGGAGGTTTACTAAAATCTCGACGTTAAGAAAGTATCGTGCTTCGTTACTGTTGCTAGTAGGTTTTGAACTGGTGTTGGCGGTCTCTGGTACCTTTGCGGGGGTGTGTGATTCCCGCTGTTACTGGCACCCGTGCGGCGTTTCCCGTCCTTCTTCCTAGCCTCTTTTGGACACATACAGTCTAGAGAGATAATATTTTCTCGGCCGCAACGTGAGCAGAATAATCGGCGGGAATTGCAATATTCCCGAGAGCGGTGTCCTCTCCCGCCACATCGCCAGCAGCACACTTCTCGACAGTATGCTTACCTAATTGATAATACGCGAGGGGCTGGCATTGTACGGCTAGTGGTGGATCTCTGGGCTTTCTGCTCCTCCAGTTTGATCTGCTCGTACTCTTCGTTGAGCTGGCAAAGTTCTATTAGATTAGAAAAATCTCTTCGGCGGATGTACATCTTGTGCTCGGGTCGTAGATTTTCGTAGATTCTCTCTGACTTCTGGTATTGTGATAGATTGTATGGCGATAATGAAATCTTTCGCCTTTTCTCCAGGTTTTTTTTGTCCGGCTACGGACATTTTCGGCTAGTCTATCGTGAAAACGAGGTGGGAGGAAGAATGCTTTAAATTCTTCAACGAACTCTGTCGATCCTGATCATCTCTCTCGGTTGCTTCTATACCAAGCTAAGGCGTTCTTAGTTAGTAGCTCTGGGAGCGTTTTAAACAGTCGGTGGATGGGTATTTCGTAACAGTCGGCCAATTCCTCAATTCGTTCGAGGAAGGCGAAGGGGTCTTTTCCTTCGTCAAATTTCACTGCACATTTACGAACTTTGTCCATAATGTCGGCATCGAAAATACGGGCTCCTTTATTATTCGATGTGAATTTGAGCAGGTCAGCATGATGCTGAGGGTCTAGCTCGGAGTCAGTTTGAGTACAGAAATTTGTACGAGACTCTTTCGGCATGGTCTGGGCTTGGGTTTCGGTGTTTTCTGTCCCTTTTACAAAATGGGAGGGAATTATGTTCGGCTCTTGGGAGAACTTAAATGCCCGTTTCTCTTTAATAAAGTCGCTGAGGCGCCTCCTCAGCTCACCTACGGTTCTTCGGATATCTAAGTCACGAGCTTCGAGCTCTTGGATGAGTTCCGCCTTCCGGAGTGAATATACTGTCGCCGCGGTGAGATCTGACACAGGCATTTTAATATCACTATTCTATTCTATTCTTCACTTACTACTCTTACTGAGTCTACTCAATGAACGTCACACAATAATTCACGGGTGTTCTTCAATTCCAATCTAACTATCCTACTCTAGTATATTACTGACAAATGTAATGAGTATACACAGTGAGTGCTAACACTCGAAAACTTTCTCGTAAGTCACTCTAAATAGAGCTATCCTATTCTTATCTACCTCTAGTTAAGATAGTTAGTCTACACAGGGAGTGCTTACACTCGAAAAACTGTCTGTGTGACAATTCGGGGCTATTTTGCAGGTCCCTGCTCGGGCGCCAAATTTGTAGCCAAGTTTCGGTGGGATGTCTGCGGATAGCTCGTCGGACCAGGGTTTCTTAGAAATTAAACTCCTTCAGTTACAATACAAATAAAAATAATTCTTCATTTAACAAAATAGCCTACCAGTTACACAGCTAACTTAATCTAGTTCTATTTATCGCCTATACTAGAGACTATGTAGTGGTAAGGGGAACTTCACACGGCTTACCACTATGAGAATATTTCAGGACTTAGCACTAAAGAACCTAGTTCTTACAAATACAATATTTACACCCTAAATCTATTTTTCCTCTACTGAAAACTAAGTAGTGGTAAGGGGAACTTCACACGGCTTACCACTATGCTAATAATTCTGAACCTAACACCATAATAACCTGAGAGGGAGGCGAGGACCTATCAAGAGAATGTATACGGAGGCGGGATATTTCCCACAGAACTCACTATTTTTAGAAGAGGTACGGGGAACTCTCCCACGACGTACCTATTGCTTAGTTCTAATACACTTGGGAGGGGATGAGGACGGATGATACGGGGAATAAACACACGACGTACCAGGGAAATGTTAAGGCAGGATAGTTCACGCTAACCTTAACACAACGGATGAAGACGGATGGTATGGGGAATAATCACGCGAGGTACGAGGTAAATGTTAAGGCGGGATAGTTCACGCTAACCTTAACACAACGGATGAAGACGGATGGTACGGGGAATAATCACACGACTTACCAAGGAAATGTTAAGGCGGGATAGTTCACGCTAACTTTAATACAACGGATGAGGACGGATGGTGCGGGGAATAATCACACGACGATCCAGGGAAATGTTAAGGCGGGATAGGTCACGCTAACCTTAACACTACGGATTAGGACGGATGGTACGGGGAAAAATCACACGACGTACCAGGGAAATGTTAAGGCGGGATAGTTCACGTTACCTTAGTACTACGGATTAGGACGGATAGTAGGGTGGAAAAATCACACGATTTACCAGGGAAATGTTAAGGCGAAATAGTTCACGCTAACTTAACACTACGGATTAGGACGGATGGTACGGGGAAAATTCACACGACGTACCAGGGAAATATTAAGGCGGGATAGTTCACGTTACCTTAACACTACGGATTAGGGCGGATGGTACGGGGAATAATAACACGACGTACCAGGGAAATATTAAAGCGGGATAGTTCACGCAGCATTAACACTACGGATTAGGGCGGATGGTACGGGGAATAATAACACGACGTACCAAGTAATTATAAATAAAATGCACGAGGATTACTCACACGGCGTGCTATTGTTTACTAGTGAGGGAATTTCGCGCTCCAATAGTCACCCAGTAAAATTGTCTAATAACCTAATTCGTCAAGTTCGCTGACCAGACTAATTTTTGTGGGCGAATGGCGTGCTTTATATAGCCGGGGGTCAGAGCTTCTCAGTGGCTGAGTGCCTGATGCTTCTAACTGGCGTAAATATAAAAGAACTTGCAAGCTCTTTTGAAAAGCTTTTCCTGTATTTGACTAGCACATGTGCTGGCGTGCTGATCATGCAGCCTGTGACTATGGCAGCTTGTTGGCATGCGCCAGTGGCGTGGTTACTTGAGCTTAGGATCAAGTTGTAATTAAATAACCCATTGGCGGGCAAAAATAATTTCTTTCGGTTTCAAATTTTTAACTTCGTTACATCCCCCTCTTTCTTCAAAGTGAAAAAAATCTAGGATTCTATACCATTAAAAGCAGGGCGGATGACGAGGAGTAACAGATTTTTCTTGCCGGACTTTACTTATAAAACTAAAAAATCATCCCTCTGAGCAATTCAGTCCGGCAGACTCGGTAGTTAAGCGTGGATTCGACAATCTAATGCTTTCAGAAATATCACAATGCGTCGATTCTAACACTTCAATATTAACTCAAAATTTTAACTATTAAACAAAGTAAATGTAAATTCTACACTATGAGATTCTGCGTATGCCTACGTTAATACTAAATTTAATAAATCAAGAATGTAAAACTTACAACAAACTACTTAATTAAATCGGATATTTCATGGTGCTGGGATCTGGTGCTGGGTTCTGGTTCTAGGATCTCTTACCGGGCTAAACTTATATTTGTACCAGAAGGATTTTTTTTTTGATTCTCTGGTATATAGCAAAGCCGAAAAATGTTTGTAATTTGTTATTTCATCACACAACCCATTACATTTTAGGCTAAAAGTTTCAAGTCTTAGTTTGACTCATCCAAATGTCCCAAAGAGCGAAGCTCAGTTACTTGGAAAACAAATGACAAAATAGAACAAGGAAAAGAAATGGAAAAATGGGAAAAATTGAGAAAAATAGAAAATAGAAAAGAAATAGAACAAGGAAAAGAAATGAAAAATGAAAAAAAATTAGATAAATAGAAAAAAAAAATATTAAAAAAAAATTAAAAAAAAACGAGCTTCATTCGAAACGATTCGAACTTGTATTCGCCCGCAGTCTGCTGCGAAAGAAAAATAAAGAGGAAGAAGAAAAAACGTTTAGTGTTAGCAGAAAACCTTCCACTGATCGGTGCAGCTTGGGTTTCTGACTACTGCAGACGCTTGAAACAAACCAAATTGATCTCCTCTCATATAAACTCAGACTAAATTTTGGGTGTGAATTATATGAGGCAAAAACACTTCTCTATAACACCAAGGAGGAAGAAATAAAGATAGAGATTACTTTATAGGATTTTTTACCGGGTTAAACTCATATTTGTTCAAGAAAGAATTTTCTTGTATTCTCCGCTATATAGCAAAAGTTGAAAAGTATTTGTAATTTGTTATTTCACCACACAACCCATTATAGTCTTGGTGAAAAGTTTGAAGTCTTGGTTTGACTCACCAACAGGTCCCAAAAGCGAAGCTGAATAACTTGAAGGACAAATGAAAAAATAGAATAAGGAAAAGAACTGAAAAAATGAAAAAAAAATTGGAAAAATAGAAAAAAAAATTAATTAAAAAAAACCAGATTCATTCGAAACGAATCGAATCTGTATTCGCCCGCAGTGGGCTAAAGAGAATAATAAAAAGGAAGAAAAAGAAGCTTTTCATGTAAGCAGAAAACCTTACACTCATCGGTGCAGCTTGGTTTTCTGCCAGCTGCAGACGCCTGTAACGGAACAAATTGCACCCCTCTAATATAAAAACAGAATAAATTCCGCGAGAGAATTATATGAGGCAAAAACACTCCTATACTATACCAAGTAGGAAGACATAAAGATAGAAATTACTCTGTATAATTTTTTACCGGGTTAAACTTATATTTGTTCAAAAAGGAATTTTTTTGGATTTTTTGGTATATAGCAAAAGCTGAAAAATATTTGATATTTGTTATTTCATCACACAACCCATTATATTTTTGGTGACATGTTCCAAGTCTTGGTTTGACTCACCAACAAGTGCCAAATAGCGAAGCTGAGTGACTTGAAAAACAAATGAAAAAATAGGAAATAGGAAAAGAAATTCTGCGTGAGAGTTGTATGAGGCAAAAATACCCCTATATGATATCAAGGAGGCAGAAATAAAAATAGAAATTACCGTGTAGGATTTTTTACCGGGTTAAACTTATATTTGTTCAAGAAGGATTTTTTTTGGATTCTCCGGTATATAGTATAAGTTGAAAATGTTTGTCATTTGTTATTTCATCACACAACCCATTATATTTTTGGTGACAAGTTTCAAGTCTTTGTTTGACTCATCAACAGGTGCCAAACAGCGAAGTTGAGTGACTTGAAAAACAAATGAAAAAATAGAACAAGGAAAAGAAATGAAAAATGAAAAAAAATTAGATAAATAGAAAAAAAAATATTAAAAAAAAATTAAAAAAAAACCAGATTCATTCGAAACGATTCGAACTTGTATTCGCCCGCAGTCTGCTGCGAAAGAAAAATAAAGAGGAAGAAGAAAAAACGTTTAGTGTTAGCAGAAAACCTTCCACTGATCGGTGCAGCTTGGGTTTCTGACTACTGCAGACGCTTGAAACAAACCAAATTGATCTCCTCTCATATAAACTCAGTCTAAATTTTGGGTGTGAATTATATGAGGCAAAAACACTTCTATATAACACCAAGGAGGAAGAAATAAAGATAGAGATTACTTTATAGGATTTTTTACCGGGTTAAACTCATATTTGTTCAAGAAAGAATTTTCTTGTATTCTCCGTAGCAAAAGTTGAAAGGTATTTGTAATTTGTTATTTCACCACACAACCCATTATATTCTTGGTGAAAAGTTTGAAGTCTTGGTTTGTCTCATCAACAGGTCCCAAAAGCGAAGCTGAATAACTTGAAGGACAAATGAAAAAATAGAATAAGGAAAAGAACTGAAAAAATGAAAAAAAAATTGGAAAAATAGAAAAAAAAATTAATTAAAAAAAACCAGATTCATTCGAAACGAATCGAATCTGTATTCGCCCGCAGTGGGCTAAAGAGAATAATAAAAAGGAAGAAAAAGAAGCTTTTCATGTAAGCAGAAAACCTTACACTCATCGGTGCAGCTTGGTTTTCTGCCAGCTGCAGACGCCTGTAACGGAACAAATTGCTCCCCTCTAATATAAAAACAGAATAAATTCCGCGAGAGAATTATATGAGGCAAAAACACTCCTATACTATACCAAGTAGGAAGACATAAAGATAGAAATTACTCTGTAGGATTTTTTACCGGGTTAAACTTATATTTGTTCAAAAAGGAATTTTTTTGGATTTTTTGGTATATAGCAAAAGCTGAAAAATATTTGATATTTGTTATTTCATCACACAACCCATTATATTTTTGGTGACATGTTCCAAGTCTTGGTTTGACTCACCAACAAGTGCCAAATAGCGAAGCTGAGTGACTTGAAAAACAAATGAAAAAATAGGAAATAGGAAAAGAAATGAAAATATGAAAAAAATTTGGAAAAATAAAAAAAAAAATTAAAAAAAAAACTAGAGTCATTCGAAGCAAATCGAACCTGTATTCGCCCGCAATGGGCTGAGAAAGATAAGTAAAGAGGAATAAGAAGAAACGTTTATTGTTAGCAGAATACCTTCCACTCATCGGTTCACTTGGGTTCCTGCCTACTGCAGACGCTTGAAACAGACCAAATTGATCTCCTCTCATATAAACTCAAAATAAATAATGGGTGTGAATTACATGAGGCAAAAACACTCCTATATTTTACCAAGGGGAAGATATAAAGACAGAAATTACTCTATAGGATTTTTTACCGGGTTGAAATTATATTTGTTCAAGAAGGAATTTTTTTGGTCTCTCCGGTATATAGCAAAAGCTGAAAAGTGTTTGTAATTTGATATTTCAACACACAACCCATTATATTTTTGGTGACAAGTTTCAATTCTTGGTTGGACTCATTAACAGTTCCCAAATAGCGAAGCTGAGTGACCTGAAAAACAAATGACAAAAGAGAACAAAGAAAGGAAATGAAAAAATGTAAAAAATTTGGAAAAAAAAAAATATTAAAAAAATATAAAAAAAAACCAGATTCATTCGAAACGAATCGAAACTGTATTCGCCCGCAGTTGGCTGAGAAATGAAAATTAAGAGGAAGAAGAGGAAAAGTTTAGTGTTAGCAGACAACCTTATACTCATCGGTGCAGCTTGGCTTTCTACCTGCTACAGACGCTTGAAACAGACCAAATAGATCTCCTCCTATTTTAACTAAGAATAAATTCTAGGTGCGAATTATATGAGGCAAAAATACTCCTATATTATACCAAGTGGGAAGGAATTAAGATAGAGATTACTCTATAGGATCTCTTACCGGGTTAAACTTATATTTGTACAAGAAGGATTTTTTTTGGATTCTCCGGTATATAGCACAGCCGAAAAATATTTGTAATTTGTTATTTCATCACACAACCCATTATATTTTAGGCGAAAAGTTTCAAGTCTTATTTTGGCTCATCCAAATGTCCCAAAGAGCGAAGCTCAGTGACTTGGAAAACAAATGACAAAATAGAACAAGGAAAAGAAGTGGAAAAATGGGAAAAATTGTGACAAATAGAAAAAAAATTCAAAAAATAAAAAAAAAGATTCATTCGAAACGAATCGAATCTGTATTCGCCCGCAGTGGGCTGAAAAAGAATAATAAAAAGGAAGAAAAAGAAGCGTTTTATGTAAGCAGAAAACCTTACACTCATAGGTGCATCTTGGTTTTCTGCCAGCTGCAGATGCTTGAAAAGAAACAAATTGCTCCCCTCTCATATAAAAACAGAATAAATTCTGCGTGAGAATTATATGAGGCAAAAACACTCCTATACTATACCAAGTTGGAAAAAAAAAGAATGAAATTACTCTGTACAATTTTTTACCGGGTTAAACTTATATTTGTTCAAGAAGGAATTTTTTTGGATTTTTTGGTATATAGCAAAAGCTGAAAAATATTTGATATTTGTTATTTCATCATAAAACCCATTATATTTTTGGTGACATGTTTCAAGTTTTGGTTTGACTCACCAACAGGTGCCAAATAGCGAAGCTGAGTGACTTGAAAAACAAATGAAAAAATAGGAAATAGGAAAAGAAATAAAAATATGAAAAAAATGTGGAAAAATGGAAGAAAAAAATTTATTAAAAAAAAATTAAAAAAACACGAGAGTCATTCGAAACGAATCGAACCTGTATTCGCCCGCAATGGGCTGAGAAAGGTAAGTAAAGAGGAATAAGAAGAAACGTTTGGTGTTAGCAGAAAACCTTCCACTCATCTGTGCACTTGGGTTTCTGCCTACTGCAGACGCTTGAAACAGACCAAATTGATCTCCTCTCATATGAACTCAAAATAAGTAATGGGTGTGAATTACATGAGGCAAAAACACTCCTATATTTTACCAAGGAGGAAGATATAAAGACAGAAATTACTCTACAGGATTTTTTACCGGGCTGAACTTATATTTGTTCAAGAAGGAAATTTTTGGACTCTCCGGTATATAGCAAAAGCTGCAAAATGTTTGTAATTTGATATTTCAACACACAACCCATTATATTTTTGGTGACAAGTTTCAATTCTTGGTTGGACTCATTAACAGTTCCCAAATAGCAAAGCTGAGTGACCTGAAAAACAAGTGAAAAAATAGAACAAGGAAAAGAAATGAAAAAGTGAAAAAAAATTGAAAAAATAAAAAAAAATTATTAAAAAATAAAAAAAAAACACAGATTCATTCGAAAAGAATCGAACCTGTATTCGCCCACAGTGAGCTGAGAAAGAAAAATAAATAGGAAGAAGGAAAAAAGTTTAGTGTTAGCAGAAAACCTTCCACTCATCGGTGCAGCTTGGGTTTCTACCTACTACAGACGCTTCAAACAGACCAAATTGATCTCCTCTCATATAAACTCAGACTAAATTTTGGGTGTGAATTATATGAGACAAAAACACTTCTATATTATACCAAGGAGGAAGAAATAAAGATAGAGATTACTTTATGGGATTTTTTACCGGGCTGAACTCAACAGGAATTTTTTTGGATTCTTTGGTATATAGCAAAAGCTGAAATATATTTGTTATTTGTTATTTCCTCACACAACCCATTATATTTTTGGTGACAAGTTTCAAGTCTTTGTTTGACTCATCAACATGTGCCAAACAGCGAAGCTGAGTGACTTGAAAAACAAATGAAAAAATAGAATAAGGAAAAGAAATGAAAAAAAAAATTGGAAAAATAGAAAAAAAAAAATTTAAAAAAAAACCAGATTCATTCGAAACGAATCGAATCTGTATTCGCCCGCAGTGGGCTGAAAAAGAATAATAAAAAGGAAGAAAATGAAGCGTTTCATGTAAGCAGAAAACCTTACACTCATAGGTGCATCTTGGTTTTCTGCCAGCTGCAGACGCTTGAAAAGGAACAAATTGCTCCCCTCTCATGTAAAAACAGAATAAATTCTGCGTGAGAATTATATGAGGCAAAAACACTCCTATACTATACCAAGTAGGCAGAAATAAAGAATGAAATTACTCTGTAGGATTTTTTACCGGGTTAAACTTATATTTGTTCAAGAAGGAATTTTTTTGGATTTTTTGGTATATAGCAAAAGCTGAAAAATATTTGATATTTGTTATTTCATCACACAACCCATTATATTTTTGGTGACATGTTTCAAGTTTTGGTTTGACTCACCAACAGGTGCCAAATAGCGAAGCTGAGTGACTTGAAAAACAAATGAAAAAATAGGAAATAGGAAAAGAAATAAAAATATGAAAAAAATTTGGAAAAAATAGAAAAAAAATTTATTAAAAAAAATTAAAAAAAAACGAGCGTCATTCGAAACGAATCGAACCTGTATTCGCCCGCAATGGGCTGAGAAAGATAAGTAAAGAGGAATAAGAAGAAACGTTTGGTGTTAGCAGAAAACCTTCCACTCATCGGTGCACTTGGGTTTCTGCCTACTGCAGACGCTTGAAACAGACCAAATAGATCTCCTCTCATATAAACTCAAAATAAATAATGGGTATGGATTACATGAGGCAAAAACACTCCTATATTTTACCAAGGAGGAAGTTATAAAGACAGAAATTACTCTATAGGATTTTTTACCGGGTTGAACTTATATTTGTTCAAGAAGGAAATTTTTGGACTCTCCGGTATATAGCAAAAGCTGCAAAGTGTTTGTAATTTGATATTTCAACACACAACCCATTATATTTTTGGTGACAAGTTTCAATTCTTGGTTGGACTCATTAACAGTTCCCAAATAGCGAAGCTGAGTGACCTGAAAAACAAATGAAAAAATAGAACAAGGAAAAGAAATGAAAAAGTGAAAAAAAATTGAAAAAATAAAAAAAAAATTATTAAAAAAATTAAAAAAAAACACAGATTCATTCGAAAAGAATCGAACCTGTATTCGCCCACAGTGAGCTGAGAAGGAAAAATAAATAGGAAGAAGGAAAAAAGTTTAGTGTTAGCAGAAAACCTTCCACTCATCGGTGCAGCTTGGGTTTCTACCTACTACAGACGCTTCAAACAGACCAAATTGATCTCCTCTCATATAAACTCAGACTAAATTTTGGGTGTGAATTATATGAGACAAAAACACTTCTATATTATACCAAGGAGGAAGAAATAAAGATAGAGATTACTTTATGGGATTTTTTACCGGGCTGAACTCATATTTGTTCAACAAGGAATTTTTTTGGATTCTTTGGTATATAGCAAAAGCTGAAATATATTTGTTATTTGTTATTTCATCACACAACCCATTATATTTTTGGTGACAAGTTTCAAGTCTTTGTTTGACTCATCAACATGTGCCAAACAGCAAAGCTGAGTGACTTGAAAAACAAATGAAAAAATAGAATAAGGAAAAGAAATGAAAAAATTAAAAAAAAATTGGAAAAATAGAAGAAAAAAATTTTTAAAAAAAACCAGATTCATTCGAAACGAATCGAATCTGTATTCGCCCGCAGTGGGCTGAAAAAGAATAATAAAAAGGAAGAAAATGAAGCGTTTCATGTAAGCAGAAAACCTTACACTCATAGGTGCATCTTGGTTTTCTGCCAGCTGCAGACGCTTGAAAAGGAACAAATTGCTCCCCTCTCATGTAAAAACAGAATAAATTCTGCGTGAGAATTATATGAGGCAAAAACACTCCTATACTATACCAAGTAGGCAGAAATAAAGAATGAAATTACTCTGTAGGATTTTTTACCGGGTTAAACTTATATTTGTTCAAGAAGGAATTTTTTTGGATTCTCCGGTATATAGTAAAAGTTGAACATGTTTGTCATTTGTTATTTCATCACACAACCAATTATATGTTTGGTGACAAGTTTCAAGTCTTGGTTTGACTCATCAACAGGTCCCAAAAGTGAAGCTGAATGACTTGAAGGACAAATGAAAAAATAGAATAAGGAAAAGAAATGAAAAAATGAAAAAAAAAATTGGAAAAATAGAAAAAAAATTTATTAAAAAAAACCAGATTCATTCGAAACGAATCGAATCTGTATTCGCCCGCAGTGGGCTGAAAAAGAATAATAAAAAGGAAGAAAAAGAAGCGTTTCATGTAAGCAGAAAACCTTACACTCATAGGTGCATCTTGGTTTTCTGCCAGCTGCAAACGCTTGAAAAGGAACAAATTGCTCCCCTCTCATATAAAAACAGAATAAATTCTGCGCGAGAATTATATGAGGCAAAAACACTCCTATACTATACCAAGTAGGCAGAAATAAAGAATGAAATTACTCTGTAGGATTTTTTACCGGGTTAAACTTATATTTGTTCAAGAAGGAATTTTTTTGGATTTTTTGGTATATAGCAAAAGCTGAAAAATATTAGATATTTGTTATTTCATCACACAACCCATTATATTTTTGGTGACATGTTCCAAGTCTTGGTTTGACTCACCAACAAGTGCCAAATAGCGAAGCTGAGTGACTTGAAAAACAAATGAAAAAATAGGAAATAGGAAAAGAAATGAAAATATGAAAAAAATTTGGAAAAATAAAAAAAAAAATTTTTATTAAAAAAAAAATAAAAAAAAAACTAGAGTCATTCGAAGCAAATCGAACCTGTATTCGCCCGCAATGGGCTGAGAAAGATAAGTAAAGAGGAATAAGAAGAAACGTTTATTGTTAGCAGAATACCTTCCACTCATCGGTTCACTTGGGTTCCTGCCTACTGCAGACGCTTGAAACAGACCAAATTGATCTCCTCTCATATAAACTCAAAATAAATAATGGGTGTGAATTACATGAGGCAAAAACACTCCTATATTTTACCAAGGGGAAGATATAAAGACAGAAATTACTCTATAGGATTTTTTACCGGGTTGAAATTATATTTGTTCAAGAAGGAATTTTTTTGGTCTCTCCGGTATATAGCAAAAGCTGAAAAGTGTTTGTAATTTGATATTTCAACACACAACCCATTATATTTTTGGTGACAAGTTTCAATTCTTGGTTGGACTCATTAACAGTTCCCAAATAGCGAAGCTGAGTGACCTGAAAAACAAATGACAAAAGAGAACAAAGAAAGGAAATGAAAAAATGTAAAAAATTTGGAAAAAAAAAATTATTAAAAAAATATAAAAAAAAACCAGATTCATTCGAAACGAATCGAAACTGTATTCGCCCGCAGTTGGCTGAGAAATGAAAATTAAGAGGAAGAAGAGGAAAAGTTTAGTGTTAGCAGACAACCTTATACTCATCGGTGCAGCTTGGCTTTCTACCTGCTACAGACGCTTGAAACAGACCAAATAGATCTCCTCCTATTTTAACTAAGAATAAATTCTAGGTGCGAATTATATGAGGCAAAAATACTCCTATATTATACCAAGTGGGAAGGAATTAAGATAGAGATTACTCTATAGGATCTCTTACCGGGTTAAACTTATATTTGTACAAGAAGGAATTTTTTTTGGATTCTCCGGTATATAGCACAGCCGAAAAATATTTGTAATTTCATCACACAACCCATTATATTTTAGGCGAAAAGTTTCAAGTCTTATTTTGGCTCATCCAAATGTCCCAAAGAGCGAAGCTCAGTGACTTGGAAAACAAATGACAAAATAGAACAAGGAAAAGAAGTGGAAAAATGGGAAAAATTGTGACAAATAGAAAAAAAATTCAAAAAATAAAAAAAAAGATTCATTCGAAACGAATCGAATCTGTATTCGCCCGCAGTGGGCTGAAAAAGAATAATAAAAAGGAAGAAAAAGAAGCGTTTTATGTAAGCAGAAAACCTTACACTCATAGGTGCATCTTGGTTTTCTGCCAGCTGCAGATGCTTGAAAAGAAACAGATTGCTCCCCTCTCATATAAAAACAGAATAAATTCTGCGTGAGAATTATATGAGGCAAAAACACTCCTATACTATACCAAGTTGGAAAAAAAAAGAATGAAATTACTCTGTACAATTTTTTACCGGGTTAAACTTATATTTGTTCAAGAAGGAATTTTTTTGGATTTTTTGGTATATAGCAAAAGCTGAAAAATATTTGATATTTGTTATTTCATCATAAAACCCATTATATTTTTGGTGACATGTTTCAAGTTTTGGTTTGACTCACCAACAGGTGCCAAATAGCGAAGCTGAGTGACTTGAAAAACAAATGAAAAAATAGGAAATAGGAAAAGAAATAAAAATATGAAAAAAATGTGGAAAAATGGAAGAAAGAAATTTATTAAAAAAAAATTAAAAAAACACGAGAGTCATTCGAAACGAATCGAACCTGTATTCGCCCGCAATGGGCTGAGAAAGGTAAGTAAAGAGGAATAAGAAGAAACGTTTGGTGTTAGCAGAAAACCTTCCACTCATCTGTGCACTTGGGTTTCTGCCTACTGCAGACGCTTGAAACAGACCAAATTGATCTCCTCTCATATGAACTCAAAATAAATAATGGGTGTGAATTACATGAGGCCAAAACACTCCTATATTTTACCAAGGAGGAAGATATAAAGACAGAAATTACTCTACAGGATTTTTTACCGGGCTGAACTTATATTTGTTCAAGAAGGAAATTTTTGGACTCTCCGGTATATAGCAAAAGCTGCAAAGTGTTTGTAATTTGATATTTCAACACACAACCCATTATATTTTTGGTGACAAGTTTCAATTCTTGGTTGGACTCATTAACAGTTCCCAAATAGCAAAGCTGAGTGACCTGAAAAACAAGTGAAAAAATAGAACAAGGAAAAGAAATGAAAAAGTGAAAAAAAATTGAAAAAATAAAAAAAAATTATTAAAAAATAAAAAAAAAACACAGATTCATTCGAAAAGAATCGAACCTGTATTCGCCCACAGTGAGCTGAGAAAGAAAAATAAATAGGAAGAAGGAAAAAAGTTTAGTGTTAGCAGAAAACCTTCCACTCATCGGTGCAGCTTGGGTTTCCACCTACTACAGACGCTTCAAACAGACCAAATTGATCTCCTCTCATATAAACTCAGACTAAATTTTGGGTGTGAATTATATGAGACAAAAACACTTCTATATTATACCAAGGAGGAAGAAATAAAGATAGAGATTACTTTATGGGATTTTTTACCGGGCTGAACTCAACAGGAATTTTTTTGGATTCTTTGGTATATAGCAAAAGCTGAAATATATTTGTTATTTGTTATTTCGTCACACAACCCATTATATTTTTGGTGACAAGTTTCAAGTCTTTGTTTGACTCATCAACATGTGCCAAACAGCGAAGCTGAGTGACTTGAAAAACAAATGAAAAAATAGAATAAGGAAAAGAAATGAAAAAATGAAAAAAAAAATGGAAAAATAGAAAAAAAAAATTTTAAAAAAAACCAGATTCATTCGAAACGAATCGAATCTGTATTCGCCCGCAGTGGGCTGAAAAAGAATAATAAAAAGGAAGAAAATGAAGCGTTTCATGTAAGCAGAAAACCTTACACTCATAGGTGCATCTTGGTTTTCTGCCAGCTGCAGACGCTTGAAAAGGAACAAATTGCTCCCCTCTCATGTAAAAACAGAATAAATTCTGCGTGAGAATTATATGAGGCAAAAACACTCCTTTACTATACCAAGTAGGCTGAAATAAAGAATGAAATTACTCTGTAGGATTTTTTACCGGGTTAAACTTATATTTGTTCAAGAAGGAATTTTTTTGGATTTTTTGGTATATAGCAAAAGCTGAAAAATATTTGATATTTGTTATTTCATCACACAACCCATTATATTTTTGGTGACATGTTTCAAGTTTTGGTTTGACTCACCAACAGGGTGCCAAATAGCGAAGCTGAGTGACTTGAAAAACAAATGAAAAAATAGGAAATAGGAAAAGAAATAAAAATATGAAAAAAATTTGGAAAAATAGAAAAAAAATTTATTAAAAAAAATTAAAAAAAAACGAGCGTCATTCGAAACGAATCGAACCTGTATTCGCCCGCAATGGGCTGAGAAAGATAAGTAAAGAGGAATAAGAAGAAACGTTTGGTGTTAGCAGAAAACCTTCCACTCATCGGTGCACTTGGGTTTCTGCCTACTGCAGACGCTTGAAACAGACCAAATAGATCTCCTCTCATATAAACTCAAAATAAATAATGGGTATGAATTACATGAGGCAAAAACACTCCTATATTTTACCAAGGAGGAAGTTATAAAGACAGAAATTACTCTATAGGATTTTTTACCGGGTTGAACTTATATTTGTTCAAGAAGGAAATTTTTGGACTCTCCGGTATATAGCAAAAGCTGCAAAGTGTTTGTAATTTGATATTTCAACACACAACCCATTATATTTTTGGTGACAAGTTTCAATTCTTGGTTGGACTCATTTACAGTTCCCAAATAGCGAAGCTGAGTGACCTGAAAAACAAATGAAAAAATAGAACAAGGAAAAGAAATGAAAAAGTGAAAAAAAATTGAAAAAATAAAAAAAAAATTATTAAAAAAATTAAAAAAAAAACACAGATTCATTCGAAAAGAATCGAACCTGTATTCGCCCACAGTGAGCTGAGAAGGAAAAATAAATAGGAAGAAGGAAAAAAGTTTAGTGTTAGCAGAAAACCTTCCACTCATCGGTGCAGCTTGGGTTGCTACCTACTACAGACGCTTCAAACAGACCAAATTGATCTCCTCTCATATAAACTCAGACTAAATTTTGGGTGTGAATTATATGAGACAAAAACACTTCTATATTATACCAAGGAGGAAGAAATAAAGATAGAGATTACTTTATGGGATTTTTTACCGGGCTGAACTCATATTTGTTCAACAAGGAATTTTTTTGGATTCTTTGGTATATAGCAAAAGCTGAAATATATTTGTTATTTGTTATTTCATCACACAACCCATTATATTTTTGGTGACAAGTTTCAAGTCTTTGTTTGACTCATCAACATGTGCCAAACAGCGAAGCTGAGTGACTTGAAAAACAAATGAAAAAATAGAATAAGGAAAAGAAATGAAAAAATTAAAAAAAAATTGGAAAAATAGAAAAAAAAAATTTTTAAAAAAAACCAGATTCATTCGAAACGAATCGAATCTGTATTCGCCCGCAGTGGGCTGAAAAAGAATAATAAAAAGGAAGAAAATGAAGCGTTTCATGTAAGCAGAAAACCTTACACTCATAGGTGCATCTTGGTTTTCTGCCAGCTGCAGACGCTTGAAAAGGAACAAATTGCTCCCCTCTCATGTAAAAACAGAATAAATTCTGCGTGAGAATTATATGAGGCAAAAACACTCCTATACTATACCAAGTAGGCAGAAATAAAGAATGAAATTACTCTGTAGGATTTTTTACCGGGTTAAACTTATATTTGTTCAAGAAGGAATTTTTTTGGATTCTCCGGTATATAGTAAAAGTTGAACATGTTTGTCATTTGTTATTTCATCACACAACCAATTATATGTTTGGTGACAAGTTTCAAGTCTTGGTTTGACTCATCAACAGGTCCCAAAAGTGAAGCTGAATGACTTGAAGGACAAATGAAAAAATAGAATAAGGAAAAGAAATCAAAAATGAAAAAAAAAATTGGAAAAATAGAAAAAAAATTTATTAAAAAAAACCAGATTCATTCGAAACGAATCGAATCTGTATTCGCCCGCAGTGGGCTGAAAAAGAATAATAAAAAGGAAGAAAAAGAAGCGTTTCATGTAAGCAGAAAACCTTACACTCATAGGTGCATCTTGGTTTTCTGCCAGCTGCAAACGCTTGAAAAGGAACAAATTGCTCCCCTCTCATATAAAAACAGAATAAATTCTGCGCGAGAATTATATGAGGCAAAAACACTCCTATACTATACCAAGTAGGCAGAAATAAAGAATGAAATTACTCTGTAGGATTTTTTACCGGGTTAAACTTATATTTGTTCAAGAAGGAATTTTTTTGGATTTTTTGGTATATAGCAAAAGCTGAAAAATATTGGATATTTGTTATTTCATCACACAACCCATTATATTTTTGGTGACATGTTTCAAGTTTTGGTTTGACTCACCAACAGGTGCCAAATAGCGAAGCTGAGTGACTTGAAAAACAAATGAAAAAATAGGAAATAGGAAAAGAAATAAAAATATGAAAAAAATTTGGAAAAATAGAAAAAAAATTTATTAAAAAAAATTAAAAAAAAACGAGAGTCATTCGAAACGAATCGAACCTGTATTCGCCCGCAATGGGCTGAGAAAGATAAGTAAAGAGGAATAAGAAGAAACGTTTGGTGTTAGCAGAAAACCTTCCACTCATCGGCGCACTTGGGTTTCTGCCTACTGCAGACGCTTGAAACAGACCAAATAGATCTCCTCTCATATAAACTCAAAATAAATAATGGGTATGAATTACATGAGGCAAAAACACTCCTATATTTTACCAAGGAGGAAGATATAAAGACAGAAATTACTCTATAGGATTTTTTACCGGGTTGAACTTATATTTGTTCAAGAAGGAAGTTTTTGGACTCTCCGGTATATAGCAAAAGCTGCAAAGTGTTTGTAATTTGATATTTCAACACACAACCCATTATATTTTTGGTGACAAGTTTCAATTCTTGGTTGGACTCATTAACAGTTCCCAAATAGCGAAGCTGAGTGAGCTGAAAACAAATGAAAAAATAGAACAAGGAAAAGAAATGAAAAAGTGAAAAAAATTTTGAAAAATAAAAAAAAAATATTAAAAAAAATTTAAAAAAAAACAGATTCATTCGAAAAGAATCGAACCTGTATTCGCCCGCAGTGAGCTGAGAAAGAAAAATAAATAGGAAGAAGGAAAAAAGTTTAGTGTTAGCAGAAAACCTTCCACTCATCGGTGCAGCTTGGGTTTCTACCTACTACAGACGCTTCAAACAGACCAAATAGATCTCCTCCTATTTTAACTAAGAATAAATTCTAGGTGCGAATTATATGAGGCAAAAATACTCCTATATTATACCAAGTGGGAAGGAATAAAGATAGAGATTACTCTATAGGATCTCTTACCGGGTTAAACTTATATTTGTTCAACAAGGAATTTTTTTGGATTCTCCGGTATATAGCACAGCCGAAAAATATTTGTAATTTGTTATTTCATCACACAACCCATTATATTTTAGGCGAAAAGTTTCAAGTCTTATTTTGGCTCATCCAGATGTCCCAAAGAGCGAAGCTCAGTGACTTGGAAAACAAATGACAAAATAGAACAAGGAAAAGAAGTGGAAAAATTGGAAAAATTGTGACAAATAGAAAAAAAATTCAAAAAATAAAAAAAAAGATTCATTCGAAACGAATCGAATCTGTATTTGACCGCAGTGGGCTGAAAAGGTAAATAAAAAGGAAGAAAAAGAAGCGTTTCATGTAAGCAGAAAACCTTCCACTCATCGGTGCACTTGGGGTTCTGCCTACTGCAGACGCTTGAAACAGACCAAATAGATCTCCTCTCATATAAACTCAAAATAAATAATGGGTATGAATTACATGAGGCAAAAACACTCCTATATTTTACCAAGGAGGAAGATATAAAGACAGAAATTACTCTATAGGATTTTTTACCGGGTTGAACTTATATTTGTTCAAGAAGGAAGTTTTTGGACTCTCCGGTATATAGCAAAAGCTGCAAAGTGTTTGTAATTTGATATTTCAACACACAACCCATTATATTTTTGGTGACAAGTTTCAATTCTTGGTTGGACTCATTAACAGTTCCCAAATAGCGAAGCTGAGTGACCTGAAAACAAATGAAAAAATAGAACAAGGAAAAGAAATGAAAAAGTGAAAAAAAATTTGAAAAATAAAAAAAAAAATATTAAAAAAAATTTAAAAAAAAACAGATTCATTCGAAACGAATCGAACCTGTATTCGCCCGCAGTTGGCTGAGAAATGAAAATTAAGAGGAAGAAGAGGAAAAGTTTAGTGTTAGCAGACAACCTTATACTCATCGGTGCAGCTTGGCTTTCTACCTGCTACAGACGCTTGAAACAGACCAAATAGATCTCCTCCTATTTTAACTAAGAATAAATTCTAAGTGCGAATTATATGAGGCAAAAATACTCCTATATTATACCAAGTGGGAAGGAATAAAGATAGAGATTACTCTATAGGATCTCTTACCGGGTTAAACTTATATTTGTACAAGAAGGAATTTTTTTTGGATTCTCCGGTATATAGCACAGCCGAAAAATATTTGTAATTTGTTATTTCATCACACAACCCATTATATTTTAGGCGAAAAGTTTCAAGTCTTATTTTGGCTCATCCAAATGTCCCAAAGAGCGAAGCTCAGTGACTTGGAAAACAAATGACAAAATAGAACAAGGAAAAGAAGTGGAAAAATGGGAAAAATTGTGACAAATAGAAAAAAAATTCAAAAAATAAAAAAAAAGATTCATTCGAAACGAATCGAATCTGTATTCGCCCGCAGTGGGCTGAAAAAGAATAATAAAAAGGAAGAAAAAGAAGCGTTTCATGTAAGCAGAAAACCTTACACTCATAGGTGCATCTTGGTTTTCTGCCAGCTGCAAACGCTTGAAAAGGAACAAATTGCTCCCCTCTCATATAAAAACAGAATAAATTCTGCGCGAGAATTATATGAGGCAAAAACACTCCTATACTATACCACGTAGGCAGAAATAAAGAATGAAATTACTCTGTAGGATTTTTTACCGGGTTAAACTTATATTTGTTCAAGAAGGAATTTTTTTGGATTTTTTGGTATATAGCAAAAGCTGAAAAATATTAGATATTTGTTATTTCATCACACAACCCATTATATTTTTGGTGACATGTTCCAAGTCTTGGTTTGACTCACCAACAAGTGCCAAATAGCGAAGCTGAGTGACTTGAAAAACAAATGAAAAAATAGGAAATAGGAAAAGAAATGAAAATATGAAAAAAATTTGGAAAAATAAAAAAAAAATTTTTATTAAAAAAAAAATTAAAAAAAAAACTAGAGTCATTCGAAGCAAATCGAACCTGTATTCGCCCGCAATGGGCTGAGAAAGATAAGTAAAGAGGAATAAGAAGAAACGTTTATTGTTAGCAGAATACCTTCCACTCATCGGTTCACTTGGGTTCCTGCCTACTGCAGACGCTTGAAACAGACCAAATTGATCTCCTCTCATATAAACTCAAAATAAATAATGGGTGTAAATTACATGAGGCAAAAACACTCCTATATTTTACCAAGGGGAAGATATAAAGACAGAAATTACTCTATAGGATTTTTTACCGGGTTGAAATTATATTTGTTCAAGAAGGAATTTTTTTGGTCTCTCCGGTATATAGCAAAAGCTGAAAAGTGTTTGTAATTTGATATTTCAACACACAACCCATTATATTTTTGGTGACAAGTTTCAATTCTTGGTTGGACTCATTAACAGTTCCCAAATAGCGAAGCTGAGTGACCTGAAAAACAAATGACAAAAGAGAACAAAGAAAGGAAATGAAAAAATGTAAAAAATTTGGAAAAAAAAAATTATTAAAAAAATATAAAAAAAAACCAGATTCATTCGAAACGAATCGAAACTGTATTCGCCCGCAGTTGGCTGAGAAATGAAAATTAAGAGGAAGAAGAGGAAAAGTTTAGTGTTAGCAGACAACCTTATACTCATCGGTGCAGCTTGGCTTTCTACCTGCTACAGACGCTTGAAACAGACCAAATAGATCTCCTCCTATTTTAACTAAGAATAAATTCTAGGTGCGAATTATATGAGGCAAAAATACTCCTATATTATACCAAGTGGGAAGGAATTAAGATAGAGATTACTCTATAGGATCTCTTACCGGGTTAAACTTATATTTGTACGAGAAGGAATTTTTTTTGGATTCTCCGGTATATAGCACAGCCGAAAAATATTTGTAATTTGTTATTTCATCACACAACCCATTATATTTTAGGCGAAAAGTTTCAAGTCTTATTTTGGCTCATCCAAATGTCCCAAAGAGCGAAGCTCAGTGACTTGGAAAACAAATGACAAAATAGAACAAGGAAAAGAAGTGGAAAAATGGGAAAAATTGTGACAAATAGAAAAAAAATTCAAAAAATAAAAAAAAAGATTCATTCGAAACGAATCGAATCTGTATTCGCCCGCAGTGGGCTGAAAAAGAATAATAAAAAGGAAGAAAAAGAAGCGTTTTATGTAAGCAGAAAACCTTACACTCATAGGTGCATCTTGGTTTTCTGCCAGCTGCAGATGCTTGAAAAGAAACAAATTGCTCCCCTCTCATATAAAAACAGAATAAATTCTGCGTGAGAATTATATGAGGCAAAAACACTCCTATACTATACCAAGTTGGAAAAAAAAAGAATGAAATTACTCTGTACAATTTTTTACCGGGTTAAACTTATATTTGTTCAAGAAGGAATTTTTTTGGATTTTTTGGTATATAGCAAAAGCTGAAAAATATTTGATATTTGTTATTTCATCACACAACCCATTATATTTTTGGTGACATGTTTCAAGTTTTGGTTTGACTCACCAACAGGTGCCAAATAGCGAAGCTGAGTGACTTGAAAAACAAATGAAAAAATAGGAAATAGGAAAAGAAATAAAAATATGAAAAAAATGTGGAAAAATGGAAGAAAAAAATTTATTAAAAAAAAATTAAAAAAACACGAGAGTCATTCGAAACGAATCGAACCTGTATTCGCCCGCAATGGGCTGAGAAAGGTAAGTAAAGAGGAATAAGAAGAAACGTTTGGTGTTAGCAGAAAACCTTCCACTCATCTGTGCACTTGGGTTTCTGCCTACTGCAGACGCTTGAAACAGACCAAATTGATCTCCTCTCATATGAACTCAAAATAAATAATGGGTGTGAATTACATGAGGCCAAAACACTCCTATATTTTACCAAGGAGGAAGATATAAAGACAGAAATTACTCTACAGGATTTTTTACCGGGCTGAACTTATATTTGTTCAAGAAGGAAATTTTTGGACTCTCCGGTATATAGCAAAAGCTGCAAAGTGTTTGTAATTTGATATTTCAACACACAACCCATTATATTTTTGGTGACAAGTTTCAATTCTTGGTTGGACTCATTAACAGTTCCCAAATAGCAAAGCTGAGTGACCTGAAAAACAAGTGAAAAAATAGAACAAGGAAAAGAAATGAAAAAGTGAAAAAAAATAGAAAAAATAAAAAAAAATTATTAAAAAATAAAAAAAAAACACAGATTCATTCGAAAAGAATCGAACCTGTATTCGCCCACAGTGAGCTGAGAAAGAAAAATAAATAGGAAGAAGGAAAAAAGTTTAGTGTTAGCAGAAAACCTTCCACTCATCGGTGCAGCTTGGGTTTCTACCTACTACAGACGCTTCAAACAGACCAAATTGATCTCCTCTCATATAAACTCAGACTAAATTTTGGGTGTGAATTATATGAGACAAAAACACTTCTATATTATACCAAGGAGGAAGAAATAAAGATAGAGATTACTTTATGGGATTTTTTACCGGGCTGAACTCAACAGGAATTTTTTTGGATTCTTTGGTATATAGCAAAAGCTGAAATATATTTGTTATTTGTTATTTCGTCACACAACCCATTATATTTTTGGTGACAAGTTTCAAGTCTTTGTTTGACTCATCAACATGTGCCAAACAGCGAAGCTGAGTGACTTGAAAAACAAATGAAAAAATAGAATAAGGAAAAGAAATGAAAAAATGAAAAAAAAAATTGGAAAAATAGAAAAAAAAAATTTTAAAAAAAACCAGATTCATTCGAAACGAATCGAATCTGTATTCGCCCGCAGTGGGCTGAAAAAGAATAATAAAAAGGAAGAAAATGAAGCGTTTCATGTAAGCAGAAAACCTTACACTCATAGGTGCATCTTGGTTTTCTGCCAGCTGCAGACGCTTGAAAAGGAACAAATTGCTCCCCTCTCATGTAAAAACAGAATAAATTCTGCGTGAGAATTATATGAGGCAAAAACACTCCTATACTATACCAAGTAGGCTGAAATAAAGAATGAAATTACTCTGTAGGATTTTTTACCGGGTTAAACTTATATTTGTTCAAGAAGGAATTTTTTTGGATTTTTTGGGATATAGCAAAAGCTGAAAAATATTTGATATTTGTTATTTCATCACACAACCCATTATATTTTTGGTGACATGTTTCAAGTTTTGGTTTGACTCACCAACAGGTGCCAAATAGCGAAGCTGAGTGACTTGAAAAACAAATGAAAAAATAGGAAATAGGAAAAGAAATAAAAATATGAAAAAAATTTGGAAAAATAGAAAAAAAATTTATTAAAAAAAATTAAAAAAAAACGAGCGTCATTCGAAACGAATCGAACCTGTATTCGCCCGCAATGGGCTGAGAAAGATAAGTAAAGAGGAATAAGAAGAAACGTTTGGTGTTAGCAGAAAACCTTCCACTCATCGGTGCACTTGGGTTTCTGCCTACTGCAGACGCTTGAAACAGACCAAATAGATCTCCTCTCATATAAACTCAAAATAAATAATGGGTATGAATTACATGAGGCAAAAACACTCCTATATTTTACCAAGGAGGAAGTTATAAAGACAGAAATTACTCTATAGGATTTTTTACCGGGTTGAACTTATATTTGTTCAAGAAGGAAATTTTTGGACTCTCCGGTATATAGCAAAAGCTGCAAAGTGTTTGTAATTTGATATTTCAACACACAACCCATTATATTTTTGGTGACAAGTTTCAATTCTTGGTTGGACTCATTAACAGTTCCCAAATAGCGAAGCTGAGTGACCTGAAAAACAAATGAAAAAATAGAACAAGGAAAAGAAATGAAAATGTGAAAAAAAATTGAAAAAATAAAAAAAAAATTATTAAAAAAATTAAAAAAAACACACAGATTCATTCGAAAAGAATCGAACCTGTATTCGCCCACAGTGAGCTGAGAAGGAAAAATAAATAGGAAGAAGGAAAAAAGTTTAGTGTTAGCAGAAAACCTTCCACTCATCGGTGCAGCTTGGGTTGCTACCTACTACAGACGCTTCAAACAGAACAAATTGATCTCCTCTCATATAAACTCAGACTAAATTTTGGGTGTGAATTATATGAGACAAAAACACTTCTATATTATACCAAGGAGGAAGAAATAAAGATAGAGATTACTTTATGGGATTTTTTACCGGGCTGAACTCATATTTGTTCAACAAGGAATTTTTTTGGATTCTTTGGTATATAGCAAAAGCTGAAATATATTTGTTATTTGTTATTTCATCACACAACCCATTATATTTTTGGTGACAAGTTTCAAGTCTTTGTTTGACTCATCAACATGTGCCAAACAGCGAAGCTGAGTGACTTGAAAAACAAATGAAAAAATAGAATAAGGAAAAGAAATGAAAAAATTAAAAAAAAATTGGAAAAATAGAAAAAAAAAATTTTTAAAAAAAACCAGATTCATTCGAAACGAATCGAATCTGTATTCGCCCGCAGTGGGCTGAAAAAGAATAATAAAAAGGAAGAAAATGAAGCGTTTCATGTAAGCAGAAAACCTTACACTCATAGGTGCATCTTGGTTTTCTGCCAGCTGCAGACGCTTGAAAAGGAACAAATTGCTCCCCTCTCATGTAAAAACAGAATAAATTCTGCGTGAGAATTATATGAGGCAAAAACACTCCTATACTATACCAAGTAGGCAGAAATAAAGAATGAAATTACTCTGTAGGATTTTTTACCGGGTTAAACTTATATTTGTTCAAGAAGGAATTTTTTTGGATTCTCCGGTATATAGTAAAAGTTGAACATGTTTGTCATTTGTTATTTCATCACACAACCAATTATATGTTTGGTGACAAGTTTCAAGTCTTGGTTTGACTCATCAACAGGTCCCAAAAGTGAAGCTGAATGACTTGAAGGACAAATGAAAAAATAGAATAAGGAAAAGAAATGAAAAAATGAAAAAAAAAATTGGAAAAATAGAAAAAAAATTTATTAAAAAAAACCAGATTCATTCGAAACGAATCGAATCTGTATTCGCCCGCAGTGGACTGAAAAAGAATAATAAAAAGGAAGAAAAAGAAGCGTTTCATGTAAGCAGAAAACCTTACACTCATAGGTGCATCTTGGTTTTCTGCCAGCTGCAAACGCTTGAAAAGGAACAAATTGCTCCCCTCTCATATAAAAACAGAATAAATTCTGCGCGAGAATTATATGAGGCAAAAACACTCCTATACTATACCAAGTAGGCAGAAATAAAGAATGAAATTACTCTGTAGGATTTTTTACCGGGTTAAACTTATATTTGTTCAAGAAGGAATTTTTTTGGATTTTTTGGTATATAGCAAAAGCTGAAAAATATTGGATATTTGTTATTTCATCACACAACCCATTATATTTTTGGTGACATGTTTCAAGTTTTGGTTTGACTCACCAACAGGTGCCAAATAGCGAAGCTGAGTGACTTGAAAAACAAATGAAAAAATAGGAAATAGGAAAAGAAATAAAAATATGAAAAAAATTTGGAAAAATAGAAAAAAAATTTATTAAAAAAAATTAAAAAAAAACGAGAGTCATTCGAAACGAATCGAACCTATATTCGCCCGCAATGGGCTGAGAAAGATAAGTAAAGAGGAATAAGAAGAAACGCTTGGTGTTAGCAGAAAACCTTCCACTCATCGGCGCACTTGGGTTTCTGCCTACTGCAGACGCTTGAAACAGACCAAATAGATCTCCTCTCATATAAACTCAAAATAAATAATGGGTATGAATTACATGAGGCAAAAACACTCCTATATTTTACCAAGGAGGAAGATATAAAGACAGAAATTACTCTATAGGATTTTTTACCGGGTTGAACTTATATTTGTTCAAGAAGTAAATTTTTGGACTCTCCGGTATATAGCAAAAGCTGCAAAGTGTTTGTAATTTGATATTTCAACACACAACCCATTATATTTTTGGTGACAAGTTTCAATTCTTGGTTGGACTCATTAACAGTTCCCAAATAGCGAAGCTGAGTGACCTGAAAACAAATGAAAAAATAGAACAAGGAAAAGAAATGAAAAAGTGAAAAAAAATTTGAAAAATAAAAAAAAAAATATTAAAAAAAATTTAAAAAAAAACAGATTCATTCGAAACGAATCGAACCTGTATTCGCCCACAGTGAGCTGAGAAGGAAAAATAAATAGGAAGAAGGAAAAAAGTTTAGTGTTAGCAGAAAACCTTCCGCTCATCGGTGCAGCTTGGGTTTCTACCTACTACAGACGCTTCAAACAGACCAAATAGATCTCCTCCTATTTTAACTAAGAATAAATTCTAGGTGCGAATTATATGAGGCAAAAATACTCCTATATTATACCAAGTGGGAAGGAATAAAGATAGAGATTACTCTATAGGATCTCTTACCGGGTTAAACTTATATTTGTTCAACAAGGAATTTTTTTGGATTCTCCGGTATATAGCACAGCCGAAAAATATTTGTAATTTGTTATTTCATCACACAACCCATTATATTTTAGGCGAAAAGTTTCAAGTCTTATTTTGGCTCATCCAGATGTCCCAAAGTGCGAAGCTCAGTGACTTGGAAAACAAATGACAAAATAGAACAAGGAAAAGAAGTGGAAAAATTGGAAAAATTGTGACAAATAGAAAAAAAATTCAAAAAATAAAAAAAAAGATTCATTTGAAACGAATCGAATCTGTATTTGACCGCAGTGGGCTGAAAAGGTAAATAAAAAGGAAGAAAAAGAAGCGTTTCATGTAAGCAGAAAACCTTCCACTCATCGGTGCACTTGGGGTTCTGCCTACTGCAGACGCTTGAAACAGACCAAATAGATCTCCTCTCATATAAACTCAAAATAAATAATGGGTATGAATTACATGAGGCAAAAACACTCCTATATTTTACCAAGGAGGAAGATATAAAGACAGAAATTACTCTATAGGATTTTTTACCGGGTTGAACTTATATTTGTTCAAGAAGGAAGTTTTTGGACTCTCCGGTATATAGCAAAAGCTGCAAAGTGTTTGTAATTTGATATTTCAACACACAACCCATTATATTTTTGGTGACAAGTTTCAATTCTTGGTTGGACTCATTAACAGTTCCCAAATAGCGAAGCTGAGTGACCTGAAAAGAAATGAAAAAATAGAACAAGGAAAAGAAATGAAAAAGTGAAAAAAAATTTGAAAAATAAAAAAAAAAATATTAAAAAAAATTTAAAAAAAAACAGATTCATTCGAAACGAATCGAACCTGTATTCGCCCGCAGTTGGCTGAGAAATGAAAATTAAGAGGAAGAAGAGGAAAAGTTTAGTGTTAGCAGACAACCTTATACTCATCGGTGCAGCTTGGCTTTCTACCTGCTACAGACGCTTGAAACAGACCAAATAGATCTCCTCCTATTTTAACTAAGAATAAATTCTAAGTGCGAATTATATGAGGCAAAAATACTCCTATATTATACCAAGTGGGAAGGAATAAAGATAGAGATTACTCTATAGGATCTCTTACCGGGTTAAACTTATATTTGTACAAGAAGGAATTTTTTTTGGATTCTCCGGTATATAGCACAGCCGAAAAATATTTGTAATTTGTTATTTCATCACACAACCCATTATATTTTAGGCGAAAAGTTTCAAGTCTTATTTTGGCTCATCCAAATGTCCCAAAGAGCGAAGCTCAGTGACTTGGAAAACAAATGACAAAATAGAACAAGGAAAAGAAGTGGAAAAATGGGAAAAATTGTGACAAATAGAAAAAAAATTCAAAAAATAAAAAAAAAGATTCATTCGAAACGAATCGAATCTGTATTTGACCGCAGTGGGCTGAAAAGGTAAATAAAAAGGAAGAAAATGAAGCGTTTCATGTAAGCAGAAAACCTTACACTCATCGGTGCAGCTTGGTTTTCTGCCTGCTGCAGACGCTTGAAATGGAACAAATTGCTCCCCTCTCATATAAAAACAGAATAAATTCTGCGTGAGCATTCTATGAGGCAAAAACACTCCTATATTATACCAAGGAGGAAGAAATAAAGATGGAAATTATTCTGTAGGATTTTTTACTGGGTTAAACTTATATTTGTTCAAGAAGGAATTTTTTTGGATTCTCCGGTATATAGTAAAAGTTGAACATGTTTGTCATTTGTTATTTCATCACACAACCCATTATATATTTGGTGACATGTTTCAAGTCTTGGTTTGACTCATCAACAGGTCCCAAAAGTGAAGCTCAATGACTTGAAGGACAAATGAAAAAATATAATAAGGAAAAGAAATGAAAAAATGAAAAAAAAAAAATGGAAAAATAGAAAAAAAAAATTTATTATAAAAAACCAGATTCATTCGAAACGAATCGAATCTGTATTCGCCCGCAGTGGGCTGAAAAAGAATAATAAAAAGGAAGAAAAAGAAGCGTTTCATGTAAGCAGAAAACCTTACACTCATAGGTGCATCTTGGTTTTCTGCCAGCTGCAGATGCTTGAAAAGAAACAAATTGCTCCCCTCTCATATAAAAACAGAATAAATTCTGCGTGAGAATTATATGAGGCAAAAACACTCCTATACTATACCAAGTTGGAAAAAAATAAAGAATGAAATTACTCTGTACAATTTTTTACCGGGTTAAACTTATATTTGTTCAAGAAGGAATTTTTTTTAATTTTTTGGTATATAGCAAAAGCTGAAAGATATTTGATATTTGTTATTTCATCACACAACCCATTATATTTTTGGTGACATGTTTCAAGTTTTGGTTTGACTCACCAACAGGTGCCAAATAGCGAAGCTGAGTGACTTGAAAAACAAATGAAAAAATAGGAAATAGGAAAAGAAATAAAAATATGAAAAAAATTTGGAAAAATGGAAGAAAAAAATTTATTAAAAAAAATTAAAAAAACACGAGAGTCATTCGAAACGAATCGAACCTGTATTCGCCCGCAATGGGCTGAGAAAGGTAAGTAAAGAGGAGTAAGAAGAAACGTTTGGTGTTAGCAGAAAACCTTCCACTCATCCATTCAAGTCAAGTCAAGTGTTCTTCACACGCGATTAACGAAATAAAACGAATTATGGCGATATTATAACCGAACCGATATCCCGGGATATTTGAAAATGTTTACGTACAGGCTTTAATTTTGGCCTAGATTTCACTTATGTCTTTGGTTCACTTTATACTTTAACTGTTCGAAAAATTATTAACTTAAGGTTACACGATGTCGAAATTATTACAGCCTGTTACGCGACGGCAAGCTGTGTTCTTGTCTGTTATTTTGTAATTTGCGGATTTAAAGGAATATGGAAGTTGGATGGGAGTGGGAAGTTGTGAAATGTTAGAGGTTTCTCTAACTTGTTGTGAGTTGAAGACTGGACTGTCTTTCAACATGCTGAGAATTATGCCGATAGTCCAGAATGGTCCAGCGTTGATAAGTCCCAGGGTGATCGAGATGCCAGTATTATGTCCTATCCACGATGGTGGCTTCCTGCACTAGTGAAGAAAGTAAATCTTTCGTCCAGGTAATAAATGTTTCTCGTTTCCGAGTTGATAAGGTGAAGAGGTGATAGGTAGTTGAGGTTTTCAACTTGAAGTTGCGTTGAAAGCTGGCTAATGAGCGGGTTAGGATGTTGAGAGATCTTCTCAAGTTGTTTGACCGCGAGAGAAAGGAGATATTCCTCGATTGGAGTGATGTTTGCACTTTCGTACAAGAAGGTGTTGGGAAAGTAGTGTCCGTTAGGTTTCCTGTACACACCTGTACAGGCCCTTAGGATCTTTCTTTCGAGGGCGCTGATTTGCTTCATATAAGATGGCGAAATGGTATGCCAGATGGGGAAGCAATAGCAGATAATTGGGCGGATAAGCTGTTTGTATATAAGCAGCTTTGTATCTTTCGGGAGACCATTTCTCCTTCTGATAATAGGGATGAGTAGGGAGTAAGCGTAGTTGGCTTTCTTCATGGTCAGCTTGGCGTGATTGTTGAATTTCAACAGATTATTGAAGGAGACGCCAAGGTATTTGGTGTTCTTTGAAGGCTGAAGCTTTTCATTATTGACTTCGATTTCAATGTTGTTGGCTCGTGTGGCTATGTTGGGTCTTCCGCTTGTGGAGGGATTTCGGATGCAAATCATTTCAGATTTGTTCAGATTAATTTTGATGCCCCACTTTCTGTAGAACTCATCAAGTTTGAGAACATGCCGCTCAACTTTGATAGCAGCGAAATTGGATGACATGGAGTGGGCGTAGGTAAGCGAGTCATCAGCATAGAGTAGTGTGGTGGAATTTGAGTCGTTGGAAGGCTGATCATAAGTGAAAAGATTGAAGAGAATTGGTCCGAGGACCGAACCTTGGGGGACACCAGCACTGACTGATGTTGCCTGAGATTTGGTATCCTCGATTTCTATGTAGAAATTTCGAGATGAGAGAAAGCTATGTATAACCCGGGTGAGATAAGGCGGGAACTCGAGGTTTATAATTTTGAAAATTAGCCCGTTTGTCCAAACTGAGTCAAACGCTTTCTCTACATCAAGGAAGCAGCCTACTGTCTGCTCCCTTTTGTTGAGGGCGTTTGTAGAATCAGAGAGGAATTTGAGCAAAGCGTGAAAAGTGGAGTGCTGGGGCTTGAAGCCGAATTGGGTGTCCTGCTTGATATTTAGATCGAGGCAGGTATTTTCAATGTGTTGGCGGACTATTTTTTCGAAAAGTTTGCCCAGGTTGGACAGAAGAGAGATTGGCCGGAACTCGTTAAGGTTTTTCGAGTTTCCTTTTTTGGGAATTGGAACTATGCGAGCGGTTTTCCAAACATAGGGAAAGTAAGAATTATTGAGGCAATTATTGAAGATAATTGTCAGAAATTCTATGGCGACAGGTGGGAGGTTTTTGATAACTTTGTTGGAAATGTTATCTGGGCCAGCGGACTTTTTGCCTCTGATAGTCCTGATTAGGGCAAAAACGTGAGCAGGATTTGAGAAGATGCTTAAATCATCCGGATTTAAGGACGTGTTTGTGGAGTTGAAGATTGTGTTGGAGGATCCCACTGCCTGGGCAGTGAATTCATCAACAGTCGAGTCTACAGTGGTCCTAAAATTTTCATCGCTTAGAGATGAGTTGTCTTTGAAAGTGGATTGGAAATATTCCGCGAAAGCGTTACATTTTTCTTGGGGAAGGTTGTAAGCGGTCGTGCCGCTTAGAATGGTTTTGGGGAGTTTTGCTTTTCTGTTGCAAACCCTGTTTATGTCCTGAAAGCAGTGTGGACCAGGTTGAATGGAAGCCAGTTTCTTCCTAAACTCCTTATCGAGAAACATTTTCGTTTGTTCCTCAATAATTGTTGACAAGCAATTAATTTGCGACAACACAGTTCTGTAGGCTGGGTTGTGGCTATTAAGGGTTCGGTGAAAAATACGGTTAAGTACTTTTCGAAGTTTCTGCCTAAATTTATATAATTTTTGCAGTTGAGGCGGGAGATTTTTGTATTTGTAGTGTTTGCTCGGCACTACACTGGAAAAGAAGGCGACATTTCCTTCAATGGCGTTGTTGAGGAAGTCAATGTGGAAGTCAATTTCCAAGTTCGTGAGATTCCGTTGCGAGTCAGGTAGATTTCCTGAGAGAAATTGGGAGAGCCTGTCTTGAAATTGTTGCCAGTCAACGTCTTTGAGTGAAGTTAAGGCTTGAGGGTCAGAAGTCAGGATATTTAACGGTGCGCTAGGAGTGATTGAGAGTTCAACAGCCAAGTGATCGGATTCAGCCATATGTGCTGTGCAGACGTAATTTGAGAATTGGGGTAGGAGATTAATTAGATTAGAGGTTGCGATATAGAAGTCAAGAGTTGACCCAGATCGCGGGAAGGTCGGAGTATCTTGCGAGACGACGACAAAATCATGGGTGGTGTTAAAGAGGAGCCAGTCATGTACAGCCTTGCCTGACGGACTTACGACGGAGTCATTCCACAACGGGTGCCTGGCGTTGAAATCTCCACCCAGCACCGTGTATGTGAAATTGTCCTAGATCTGAGCAATGCTGTTTAAATTATTCTTGATATCAGCTCCCGTGGCGTGACATCTATTGCATAGGGCGATTAAGAGAAGAGACTCGTTGTCTCGAAGTTTTAATTTGACGGCAGTGCATTCCATATTGGAAAGGTTACTAATTTTCACCTCTTCGAATTTAAGGTTTTCCTTTATGAGAAGGGCTGTGCCTAGGGTGGTCTCAGACTTGTCCTGGCGGACGAAGTTATAGTGCTCAAAAGCTTACTTATGTCTCTCAGTGAGGAGAGTTTCAGAGAGGAACATGAACGTGGGTTTATGCTCAATAAGGAATAGGTTTAGGGCTGCTCTTTTGCTGTGCTTTACCAGCGAATTGCAGTTAAGTGACATAATTTTCAGCTTACTTATTTGCCTAGACATAGTCCAAATGCAAATTGGAGGTAAGCTGCTTGTTTTTCCGAGATGGAAGAAAGCTTCCTGTATTTAGGAAGGAAATTATTGATTTTGCCCATTAGGGCGAAAAGGTCGCAGCCAAATAGAGACTTGGCTTCGTTGGTGCAGAAATCGTCAATTTCTGACACTCTTGTTTTTCTGGGAGCTGCCTTAGGGGCAGACCTAGGTGCTGCTTGGGGCTTGGGAGCTGTGGATTTAGCAGAATTATTATTATTAAAGGTGTGTTTAGATATTACCTGGGCGAAAGATTTACCTGGCTGCACGTAATTTCTTGTGGCTTCCTTAACGAAGTCTTCACGTTGGCGGCGTTCTTCATTCTTTTTCGCACGTTGTTGTACGACCTCCTTGTATTTTTGGCAACCTCTATAGCTGGCTGGATGTCCTTCAGCTTTACAGTTCACGCAGTATGGGGCACCTTCCTTCTCGTTTTTCCTCTCGCATTGTCCTGGTAAGTGTACATTTTTACACTTCACGCATCTATAGTCGACCGCGCAGTTCCTCGCGACGTGGCCGAAAGCCTGGCAACGCTTGCACTGGGAGATTCCAGATGCGCGGTATTTTTCCCATTAAACGATTTGGTTCAGGAGGCGGTTTGTGGCCATTATGAATTTTATATCATAATTACCTCCGAAATTAATTATGAAGGAATTCGATTCCTTGCTCCTGGGCGTTTTAAAATGCGTCACAGAGTTGATTGAGAAACCACGCAGTTTTTCCACGAGACCAGCCTTCACATCCTCAGCGTGGTAAGTATGCTGAACTCCTCTTAGCAGAAGTGTCGTCGTCCTATCACATTTAGGCGTAAATGTGTAACTCTGCACGCCGATGTCCTTGATGATGCTGAATAGCGTCTTGTGGTCGTCCTGGGATATTGGCTTTATAATGCACTTGGTGCCCTTTGCCGTCTTTATATAAAATTTGGGCCTGCTTTCTAGCTTGTCAAGCTTGCTGTTGAATGCCCTGACGTTAAGATTCTGGCATACAATTGGTGGGGGTCTCACCGCCTTTACTACCTGGGCTGCAGTTGCTTTGGGCTGGATTTCAAATTCATTCCTGTTTCCCAGAATTTGATAGAATCCACCTGTGTTTTCCTCCCTGGGTGGTTGCTGCTTCGGTCCTGATGGCTTCCTCTTGGCTGGAGTTCCGGATGATTGAGGAGACGTCTCAGGGCTACTCCTTGCTCTTCGCTTCTTGTTTTCAACTAGAGTGAAGTTATTGTCATCGTCAGACGAATCCAAACTCGATGAAGACAAGTTGGTTGAGTCATCTGACATTTCAACATCGCTGGTTCCTTCACGCGGTGCATCAGGCGGTGACTCGACATTGTCGTCGAGCAATTTTCCGTCTCCTTCCTGTAATCTGATTTCCGGGATGCTTAGCTCGTACTTATTGTACAGCTTTTTAAGGCTGCTTTCAATAGCGGCCATAAGTGCTTTCTTTTCGGTTTCGAATTTATTAAGCTTTTCGTTTTCACTCATAATGAGACGAAACAAAGTGTCCTTTATCACTACAATTAGTTTATTTATTTATTTATTTTTTTTTTTTGCTGAAATTGGTTGTCACTCACTTCTAAATTTTGTGTCTATATCACAATGTGTCTCTATCACAATCACAACACTTATAACATTAGATTTACTGGTATGTGTCTCTATCACTTTAATATACACTAACACTGTATGTGTCTGTATTTGATTGTCATACACAAGCTTACACATCAACACGGCCACACGCGCACTGTGAATTGCGGAAATGCCGTCGGCAAATCCTGTGTATGCGGATGGCTATTGAATTTTACCTAGATATAAAATTACATGTAATTTTCAACACGAGCACTACACTGAAACACCGCTGATCACTGAATGACCTTCCACTCATCTGTGCACTTGGGTTTCTGCCTACTGCAGACGCTTGAAACAGACCAAATTGATCTCCTCTCATATGAACTCAAAATAAATAATGGGTGTGAATTACATGAGGCAAAAACACTCCTATATTTTACCAAGGAGGAAGATATAAAGACAGAAATTACTCTATAGGATATTTTACCGGGCTGAACTTATATTTGTTCAAGAAGGAAATTTTTGGACTCTGCGGTATATAGCAAAAGCTGCAAAGTGTTTGTAATTTGATATTTCAACACACAACCCATTATATTTTTGGTGACAAGTTTCAATTCTTGGTTGGACTCATTAACAGTTCCCAAATAGCGAAGCTGAGTGACCTGAAAAACAAATGAAAAAATAGAACAAGGAAAAGAAATGAAAAAGTGAAAAAAAATTGGAAAAATAAAAAAAAATTATTAAAAAAATTAAAAAAAAACACAGATTCATTCGAAAAGAATCGAACCTGTATTCGCCCACAGTGAGCTGAGAAAGAAAAATAAATAGGAAGAAGGAAAAAAGTTTAGTGTTAGCAGAAAACCTTCCACTCATCGGTGCAGCTTGGGTTTCTACCTACTACAGACGCTTCAAACAGACCAAATTGATCTCCTCTAATATAAACTCAGACTAAATTTTGGGTGTGAATTATATGAGACAAAAACACTTCTATATTATACCAAGGAGGAAGAAATAAAGATAGAGATTACTTTATAGGATTTTTTACCGGGCTGAACTCATATTTGTTCAACAAGGAATTTTTTTGGATTCTTTGGTATATAGCAAAAGCTGAAATATATTTGTTATTTGTTATTTCATCACACAACCCATTATATTTTTGGTGACAAGTTTCAAGTCTTTGTTTGACTCATCAACAGGTGCCAAACAGCGAAGCTGAGTGACTTGAAAAATAAATGAAAAAATAGAATAAGGAAAAGAAATGAAAAAATAAAAAAAAAAATTGGAAAAATAGAAAAAAAACATTTTTTAAAAAAACCAGATTCATTCGAAACGAATCGAATCTTTAATCGCCCGCAGTGGGCTGAAAAAGAATAATAAAAAGGAAGAAAAAGAAGCGTTTCATGTAAGCAGAAAACCTTACACTCATAGGTGCATCTTGGTTTTCTGCCAGCTGCAGACGCTTGAAAAGGAACAAATTGCTCCCCTCTCATGTAAAAACAGAATAAATTCTGCGTGAGAATTATATGAGGCAAAAACACTTCTATACTATACCAAGTAGGCAGAAATAAAGAATGAAATTACTCTGTAGGATTTTTTACCGGGTTAAACTTATATTTGTTCAAGAAGGAATTTTTTTGGATTCTCCGGTATATAGTAAAAGTTGAACATGTTTGTCATTTGTTATTTCATCACACAACCAATTATATGTTTGGTGACAAGTTTCAAGTCTGGTTTGACTCATCAACAGGTCCCAAAAGTGAAGCTGAATGGCTTGACGGACAAATGAAAAAATAGAATAAGGAAAAGAAATGAAAAAATGAAAAAAAAAAAATTGGAAAAATAGAAAAAAAATTTACTAAAAAAAACCAGATTCATTCGAAACGAATCGAATCTGTATTCGCCCGCAGTGGGCTGAAAAAGAATAATAAAAAGGAAGAAAAAGAAGCGTTTCATGTAAGCAGAAAACCTTACACTCATAGGTGCATCTTGGTTTTCTGCCAGCTGCAAACGTTTGAAAAGGAACAAATTGCTTCCCTCTCATATAAAAACAGAATAAATTCTGCGTGAGAGTTGTATGAGGCAAAAACACTCCTATACTATACCAAGTAGGCAGAAATAAAGAATGAAATTACTCTGTAGGATTTTTAACCGGGTTAAACTCATATTTGTTCAACAAGGAATTTTTTTGGATTCTTTGGTATATAGCAAAAGCTGAAATATATTTGTTATTTGTTATTTCATCACACAACCCATTATATTTTTGGTGACAAGTTTCAAGTCTTTGTTTGACTCATCAACAGGTGCCAAACAGCGAAGCTGAGTGACTTGAAAAACAAATGAAAAAATAGAATAAGGAAATGAAATGAAAAAATGAAAAAAAAAAATTGGAAAAATAGAAAAAAAAAATTTTTAAAAAAAACCAGATTCATTCGAAACGAATCGAATCTGTATTCGCCCGCAGTGGGCTGAAAAAGAATAATAAAAAGGAAGAAAAAGAAGCGTTTCATGTAAGCAGAAAACCTTACACTCATAGGTGCATCTTGGTTTTCTGCCAGCTGCAGACGCTTGAAAAGGAACAAATTGCTCCCCTCTCATGTAAAAACAGAATAAATTCTGCGTGAGAATTATATGAGGCAAAAACACTCCTATACTATACCAAGTAGGCAGAAATAAAGAATGAAATTACTCTGTAGGATTTTTTACCGGGTTAAACTTATATTTGTTCAAGAAGGAATTTTTTTGGATTCTCCGGTATATAGTAAAAGTTGAACATGTTTGTCATTTGTTATTTCATCACACAACCAATTATATGTTTGGTGACAAGTTTCAAGTCTGGTTTGACTCATCAACAGGTCCCAAAAGTGAAGCTGAATGGCTTGACGGACAAATGAAAAAATAGAATAAGGAAAAGAAATGAAAAAATGAAAAAAAAAAATTGGAAAAATAGAAAAAAAATTTACTAAAAAAACCAGATTCATTCGAAACGAATCGAATCTGTATTCGCCCGCAGTGGGCTGAAAAAGAATAATAAAAAGGAAGAAAAAGAAGCGTTTCATGTAAGCAGAAAACCTTACACTCATAGGTGCATCTTGGTTTTCTGCCAGCTGCAAACGCTTGAAAAGGAACAAATTGCTTCCCTCTCATATAAAAATAGAATAAATTCTGCGTGAGAATCATATGAGGCAAAAACACTCCTATACTATACCAAGTAGGCAGAAATAAAGAATGAAATTACTCTGTAGGATTTTTAACCGGGTTAAACTTATATTTGTTCAAGAAGGAATTTTTTTGGATTTTTGGTATATAGCAAAAGCTTAAAAATATTTGATATTTGTTATTTCATCACACAACCCATTATATTTTTGGTGACATGTTTCAAGTTTTGGTTTGACTCACCAACAGGTGCCAAATAGCGAAGCTGAGTGACTTGAAAAACAAATGAAAAAATAGGAAATAAGAAAAGAAATAAAAATATGAAAAAAATTTGGAAAAATAGAAAAAAAAATTTATTAAAAAAAATTAAAAAAAAAAACGAGAGTCATTCGAAACGAATCGAACCTGTATTCGCCCGCAATGGGCTGAGAGAGATAAGTAAAGAGGAATAAGAAGAAACGTTTTGTGTTAGCAGAGAACCTTCCACTCATCGGTGCACTTGGGTTTCTGCCTACTGCAGACGATTGAAACAGACCAAATAGATCTCCTCTCATATAAACTCAAAATAAATAATGGGTATGAATTACATGAGGCAAAAACACTCCTATGTTTTACCAAGGAGGAAGATATAAAGACAGAAATTACTCTATAGGATTTTTTACCGGGTTGAACTTATATTTGTTCAAGAAGGAAATTTTTGGACTCTCCGGTATATAGCAAAAGCTGCAAAGTGTTTGTAATTTGATATTTCAACACGCAACCCATTATATTTTTGGTGACAAGTTTCAATTCTTGGTTGGACTCATTAACAGTTCCCAAATAGCGAAGCTGAGTGACCTGAAAACAAATGAAAAAATAGAACAAGGAAAAGAAATGAAAAAGTGAAAAAAAATTTGAAAAATAAAAAAAAAAATATTAACAAAAATTAAAAAAAAACAGATTCATTCGAAAAGAATCGAACCTGTATTCGCCCGCAGTGAGCTGAGAAAGAAAAATAAATAGGAAGAAGGAAAAAAGTTTAGTGTTAGCAGAAAACCTTCCACTCATCGGTGCAGCTTGGGTTTCTACCTACTACAGACGCTTCAAACAGACCAAATTGATCTCCTCTCATATAAACTCAGACTAAATTTTGGGTGTGAACTATATGAGACAAAAACACTTCTATATTATACCAAGGAGGAAGAAATAAAGATAGAGATTACTTTATAGGATTTTTTACCGGGCTGAACTCATATTTGTTCAACAAGGAATTTTTTTGGATTCTTTGGTATATAGCAAAAGTTGAAATATATTTGTTATTTGTTATTTCATCACACAACCCATTATATTTTTGGTGACAAGTTTCAAGTCTCAATAGACAAAATAGAACAAGGAAAAGAAATGGAAAAATGGGAAAATTTGAGAAAAATAGAAAAAAAATTCAAAAAATAAAAAAAAAGATTCATTCGAAATGAATCGAATCTGTATTTGACCGCAGTGGGCTGATAAAGATAAATAAAAAGGAAGAAAGAGAAGCGTTTCATGTAAGCTGAAAACCTTACACTCATCGGTGCAGCTTGGTTTTCTGCCAGCTGCAGACGCTTGAAACGGAACGAATTGCTCCCCTCTCATATAAAAACAGAATAAATTCTGCGTGAGAATTATATGAGGCAAAAGCACTCCTATACTATACCAAGTAGGAAGAAATAAAGATAGAAATTACTCTGTAGGATTTTTTACCGGGTTAAACTTATATTTGTTCAAGAAGGAATTTTTTTGAATTTTTTGGTATATAGCAAAAGCTGAAAAATATTTGATATTTGTTATTTCATCACACAACCCAATATATTTTTGGTGACATGTTTCAAGTCTTGGTTTGACTCACCAACAGGTGCCAAATAGCGAAGCTGAGTGACTTTAAAAACAAATGAAAAAATAGGAAATAGGAAAAGAAATGAAAATATGAAATAATTTTGGAAAAATAGAAAAAAAAAATTTTAAAAAAAAATTAAAAAAAAAACCAGAGTCATTCGAAACGAATCGAACCTGTATTCGCCCGAAATGGGCTGAGAAAGATAAGTAAAGAGGAATAAGAAGAAACGTTTAGTGTTAGCAGAAAACCTTCCACTAATCGGTGCAGCTTGGCTTTCTGCCTTCTGCAGACGCTTGAAACAGACCAAATAGATCTCCTCTCATATAAACTCAAAATAAATAATGGGTGTGAATTACATGAGGCAAAAACACTCCTATATTTTACCAAGGAGGAAGATTTAAAGACAGATATTACTCTATAGGATTTTTTACCGGGTTGAACTTATATTTGTTCAAGAAGGAATTTTTTTGGACTTTCCGGTATATAGCAAAAGCTGAAAAGTGTTTGTAATTTGATATTTCGACACACAACCAATTATATTTTTGGTGACAAGTTTCAAGTCTTGGTTTGATCATCAACGGGTGCCACATAGCGAACCTGATTGAAGTGATAAACAAATCAAAAAATAGAACAAGGAAAAGAAATGAAAAAATGAAAAAAAAATTATAAAAATAAAAAAAAAATGTTAAAAAAAAATTAAAAAAAAAAACCAGATTCATTCGAAACGAATCGAACCAGCATTAGCCCGCAGTGTGCTGAGAAAGCAAAAAAATAGCAAGAAGGAAAAAAGTTTAGTGTTAGCAGAAAACCTTCCACTCATCGGTGCAGCTTGGGTTTCTGCCTACTATAGACGCTTCAAACAGACCAAATTGATCTCCTCTCATATAAACTCAGACTAAATTTTGGGTGTGAATTATATGAGGCAAAAACACTTCTATATTATACCAAGGAGGAAGAAATAAAGATAGAGATTACTTTATAGGATTTTTTACCGGGCTGAACTCATTTGTTCAACAAGGATTTTTTTTGGATTCTTTGGTATAAAGCAAAAGCTGAAATGTATTTGTTATTTGTTATTTCATCACACAACCCATTATATTTTTGGTGACAAGTTTCAAGTCTTTGTTTGACTCAGCAACAGGTGCAAACAGCGAAGCTGAGTGACTTGAAAAACAAATGAAAAAATAGAACAAGGAAAAGAAATGAAAAATGAAAAAAATTTAGATAAGTAGAAAAAAAAATTATTAAAAAAAATTAAAAAAATAACCAGATTCATTCGAAACGATCCGAACTTGTATTCGCCCGCAGTGTGCTGAGAAAGAAAAATAAAGAGGAAGAAGAAAAAACGTTTAGTGTTAGCAGAAAACCTTCCACTCATCGGTGCAGCTTGGGTTTCTGACTACTGCAAACGCTTGAAGCAAACCAAATTGATCTCCTCTCATATAAACTCTGACTAAATTTTGGGTGTGAATTATATGTGGCAAAAATACTTCTATATAACACTGTTATGTACGTAAATTATACCTAAAACATTCCTAAAAAAGGGTATACAAATATGATAATATATGAAAAAGTTTCATCCTTAAAATTTTAACATAAGCTAACCATGGTTAGCTTATCTATTGGATCAGTGAAGAAAATTACATCAGCAATTTTCTTCACATTCCATAAATTAAAACAAAATTATTCCAATGGTAAATTTTGCCTTCAGTAAAATTTGCCAGTAGAAATAATTACTTTAAAAAAATAATGCAAAAGCCAAATCGTACCTTCAGTACGATTTGTCGTGAAAATTATAATATGTATGTACGAACATACATACATATCACCAAAAAAAGCTTTCGCGATAAGAAATGCGCGCCGCAAAATTACATAATATGTATACGCGCGCCGCAATTTCAATCGACGGGACGGTGGCTGATGTTTATAAAAACATCAGATTTCATTTTTTCAAGCCACCGTCCAACGAAGAATATTCTGGACTTGTTTAATCAAGTCCAGAATAAACGACGACTCTTGATCGCGATTAAAGTGATCAAGGGTGGAGTTGGTTTTGAAATCTCTTGGAGAACGCGCAGTCGGTTTTTAAAGCGAGTTGAATTTCAAAAGGTTATACGCGGCGGTTCGCAGTGGAATTGAAAAAAGGAAAACAGAGTTGAGGTTTGAAAAAAAAAAGTTGGTTCGGTTTCGGCGGATTGGTTCGGTCTAGCTAAAAAAGGGTTTTTGTAAGAAGTCTATGCAAAAACGAGTTTTTATAAAAGTTTATGTAAAAAAGAGTTTTTGTAAGAAGTCTATGCAAAAACGAGTTTTTATAAAAGTTTATGTAAAAAAGAGTTCTTGTAAGAAGTTTATGTAAAAAAGAGTTTTTGTGAGAAGGTTATAAAAAAAAGAGTTTTTGTAAAAGTTTGTGTAAAAAGGCGTTTTTTATAACAGCTTATGTAAAAAGGAGTTTTTGTAAGAAGTTTATGAAAAAAAAGGAGTTTTTGTAAAACAAAAAAAAAAGTGTCTTTGGATAAAGCCCCTGCCAGAGTCACACGAAGGTACGTAACAAAATTGGCGCAGCCGGTAGGATAGATTAAGCCTACTTTGGAAAAAAAAAAAAAAAGTATAAGCGCTCGAAAACCCTCTATCCTACGAATCTAAAAGGAGTTTAGGACGAGATCGAATACTGGGCAAGGCACCCTACCCTTCGCCTGAAGTTGAGTCTGGGTTCAGGAGTATTTCGATCTTGTCGGCTCCCAACGCTCGCGGTCGGACAGCTTTAACTGCCTCTGTTTGAAAAACACGCAGCCACCCCCTCATCAAAGCACAAAGTGCCAACGTGGGACAATATCGGGCTTCATCCCAGCCCAGGATAAAGAAGTCCACAACCCAAAATTTCGAAATTTACACTTGAAGGAAGGAAGTTTGGAAACCATCCGCTATCTGCGATCCAGAGCTGAAAGGGACTTCGAAGTAGGCAACGCGCCCCCTTTCAGCTTTAATCCAGCGGAATTTAAGAAGGCCACGGGCCCTCCCGGCAGCAAAAGAACTTCAACCGAAAAAACCAACGATCCTATATTGAGAGGGACCTCGAAGAAGGCAATAAGCCCCCCTCTCAATTTGAACCAAGGGAATTAAGACGGCAGAAGCCCCCCTAGCTCCAAATTTTACACACGGTGGTCCATGAGCGAGGAAAGCTCCCACCAGGAAACACCGCCGGAAATCCAACTTCCATCAACTCCGCAACAATCTTCCTCCCGGGGCGACGCACAGGAAGTTCCGTCCCGGAACGAAGGAGGCAACGAGGGAGCAACATCCGCAACAGAGGGTGGAGAACAAACGCCCCCAACAAATTCAATAACAAGAGGAGTCACGTTAAGGAGTGGGACAATCCTGACAGGTCCCCAACAAGTAAGGCATAATTTAAATTTAGAAATATATTTAAATAATTTGGAAGAAAAAATGCGAAACTCCTCCGAATTCTCTGTGAATCAGTGCAACTCAGTAGAAAAGCAGATCGAAAAGTCGAGAAAAGAAAGATTGGAAACAATCGAAAAATTTAAAATTAACACAGAGAAGTTGAAAAAGAGCTTAAAGGAGTTTAGAGAATTTTCGCACTCTCTCGGGATAGATATCAATAAAAATAATAGGGTAGATTTAAGTGAAAGTGCCATCGAGAGTGTCAGTGATTCCACCGCGAGTGAATTCCTTTTAAATTGGCTGGGCGACTCCCTTCTGGAAACCAGCATAGAAGAAACTAGCGCCCCAATAGTGTCAAACCCTAGTTTCAAAATCCCCAAATTAAACATGGCAGATTACGCTAAAATCGCCAAACTGACTGCCCAGCTCGTCCCGCTATTCTCGGGAGAGCAGCACCCAAAATTGAGCCTTGAGCTCCAAACGTCCCTAGGATGCTGCAGGCAGGTAATCCAGTGCATTTCGGTGGATGAACTAACAGCATTTTTGCAAATCTTCCCCACCAGACTTCGAGGCGAAGCTTATCAGCTTTTTGCCTCAAATATGCCCACGACTTTCAAAGAAGTAGAAGAACGGCTAAATCGCACATACCTGGCTAGAGAAACTTACCAGGAACTGGTAAATAAATTAATAACTACAAGGCAGTATCCTTTGGAAAACCTCACAGCCTTCACGGCACGAGTGAAACAAATGCTGGCACTCTGCAATGAAGCAGCAGAATCCAAGTACGGAGCCACAGCAGCACCAGCTGTTAAAACGCAGCTAGAAGATTTCGCGAAAAATGCACTAAAAACAGGAGTCAATAACCCCTATATGTGCCAATATCTTCTGACCATGACCGACGGCACTGTAGATGATTTAATATAAAGAGCACTTGACATGGAACGTCTCCAGCAAAGTGCTCTATTCCTGCAACCTTCAGGCCGATTTCAGCCAAATGTGATGCAAAATCCGATACCCCATTCAATAAGTGCAACAACACCAAATAACGTACATTTTAGCCCACTTAATTCATCAGCTAATCACAGCGTATTTACTCCCGCCATAATGCCATTCGCTCAAGTTCCTCAGACCCTGCCAAACCCAAGCAGTCACATACCAACGTCACAGTTCACACAGGCAGGCACAGCATATATTCAACAGGAACCAAGATCGCCAAATAAAAATTATAATGTAAATAATAAAAATCCCTATTTAAATAAAATCAGTTGTAGTTTTTTTAACTTAAGAGGCCATACATATGCTGATTGCCTCAAAAGGAAAAATACGCCTTATTGTGTGAACTGCAAAATGTATAACCATGACGTGCGTGACTGCAGAAGGAACAACAGTAGTTTCCAGAGACCACACAATAATAGTGCACTACCAAATCAACGTCCTAGAGAGCCGCAAAACCCCAATAACAACTCAAGAGTATATAACGTGCGTAAAAAGTGCGAATTTTGTGGTCGTTCTGGACATGCAGTAAATAACTGCCAACAAAAACGTAAATGGGAAGCCCGGAGTCAGGGAAACGACGTACAGTCGACCCAAAACTCCCCGGCTCGACTATAATTCTCCCATCTAATAAAATAGGGTCTCCTCAGCAGCCCAATTCCAGTGTCGCTACAGTAAAACTTCCTTTAGACATAGGCCTGAACGGCCGAACTAAACTAGTAGTAGACACAGGCGCTGAGGTTAGTATAATAAAGAAAATGTCATTAAAAGATCTCAAAGTCATTAACTACAATGAGGCATGTACACTTCAGACCCCATTTGCTACCGGAAAGACGCTGGGAAATTGCAAGGGAAACTTCGTTTTCAAAAACAAAATTCCCTGCAAGTTTCAAGTCGTAAAGAACTTGCCTGGCCTTTCTGATGATGGACTACTAGGAAAAGATTTCCTAGCAAAAAACTGTAACGTTGAGGGTCCTAATAAGGCACTAAGGTTTCCTCGCACGGAAACTAATCCAGACGAATTTGCTTTGCCATTAGAGTTTGAAACGGACAAGCTACATTCTGAAAAAGCAGTCGAAGTAAGAACACTTGCAGAAGAGGTAGTGTCTAAACAGGCTGAACTATCCACCTGCAGTGTCTTCAAGGCTTCTCAAACGAGAAAAGCTGGCTGCCAAGCTCAAAAAGGGCCCAAGGAATGTGAAAAAAGCTGTCTGGGCGAACAAGAGACCGATGAAGGCAGGCAGCAATTGGTTACCTTTAAGGAACCAATCTGCATACCTGCGCGCTCTCAAATTGTGGCCCCAGTGCCGTTGCAAACACAAGAAGAAATGCTCTGTTTATCCCAAGAGATAAGCGGTGGAGTCTTTTTGGCAAACAGTTTGCTGTTATATGGAGAAGAATTAGTGCTGGTCAGTATTCTCAAAGCTAACAGTCATCAAGTAGTCATACATAGCTTAAAGTTACAGCTATTTCCAATAAACGAATACACAATAGTCCCATTAAGACACACAAAAGACCACAAAAGAACACACATTCCACTACCAAAGTTAGAGGCAATATCAAACAACACAAGAGACGGAACTGAGTGTCTAAAAAGTCGCTAAAGCCTATATTAAAGGTGCATATTACTCCACCGTCGCACAACACAAAAAATTCTACATGGTCAAAAATCAATAGCATTGACACGCATGAGTATATCACACAACCTAAGGCAAAGACCACACAGGTGTACCAAACTAAGCCCTCAACAAAGCAGGAAGCAAATCCCCTGCAACTTGCTAAAAATAACGAAATAAAGCCTCAAAGGGAATCAAATAAGCCTCATCTATTTACAAGGAATAGTAAGTCAAACCAAGGTTCAGCTGAGAAATCAGCAATTTTACAACATGTACGATATCTATACCCGGATAACGAGATTACGGACGACCCAAAGCAATACCCGCGCATATCTAGGCTAGAGCAAGAACTCAGCCTAGACCCTAATTTGACCGCGGAAGAAAAAATTTCGATATCAGAGCTCTGCGAAGAGTATAACGATATCTTCTTCCTCAAAGGTTTCAAACTCACCTATACAAATGCAATAACGCATAACATCCCATTGGTGCAAGATCAAGCCCCAATCAATCAAAAAATGTACCACTTACCTGAAACACAGCGGAAAGTAATTATCGAGCAGTTGAAAGAAATGCTAGACAGCGGGATAGTCCAGTCTAGTAAAAGCCCTTGGAATTCACCTCTACTAGTTGTCCCCAAGAAAGCGGGACCTGACGGTGAAAAAAGGTGGCGCGTCGTTGTCGATTTTCGTAAAATAAACGAAAAGACAATTGGAGATGCATTCCCGCTACCCCGAGTCGAGGATATTCTCGACCAACTAGGTCACGCAAGATATTTCACCACACTCGATTTGGCCAACGGCTATCACCAAGTTCTTTTCGACAAAAAAGATCGACATAAAACTGCTTTCAGCACAAGTTATGGGCACTACGAGTTCAAGCGTATGCCATTCGGGCTCAAAGGAGCCCCCGCCACATTTCAACGCCTAATGAATTTCGTCTTAACAGGCCTACAAGGCCTCGAATGTTTTGTCTACATAGATGACATTGTCATCTATGGAAAAAATTTAAATGACCACAACGAAAAGTTGAGGAAAGTCTTCAATAAGCTGAGAGCGAACAACTCAAAACTGCAGCCAGAAAAGTGCCAGTTTCTAAGAAGAGAAGTTGTTTACCTAGGACATAAATGTTCTAGCGAAGGAGCCCTACCAGACCCAAGTAAGACGGCCTGCGTCTAAACATTTCCTGTTCCAAGAACAGTAAGGCAAGTTCAGTCATTTTTAGGACTTGCCACTTACTATAGGAAATTCATTCCAGACTTCTCCAAAATTGTACGTCCAATTACGAATTTACTCCGAAAGGATGTAAAATTCACTTGGACAGAGAAATGCCAAGGAGCATTTCAGAGCATAAAAAGTGCTTTAATTTCTCCACCACTTTTAATTTACCCCGATTTTTCGAAATCTTTTAATCTTACTACAGACGCAAATAACGAGGCTCTAGGAGCTGTTCTTTCTCAAGGAGAAGTCGGAAAGGACCAGCCCATTGCCTATGCAAGCCGCACATTAAACAAAGCCGAAAGAAATTACTCTACTATAGAGAAAGAGTTATTGGCTATTGTCTGGGCTACCAAGAATTTCAGGTGCTATCTTCAAGGCCGGAAATTCACGGTCTATACTGACCATAAACCTCTCAAAGATGTCTTCAATGTGAAAGACCCTACTTCCAGTTTGGTGAGATTTCACCACAAATTATCTGAATTCGATTACAACATCGAATATAAACTAGGGAAGTACAACACTAATGCAGATGGACTAAGTCGCATCCCTCAAGCATTAAAGGAAGACAGTTTAGGCAATACCTTAACGGTAGAAGCCCTAGTCCACCACATGATGGACTCAGATGTGGAGGAAGACGATTCCACAAATAATAAAAAGAAAAAGAAATCCGCTCATTGTTTCGTCGTGACTCGAGCTCAGAAGCAGGAGGCTGAAAAGACAATAAATAGCTCCAGTGTGGAGACAGAAGAGCACACGAAAGCGGACCAAAACGAAATTCAACTCACAGAGGCGGTAACACTAAACCCAGCATCGCTTGAGCAAAAAGTAAGTACTGATAAGACACCCGAAGTTATTACGAGCCCCACGGAAATCCAAACAATCTTAAAAGATTACCACGATTCTCCATTTGGTGGCCATCAAGGTGTCATAAAAACTAACAAACGAATAAGACGCAAGTATTGGTGGAGACACATGCTTAGCGACATCAAGAAATACATAAAAAAATGCCCAAAGTGCCAGACGATGAAAGCTTCTCCACAATATAAAATGCCAATGGTTATCACGGACATCACAGAACAACCGTTCGACAAAGTTTACCTCGATACTGTAGGTCCATTAGAAGAGACCACATCAGGTAACAAATATATCTTGACCTTCCAATATAATTTAACAAAATTTGTCGACTGGTATGCAATACATAATGCAGAAGCCGTCACAGTAGCGCAAGATTTCTTTGATGAAATCGTTACGCGCTATCGCATACCCAAAAGAATACTCACCGATCAGGGAACAACTTTCCTGAGTGAATTATTCAAAAGAGTATGTAAGCTTCTAAAGGTAAAGAAGTTACAGACTTCAGCATATCACCCACAGTCTAATGGAGCACTAGAGCGTGCCCACAGACCACTGATTGAATACCTGCGAACAATCGTAGACGAAAATCCCAAAACATGGGACCAATTCCTACGAACCGCTGCATTCGTGTATAATAATAGTGTACACGAGGGTACTAAACTTACCCCAATGGACTGCCTTTACGGCTTCACGGCGGATGTCCCATCAAATTTAAAACGGGATCCCGGACCAGTTTACAATCACGAGAGATATTATCATATACTAAAGTATTAGCTCCAAAAATCATACGCCACGGCAAGAAAGAATTTATTAGCCAGTCAACAACGCTCAAAGGGGTACTATGATAAGACAGTACGACCCCTAACTTTTCACATAGTAGATAAGGTCCTCATTAAAACGAAAGCAGGAAACATAAGCTTTCTCAAATCTGGGTAGGACCTTATCAGGTAACTGCTATACCAAGTGGAGTAAACACCACAATAAAAATTGGTAAGCATACTGTAACGGTACATAACAACCGTCTAAAACCATACTTCGAATGAAATAAACATGTTGCCACAGAACCAGGTTGACTCAAATTCCTACTCTGTTTGTTTCAAATTAATCCCATTTTAACGGCTCTCAGGAACACTTGCGGTGGAGCCACTCCACTGCCTGGTCTAATAACGGCACAAAATAAGTAAAGTCATACTTAAAGGATTATTTTCTTCCTCCGAATTGTCCACAGAAATGGCGCTACAAATTATTGCAATTGTCCTCCTCATCCAGTACGCGATAGGAGAAATCGCCGACAAACCCTATGCTATAACCAAGCTAAATAGCTCGGGCATATTTTTCGAGGATCTAGGAAGCCTCATGGTGTATCATAACACTTGGAATGTTCTCACGGAGATAGACTTGGATGAGTTAGACACACAGATAAAACTAACGAAACAGGCGGAATATTTAGTGCATAAACTCTGCATAAATATCACGGATAAAGAAGACCTGAGCAACGTGCAGCAACTACACATACACGCTATAATAGATAGCGTACAAAAGCGCACGAGAACCATTAAGGAATTAGTTCCAGGAAAGCGTAAGGCCAGATCACTATTCGACGGAATAGGCAATGCTATGCACTATTTATTTGGTACCATGGATAGTAACAACGAGAAGGAGATATGCAGCCGCTTAGATGAAAGTGAATCGAACACACAAGCCCTAGTTGAGCTAGAGAAACAACAAATAAGTGTGGTTAAAACTACCTTGGAACAGATTCAAAAACCATTGGCTATGTTAATAGATCGTCAGCAAAACATAGCACACCAGATTAACGATCTGCATACCGTGACCGAGGACCTAGCCAGAAGGCAGCTGAGGCAAGAGATCATATCGAGCTTATTGCTTCAAATCATCGAAGTCGAATACCGTCAACAAGCCCTACTTGACATTATAATAGCCACTAAATGCAACCATATTCACTCACTCCTCGTGTCTCCCAAAAAACTGCTGAATGTATATCGAAAATCAACTTCGAAGTGTCTAAATGACCAAAATTGTCTATCGATTCTGTACCAATCAGCAGGAGCCCTATCACGCCTCATGCAGAACAAATTGGTGGTGAGAATAACTCTCCCAATTTTTGATTCCCCCAAAATGAGGCTACGGCAAGTCCGATGCTTTCCAGTACCACAACCAGCAAATTATTCCATAATCCCTGACCCTGGATACTCTTGTGTGGCAAATAGCGCTCGCACACAGGAATTCCTCTTATTAAAAGGCGAAGATATGAAAAGCTTCAAGAAAGTCACTCATAGCATGGAGGAAAATACATATATAGGTCGACTAAATACCCCCATAATTAAGGCAACAACCTCAGATGAATGTATAGTGAAAGTGTTGTACAATCCTTTAAATGAAGTGCCCAAGTGTAGGTCTAGAGTACAAGTTCCCCAAAAAGACATGTTGATAAAGTTAAACAAGCCCAATGCGTGGCTATTTTCATTCATTACCTCCACGGTACTACATATAACTTGTCGAGATCACTTTGCCATCTCAAAATTAGAGGGGCAGGGGATACTAGAGATAACGCAACCATGTCAGATGCAAATAGGGGAAAAGGTGCTAAGGTACGAAGGTGAAAATAAACACCCTCTCAAAATTACTCAGCCTAAACAATTTCCTGAGCTGAATCATTGATTACTCAACCTGAATCTAGCCGAAATTTTACCCAAGTCTCAAAACCAAAGAATGCAAACCGAAATCATAACATTGGACGATATCAATAAATCAATCTATACTGGCACACATTCGCTGGAAGATATCCAGCACAAATTAGACCAGTATAGTAACAAGGTATCAAGCAGACAATCCCAAATCCTGTCCACAACTTCTCTATTATTTACGAGCCTACTAGCTCTGGCCATAATGATCGTTGTGGTAGTAAAATATCTACACCCTGTTGTCATCAAGATGAGACAACAGAGAAATCAACCACAAGGTAACCCCGAAATTTCATCAGAGGGAATTCCTTTAGAAAAACGAACCCCTGCGCCCCAACCCAGTTTAAGGCGAACCAGGAGCCTCGCTAAAACCAAATCGGTTCAAATAATTTAAAAATGCGACACTGATACTGTCAACAAGAGCCACTTAATCAATGTAGAATTTATTAGAAAAGGTAGACCTGGTAAAATCCTCAAAGGAAATCTATGTAGACATATATATAATATAATTTTAGCACCAAACAAAACTAAATTAAAAATATTAAGATGACTTGACAAAATAAGTTAGAATGAAAAAAGTAAAAACAAATAGGTAGAAGGTAAAAATTTAGTATTAAAGAAAAAATGCATATAAAAACAAAAATGCATAAAAATAAGAAATTAACAAAAAACGCATTAGAATTAAATATAAACAAAAAAATTGAATATATATAAAAGAAAAGAAAATGGTTGTAAAAGTAGACCTGGACACATGTACAAAGCATAAAAACAACATAACAAAATCAATTGTAGTAAAAATATAAACAGAAATAAAAACAGACCTAAGATGTCAAAAGGAAAAAATGTATTAAAATGACTTAACAAAATAAGTTAGAATGAATATAAATAGGTAATAGAAATGTTAGAATTAAAGAGAAAAACAATGCATATAAAAAGAAAAAATGTATAAAATTAACAAGTTAATACAAAAAAAAAAAAAAAAACGCATTAGAATTTAAAATAAATCTAAAATAGAATATGTACAAAAAAAAATAAAGTATAGAGAAGAAGTACGCACTAACTAACAGTATAAGAAACTGAATATACAGTTGAAAAAAAAAACATTAATACCAAGCTACTAGGTAACGACGAAATGGTTATAGGATTAAAATTAAACTAGTCAAATAATAAATAAAACAGTAAGAAATTGTAACAAATACATATAAGGTAATCAAACAAAAAACAAAAATTTGTTAACTGAGGTAGAAAAACAACAAAATAAGAAAAGAGAGGTAAGAACCTTTCTAAAAAATTAGAAAATTAAATCACCAAAATGTAAAGCCTAGCCGAACCGACCAGAATCCGAGCCACCAAAATAGCACCCACAATAACTTCCCGTGAGAATTATTGCTCTTCAAAGAAGAAGAAGAATTGTTATGTACGTAAATTATACCTAAAAACATTCCTAAAAAAGGGTATACAAATATATATAATATATAAAAAAGTTTCATCCATAAAATTTTAACATAAGCTAGCCATGCCTAAAACATGGTTAGCTTATCTATTCGATCAGTGAAGAAAATTACATCAGCAATTTTCTTCACATTCCATAAATTAAAACAAAATTATTACCATGGTAAATTTTGCCTTCAGCAAACTTTAAAAAAACAAGTAAAAAAGCTAGAATTGGTCTAAGACCAATTCTTAGGATACCCTAGATGAATGCCCGTATTAAATTTCGTATGGTCACCGATCTATTCAAGTATTGATTTTGAAGTTGTTTTTCGCATATATTTCTAGAACGGTTTGTCGCACAGACAAAATGATTATAACCAATTTTATAGGATTTCGTATTCTGCAGAAGTTTTTAGTACCATAAAAATGTCTTGGACTGATCGTTTTCAAAGTATACGTAAAAAACCGAAATTTTTATATGGCAACACCAAGAAAGAGTTGCCCGATTTAGTCCATTTTTGACATTTTATTTCCTAATGTAGTAAAAACATCATGTGCGAAATTTCAGCTCTCTACGTCGACGCGTTCTCAGGCAGTGACCAAATATATAGCGGAAAACGAAATTTTTATATGGCAACCCCACGAAGGAGTTGCCCGATTTGGCTCATTTTCGAACTTAATTTTACTTTTTTTTTTTAAAGTCTGTGTACAAAATTTCAGCTCTCTACGTGTTCGCGTTCTCAAGTTATCGTGCGCACAGACGGACGGACGGACGGACGGACAGACGGACGGACGGACGGACATGCAAAAATCGAAATAACTTTTAATATTATGAATGGGTGTCCAATCCATTTTGCTCTACCATCATTATTTCGAGGTGTTACAAACGGAATGACAAACTTAGTATACCCCTATGATTTCATCTAGGGTATAAAAAGCAAAAGCCAAATCGTACCTTCAGTACGATTTGTCGTGAAAATTATAATATGTATGTATGTACGAACGTACATACATATCACCAAAAAAAGCTTTCGCGATAAGAAATGCGCGCCGCAAAATTAGATAATATGTATACGCGCGCCGCAATTTCAATCGACGGGACGGTGGCTGATGTTTATAAAAACATCAAATTTCATTTTTTCAAGCCACCGTCCAACGAAAAATATTCTGGACTTGTTTAATCAAGTCCAGAATAAATGAAAATTTTTCTCAGGGTAGAAATGCAACTATGCATTTTCTACCCTGAACGACGAATCTTGATCGCGATTAAAGTGAGCAAGGGCGGAGTTAGTTTTGAAATCTCTTGGAGAACGCGCAGTCGGTTTTTAAAGCGAGTTGAATTTAAAAAGATTATACGCGGCGGTTCGCAGTGGAATTGAAAAAAGGAAAACAGAGTTGAGGTTTGAAAAAAAAAAAAGTTGGTTCGGTTTCGGCGGATTGGGTCGGTCTATGTAAAAAAGAGTTTTTGTAAGAAGTCTATGCAAAAACGAGTTTTTATAAAAGTTTATGTAAAAAAGAGTTTTTGTAAGAAGTTTATGCAAAAACGAGTTTTTATAAAAGTTTATGTAAAAAAGAGATCTTGTAAGAAGTTTATGTAAAAAAGAGTTTTTGTGCGAAGGTTATAAAAAAAAAAGAGTTTTTGTAAAAGTTTGTGTAAAAAGGTGTTTTTTATAACAGCATATGTAAAAGGGGTTTTTGTAAGAAGTTTATGAAAAAAAAGGAGTTTTTGTAAAACAAAAAAAAGTGTCTTTGGATAAAGCCCCTGCCATAGCCGCACGAAGGTACGTAACAACACCAAGGAAGAGGAAATAAAGATAGAGATTACTCTATAGGATTTTTTACCGGGTTGAATTTATATTTGTTCAACAAGGAATTTTTTTGGATTCTCCGGTATATAGCAAAAGCTGAAAAATGTTTGTAATTTGTTATTTCATCACACAACCCATTATATTTTTGGTGACAAGTTTCAAGTCTTGGTTTGATTCATCAACAGGTCCAAAAAGCGAAGCTGAATGACTTGAAAGACAAATGAAAAAATAGAACAAAAAAAAGAAATGAAAAAATGAAAAAAAAAACATTGGAAAAATAGAAACAAAAATTATTAAAAAAATTAAAAAAAAACAGATTCATTCGAAACGAATCAAATCTGTATTCGCCCGCAGTGGGCTGAAAAAGAATAATATAAAGGAAGAAATAAAAGCGTTTCGTGTAAGCAGAAAACCTTACACTCATCGGGGCAGCTTGGCTTTCTGCCTCCTGCAGACGCTTGAAACGGAACAAATGGTTCCCCTCTCATATAAACACAGAATTTATTCTGGGTGAAAATTATATGAGGCAAAAACACTCCTATATTATACCAAGGAGGAAGAAATAAAGATAAAAATTACTCTGTAGGATCTTTTACCGGGTTAAATTTATATTTGTACAAGAAGGAATTTTTGTGTATTCTCCGGTATACTGCAAAGCCGAGAAATGTTTGTAATTTGTTATTTCATCACACAACCCATTATATTTTAGGCGACAAGTTTCAAGTCTTAGTTTAACTCATCCAAATGTCCCAAAGAGCGAAGCTCAGTGACTTGGAAAGCAAATGATTTACCGAGTTGAACTTATATTTGTTCAAGAAGGAATTCTTTTGGATTCTCCGGGATATAGTAAAAGCTGAAAATGTTTGTAATTTGTTCTTTCATCACACAACCCATTATATTTTTGGTGACAAGTTTCAAGTCTTGGTTTGACTCATCAACAGGTCCCAAATAGCGAAGCTGAGTGACTTCAAAAACAAATGAAAAAATAGAACAAGGAAAAGAAATAAAAAATGAAAAAAATTTGGATAAATAGAAACAAAAATGTTATTATGAAATATGTTCTTATTAAATATTAATTAAAAAAAAACACAGATTCATTCGAAACGATTCGCAGTTGAAGTTGCCCGCAGTGTGCTGAGAAAGAAAAAGAAAGAGAAAGAAGAAAAAACGTTTAGTGTTTGCAAAAAACCTTCCACTCATCGGTGCAGCATGGGTTTCTGCCTACTGCGGACGCTTGAAGCAGACCAAATTGATCTCCTCTCATATAAACTCAGAATAAATTCTGGGTGTGAATTATATGAGGCAAAAACGCTCTTATATTATACCAAGAAGAAGATATAAAGACATAAATTACTCTATATGAGTTTTTACCAGGTTGAACTTATATTTATTTAAGAAGGATTTTTTTGGATTCTCCGGTATATAGTAAAAGCAGAAAATGTTTGTAATTTGTTATTTCATCACACAACCCATTATATTTTTGACTCATCAACAGGTCCCAAATAGCGAAGCTAAGTGACCTGAAAAACAAATTTAAAAATATAACGGAAAAGAAATGAAAAAATGAAAAATATTTAGAAAAATAGAAAAAAAAAATTATTAAAAAAAATTAAAAAAAAAAACCAGATTCATTCGAAACGAATTGAACCTGTATTCGCCCGCGCTCAGCACAAAATAATAACGAGGCAGAAGAAGAAGCGTTTCGTGTTAGCAGAAAACAGTCCAACCAAGACAGGAGACTTGTCACCAAAAATATAATGGGTTGTGTGATGAAAAAACAAATTAAAATTTTTTTCCGCTTTTGCTATATAACGCAGAATAAAAAAAAAAAATCCTTCTTGAACTAATATAAGTTTAACCCGTTAAAAAATCCTAGAGAATGATCCCTATCTTTATTTCTGCCTCCTTCGTATAATATTGAAGGGTTTTTGCCTCATACAATTCACACCCAGAAATTATTCTGAGTTTATATGGGAGCAGATCAATTTGAAATATTTCAAGCATCTGCAGCAGGCAGAAAAACAAGCTGCTCAAATGATTGTAAGGTTTTCTGCTAATACGAAACGCTTTTCTTCTTCATTTTTATTTTTCATTTTCAGCACGCTGCGGGCGAATACAGGTTCGATTCGGTTTGAATGAACCTGTTTTTTTTTAATTTTTTATTAAATTTTTTTTTCTATTTTTCTCAATTTTTTCATTTTTTCATTTCTTTTTTTGTTCTACATTTTCATTCGTTTTTCAAGTCACTCAACTTCACTATTTGGGACCTGTTGATGAGTCAAACCAAGATTTGAAACTTGTTACAAAAATATAATGGGTTGTGTGATGAAATAGCATTTTAAAAACATTTTTCTGATTTTGCTATATACCGGAGAATCAAAAAAAAAATCCTTCTAGAACAAGTTTAAGTTTAACCCGGTAAAAAATCCTTTAGAATAATGTCTATCTTAATTTTTTCCTCCTTGGTATAATACAGGAATGTGTTTGCCTCATATAATTACCACCCAGAATTTATTCTGAATTTGTATGAGAGCAGATAAATTGGATCTGTTTCAAGTTTCGAGCGTCTGCAGCAGGCAGAAAACCAAGCTGTGCCGTTGAGTGTAAGGTTTTTTGCTAACACGAAACGCTCTTCTTCTTCATTTTTGTTTTTATTTTTCACCCCACTGCGGGCGAATACAAGTTCGATTCGTTTCGAAAGAATCTGGTTTTTTAAATTTTTTTAATAAATTTAATTTTTTATTTTTCTCAATTTTTTTCATGGCTTTTATTTGCTCTATTTTTTTTCATTTATTTTTCATGTCACTCAACTTCGTTATTTGTAACCTGTTAACGAGTCAAACCAAGACTGGAAATTTGTCACCAAAAATATAATGGGCTGTGTGATGAAATATAAAATTAAAATTAAAAAAAAAAATCCTTCTCGAAAAAATAAAAGTTTAATCCTGTAAAAAACACTATCTTTATTTCTTCCACATTGGTATAATATAGGAGTGGTTTTGCCTCATATAATTCCCACCCAGAATTTATTCTGAGTTTATATGAGAGGAGATCAATTTTATCTGTTTCAAGCGTCTGCAGCAGGCAGAAAACCAAGCTGCTCCGATGAGTGTAAAATTTTCTGCTAATATGAAACGCTTCTTCTTCTTAATTTTTATTTTTCGTGTTCAGCCCGCAGCGGGTGAATACAGGTTCGATTCGTTTCGAACGAATTTGGTTTTCTAAATTTTTTTCTATTTTTCTCAATTTTTTTCATTTTTTCATTTCTTTTCTTTGTTTAATTTTTTCATTCGTTTTGCAGGTCACTCAACTTCGCTATTTGGGACCCGTTGATGAGTTATACCAAGACTTGAAACTTGTTACCAAAAATATAATGGGTTGCATGATGAAATAGCAATCTAAAAACCTTTTTCAGCTTTTGCTATATTCCGCAGAATACGAAAATAATTCCTTCTTGATCAAATATTAGTTTAAGCCAGTAACAATTCCTATAGAGTAATACCTATCTTTATTTCTTCCTACTTGGTATATTTTAGGAGTGGTTTTGCCTCATATAATTCACAACCAGAATTTATTCTGAGTTTATTTGAGAGGCGATCAATTTGATTTGTTTCAAGCGTCTGCAGCAGGCAGAAAACCAAGCTGTACCGTTTAGTGTAAGGTTTGCTGCTAACACGAAACGCTCTTCTTCTTCTTCATTTTTATTGTCATTTTTCAGTCCACTTCGGGCGAATACAGGTTCAATTCGTTTCGAAGAATCTGGTTTTTAAAAATTTTTTCAACTACTTTATTTCCTATTTTTCTCAATTTTTTTCATTTCTTTCCTTGGTTCTATTTTTGCATTTGTTTTTCAAGTCACTCAACTTCACTATTTGGGACCTGTTTTTGAGCCAAATCAAGACTGGAAATTTGTCACCCAAAATATAATGGGTTGTGTGATGAAATATCAAATAATTTTTTTTTCAGCTTTTGCTATATAACGGAGAATATAAAAAAAATATTCTTGAACAAATATAAGTTTAACCCGGTAAAATCCTATAGAGTTCTACAGAGATCTGTTTCAAGCGTCTGCAGAGGCAAGAAAAGCAATCCGTACCGTTGAATGTAAGGTTTTCTGTTAACACAAACGCTCTTCTTCTTCCTTTATATTTTTATTCTTCAGCCCACTGCGGGCGAATACAATTTCGATTCGTTTCAAAAGAATCTGGTTTTTAAAATATTTTTTATAAACTTCATTTCTTATTTTTCTCAATTTTTTTCATTTCTTGTCTTTGTTCTATTTTTTCATTTGTTTTCAAGACCATCAACTTCACTATTTGGAGCCTGTTGATGAGTCAAGCCAAGACGGGAAACTTGTCACCAAACATATAATGGGTTGTGTGATGAAATAACAAATTAAAAAAAAAAATTTCAGCTTTTGCTATATACCGGAGATTCAAAAAAATCCTTCTTGAAAAGATATAAGTTTAACCCGGTAAAAAATCCTATAGAATAATCTCTATCTTTATGTTGAAGCTCGAACTCCCACTACGAGGTGTCAAGGTTTGTCACTTGATTCTTCTCAGACATATACTGCAAATAAACAGGTCAAAATAACCATAAAGGATCCTAATTTATGCTATGGTCAATGTACTAGTCTAACCCACGCAAAGCTGTTTAGGTCAACGGACTTTTCTGTTGCTACCTATGCACAGCTGCTAAGGTAAATGCATTTTGGTTGCTGTGCGTAAGGTAAAATAATTTGTTGGTGCCGTGCGCAATTAAAAGGCAATATAAGTCGCAGGCTAACTTAAATCGCTCTCTTTTAGTATCCAGCTATCATAGATTGTGCATCGTTTTTGGAATTCGACTTGGCGATTGTAATAAAATAAGATTATTAACAAATTAACTTTACCTTGTGTACCGACTGAGATAAAGGTATTTATTCTGGGTTTCGACTGGAATAAATTCTACTAACATAATAACTTTATCTTGGGTAACGACTGAGATAAAGATATTTATTCTGGGTCTCGACTGGAATAAGATTTACTAACCTAATGACTTTATCTTGGGTAGCGACTGAGATAAAGATATTTATTCTGGGTCTCGACTGGAATAAATTTTACTAACTCAACAACTTCTTCTTGGGTACCGACTGAGATAAAGATACATGTTCTGGGTCTCTACTGGAATATATTTCACTAACTCAATACCTTTATCTTGGGTGGCGACTGAGATAAAGATAGTTATTCTGGGTAGCGTCTAGAACAACATAGACTAACTCAAACCTTTATCTTGGGTCTCGACTGAGATAAAGATAGTTATTCCGGATAGCGACTAGAATAAACACGACTAATACAATTTTGCTTTGTGTCTCGACTGAAGTAAAGTATCTTGTTCCGGGAATGACTAGAACAAGAATTCACTAATTATTTAATTACCAACGCCATAAAGTCAATTCCATAGTTTTATACTGGTGAGTACATTTTTTGATTCATATTGAGTAATATATTTATATATATATACATATATAATACCATTGGTCAAAGTTGTCTTAACTTTGACAGTATTGTACTGAGATTAAAATATGTATTGTGTAGTGAGTAAGCAATTTTTTTAAATCTATTGAAATTTAGTTCTTAAGTGGCGTGAAATTGAGTTCTGTTAATTTTAGTTCTAGTTATAATATTGTACTTAAGTTTTATGTGCCTTCAATAATCCACTGACTATAAATATTCCCCGGCGTTATTATTTACAGTCCATATCATTATTGATATTTTCTTTTGAGTGTTCTCATTTGGCAGAACATTTAATGATCTTTCGTAGCCAGATTTAAAGTCTAGTGGTTTATAATCTCACACGTCTTAACATGAGTACACTTCAAAAATATTTGGCTAACTAAGCCACCTCCGCAAAAATCATCGAAAAATCTCTCAAGAACTATAACAATACTGCAGTAGAGAAACGAACAAAAGGGCTTGTTTCTGAGCGCTTAATCGCTTTAAGCGAAATCTGGTCAGATTACAAGTCTACTCATTATACAATTATCCAAACTACGCAGGCATTGGATGACAGTGAACTTGAGAAATACGACTATTGCGTACATGATCAATTTGCAGAGGTGGAAAATAAGTACTATACATTCCGAAGTATTCTCAGGGATGCATTGGATGCTTTTGAGCCAAAAGCAGAACAAAAAATTATTGCAGAAACTAGAAATGATCAGCTATCTTCATCTTTTTTGAAGTTGCCCAGAATTACACTGCCAAAATTTTCTGGTTCTTATGATTCATGGAGATCATTTCACGATTTGTTTAATTCTCTAGTTCATAAAAATCATTCTTTACCTCCAGTACAAAAACTACATTTTCTTAAAACAAGTGTTACTGGCGAGGCTGAACATTTGCTGCGACAGTTTCCAGTAACAGACGCAAGGTACGAAAATGCATGGAAAACGTTAAAGGATAGGTACGACAACAATCGAGTATTAGTGAATGCTCAGCTGAAACCTCTGTGCAATTTATCTAAAATAACAAATGAATCTGCTAAGGCGATGTGATCCTTATTAGACAGATCTTCAGAATGTATTTTCGAGCTTGAAGCTTTAGGAGTTTCCGCAAAGCAATGGGACCCAATTCTCATATACAAGTTGGTGCAATGCCTACCAACGGAAACCCATCGCTTGTGGGAGCAGGAGGTAAATAATGAAGAAGGTTTGCCTACGTTTGATTCTCTAAAAACCTTCCTAGAGACCAGATTCCGAACTCTGGAAGCAATTTTAGATTCAAAGTCAGTTCATCTAGAGAAAAAAAAAATAACTCACATAATTTCATTAAAAAGACATCAACACATTTCTCATCATCTACAGACAAATGCGCAATATGCAAAGAGCCACATAGATTGTTAAAGTGTCCACAATTTGTCAAATAACACGAAATCTTGCCCAAGCAAATTTATGTGTCGGCAGTGCGGTAGAAAACACCATTCTTTGCTTCACAAGAATAGTGGTACATCGAATCAAAGTACTCACTTTTCAACTAAGCAAAGCAAAAATTCTATTAAACAAGCACAGAAACTCAATTCTCCCTCTACATCTGAGGTCAGATATTTCTTTACGAACATTCTACACAAATCGCCCACGACGCATTACACAATCACTGCTTGCAACAGCATTGCTAAATATTGCCTCCTCAAAGGGCGTCGTATTGACATTACGGGCCTTAATAGATTCTGGGTCTCAAGTGTCATTCATTACCCAAGCAGCATCACGCAAACTGCAATTACCTACCACCCGCGTAGAAATTCAGATAACAGGCTTGGGAAACACACAAGCTACAAATGTAAAAGGAAAAACATCCTTTGAAATACGCTCGTTATCAGATTTACATAAGCCCAATTCAGTGACAGCACTAATCGTGAACAAGATCACTGAATTCCTACCTCCATCCACCATTCCATTCAAATGCAAGAATGGGAGCATATAAAGAATCTAGATCTAGCAGATCAATCTTTCCATAACCCCGGAAAAATTGATATTCTTTTAGGAGCAGATGTTTACGGGGAAATTTTATTGGAAGGATTAAGAAAAGGTCCTCCAGGAACACCTATTGCCCAAAATAGCACCCGAGGATGGATCCTCTTTGGAAATTTATCTCAAGCAGACTCTACTTCCAAGGTTTCATCTTTAACAATCAATGCGCAAGCTGACCAAGACGCATCTATAAACAAAATCCTGCGAAAGTTTTGGGAAACTGAGGAAATCACTCCTCATGTACGGAAATTCTCAAAACCCGAACAAGAGTGTGAACGCTTGTATCAAAATACTCATCGTCGCAATGCGAGTGGTCGTTATGAAGTATGTTTACCATTTATCGAAGAAAAGCCAGTGCTAGGCGATTCCCGAAATATGGCCCTAGGCAGGTTTTATAGTCTCGAGAAGAAACTACTTCAGAATGCTGATCTTTACAAAGACTATAAAGATTGCGTAACCGAATATCATGCCTTAGGGCATATGAAACCAGCTGAAAAGGAAGTTAACAGAGAACAAAGCTATTACCTTCCGCATCACGCTGTTATAAAATCAGATAGTACGACCACAAAGGTTCGAGTTGTCTTTGACGCTTCAGCCAAGTCTACTAAAGCTTAAACGAACAGCTCCATGCTGGACCAGTCTTGCAATCTGAACTTTTTTCTATCTTACTACGATGGAGAAAATACCAATACGCTATCTCCGCTGACATAGAAAAGATGTATAGAATGATTAACATTCAATCAGCAGATCAAAGGTATCAGAGAATAATTTGGAGAAATAGTCCTAGGGAACCCATAAAGGACTATCAACTAACAAGGGTAAGGTTTGGCACTACTCCAGCTCCTTATCTCGCTATCAAAAAAATTCATCAGCTTGCACAGGATGAAGCTCAGAAGTATCCAATTGCTGCTAAAATTGTTACTCGCGACTTCTTGTAGACGATTTAATTACAGGTGCAGAATCTATCGATGAAGCTGTCAAGATACAAACGCAGCTCGTTAGTCTATTATCTTTAGCTGGGTTTAATCTAAGGATATGGGTTAGCAACTCCTCGGATCTTCTAGCAGGTACTCCAGAGGAACAAAGGGAATTACAACTTCCCTTACGGTTTGCAAGTGATGAGTCAGTAAAAACTCTTGGTATCCACTGGTATCCAGGAGCTGATTACTTTATCTTGCAATATCGACAAATAGCAGATCGTCTGTTTACTAAACGATCTGTTTTATTAGAAATTTCTACATTATTTGTCCCACTAGGCTGGATCTCACCAATAGTAATCACTGCAAAGGTTCTGATGCAAACTTTGTGGCTCCCTGGATGTTCGTGGGATGATCCGATTCCTGCACCCATTGACACCCAATGGCGTCATTTTAAGGCAGAGTTGTATCATATTAGCCAGCTTAAAATCCCACGCTGGCTACATACGACAAATAATTTAACAAATTGTCAGATACACGGATTCTCAGATGCCTCCAATTAAGCTTATTCTGTTGCTGTGTACATCAAGGTTGTTGACGTCGAAGGAAAAATCCATATCAATTTGCTAATGGCAAAATCAAAAGTAGCTCCTCTGAAACCTGTATCACTTCCTCGGCTAGAGTTATGTGGAACAGTTTTATTAACTCGTCTTGTAAATCTAGTAAAGATAGACTTGGAACTTAATCGAGTCCCCATCTATGCATGAACAGACTCTTCAATAGTCTTATCATAGATACACACTCATCCAAACAAATATAAGACTTATGTAGCGAATACGGTTTCTGAAATCCAGGAACAGCTAGATATCAAAGACTGGCGTCACGTGCGTTCCGCAGATATTCCCGCAGATTGCAACTGCAGAGGAATCAAACCTGCGAAGCTAATCAATCTTGAACTCTGGTGGCACGGACCCAGTTGGCTTCAACAGCCCGAGGAAGATTGGCCTAAGTCAAAACCCTCAGCTAACATGCAGATAGATTCTGAACAAAATCGCGTGACACATATTGCTGTAGCCCAAACAATGATAAACGAATTATTTGATAAATATTCTTCTTTCATAAAATTAAATCGTGTCACGGCCTATTGCCTCAGATTTTTGAAAAATATCCGAGCAAGCCAAGATCTGACAAAAGGTTTAATTAAACAAACCGAACAGCTTTCCCCAACAGAGCTATTGGAAGCAAAGTATCTGTTAATAAAATTAGCGCAAGGTATTACTTACGATACCGAGATAAGACAATTAAAAGCAGGATTATTGCTTCCAGCTAAAAGCAATTTGATATCCCTTAATCCATTTATTGACAATGACAAGTTATTGCGGGTAGGAGGTCGCTTACAAAACGCTCATATCCCATATGATCAACAACATCCGATCATTCTACCAAAAGGAAGTAAATTAACAAACCTAATTATAGATCATATTCATCTAAATACCTTGCATGGTGGTGTACAGCTTGTGTTAAATACTCTAAGACACGAATATTGGATTTTACAAGAACGACGAAGAGTAAAAAACATCCTACATAGCTACATTCCTTCAAGCAAGCTGCCCGAACTAGGAATCAAATATTGGGAAATTTGCCAATTCCAAGAGTAAATATCTCAAGACCATTTCAACAAACAGGTGTCGATTATGCCAGTCCCATTAATTTAAAAATGTCAAAGCACAGGGGCAATCAATATTACAAATGCTATATATGTATCTTCGTCTGTATGGCCACGAAAGCTATCCATATTGAGCCAGTTTCTGACTTATCTACAGCTAGCTTCCTCGCAGCCTTCAAAAGGTTTTCTAGTCGCCGAGGTTTGTGCACTGATATCCATTCTGTCTGCGGAACCAATTTTGTTGGTGCCGACAAGGTTTTCCAGAAAGAATTTAAACGAAAGCAATGAAATTGCTGAGAAAATTGCGCACGACGTCATTCACTGGCACTTCAATCCATCTTCGGTTCCACATTTTGGAGGCCTGTGGGAAGCTGGAGTGAAAGCTATTAAATTTCATCTAAAACGAGTCTTAGGAAACGCCCTTCTAACTTTTGAGGAATTTGCAACAGTCCTGGCTCAAATCGAGGTCTGCTTAAACTCGCGTCACTTGTGTCCCATTACTGAAGATAAAGATGACCTCAATTCATTAAAATCTTTAATCGTACCGCCAGTTCCTGTAATTCCAAATAGAATATCTCCAGTAAATAGATTCAACCATATACAACTCCTGAAGCAACACTTTTCGAAGAAATGCTCCACGGAGTACTTGAATTCCCTACAAAATAGACCTAAATGGCAACAACCAACATTAAATACTTCTGTGGGAGATTTAATTCTGATTAAAGAAACAAATCTACCTGCATGTCGTTGGATTCTAGGAAGAATACTAGAAGTGCATAAAGGAAACGATAACTACGTAAGGGTAGTTACAATAAAAACCAGCAAGGGAATCTTAAAAAGGTCGATTACGAAAGTATGTCTCTTTCCAAAATCTGAAGAAAACCCAAATCTATAACGATAAGTGCATGTGTCTTAAACAACAAATTATGTAACATAGTACATACATACAGGTACACAACAGCAAGCCCACATATAAAATTAAACCCTATTTTTTATCTCAAATGCATAAAAAATTTTTGCCGTGAGAAAATTTCAACAAATGGCAAATTTTGCAAAACCGGCCGTTAACTCTGCATAAATATCGCATCTCGACAAATTCGAAAAAAAAACAATGATAGTTAATATCAACCGAACGTTGAAAATTTTCAAATATAGCCCGCATCGATTTGCATAAAACTTCTAAGAAGTCCGTTAGCCCTGCCTATAAATTTGAATCAACATTCAAAATTACTACCCGTCAGGTCCCTTTAAATAGCGCGCACAAAATCCAAAGTGTATCAGTTTTATTTCAAGATGCAATCACCCGAACGCGATTTGTCGAGTGCATCAGCGCGGCCATCAACGCCTGGAAAAAGCATTGAAGAGTTTCTTCGGGAGTTGGATAAGCTGAGACTGGGTGAAATCCCATGTCCAGAAGTGATCTGCATAGAGGATTCACCTCCACCATCTCCAATTCCAAAGAGAAAACAGGTAGCCAATACAGCATCCACGCCGAGGCAGGCAGAGCCAGCTACAGCTTTAACGGAACAGCGGACAAAATCGTCTACGTCTGCTGCTACCATACAGCCGCCACAGGCGTCCACTTCTGCTACAATCCAGCAACAGCCATGTACAGCGGAGCGACAGCTACAGGCAGCTAGCTATATAGTTGAGCAGCAGCCTACGCCAACTACATCTGCTGCTGTAACAACACAGTCGGCGACATCACTCAACGCTACTGGGATCCAGCAGGTGAGATTGGTGACTTCATCGCACCCTGCATCAGATTCACGACCCAAAATTTTACAAGATATTGTGCTTCTTCCCGCAGTACACGCAGACAACGATCTACAGGTGCTCGTGGTCGATAATAACCGGCAAGATGTATGTGAGACGATCACGGTATCATATGCAGCGTTACAAAAATCGAAGAAACGGAGGCATCGCTTTACGACACGTGACGGCATAAGGATCAAAATACAATTATTGGCAGATGGAAAAATAAAGGTTATAAAATAAATAACTATGCTGTCTTTTATTTCCATTCCCGTTCCACATTGCTCTCTTTCATTGAATTTTCATTGCTTCGTTTCACAATTCGGTCTCTTTGGCTTATGGGGCATACGGCTAATTTTCGCAAGGCAACATACAACAAAATTTCTTCTGCTTTGGTAGGCACAATTTTACTCCCAATTGACTAAAAATCGTGTTTGCTTATATAATATCATACTTGAGAATCAACAATAATTTCTCCTTCAGTTGTTATTTTTTCTTTTCTCTTTTAACAAAATTTATTTATTTGTTTTAAGATTATTATTAGGCAATAGCGACTTTCGGCGGACTGGGCTCGAACCGGGGCCTCAAGGATGGTGGTGAGGCATTACATTAGACAACTCGACCACCCAACCCAAGGCAAGTACAGTTCAGCAAATGCAACATGAAATCAAGGTAAAGAACTAAGGCGACAGTGAAGTGTCACACCGGCCCGGTCAACTACACTCACATACCATCTTCTTTTCAAAAGGCAATATGAAGACCAAATTAAGAGAAGAAATACAAGATCACTGACAGTAAGGTTAAAAAACACAAGGGGTAAAGTAAAGTTAATCTAATTTATTTTCTCTTAACGAACAAAAAGAAGCACCCAAGCTGTTATTGAAAGATTGACGTCTTTTAAAAAAGTTGACCTCAACCTTTCAATGGGGGCAGTATGTTGAAGCTCGAACTCCCACTACGAGGTGTCAAGGTTTGTCACTTGATTCTTCTCAGACATATACTGAAAAGAAGCAGGTCAAAAGAACCACAAAGGATACTAATTTAAATTATTAGAAGTCATAACACGTACCTAATAAAAGATAATTTTCCCAGGTCAAACTACCATCAGCCATCAGCGACCACAAGACAAACATTAAATAAAAGTCAGATGTCATGTTTCCCACTCAAGAAATCAAGGAGTCGGCATTGCAGTAATACCACAGAGCAGCCAACATCAAAGTGCGACAGAATCCATACTTCTAAATGGAGACTCGTTCCACATCATTTAATGGAATCAACATAAAAATATATTTTATTTGAGAACATAATAATTTAGACTAAAAAACATAAACCTTTCCTGTACTTGAAAATAATTTAGGAATGGCCATATTATATACGTATATACATGTGGTGTAATATTTCGCATCGTTATGTAATCATACGTTGTACTTGCTAAGCACAGCTGCTAGGGTCAATGTACTCGTCTAACCCACGCAAAGCTGTTTAGGTCAACGGACTTTTCTGTTGCTACCTATGCACAGCTGCTAAGGTCAATGCACTTTGGTTGCTGTGTGCAAGGTAAAATAATTTGTTGGTGCCATGCGTAACTCAAAGGCAATATAAGACGCAGGCTAACTTAAATCGCTCTCTTTTAGTATCCAGCTATCATTGATTGTGCATCGTTTTTGGAATTCGACTTGGCGAGTGTAATAAAATAAAATTATTAATAAATTAAATTTATATTGGGTACCGATTGAGATAAAGATATTTATTCTGGGTCTCGACTGGAATAAATTCTACTAACATAATAACTTTATCTTGGGTAACGACTAAGATAAAGATATTTATTCTGGGTCCCGACTGGAATAAAATTTACTAACCTAACAACTTTATCTTGGGTAGCGACTAAGATAAAGATATTTATTCTGGGTCTCGACTGGAATAAATCTAACTAATAACAACTTTATCTTGGGTACCGACTGAGTTAAAGATATTTATTCTGGGTCTCGACTGGAATAAGATTTACTAACCTAATGACTTTATCTTGGGTAGCGACTGAGATAAAGATATTTATTCTGGATCCCGACAAGAGTAAATTTTACTAACTCAACAGCTTTATCTTGGGTACCCACTGACATAAACATACATATTCTGAGTCTCGACTGGAATATATTTCACTAACTCAATACCTTTATCTTGGCTAGCGACTGAGATAAAGATAGTTATTCTGGGTAGCGACTAGAACAACATAGACTAACTCAAACCTTTATCTTGGGTCTCGACTGAGATGAAGATAGTTATTCCGGGTAGCGACTAGAATAACACTCACTAATCACAAACCCTTATCTTGGGTCGAGACTGAGATAAAGATAGTTATTCCGGGTAGTGATTAGAATAACACTCACTAATCTCAAACCTTTATCTTGGGTCTCGACTGAGATAAAGATAGTTATTCCGGGTAGCGACTAGAATAACACTCACTAATCTCAAACCATTATCTTGGGTCTCCACTGAGATAAAGATATTTATTCTGGGTACTGACTAGAATAAACACGACTAATACAATTTTGCTTTGGGTCTCGACTTAAGTAAAGTATCTTGTTCCGGGGAACGACTAGAACAAGAATTCACTAATTATTTAATTACCAACGCCATAAAGTCAATTCCATAGTTTTATACTGGTGAGTACATGTTTTGGTTCATATTGAGTAATATATTTATACATATATACATATATAATACCATTGGTCAAAGTTGTCTTAACTTTGACAGTATTGTACTGAGATTAAAATAAGTATTGTGTAGTGAAAAAGCAATTTTTTTAAATCTATAGAAATTTAGTTCTTAAACTTAGTGAAATTGAATTCTGTTAATTGTAGTTCTAGTTATAATTTTGTACTTAAGTTTTACGTGCCTTCAATAAACCACTGACTATAAATATTCCCCGGCGTTATTATTTACAGTCCACATCATTATTGATATTTTCTTTTGAGTGTTCTTATTGGGCAGAACACTTTATTTCTTCGTCCTTGGTATAATATAGGAGTGTTTTTGCCTCATGTAATTCACACCCAGAATTTATTCTGAGTTTATATGAGAGGAGATCAATTTTATCTGTTGCTAGCGTCTGCAGCAGGCAGAAAACCCACCTGTTCCGATGAGTGTGAAGTTTTCTGCTAATATGAAACGCTTCTTGTTCTTAATTTTTATTTTTCATTTTCAGCCCGCAGCGGGTTCTATTCGTTTCGAATGAATTTGGTTTTCTAAATTATTTTTCTATTTTTCTCAATATTTTTCATTTTCTTTTTTTAATTGTTTCACTCGTTTTTCAGGTCAATCAACTTCGCAAGTTGTGACTTGTTGATGAGTTAAATCAATACTTGAAGCTTGTTACTAAAGATATAATGGGTTGCGTGATGAAATAATAATCTAAAATCATTTTTCCGATTTTGCTATATACCGCGGAATACGAAAATAATACCTTCTTGATCAATTATAAGTTTAAACCAGTAAAAATTCCTATATAGTAATACCTATCTTTATTTCTTCCTCCTTGGTATAATATAGGAGTGGTTTTGCATCATATAATTCACAACCAGAATTTATTCTGGGTTTATATCAGAGGAGATCAATTTGATCTGTTTCAAGCGTCTGCAGCAGGCAGAAAACCAAACTGTACCATTCAGGGTAAGGTTTTCTGCTAACACGAAACGCTCTTCTTCTTCTTTTTATTTTTGTTCTTCAGCCCACTGCGTGCGAATACAAGTTCGATTCGTTTCGAAAGAATCTGGTTTTTTAAATTTTTTTAATAAATTTTCTTTTTTATTTTTCTCAATTATTTCATTTCTTTTATTTGTTATATTTTTTCATTTATTTTTCAAATCACTCAACTTCGTTATTTGGAATTTGTTAGTGATTCAAATCAAGACTGGAAATTTGTCAGCAGAAAAATAATGGGTTGTGTGAAGAAATATCACATTAAAATTTTTTATCAGCTTTTGCTATATACCGGAGAATAAAAAAAAAATCCTTCTTTAACAAATATAATTTTAAACCGGTAAAAAATTCTATAGAATAATCTCTATCTGCGGGCGAATACAGGTTCATTTCGTTTCGAAGAATCTGGTTTTTTAAAATTTTTAAATTTTTTTTTAATAAACTTTATTTCTTATATTTCTCAATTTTTTTCTTTTTTTTTCTTGGTTCTATTTTTGCATTTGTTTTTCAAGTCTCTGATCTTCACTATTTGGAACCTGTTGATGAGCCAAACCACGACTGGAAACAAGTCACCAAAAATACAATGAATAAAAAGAGATTACTCTTTTGGACTTTTTACCGGGTTAAACTTAATTTTCTTCAAGAAAGAATTTTTTGGGATATCTCCGGTATATGTATAGCAAAAGCTAAAAAATGTTCTAATTTGTTATTTCATCACACAACCCATTAATTTTTGATGACAAGTTTCAAGTCTTGGTTTGACTCATCAACAGGTCCCAAATAGCGAAATTGGGTGATTAGAAAAACAAATGAAAAAATGAAAAAAGAAGAAAGAAATGAAAAGTTTAAGAAAAATAGAAAAAAACAATTTTTTTATTTATTAAAAAAATTTTAAAAATTTTAAAAAAACAGATTCATTCGAAGCGAATCGAACCTGTATACGCCACGCAGTGGGCTGAAAAATGAAGAAGAAAAAGGAAGAAGAAGAAGCGTTTCGTGTCAGCAGAAAACCTTCCACTCATCGGTGCAGCTTGGTTTTCTGCCTGCTGCAGACGCTTGAAAATAGATCAAACCGATCTCTTCTCATATAAACTCAGAATAAATTCTGGGTGTGAATTATATGAGGAAAAAACACTCCTATACAATCCCAGGAGGAATAATGAATAAAAAGAGATTACTCTTTTGGACTTTTTACCGGGTTAAACTTAATTTTCTTCAAGAAAGAATTTTTTGGGATATCTCCGGTATATGTATAGCAAAAGCTAAAAAATGTTCTAATTTGTTATTTCATCACACAACCCATTAATTTTTGATGACAAGTTTCAAGTCTTGGTTTGACTCATCAACAGGTCCCAAATAGCGAAATTGGGTGATTAGAAAAACAAATGAAAAAATGAAAAAAGAAGAAAGAAATGAAAAGTTTAAGAAAAATAGAAAAAAACAATTTTTTTATTTATTAAAAAAATTTAAAAAATTTTAAAAAAACAGATTCATTCGAAGCGAATCGAACCTGTATACGCCACGCAGTGGGCTGAAAAATGAAGAAGAAAAAGGAAGAAGAAGAAGCGTTTCGTGTCAGCAGAAAACCTTCCACTCATCGGTGCAGCTTGGTTTTCTGCCTGCTGCAGACGCTTGAAAATAGATCAAACCGATCTCTTCTCATATAAACTCAGAATAAATTCTGGGTGTGAATTATATGAGGAAAAAACACTCCTATACAATCCCAGGAGGAATAATGAATAAAAAGAGATTACTCTTTTGGACTTTTTACCGGGTTAAACTTAATTTTCTTCAAGAAAGAATTTTTTGGGATATCTCCGGTATATGTATAGCAAAAGCTAAAAAATGTTCTAATTTGTTATTTCATCACACAACCCATTAATTTTTGATGACAAGTTTCAAGTCTTGGTTTGACTCATCAACAGGTCCCAAATAGCGAAATTGGGTGATTAGAAAAACAAATGAAAAAATGAAAAAAGAAGAAAGAAATGAAAAGTTTAAGAAAAATAGAAAAAAACAATTTTTTTATTTATTAAAAAAATTTTAAAAATTTTAAAAAAACAGATTCATTCGAAGCGAATCGAACCTGTATACGCCACGCAGTGGGCTGAAAAATGAAGAAGAAAAAGGAAGAAGAAGAAGCGTTTCGTGTCAGCAGAAAACCTTCCACTCATCGGTGCAGCTTGGTTTTCTGCCTGCTGCAGACGCTTGAAAATAGATCAAACCGATCTCTTCTCATATAAACTCAGAATAAATTCTGGGTGTGAATTATATGAGGAAAAAACACTCCTATACAATCCCAGGAGGAATAATGAATAAAAAGAGATTACTCTTTTGGACTTTTTACCGGGTTAAACTTAATTTTCTTCAAGAAAGAATTTTTTGGGATATCTCCGGTATATGTATAGCAAAAGCTAAAAAATGTTCTAATTTGTTATTTCATCACACAACCCATTAATTTTTGATGACAAGTTTCAAGTCTTGGTTTGACTCATCAACAGGTCCCAAATAGCGAAATTGGGTGATTAGAAAAACAAATGAAAAAATGAAAAAAGAAGAAAGAAATGAAAAGTTTAAGAAAAATAGAAAAAAACAATTTTTTTATTTATTAAAAAAATTTTAAAAATTTTAAAAAAACAGATTCATTCGAAGCGAATCGAACCTGTATACGCCACGCAGTGGGCTGAAAAATGAAGAAGAAAAAGGAAGAAGAAGAAGCGTTTCGTGTCAGCAGAAAACCTTCCACTCATCGGTGCAGCTTGGTTTTCTGCCTGCTGCAGACGCTTGAAAATAGATCAAACCGATCTCTTCTCATATAAACTCAGAATAAATTCTGGGTGTGAATTATATGAGGAAAAAACACTCCTATACAATCCCAGGAGGAATAATGAATAAAAAGAGATTACTCTTTTGGACTTTTTACCGGGTTAAACTTAATTTTCTTCAAGAAAGAATTTTTTGGGATATCTCCGGTATATGTATAGCAAAAGCTAAAAAAATGCAGCAGGCAGAAAACCAAGCTGCACCGATGAGTGGAAGGTTTTCTGCTGACACGAAACGCTTCTTCTTCTTCCTTTTTCTTCTTCATTTTTCAGCCCACTGCGTGGCGTATACAGGTTCGATTCGCTTCGAATGAATCTGTTTTTTTAAAATTTTTAAAATTTTTTTAATAAATAAAAAAATTGTTTTTTTCTATTTTTCTTAAACTTTTCATTTCTTTCTTCTTTTTTCATTTTTTCATTTGTTTTTCTAATCACCCAATTTCGCTATTTGGGACCTGTTGATGAGTCAAACCAAGACTTGAAACTTGTCATCAAAAATTAATGGGTTGTGTGATGAAATAACAAATTAGAACATTTTTTAGCTTTTGCTATACATATACCGGAGATATCCCAAAAAATTCTTTCTTGAAGAAAATTAAGTTTAACCCGGTAAAAAGTCCAAAAGAGTAATCTCTTTTTATTCATTATTCCTCCTGGGATTGTATAGGAGTGTTTTTTCCTCATATAATTCACACCCAGAATTTATTCTGAGTTTATATGAGAAGAGATCGGTTTGATCTATTTTCAAGCGTCTGCAGCAGGCAGAAAACCAAGCTGCACCGATGAGTGGAAGGTTTTCTGCTGACACGAAACGCTTCTTCTTCTTCCTTTTTCTTCTTCATTTTTCAGCCCACTGCGTGGCGTATACAGGTTCGATTCGCTTCGAATGAATCTGTTTTTTTAAAATTTTTTTAATAAATAAAAAAATTGTTTTTTTCTATTTTTCTTAAACTTTTCATTTCTTTCTTCTTTTTTCATTTTTTCATTTGTTTTTCTAATCACCCAATTTCGCTATTTGGGACCTGTTGATGAGTCAAACCAAGACTTGAAACTTGTCATCAAAAATTAATGGGTTGTGTGATGAAATAACAAATTAGAACATTTTTTAGCTTTTGCTATACATATACCGGAGATATCCCAAAAAATTCTTTCTTGAAGAAAATTAAGTTTAACCCGGTAAAAAGTCCAAAAGAGTAATCTCTTTTTATTCATTATTCCTCCTGGGATTGTATAGGAGTGTTTTTTCCTCATATAATTCACACCCAGAATTTATTCTGAGTTTATATGAGAAGAGATCGGTTTGATCTATTTTCAAGCGTCTGCAGCAGGCAGAAAACCAAGCTGCACCGATGAGTGGAAGGTTTTCTGCTGACACGAAACGCTTCTTCTTCTTCCTTTTTCTTCTTCATTTTTCAGCCCACTGCGTGGCGTATACAGGTTCGATTCGCTTCGAATGAATCTGTTTTTTTAAAATTTTTAAAATTTTTTTAATAAATAAAAAAATTGTTTTTTTCTATTTTTCTTAAACTTTTCATTTCTTTCTTCTTTTTTCATTTTTTCATTTGTTTTTCTAATCACCCAATTTCGCTATTTGGGACCTGTTGATGAGTCAAACCAAGACTTGAAACTTGTCATCAAAAATTAATGGGTTGTGTGATGAAATAACAAATTAGAACATTTTTTAGCTTTTGCTATACATATACCGGAGATATCCCAAAAAATTCTTTCTTGAAGAAAAGACAAAAATACAATGGGTTGTGTGATGAAATATCAAATAAATTTTTTTTTTCAGCTTTTGCTATATACCGGAGAATGCAAAAAAATTATTCTTGAACAAATTTAAGTTTAACCCGGTAAAAATCCTATAGAGTAATCTCTATCTTTATTTCTTCCTCCTTGGTATAATATAGGAGTGTGTTTGTCTCATATAATTCCCACCCAGAATTTATTCTGAGTTTATATGAGAGGAGATAAATTTGATCTATTTCAAGCGTCTGCAGCAGGAAGAAAAGCAATTTGTACCGTAGAATGTAAGGTTTTCTGCTAACACGAAACACTCTTCAGTATTCTGTCAGCAAAAATATGATGGGCTGTGTGATGATATAGCAAATTAAAAAAAAATGTCAGCTTTTGCTATATACCGGAGAATAAAAAATAAATCCTTCTTGAAAAGATATAAGTTTAACCCTGTAAAAAACACTACAGAATAATATCTATCTTTATTTCATCCACATTGGTATAATATAGGAGTGGTTTTGCCTCATATAATTCACAACCAGAATTTATTCTGCGTTTATATGAGAGGAGATCAATTTGATCTGTTTCATGCGTCTGCAGCAGGCAGAAAACCCAGCTGTACCGTTCAGTGTAAGGTTTTCTGCTAACACGAAACGCTCTTCTTCTTCTTTTTATTTTTGTTCATCAGCCCACTGCTGCGAATACAAGTTCGATTCGTTTCGAAAGAATCTGGCTTTTTAAATTTTTTTGATAAATTTTATTTTTTATTTTTCTCAATTATTTACATTTCTTCTATTTGTTATATTTTTTCATTTGTTTTTCAACTCACTCAACTTCGTTATTTGGAACTTGTTAATGAGTCAATCCAAGACTAGAAACTTGTCACCGAAAATATAAATATAATAAACGTTTCGTAGAATCTGGTTTTTTAAATTTTTTTTAGTAAACTTCATTTCTTATTTTTCTCAAATTTTTCATTTCTTGTCTTTGTTCTATTATTTCATTCGTTTTTCAAGTCTCTCAACTTCACTAATTGGCACCTGTTGATGAGTCAAACTAAGACTTGAAGCTTGTCACCAAAAATATAATGGGTTGTGTGATGAAATAACAATTTAAAAACATTTTTCAGCTTTTGCTGTATACCGGAGAATAAAAAAAAATGCTTCTTGAACAAATATAAGTTTAACCCGGTGAAAAATCCTATAGAGTAATCTCTAACTAAATTTCGTCCTCCTTCGTTTAATATAGGAGTTTGTTTGCCTCATATAACACCCACCCAGAATTTTTTCTGAGTTTATATGAGAGGTGATCAATTTGATATGTTTCAAGCATCTGCAGCAAGCAGAAAGCCAAGCTGTACTGTTGTGTGTAAGGTTCTCTGCTAACACGGAACGCTCTTCTTCTTCTTCATTTTTATTTTCATTTTTTAGTCCATTGCGGGCGAATACAGGTTCAAATCGTTTCGAAGATTATGGTTTTTTAAACTTTTTTTATTATAAATTTTTTTTTCTATTTTTCTCAATTTTTTTCATTTTTTCATTTCTTTTCTTTGTTCTATTTTTGTCATTCGTTTTTCAAGTCACTCAACTTCGCTATGTGGGACCTGTGGATGAGTCGAACCAAGACTTGAAACTTGTCACCAAAAATATAATGGGTTGTGTGATGAAATAACAATTTATACACATTTTTCAGCTTTTGCTATATACGGGAGAATAAAAAAAATCCTTCTTGAACAAATTTAAGTTTAACCCGATAAAAAATCCTATAGCGTAATCTCTATCTTTATTTTTTCCTCCTTGGTATAATATAGGAATGTGTTTGCCTCATATAATTCACAACCAGAATTTGTTCTGAGTTTATATGAGAGGAGATCAACTTGATCTGTTTCAAGCGTCTGCAGCACGAAGAAAACCAAGCTGTACCGTTGGGTGTAATGTTTTCTGCTAACACGAAACGCTATTCTTTTTCATTTTTATTTTTGTTTTTCAGTCCACTGCGGGCGAATACATGGTCTATTTGTTTCGAAAGAATAGAGTTTATTAAACATTTTTAAATTTTTTTATTAAATTTTATTTTTTATTTTTCTCAATTTTTTTTTTCATTTCTTTTTTTGTTGAATTTTTTCATTTGTTTTTCAAGACCCTCAACTTCACTATTTGGAACCTGTTGATGAGTCAAACCAAGACTGGAAACTTATCACCAAAAATATAATGGGTTGTGTGATGAAATAACAAATTAAAAATTTTTTTCAGCTTTTGCTATATACCGGAGATTAAAAAAAATCCTTCTTGAACAAATATAAGTTTAACCCGGTAAAAAATCTTGTAGAGTAATCTCTATATTTATTTCTTCCTCCTTGGTATAATATAGGAGTCTTTTTGCATCATATAATTCGCACCCAGAATTTATTCTGAGTTTATATGAGAGGAGATCAATTTGAAATTTTCTAGCGTCTGCAGCAGGCAGAAAACCAGGCTGTACCGTTGAGTATAACGTTCTCTGCTCATTTTTATTTTCATTTTTTAGACCATTGCAGGCAAATACAGGTTCAATTCGTTTCGAAGAATTTAGTTTTTTAAACTTTTTTTATTAAATTTTTTTTTTCTATTTTTCTCAATTTTTTTTATTTTTTCATTTCTTTTCTTTGTTCTATTTTTTTCATTCGTTTTTCAAGTCACTCAACTTCACTATTTGGGACCTGTTGATGAGTCAAACCAAGACTTGAAGCTTGTCACCAAAAATATAATGGGTTGTGTGATGAAATAACAATTTAAAACATTTTTCAGATTTTGCTATATGCCGGAGAATAAAAAAAAATCCTTCTTGAACAAATGTAAGTTTAACCCGCTTAGATATCCTATAGAGTAATCTCTATCTAAATTTCGTCCTCCTTCGTTTAATATAGGAGTTTGTTTGCCTCATATAACTAACACCAACTCAGAATTTATTCTGAGTTTATATGAGAGGAGATCAATTTAATATGTTTCAAGCATCTGCAGCAAGCAGAAAACCAAGCTGTACCGTTGAGTGTAAGGTTTTCTGCTAACACGAAGAGCTCTTCTTCTTCCTTTTAATTTTTAATTATCAGCCCACTGCGGGCGAATGCAGGTTCGATTCGTTTCGAATAAATTTTATTTTCTAAATTTTTTTTATTCCTTTCCTCTGTTCTATATTTTCATTTGTTTTTCAAGACCTTCAACTTCACTATTTGGAACCTGATGATGAGTCAAACCAAGACTGGAAACTTGTCCCCAAATATGTAATTCGTTGTGTGATGAAATAACAATTTAAAAAAAATTCCGCTTTCGCTATATACCGGAGAATCAAAACAAAATTTTTCTTGAACAAATATAAGATTAACCCGGTAAAAAATCCCATACGATAATTTCTATCTTTATTTCTTCCTCCTTGGTGTAATATAGGGGTGTTTTTGCCTCATGCAATTCACACCCAGAATTTATTCTGAGTTTCTATGAGAGGATATCAATTTGATCTCTTTCAAGCGTCTGCAGCAGGCCAAAAACCAGGCTGCTCCGATGAGTGTAAGTTTCTCTGCTAATACGAAACGCTTTTTCTTCTTCATTTTTATTTTTCATTTTCAGCACGCTGCGGGGCGAATACAGGTTCGATTCGTTTCGAATGACACTGGTTTTTTAAACTTTTTTTATTAAATTTTTTTTTCTATTTTTCTCAATTTTTTTCATTTTTTCATTTCTTTTCTTTGTTCTAGATTTCGTTCGTTTTGCAAGTCACTCAATTTCGCTATTTGGGACCTGTTCATGAGTCAAACCAAGACTTGAAACTTGTCACCAAAATTATAATGTGGTGCGTGATTAAATAACAATTTAAAAACAGTTTTCAGCTTTTGCTATATACCGGAGAATAAAAAAAATCCTTCTTGAACAAATATAAGTTTAACCCGGTAAAAAATCCTATAGAGTAATCTCTATCCAAATTTCGTCCTCCTTCGTTTAAATAGGAGTTTGTTTGCCTCATGTAACACCCACCAAGAATTTATTCTGAGTTTATATGAGAGGAGATCAATTTGATATGTTTCAAGTATCTGCAGCAAGCAGAAAACCAAGCTGTACCGTTGAGTGTAAGGTTTTCTGCTAACACTAAAAGCTCTTCTTCTTCCTTTTTATTTTTAATTGCCAGCCCACTGCGGGCGAATGCAGGTTCGATTCGTTTCGAATAAATTTTATTTTCTAAATTTTTTTGTACTGTATTTTTATTTGATTTTGAAGACCATCAACTCCACTATTTGGAACCTGATGATGAGTTAAACCAAGACTGGAAACTTGTCACCAAATATGTAACTCGTTGTGTGATGAAATAACAATTTAAAAAAAATTTCCGCTTTTGCTATATACCGGAGAATCAAAACAAAATTCTTCTTGAACAAATATAACATTACCCCGGTAAAAAATCCGATACGATAATCTCTATCTTTATTTCTTCCTCCTTGGTGTACTATAGGAGTGTTTTTGCCTCATGCAATTCACACCCAGAATTTATTCTGAGTTTCTATGAGAGGAGATCAATTTGAAATTTTCTAGCGTCTGCAGCAGGCAGAAAACCAGGCTGTACCGTTGAGTGTAAGGTTCTCTGCTAACACGAAACGCTCTTCTTCTTCATTTTTATTTTCATTTTTTAGTCCATTGCGGGCGAATACAGGTTCACTATTTGGGACCTGTTGATGAGTCAAACCAAGACTTGAAGCTTGTCACCACAAATATAATGGGTTGAGTGATGAAATAACAATTTAAAAACATTTTTCAGCTTTTGCTATATACCGGAGAATAAAAAAAAAATCCTTCTTGAACAAATATAAGCTTAACCCGGTAAAAAATCCTATAGAGTAATTTCTAACTAAATTTCGTCCTCCTTCGTTTAATATAGGAGTTTGTTTGCCTCATATAACACCCACCCAGAATTTATTTTGAGTTTATATGAGAGGAGATCAATTTGATATGTTTCAAGCATTTGCAGTAAGCAGAAAACCAAGCTCTACCGTTGAGTGTAAGGTTCTCTGCTAACACGAAACGCTCTTCTTCTTAAGTTTTATTTTCATTTTTTAGTCCATTGCGGGCGAATACAGGTTCAAATCGTTTCGAAGAATATGGTTTTTTAAACTTTTTTTATTAAAATATTTTTTCTGTTTTTCTCAATTTTTTTCAATTTTTCATTTCTTTTCTTTGTTCTATTTTTTTCATTCGTTTTTCAAGCCACTCAACTTCACTATTTGGGACCTGTTGATGAGTCAAACCAAGACTTGAAGCTTGTCACCAAAAATATAATGGGTTGTGTGTTGAGATAGCAATTTAAAAACATTATTCAGCTTTTGCTATATACCGGAGAATAAAAAAAAATGCTTCTTGAACAAATATAAGTTTAAAGCGGTAAAAAATCCAATAGAGTAATCTCTAACTAAATTTCGTCCTCCTTCATTTAATATAGGAGTGAAGGAGACTTGAAACTTGTCACCAAAAATATAATGGGTTGTGTGATGAAATAACAAATTAAAAAAAAATTTCAGATTTTGCTATACACCGGAGAATCAAATAAAAAAAATGCTTCTTGAACAAATTTAAGTTTAACCCGCTAAAAAATTCTATAGAATAATCTCTATCTTTTTTTCTTCCACATTGGTATAATATAGGAGTAGTTTTGCCTTATATACTTCACAACCAGAATTTATTCTGAGTTTATATGAGAGGAGATCAACTTGATGTGTTTCAGGCGTCTGCAGCAGGCAGAAAACCAGGCTGTACCGTTGAGTGTAAGGTTTTCTGCTAACACGAAACGCTCTTCTTCTTCATTATTATTTTCATTTTTCAGTCCATTGCGGGCGAATACAGCTTCAAATCGTTTCGAAGAATCTGGATTTTTAAACTTTTTTTATTAGATTTTTTTTGCTATTTTTCTCAATTTTTTTCATTTTTTCATTTCTTTTCTTTGTTCTATTTTTCTCATTCGTTTTTCGAGTCACTCATTGTTATGTCTCTTGCTCGCTATGCAATATGACCTACATATACTAATGGAACACTTTGCTCTTGTACTTGTGAGCCTCTCTTGGATGTACAGAGTCAAAAGCCAGTCTACTACGGATCTCTGATCAGCTCACTTCGTGTACCTATAATTTAAGATAAACCTAGTCGAATAATTATAGAATAAACCACATTGAATTAATATACATTGGTGTTATTATTTCATTACCAACATACACAACAAACTGGCGACGAGGATGTCGGATTTTATAGACCAGACGAAGAAATTCTACTAGCAAAAAGGCGCTGAAGGCTGAGGTAAGACAATACATTACATTTACTGTACAGAACAGCACACATAATATACATAGCATACGTACAAAAAAAAAAAAAAAAAATTATTTTTCTTTACTTACTAATACGAACAACAATCAGTGGCTAAAATAAAATCAAATATTTAAATTAACTGTGTCGGCAAAAAAAATAACATAATTAAAAAGTGCATTTGGACATAACATAAAGGTTTATTTCACATACATACACTACATATATATAAGCTAGCAGAACAACAAGCAGTGAAATCTGGCTAGTACATTCGCTTTTTTTTACAAATCATACGTACATACATTCGTCCCACAACACATACAAATTCACCACAGATATGGAGGAAGCAATCAGTAAAATTTCACAAATTTTGGAACGACTACAGGCAAACCATGATACGCCAAGAAATGATTGCCGTGGACTGCAATTACAACCGTTCGACGAGAACAATGAAACTTTTGAAATATATTTACAACGAGTGGAAAATTATCTCGAGCTGCGTAACATAAATGATAGCACACAAGAAAATGATAAAATTTGCGCGCGGATCCTCATTAATTGTGTTGGACCTAAAATTTATCAAACCTTGTCATGCTTAACTGCACCTGATCCACCAAAAACAAAAAAATATAAAGAATTAACGGATCTATTACGTAAACATTTTTGCCCTAAGCCCAGTGAGGTCTCAGAGCAACACAAATTTTCAATGCGTGTCCAGCATGAAGGGGAATGTATTGCCACCTTCCAAGCCGAGTTAAGGAAACTTGCCAGCAATTGCAATTTTACATGCGAGCACTGCAACAAATCTACAATAGCGACTCATCTCCGATCGCAATTCATTCGCGGAATTCGAGACAATAATATTAGGGAGCGTCTTTTACAACAAGATTCGAGTAGCAAATTCGACGAAACAGTCAAATTAGCACTATCCGTAGAGGCATCCAAAATCGAAAGTAAAGAAATGCAAGGTCAGTCCCAATCCATACATGTCGTAAACCGAGTGAAGAAACCCCAGGAAAAATCACGAAACAAGCACAATAACAAGCCCAATAGTAATAAACGGGATCTTCAGTCGACGTCATTACAACAAAATAATCGCAAATGCTTCCGATGCGGTAATGCGGGCCATATGGCCAACAAATGCAGAGAAAGAGATTTGCAATGTTTTAAATGCAATAAAAAGGGCCATGTACGTAGTGTTTGCATGAGAAATAAGTCAAGGGACCAACGTGCCCTTGAAATAGAATCGGATAATACAAGCGGCGAAGAATATTACATGAAAACTATTATGAATTGCAATGTTATCGAAACTGGTAAGGTGTTAGTCAACGTTTTAGTAAATAATAAACTCTGTAAGATGGAATACGACACCGGAGCCGCAGTATCAACATTTTCAGAATCGACTTATAAAAGTTTATGTCCTAAAGCTACGTTGGTGAAAACATCTACGCGTTTAAAAACTTACACAGGCGAAGTTATCTACCCACTTGGAACATGTAAGGTTGATATTTTATACAAAAATAAATCTGTGTGCAGTGAAATTTCCGTTTTACGGCAGAACGTTTCTTCAATAATGGGAAGAGATTTAATTAGAAAATTGGGCTTAGAGGTCAATCTAGTAAATCAAATACAAAGCGATATCTCGGAAATAGAATGTAGAAAGGAAATCGACCTTCTTACACGAAAATATGCCGATATATTTACAGATGCTGTAGGAACTATACCACATTACAAGTGCTCATTTAAATTAAAAGCTGAAGACGTTACACCAATTTTTGTAAGGCCGCGTCCAGTGCCGTACGCATTGAGAGAACAAATTGAAACGGAACTCGACCGTCTTGAAAAATGTGGTATAATTGAAAAAACTGACCATGCTCCTTGGGGAAACCCAGTTGTACCAGTTATCAAAAAGAACGGGAAATTAAGATTATGTGCAGACTACAAGGCCACAATTAATCGTGTTATCTGTGATGATAACTATCCTATACCTCGTGTGGAAGATATTTTTGCAAAGATGGGCAGTGGAAAATTCTTTTGTACGCTTGACTTACATCAAGCGTATTTGCATATGCGTGTTGATGAGAATAGTTCACAAATGCAAGCAATAAGTACCCATCGAGGAAACTACAACGTTAAGAGGCTAATGTTTGGAGTAAAGGTCGCACCAAATATGTGGCAGAGGTACATGGATCGCATTCTTTATGACTTACCTGGAGTATCTTGTTTCTTTGATGACATCATGGTTCAAGGAAGAACATATAATGAATTGATATCCAATCTTGTAGGGGTCCTTGAAAGGTTACGCAAAAATGATCTGCATCTCAATAAAGTAAAATGCCAATTCTTGCTAAATTCAATAACGTACTTGGGTCACGTCATCGATGCTGACGGTATTCGACCTATGCCTGATAAAGTTGAAGCTATCACTAAAAGTCACCAGCCAAGAAACCTATCAGAGCTTCGAACATTTCTGGGCCTGGTAAATTATTACCAAAAATTTTTGCCAAACCTAGCCAGTAAATTAAAGCCGCTAAATAATCTTCTCAGAAAGGGAGTTCAATTCGAATGGCGAAAGGAATGTAAAGATATTTTTGAAAGTTTGAAGAAGGAAATAACCAGTGCTGATACTTTAATGTCATACAATCCAGATTTACCTCTTGTGCTAGCCACTGACGCTTCACCCACAGGCTTAGGAGCAGTAATATCACATATTACCAACAACGGAGCGGAAAGACCAATAGCGTTCGCGTCCCGTTCCCTTACGAAATCAGAAGCCAATTATTCACAGATTGACAAGGAAGCTACTGCGATCGTGTGGGGTTTACGAAAATTCTTCCAGTACTGCTACGGAAGAAAAATTACCCTTGTAACTGACCATAAACCATTGGTTAGCATCTTTCATCCAACTAAGGACCTTCCAGCGGCCTCCGCTCTTCGACTGCTGCATTACGCCAATTTTATGTCGGGTTTCAATTATGACATTAGATACAGAAATACAAAAGATCATAGTAATGCCGATTACCTTTCACGATTTCATTTAAATACACCAAATGAAACATGTAACTATGATGCTATTTTTCAGATTCAACAAATATATACACTTCCAGTTGACTGCAATGAAATTAGGAAGGAAACAATGAAAGATGAAGAATGCCGAAAATACTACCTTGCCTTACGATCCGGTAGTACTCTGCCTCTTGGAGAACCGCACAGTAACTTCACACTTCAAGATGGCTGCATATTCAACGGAATACGAGTGATGATACCCAAAACCTTACGTAAAAGAGTACTCGACGAACTGCACGCAGCACACACTGGTATTGTGAAAATGAAAGCCCTCGCCAGGAGTTACGTATGGTGGCGAGGAATTGACCATGACATTGAAACACTTGCACGACAATGCCCAAGATGTGCTAAATTTAAAGTAAATCCGCCGAAATCTCCAGTACACCCCTGGGACTATCCGCAGCAACCATGGCAAAGAATCCATGTAGATTATGCAGGGCCATTCATGGAAACCTACTTCTTAATTGTAGTGGACGCCTACTCAAAATGGGTCGAAGCAGTACCAACAAAAACTACTTCATCCGAACGCACTAAGCAAATACTACAGGACATATTTGCCCGTTTTGGTCTTCCTCTTATATTGGTATCAGATAATGGGACTCAGTTTCGATCGACCGATTTTGAAGAATTCTTAAAGTCAAATGGAATAGTTCATAAGTACTGCGCTCCATATCATCCAGCCACGAACGGCCAGGCCGAGCGATATGTCTTCACAATCAAACAAGGTCTACGAACGATGATGGAAGAGAAAGGAGATCTTCACAGCAAATTATGTCGTTTATTGATGCAATATAGGAAAGTTCCCAATTCCACGACAGGAGTCAGTCCAGCTGAATTGATGCTGAAGGGACCATTGCGTACACGGATCGACTTAATTGCACCAAATATACACAATAAACTGATGGCAAAACGAGACTTAGTTACAGCAAAAATTAGAGAATTTCAAGTGGGGGATCTAGTTCAGGCCAGATTCTACAATAATCGAAGTATTAAGTGGAAATTCGGAGTGATTTATGCAAGAAAAGGAAAGCTACATTATATTGTACAAATTGATAACGAAAAACATCTTCGTCATATCGATCAACTGAGATCAACGAGTTGTAAAGAATCAAACGATAATCCGTCATTAATCGAGAACTTTATAAAAGGACAAATAAGTGAAAAGCCACAGACAAATACAAATACAATACCTGACAAGACAACCGACCACGACCTAACGAACACAAATCTATCGAACAGAACACCCAGCCCACCAACGGATCATCTAGCTAATGCACAAAACTCACACAAACCAATACAACCTGAGGGTACCAGTTCGACCGAAGAAAGTGACACCAGCCGAAATCCTGAAGGACCTAAAAATGTCAGAAATGAGTCATCGACACATATGCAAGAAGCAACTCTACGACGTTCAACAAGGACAACGCGTCCTCCTGACCGACTACGATTCTGAATTCTTTTGTACGGGGAGGAGAAAGATGTTATGTCTCTTGCTCGCTATGCAATATGACCTACATATACTAATGGAACACTTTGCTCTTGTACTTGTGAGCCTCTCTTGGATGTACAGAGTCAAAAGCCAGTCTACTACGGATCTCTGATCAGCTCACTTCGTGTACCTATAATTTAAGATAAACCTAGTCGAATAATTATAGAATAAACCACATTGAATTAATATACATTGGTGTTATTATTTCATTACCAACATACACAACACTCATCTTCGCTATGTGGGACCTGTTGATGAGTCAAACCAAGACTTGAAACTTGTCACAAAAAATATAATGGGTTGTGTGATGAAATAAAAATTTATAAACATTTTTCAGCTTTTGCTATATACGGGAGAATAAAAAAAATCCTTCTCGAACAAATTTAAGTTTAACCCGGTAAAAAATCCCATAGCGTAATCTCTATCTTTATTTTTTCCTCCTGGGTATAATATAGGAATGTGTTTGCCTCATATCATTCACAACTAGAATTTGTTCTGAGTTTATATGAGAGGAGATCAACTTGATCTGTTTCAAGCGTCTGCAGCAGGAAGAAAACCAAGATGTACCGTTGGGTGTAATGTTTTCTGCTAACACGAAACGCTATTCTTTTTCATTTTTATTTTTGTTTTTCAGTTCACTGCGGGCGAATACATGGTCTATTTGTTTCGAAAGAATCGAGTTTTTTAAACATTTTTAAATTTCTTTAAAAAATTTTAATTTTTATTTTTCTCAATTTTTTTTTTCATTCCTTTTTTTGTTGCATTTTTTCATTTGTTTTTCAAGACCCTCAGCTTTACTATTTGGAACCTGTTGATGAGTCAAACCAAGACTGGAAACTTGTCACCAAAAATATAATGGGTTGTGTGATGAAATAACAAATTAAAATTTTTTTCCAGCTTTTGCTATATACCGGAGAATAAAAAAAAACCTTCTTGAACAAATATAAGTTTAACCCGGTAAAAAATCCTGTAGAGTAATCTCTATATTTATTTCTTCCTCCTTGGTATAATATAGGAGTATTTTTGCCTCATATAATTCACACGCAGAATTTATTCTGAGTTTATATGAGATGAGATCAATTTAAAATTTTCTAGCGTCTGCAGCAGGCAGAAAACCAGGCTGTACCGTTGAGTGTAAGGTTCTCTGCTAACACGAAACACTCTTCTTCTTCATTTTTATTTTCATTTTTTAGACCATTGCGGGCGAATACAGGTTCAAATCGCTTCGAAGAATCTGGTTTCTTAAACTTTTTTTATTAAATTTTTTTTTTCTATTTTGCTCAATTTTTTTATTTTTTCATTTCTTTTCTTTGTTCTATTTTTTTCATTCGTTTTTCAAGTCACTCAACTTCACTATTTGGGACCTGTTGATGAGTCAAACCAAGACTTGAAGCTTGTCACCGAAAATATAATCGGTTGTCTGATGAAATAACAATTTAAAAACATATTTCAGATTGTGCTATATGCCGGAGAATAAAAAAAAAATCCTTCTTGAACAAATATAAGTTTAATCCGCTAAAAAATTCTATAGAGTAATCTCTATCTAAATTTCGTCCTCCTTCGTTTAATATAGGAGTTTGTTTGCCTCATATAACACCCACCCAGAATTTGTTCTGAGTTTATATGAGAGGAGATCAATTTGATATGTTTCAAGCATCTGAAGCAAGCAGAAAACCAAGCTGTACCGTTGAGTGTAAGGTTTTCTGCTAACACGAAAAGCTCTTCTTCTTCCTTTTTGTTTTTAGTTGTCAGCCCACTGCGGGCGAATGCAGGTTCGAATAAATTTTATTTTCTAAATTTTTTTTATTCCTTTTCTTTGTTCTATATTTTCATTTGTTTTTCAAGACCATCAACTTCACTATTTGGAACCTGATGATGAGTCAAACCAAGACTGGAAACTTGTCTCCAAATATGTAATTCGTTGTGTGATGAAATAACAATTTAAACAAAATTCCGCTTTTGCTATATACCGCTATATACCGGAGAGTCAAAACAAAATTCTTCTTGAACAAATATAAGATTAACCCGGTAAAAAATCCCATAGGATAATCTCTATCTTTATTTCTTCCTCCTTGGTGTAATACAGGACGGTTTTTGCCTCATGCAATTCACACCCAGAATTTATTCTGAGTTTCTATGAGAGGATATCAATTTGATCTCTTTCAAGCGTCTGCAGCAGGCCAAAAACCAAGCTGCTCCCTGCTCCGATGAGTGTAAGTTTCTCTGCTAATACGAAACGCTTTTTCTTCTTCATTTTTATTTTTCATTTTCAGCACGCTGCGGGGCGAATACAGGTTCGATTCGTTTCGAATGACACTGGTTTTTTAAGCTTTTTATGTTAAATTTTTTTTTCTATTTTTCTCAATTTTTTTTCCTTTTTTCATTTCTTTTCTTTGTTCTAGTTTTTCATTCGTTTTGCAAGTCAATCAATTTCGCTATTTGGGACCTGTTGATGAGTCAAACCAAGACTTGAAACTTGTCACCAAAATTATAATGTGGTGTGTGATGAAATAACAATTTAAAAACAGTTTTCAGCTTTTGCTATACGTAGTAAGGGTCCCACCTCCCTATACTTTTTACATTGCGTCCGATAGAGACAACTGCCACGAGTATCCCACTCGCGGGTTTTCTGCAATACGGTTCCCACCGCCGATAAGAAGTTGTTGAGGAGGGAGTAGGATAGACAAATCCCTCTCGCAACCATTGGGGGCTAAAAATAAAAAGGTTGAGTTGCCACCGAGTTGTGTTGTTGCAGGATGTTGGTTGGAAGGAGAGGCTGGTGCTGTCTGTGGTAAAGACGGTAGATGGGTCCCTGTCGTAGGCATTGGGAGGCAAAAATAAAAAAAGCTGACTTGATACCGAGTTGTGTTGTTGCAGGATGTTGGCTGGAAGGAGAGAGCTGGTGCTGTCTGTGGTAAGGACGGTAGATGGGTCCCTGTCGCAAGCATTGGGGGCAAAAATAAAAAAAGCTGACTTGATACCGAGTTATCTTGATGCCGGCTGTTAGTTGAAAGGAGAGAGCTGTTCCTGTCTATGACAAGGACGGGAGATGGGTACTGTTTTGGAAAGGTCCAGTTGCTAGGGTGGCTGAGCCTAGTGGGTGCAAGCAGATGTACTATAGGCGGTTTACGTACAAGCATAGTAAAGTTTTATAGAATTGCACTACCAGGCGAGCAAATAACTAAAGCACAAAATCATCATATGTAGCAAGCATGCATGGTTTAAACCTGTATCGTTGTCGTCACATCTTCAGCGGTTATCGCGCCTCTTTTTTTATATTCCGTTCATTTTTTCTTCCACTCCAAACAAGCTTTGATCAGTTAGTCACACTTCTTCAACGTCATTTTTCCATACGAGTTTTAAAACTTGAACTTGACCGCGATGCGGTCACGAGTTGTTGTTTCTTTTTGCATAGAATTTTAAATCTACCTGAATTGAAACTGCGAGACATGTGGGTGACTTTATTTTCTGAATATTTTTTATGTAAAGGAAAAAAGATTAAAGAAAGATGGCAAAGAGCAAGTTCTGATGCTGCTTATGCAAGGGTTCTTGATACTTGTGACGTTCAATACTGGCGGCGTATGATAAAGAGCTGCAAAACAAGAAAAGATCGGCGGCAGTCAGTGAACTTGATGTTGTGAACGACACGAATGTGGGTGAAGGTGAGCTAAAAGAAACGGGTTGCTTGAGTAAAAACAAACTAATTCGGCTGAGATGCCTTTTATTGAAGGTCAGTAAAGATAGACTGCGGAATGTTGGATATGAATAGTGCGGGTGGATAATATGCCTTTCGATAAGGCGGCAGTGAGAAAGGATGGGGCTATTCAAATAAAAAGTCGAATTCGATAAAGATATTTTTATTTTTTTGCTATTTGTTTTTACAGTTTTAAATCGCTCGATAAAGATTCTGCATCTGTGTGAGTGACGAAGAATGGAGCTTAAAATCAGATGAAAATAAAATTTCTGCATGCTGTCACAATGAAAAAGAAAGGGAAATTACAGGCGTGTGGGTTATACCCGAAGTAGCTTTAGCTGTGAAAAAAGGGTATCAAATAAAGAGGATTTTTGAAGTCTGGAAGTATGACTATACTGTCTATGATCCGGTTACAAGGACCGGTGACCTATTTAGAGATTATGTCAACACCTTCTTAAAAATTAAACAAGAGGCAAGCGGATGGGGGAGTAGATGTGTAACTGAAGATGAGAAAGATAATTTTCTTGAGTCATATAAGATAAGAGAAAACATTATTTTGGACAAAGATCAAATTCGTAAAAATTCTGGTAGACGTAACACTGTTGTGAATCGATCACCAACAATTCGATCCCCAACAATTTCAATTTTTCAATCGTAATTAAAACTGAAAATAAAACAAATAAATCTTTTCACATGTACTTACATCCTCAATCACATTCCAGTCAACGTGACTGAGGCTCCAATTTCAATTTTTGATTACAAGAATACTTTGTATTGCAAGCTAGATCGCAACATAAACTCTTGAGTTGCCCGAATAAGTAAATATATGCGAATTAAGCACTTTCTGTTTCTGGCTATCGCTTCTCGAGTCGCCTTTTTTTTGCACACGATCAGTGTAAGTACATATCTGCTAATCAAGCATTTTTTTTTGTTTGTCGCTATCGCTTTTGGAGTGAAGAAAATATACGCGGAGTCTAGTTAAAATATTCGCGGCGCGCGCACCTCAAAAATCCCAAAAGGGATTTCGTCTTAGTATGATAGTATACTGTTAGTATAAAGAAAATATACAGCATTTTTGTGAAAGAGTTTTTAATATAATAAAATAATTAAAATCAGTTTTCTCTTATATTGAAGTAAAGTGGTGTTTGATTGATTAATTCCCTTCAGTTGTTCCTCGCGATATAACAAATGGTGGCAGCGGTGGGATATTGGTAAAGGTTAGTAAGACCTGCCATGCCCAAAGAATAAAAAAAAAAAAATAATAATTACACACCAAACGGCTATCAAAGTGAAAGAAATAAATGATCAAGTAATAAATGATCAAGTGATAAAAAAAAAAAAGTTAAAATATTAAGAGGAATAACATCATAAAGGCGAGGAACGGCGCGCCACAACAGCCAATAAATGATGCAAAATATACAACAGCAAGCATTTGAAATTTTATGATTTACTAAAGAGCACATCTGTAATAAGTAATTGACATACGAGATTTTCCCTATAGCCCTACAGGAAATCACCAAATCGTAGTAACAATAACAACACAACGACGTTAAACCAGTGACGACTTCAACTACGTATATCACGAAGAAATTTCTTTTTTTTTTTACTTAAGACGGAAAATTTTTCTTTGCCTTCATAAGTCTCAGTAAGTCTTAATAATTGTAAATTGAAAATATTTCTAGTTATCATACTATTATTATATATATTACTATATTATACTATTATTATATATTATTATACTATATTATATATTAACACGGTGGAGATTATATATATATCAAATTTTTATACATGTTGATTCCAAAGTGAAGTGCTTGATCCCCAAGTGAAGTTTTATCTGTGAAATTCAACAATTTCTTCAAAGTTCTGAGTTTGTCTAAAATCTGTATCTTAACTCGTAAAACAATTCTTTCCCGACGTCGCGCCAAACTCGTTCGAGAGTTTGAGGAGTTACCTTTCCACTCGGAATCATTCACCATGGCAAACGAAGACGAAATCAAATCAATTAGTCTTTCTGATGTCAGGTGTATGATACCAGAGTACAATGGTGACTCCACAGAATTACACAAGTTTTTGGTTTGTTGTAATTTATTGTTCACTTCAAGCGTTTCCTAACAGGATAAACAGTTGTATCTTAACATAGTAAGAACTCGATTAAGTGGCGCCGCGTATGACTTTATCAAATATAAAACATTTGAAAAATGGGAAGATCTTAAAAATGCTCTCAAGGGAGAGTTTTCGCAAGTAAAATCACGTTCAGTTGCCCAAAACGAATTGTTAGCCGCAAGGCAAAGTTTTCGGGAAAATGTTAGAGATTTCGGAGAAAAGGTTTCCAAGTTATTGTCTAGTTTGAATACCAGTACGTACGAAAGCGTGACTGAGACAGAAGCTCAGAAATTCCTACTTAATGAAAATGAAAAGTTGGCTATACAAACTTTCGAAGACGGCCTGAGAAATGAGCGGGTTAGGTTACTGGTAAAAGCTCGAGCAGAAAATAGTTTGCGAAAGGCTATAGAATTTGCTATAGACCATTCTAATAGGTTGGAACGTACTCCCCAAACAACACAATTTAATCGAAGTATCTCAAGGCCTCCCCTTCCGAGCTGTCAAATCTGTGGTCGTATGGGACATTTTAAAGATAATTGCTATTACAATAGGAACCTACCAAATTTCAAACCGGCACAGATAAAAAGAGAGGTTCAGCATATCGTTTGTAGTTACTGTAGGAAGCCCAACCATACTATTAATAATTGCTATGCAAGAATGGGGCGAAATAATGTACCCAATTCTAAGTCAAGTTCTAATCAAAATCCTCAACAAAATTTGTATAGAGCTAGTGAAGTTTACACTCGAGGCCGTCGCAACAGTGTCATGTCTCAGCCCGTTCGTCGAAATGTTGACTACGCTCCAAATGCTCATAGCGCTCACATTATTGAAAATCAAACCAATCAAGTTCAAGATCAACGTGAATCTCAATACAAGGGAAACGAAAGAGCGCGGGTGGGAACAGCCGGCAGACCCTCCCGCAACCGAATGCAGCAAGTAACAGCCGAAATACACAACGAGTTGTAAAAACTTACGACAAAGAAAATACTTTTAATGTATCTATAATGTTAAAAAAGTTTGAAAATTCATTGAGTGTGTGTGTACCATTTATTCCTTCCCAAAAGCCTTACTCTACATTCCTTATAGATACGGGCGCCGAAATTAGCTTAGTTAAATCAAATAATGTGCCTTTAAATGACAGTGCACATTTGCAAAGGTGCGTCATATCGACTTTATCAGGAGAATCTGTTGCAACTATTGGCCAGGCTCTAGGTACTTTTCAGTTAACTGACGGAACTAACAAATATAACTTTGAACATTTGTATCATTTTATACCTGAAAATTCTAATTTGAAATATGACGGCCTGCTTGGAAATGATTTCTTGAGTAAATATAATGCTAGGATAGATTATTTAACCAACAAATTGGAATTATGTATTAAATATAGGGACCCCAGCAGAATACCTGCTGAACAATTTAATAAAATTAAACCGAATGTAAGTGGTCCCAAGGAAATTTCAGCACGTGTTCATAAAATGAATAAGATTACCCTCCCGGCCAGAAGTGAAGCAATTATAAATTTGCCCACGACCTGTGATGGCGACTTTGTTTACTTTAAAAGGGAAGTAAAACCTGGTGTATATTTAGGTAATACAATGGTCCGGTCAGAGAATTTGATAGCGAAAGTTTCAATTCTAAACTGTAATGAAAATGATATTGAGTTAAACGTAAACGATATAAAAGCCCAGTACGATAATTTAGATAACTACAGTATTTTAGCCATGAATTGCGAGGAAGATCCGGTAGTCAATAGACTCAAGAAATTAGAAGAATTGCTTAAGCTTGATCACTGCAATAATGAAGAAAAAAATTCTATATTAAGCATTTGTAGAAAATATAACCACCTATTTTACTTGAAAGGAGACGTTCTTACCTGCACTGATGCTATAAAGCACGAAATTCATACTCCTCTAGACAGACCCCCAATTTATGTTAAACCCTATCGTCTGCCAGAACGCCAAAAGGCTGAAGTTGATAAACAGGTTCAAGAAATGCTAAACGATGGAATTATCAGCCCAAGTTACAGCCCATGGAATTCGCCACTACTCTTGGTCCCCAAGAAGGCCGATAGCGCCGGAAATAAGCAGTGGAGAGTTGTGGTCGATTTCCGCAGGTTGAATGAAATCACCGTAGGAGACGCGTACCCACTGCCTAATATATCAGATATATTAGATCAGTTGGGTCGGTCTAAATACTTCAGCTCGCTAGATCTAGCGAAGGGATTCCATCAAATACCTATGAGTAACGAACATAAAGAAAAGACTGCCTTTAGCACTCCTTTTGGGCATTTTCACTATAACCGAATGCCATTCGGTTTAAAGAACTCTCCTGCCACTTTTCAGAGGCTCATGAATAATGTCATGACTGGCCTCCAAGGTATTCATTGCTTTATATATATGGACGACATAGTAATACATGGCTATAATTTAAATGATCATAACGAGAAATTGATACGTGTTCTAGAACGTCTTAACCGACATAAACTTAAACTACAGCCCGACAAATGTAACTTTTTGAGGAAAGAACTAATGTACCTAGGACATATCGTAAGCGAAAAAGGATTGAAACCTGATCCAAAGAAGTTAGAATCGATAACGTTATATCCCATACCAAAACGCGAAAAGGATGTTAGGTCTTTTCTCGGACTTGCGGGATATTATAGGCGCTTTATCGATAACTTCGCGAAAATATCGAAGCCACTGACAAGTTTATTAAAGAAAAACACTCCGTTCAAGTGGGATACTTTCTGCGATGAAGCCTTTCGTTGTCTGAAGGAAAAGTTGACAACTGCACCTGTTCTTGCGTATCCTCAGTTCGACCGTGAGTTTTTAGTGACCACTGACGCCAGTGATCAAGCTGTTGGCGCAGTACTTTCGCAGGGAAATATTGGGACAGACAAACCAGTGTGTTTTGCCAGTCGAACCCTTAATCCTGCGGAGACTAGATACACTACTACGGAAAAAGAGCTGTTGGCAATTGTGTTTGCAGTGGAACAATTTAGACCTTACCTATATGGTAAAAACTTCAAGATAATAACGGATCACAAACCGCTTATATGGCTCCTTGGCCTTAAAAATCCTACTTCTCGATTAATACGATGGCGAATTCGACTGGAGGAATATTCATATGAGATATTGTATAAACCAGGAAAATATAACATCAATGCGGATGCTTTAAGTCGTATAAAAATAGACAATCCTACTGAAGACGTGACTCAGATTAACAGCAAAAACGATATAATGGTAGTTACCCGTCACCAAATGAAAAAAAGGGAAGAAGATAACGTGCTTCCAGTTTCAGCAACGAAAATAAAAGCAAATGAAATGGGAGAAAATGTAACCTATGAAAATTTCTTGAAAACTGAAGTACTTAGTTCAGATGTAAAAATAAACCAAGATTCATTGATAGACTTAAATAAAATAACGCACAAATTTGTTATCTTAACCCCTACTGGGAATTTAAAAGATAAAGTAAAAGAGTGTATCGGCGATAGTACCAACCCTCAGGTTAGTGAAATTAAAATTAAGAAGTCGAATGGATCAAGTTATATTGTTTCAAAAGCTTTCCTACCCATTCGCTCACAAAACGACAGTAAAATACTTTTCGGAATATTAACCGAGTTTCTATCATATAGTCTGCTACACAATTTAAGTAGAGTAAATATATTAATAACTACAGTAGACCAAAGCTCATTGGAAAATATAAGAAAAATGTGCTCATATATATTCGAACCTAATAAGATAATCTGTACCTTATACGTGGACAATAAAACAAAGTTAGTTAGCAGAGACGAAATAGATAAAGTACTCCGCGAATTTCATGATAATCCTCTCGGAGGTCACCAGGGCATATCGCGTACGTTTAAGCGATTAAAACAATGTTTTAGTTGGCCCACCATGTTTCAAGATATAAAGGATTATATAAGAAAATGTCCATCTTGTCAAAGGAACAAGCTTTGTAAGAAATCGCCTTTGCCGATGAAAATAACTACTACGAGCTCGAGACCATTTGAGCGAGTGGCCCTCGATATCGTTGGCCCACTGAATACTAGTTATGAAGGAAATCGTTATATCTTAACTTTCCAAGACGATTTAACCAAGTTTTCCTCTGCGTTCCCAATTAAGAACGCGGAAGCTCATACAATAGCGGAGACGTTTGTAAAAGGAATAATATGTCAATTTGGTCTACCGGCTTTTATTCTCACAGATCAAGGGTCGAACTTTTTGAGCAAATTATTTCAGGAAACATGCAAATTATTGAAAATTAAGAAACTTCAAACTACACCGTACCACCCGCAATCAAACGGAGCTTTAGAGCGAAGCCACCGTACATTAGCGGAATATCTTCGACATTATGTCGATAGAGATGCTATGAACTGGGATTCATGGATCCCATACTCAATGTTTACGTATAATACTACGCCACACAGCAGTACAAACTTAACTCCCTTCGAACTCCTCTACGGTTTCCCTGCAAGAATTCCCTCTACGCTTACAGTAGAGCCCCAAGTTTGCTGTAACTACGAAGACTATGTTAATGAGTTACGGTCCAGATTACAGCACGGGTATCAAATAGCCAAAGATTCACTAAACACCGTAAAGGAAAAGTGTAAGATTTATTATGATAAAGGTACTAAACCCTGTCAATTTAAAATAGGAGATAAAGTGTTACTAAGAAATCAGAAAAGAAGTAAACTCTCACCATTATGGGAGGGACCCTATAACGTTGTTAAGACCAATTCGGTCGAAACTACAACAATTAAACTAGGAAAAAAGAACAAAACTATTCACAACAATAATTTAAAGCTGTTTATTGAATAAAACTTATAAGTGTAAAAACACTCGTTTCAGAAAATGGATACAAAACTTTTTCTAATCTGGGTTGCAGTTGCTACGGCTCAGAATGCCAAGGTAACACCGATCAACGACAATCCGGGAATGTACTTCGAACAAGTGGGGGAAGTGAAGCTGTATTCTAATGAATGGAAAGTTGTCTCATATTTTGATCTTGATACTTTGAGAACAGAATTAAAATATATACAATGGTATGTTACTCAATTAAACAAAATTTGTGGAACGCTAAAAAAGCATGAGAATTTAACACAGATATGTATAACCATAGTTGCAGAAATTAACCATATTACTTCAGACATAGCTCAAAAAAATAACCTTCTGGAAAACCGTATCCGACAAAAACGTGGTTTGTTCAATATAATAGGCGTCGTAAGTAAATCACTTTTCGGAATTTTAAATGACGAGGACGCAAAGTATTATGACGACCAAATAGATCTATTACGTAAAAACGACAAACATTTGGAAAATCTAGTGAGAAACAATACCTACCTATTAGATTCTACTGTAAACGTGTTCAATAAGACACTCGCTACTATTAATGCGCAATACGTTACCATTGCCTCCAAACTTCAAAGTCTGTCGGATTCTAATTTAACTAACGAGGCTATTATGGAAATTGAATCAATTTCCACCTTAATTACTTTGATCCTGTTCCGGATGTTGTCAACACAATCCATCCTTATAGATTTAGTTACAGATGCCCGACACGAAAAATCTCATCCCTCCATCTTAACACCCTATCAGCTAGAAACTATACTACAAACAATTCAAAAGGAAATACCAAGCTCTTTATCATTACCAGTAAATCCAGGAGATAACAATCTACTAAAAGTATACAAAATTGCCAGAATGAGCACTGCAATACATAAAAATAGAATAATTTTTGAGCTTACTATTCCCTTACCCTTCAATGCAAAGTACCAATTATATAAAGTAATTCCTTTGCCCACACATTTTAACAAGACATTCGTTTATATTCAGCCTTCTACTGAATTTCTAGCAGTAGATTATAACAGAGAGCATTATTATAGTCTTAACAAAAATGATCTCGTAAGTTGTCATATAGAAAATAGTTTAGAATATTTATGTCAATTGCATCATCCGCTTTTAAACTCGCTCTCTAGGAACCACCTGTGCGAAATTACCCTACTCAGAAGAGAAAACCCCGCATCAGACATTTGCACTATCAAATTAACTAAACTCAATTCATTCTGGATTCAATTGGCTACTGCCAATAACTGGTTATTCTCCATCGATAAAGATATAGTTGTAGACATTATTTGTAAGGACAAAATAAATCCTTTGGTTTTAAAAAATACTGGCATTGTTCATATCCCTCGTGAATGTTATTTACGTAGTAAAGAACTTACGATACAAGCTAATAATATAAAGGAAACCATGGAACCGAACTTATTTATTCCGGCATTTAATATTACACAAAATTTTTTGAATTTCTCTGTAAGGTCAGATTATCCTGATCAACCACAAACTGCCGTGCTTAAGTATTCGGCCAGAAATGATCTGGACACATTATTGCAAGCCATTAGAGGCCAAGAAAAATTAGACATTCCCCAAGACAGTATAAATACTCATCATGTCCACCACTACTCCCTAGGCTATATTTTACTATTGATAATACTTGCTTTTGCATTGTACAAACTTTTTACTTGGCGTAAATTGTCCCTTGGGAAAATACGCGAAAACATTCGTTTTAAAAAAGACAACCAAAAGACACAAGACCACGAAGAAAATGTTGAAATAAACGAGGACAAAAGTCAGACCAAGTCGACTAAACTCACACTAAAGGTTTAAATCAGAAAAAGTTACTTCACTCATGGTATATGTATATATAAATTTAGTAAAGAAAGAAAAAATGAATAAATTTTATATTTCTCTTATATTTAAAAAAAAAAAAAAAATTTTGATAATATATTTGTTTTGGATCATGCCTAAATGACTTTTTATCTCATTAGGATGTAGGATAAAAATTATTACTGTAACACTAAACAACCAAAAATATTTTTCTATCCATAATTATACAATTACGCAACGGAAAAGAAAAGCGAAAAAAATTTTTTTGTTGATTTACCATAAGTAACATGAAGTAAAAGTTCATTATACTATTATAACCATTTATACAAAAAAAATATTATTTTATATAAAACAAAGATACTTATATATTAAATAATAATACAAAAAAATATATTTCATAAAAGTAATTACAAATAACCAAATATACTTAAATGTTATCTTTAGCCAAATTTGAGGTGCGTTCGCTTCGAAAACATTTTTTTTCGAAAACTTCAGAATTTCAGTTTTCTTTTTAAAAGGGGGGAGGGATGTTGTGAATCGATCACCAACAATTCGATCCCCAACAATTTCAATTTTTCAATCGTAATTAAAACTGAAAATAAAACAAATAAATCTTTTCACATGTACTTACATCCTCAATCACATTCCAGTCAACGTGACTGAGGCTCCAATTTCAATTTTTGATTACAAGAATACTTTGTATTGCAAGCTAGATCGCAACATAAACTCTTGAGTTGCCCGAATAAGTAAATATATGCGAATTAAGCATTTTCTGTTTCTGGCTTGGCTATCGCTTCTCGAGTCGCCTTTTTTTGCACACGATCAGTGTAAGTACATATCTGCTAATCAAGCATTTTTTTTTGTTTGTCGCTATCGCTTTTGGAGTGAAGAAAATATACGCGGAGTCTAGTTAAAATATTCGCGGCGCGCGTACCTCAAAAATCCCAAAAGGGATTTCGTCTTAGTATGATAGTATACTGTTAGTATAAAGAAAATATACAGCATTTTTGTGAAAGAGTTTTTAATATAATAAAATAATTAAAATCAGTTTTCTCTTATATTGAAGTAAAGTGGTGTTTGATTGATTAATTCCCTTCAGTTGTTCCTCGCGATATAACAACACAGCAAAAATTTGTCTAAATTCTTTTTGGGGTAAATTTGCTCAAAGAGAAGATAGGTGTTATACTAAAGTTTTCAATAACTTTAAAGAGTTTTGTGACTTTATACAATCTCCAGGAATTGAAATTTGTTCCTTACATCCAAATAATAAAAACACAATGTGGGTAACATGGAAATATATTCAAGAAAACCTTAACAGTCTGCCGCACGTAAATATCCCTATTGCAGCGTACACAACTGCCTTTGCTAGACTTAAACTTTACGAGGTGCTAGAAAAAGTAGGAGATAATATTTTATATTGTGATACCGATAGCTTGATTTTTGTGGATAGTAAAGAAGATCCTTTACCATTTGACATTTCCAGCTTTCTGGGTGACCTAACGGATGAGGTTGAATGTTTTGGAGCTAATGCCTTTATTTCAGAATTTGTAAGCACCGGGCCGAAAACATACAGTCTGAAAATTGAAACTGAAAAAGGTCCTGAGTACATTATCAAATGTAAGGGTATTACAATTAATTTCGAAAATTCCAAAATTGTCAATTTCGAGTGTTTAAAATCGCTGGTTACTGAAGAGGGTTTTCAAGATCGAGTCTGCGTGAAAAATGAGAAAAAAATCAAACGTAAACGACCGGGAATTATTATATCTTCACTAGAGCAAAAACATTTGTCATTTACCTTTGACAAGCGTGTTGTTACTGAAAATTACTTTTCTTACCCCTACGGGTTCAAAAAGCGGAAATTAGGCAAACAGGTATAAAGATTGTTTAAAAGCTTATTGTGCTTTTAATTAAAGGCTTAGAATTTTTAAAACTGTCAAGAATTTATTGTATTAAATAAGTTAATGTAAATTTAGGGTATATTTAAGAAATATGTTGTTATAAGGATTATTGTAGTCTAGACAGGAGCGCAGATAAAGTATCAGCTAACCATAACAGCCCATAATAGGCAGCATTAACAAAGCTATCAGTATCATACTTCTTGGTATCAGATATACGGATATTATTTTGTTACGGGAATCTGTAAAATAGTCACAGCTAAATAATGTGGATGCGCCATGCTTAAAATCTGACTGTAGATATTTAAATATATATATTTATATATATATAGCCACATACTGTATTTTATCCTCAGATGATAATATGGATAAATTTATTTTGGTCATCCAATTTGTGTGCGGAAACAGCGGCCAGTACTTTGTTAAAGAACTCTCAGTACTTGTTGTTGGAACGATCATCCCATATGCTTATCATTTTATGCCTCCCTACCCATACCAGGAATTGTCATCAAAGGCAAGGCGACAGATCCAGTATGACGTACAAAATATAAATGGACTGCATTGGAATGATGGAGACATTAGCTACAACAATTTACCCGAAGTGTTTTCAAGATTTAAAAATGCAACAGTGTATGTAAAAGGCGAAATCAAGGCTTCATTTGCCAGTAAATACTCGCCGACTTCAGAAATCATCGAGCTTGGAGAAATACCTAGACTAAGTGAACTTTCAAATTATCAGCTTCCTTGTAAGATCCACAATAATGTATCTTCTTTACGCTGCGCTCTTCAAAACTGTGTAAATATGTACCTGTATATGTTAATCAATAAAATTATAAAGTAAAATAAAAACTTAAGTTGTTTTTTATTAAAAAAATTTATTAAATGTTTATTATATCAAACAAAATATTGGTACTACAATACAAAGGTATCTCAAAGAAAAGTCTAGAATAATTCAGATGCACATAAGAAGTCCTAGACGGTATAAAAAAGTCTTCGTCAGGTAACAAAATTAAATTTTTACTTTTACACTTTTCGCAATATTTTTTATAATATTCTTTTACACTTTCGGCTGCATTGTTATTATGGAACATCACAACCTTGAAGAAACTCAGCATATCAATTAATTTATAGAGCTCATTAAGGTTGAGCTGAATATTGCGTGTACCAACGGGAATTGTGTATTTCGTCTGAAGCTCTTCTTGGTTTGGCGGGAACATGTCTGGAATAACCTCGTCCTTTAGTTTGGTTAGATGTTTATAAACTTCCAGCCATCCAGAGTAAAATGTTGACACAGGTTCAAAACCATGACGGTGAAAGACAATTTTTACTTCAAACGAGGTCGGATCAAATCCGAGGACAACCTTCTGATTATGATGATGATCCAGATGATAAGTGTAGTTTAACAAAAGATCTTCGCCCGGGGCCTCTGAATCTTTTCCACCTTCGCTCCGTATCAGCCTAGCTTTTTGCTTTTTGGATTTTGTGTCCATCACTTTAAACTCTTCTGCACACACCCTTTTTGCTCGTGCCTTTCTAGACTTTTTAACTTTAGGTGTCTGCTCCATTTTGATGCGTAGACTTATAGTTTAACATTAAATGTGCATCACCGTCGTCTCGTATTTATACTCTTATACGCCGATGTACATAGCTGGTTACCCCCTCCAGATTTTAGACATTTTTTCAAGTATATTTTGCGATATAAATTCACAACTTTATTATCATTTAGTCTAAAATTATGGGCTTGCTGGAGGTGTTTTTTTTTTTTTTTTTCCATTTTTTCCACCTAGGATTCAGGTTTTTATAGCTTTGATCTCAGATTTGCATGTTTGGCTACAAAAAACCCCTCCAGATTGTGCGCGATTTTTTTTCTTTAGATATATACGGTGGTATAAATTAACAATTTTGCTATCATTTAAACTTAGATTGTTCGAATCAAATTGTTTTAAAAAGTTCTGAAAGCTTCGTCCTCTGCAGCGAGAATATAGAAATACACAACAATAATGTCCACAGGTTGATGAAAATTGGCCTTGCAATCGTTTTTTATTATTACTAAAAGAGCTTGAATTAGCTAATAAAAATTTACGAAAAAACCTGTTTGCGGGATACTTTCCAAATGAATCAAAGTACTCTGCGGGGCCTTGTTTTGGGAAATAAAAGGCTACCCAATGAGTTCCACCTTTATTTGCAGGATCCGTATTAGCTATTACACATGCAGGCTTTTTTATCTTCTGTGGTAATTGGTTGCATGCAAAGATGCCTCTAAAAGACTTGTTTGTCATGCGGTTGTTTGATAATACATTTGTAAGCTCAAGCGTGTTCATTCTTGTTCAGAACAAATGATGGTTTCCACGTCAATGATCTTGGTGTGAGAAGTAGCGTAGTTATTTATAAATTCTCTGGTTGCAGCTCCACGAACAAAAATTGTGGTAAATTTTGATAGAGTTTTTATAAGATCTTCGTCCATACGCTTAAGTTCGAGATTACCAAATTTACTTATTTGTTCAGTACATCCTGTACTAGATGTGGGGTACTTGAAAATTATTTCTTTCGCAAAAGACTTATTTTGCGCAGCGAATCCCGCAAAAGAAACTCTTTTTAAAAAGGTGAAGGGTCCTCCGGAAAAGAACTCCACATTTACTAAAGAGTAGCTCATTATAGATCACGTATTAAGAGTCTTGAGTGAAATTAAGTTCGAAGAACAGTTAGCCGGCCTTATATAGGTTTTTTTTTTTAGAAGCTGGTATATACATTTTTATCTTTACCTATATCAAGGCTGCTATCATATTCTGCATATACAATACATGTCACTGTGTTTTTTAGTGCTTCCTTAAACCTTCCTTCAATTCTCACCGTTCCCTGATTCAATAGATTTCCACATGTTGAATTATACGAGAGATCTGTCGTTAAATCAAAAGCAAGTAGAAAACACCCGTTGTCAAAGAATTTTTTTGAAATTTGGAGTCCTTTATCGAAATAATGTATACCGGTTCCTTTAAACAGCGTAATATATCCTCGAGTGCTAGCAGGATTTTCTTTTGAATAATCAAATTCTAGCGGTTGATTTGGCACCTGTACCCCGTTCACTGATAAGTTAAACCTGGTGATATTGTTGTGCTTAAAGTTGTAAGAATTTTTTGTTCGTTTTCCGCTATATGCGTCGTTGTCAACCATGCCAAAGACTAGTAGATTTGGTAATTGTCCTATAACCACATTATCCAGTGATAATGTAAATGTATTTGCGGGTATTGTATAAGTCTTAACTTCAACTCGTTTATACGGATATATAGCGTTGGAGCGTTGGAGAACAGCTTCATGAGCCAGCAAGATGTTAGGATTAATAGTTACATGATTCATATACATAGTTGCTTCTACTATTTTAACTCGTGGAGAATTGTCATCATTTTTTGACCAGAGGTAAAATTCCGGTTTTTCGAGTGATAAGACTATCCGTAAATCAACACCGTTCATTAATAATTTATCTTGATTAAACATATCGCCGTGAATCTTTCCCATCAGCTCAACAACATTACTTTTATCAAACAGCTTTTGTCTTGCCAAATAACCTTCATTTAGCTCAGGGCTTTCAACAACTTCCATATTATTTTGATCAAGATACCAGCCAACCGATTCCAAATGTGTTGAAGCGGCATCTTTTCCGTAATTTAATAAATTCTCAATATAGGGTCTATAGTTGTAATTGTTATCTGTTTGGGCAATCGGTTTTCCATTTAGATAAATTGTACATTGGCGGAAAAGTGAGTGGAGTATGTTATTTACAAGGCCGGGGCCTTCATCACGAACAGTGTCTTTAGTCTTATCTGGTTTGGTTATTTCGATATCTTCGCCTGTGTAAAGTTCTTCTTTTCCATCCTTGATTTTAACTAACTGTAGTTATCTAGAGAAGCTATAGGTTTATAAGATACCTGTTCAGTTTTTATGATGCTGCTTTGTACAGGTGGTGTAGAGAAAAGGTCTAACTCAGATTTCATGCATTCTTTGTATGACGGCATGTTGTCTATTTATCAAAAATATTTAACACACGTTTACGTATCTTACGTTTACCTTTAATAGATGCTCTTTTAGCTGTCCATTTTGTCTGTGTCTTACGTCTGCTTTTAATAGATGTTCTTTTAGCTGTCTTTTTTGTTTTTGAACCTCCTTTTACGGACTTTTTTGATCCTGAACGCTTTTTACGTTTAGAAGCTGGAGCTAAATGTAAAGCTGTAAAAGGGTTGTACCTTTTTATAAGCATGCGATTGCTTCTTCCTGCACCACCCATGCTCTCAAACAGCTTATTTATACCTTTCTGTGATAGTTCTTCGGCAGCTGCTTTTCCATGTTCTTTTAAAATATCTGTTAAAGGCTTGCTACCTGCTTCTTCTAAAATAGCTTTTCCTGTTTTAATTACTTGCTGCTTCAAAGCCTTTGCCCCCGATGTAACCAATGGCTGTAAATATCGCAATAGTCCGCTGAAAAAACTACCAATTCCTCTTCCACGCTGGTAAATAAGAGGAGATCGATATAATTCTCCAATATCCGCTAAGGCCCCGCCACTTTGAATGGAATAATATTTAGTATAATATGAACTCATTTTCGAAGCTATACAAAATGCTCTTAACTTTGCACTATGTTAAATCGACTGCTGTATGAGTATTTATAGCCTATTTTCTTTTAAAATGGAGCATTATATATGTAGGAATATAGTCTGGCTTTAAATCAATTAGCTCCCCTTGCTGATTAGTTATCTTTATAGAAATACTTTCGATAAAAGTTTTTTCAATAGGACAGTAATCTACGTGTTGAAATCTTATTATGTTTTCACATTCTTTTAAAGGTATTACACGTAAGTATCGCACTAACTGGTCACCTATAAATCTGGGCTGAATAATGTCAGTGTAGACGTAAATTAAATATTTTTCATAACAGTCCTCTGCTGTTGGCCGAGACTCTTGCGGCAACCTTAGTGTCAAGTCCGTAACTGATCTTTCCACTCTATTAAGTATGTCTATTATTGACATATGTTCCTGACGTAATCCTGCCGTATTAAAAGATTCTTTTATTTCTGCCAGTATGGCGTCAGGTTCACGCTTATTTTCAGGTGTTTGGAGAAATATATCCGTAAAGAAGTTGGACAGGTTGTCTATATTAGTATCAATAGGCACTGGTGTAGTTAAATATTCACCGGAACTTTGCTTTTCGTATGGAACATCCAAAATATTGCTACCTTTAACAATTTTTCGCTGTTCGGATGGTTTAGCACTAATCGAATCTTTGCTCAATCTATTCAAGATGTTAAAAATAGTATCCTTAATCTGAATAATTATCTTTTGTTTTTCTTGCTCACTAAGGGTTTGATCATCAAAGTGTACATTTGATATAAAAAGCGTAATAAGATCTCTAACATTAAGGTGAGATGGTAGTGGTTTTTTTATTTTGATTGTGACTCCCAAATCTTCCAAACGCAGTTCAAATACATCGTGTACTCTTTTGCCGTCAGTATTTTTTTCTGTCTCACGAGCTCTTTTGATGCTAAGCGCTGGATGTGTGTAATTGTCTATCGAGTCTTGTATGATAGCATACTTTCTCTTCTGTCTAGGAATTTGTCCAAATACGTCATCAACAAAGGCTTCAACTGACTCATAGCTTTTATATTTTAAAACAACATTTTCTGAAGCCCTTTTACCCTGATATATATGTAGTGTAAATTCGTCTGGATCCTGTTTGTAGCTTACTTCAGGTATTACGCCATCAAAAAAGTCAGCCTCTAACCGATCCCACATCTTTTTCTTAACATCATCCAAGTACATGGTATACCATGACGGTGAAATAGCGTTATAAAATGTTAGTAGGAATGCAGAAAAATTTACTTGACCTACTCTGTAACTAGCCTGCTCAAGACTCTCTTTAGTCCACTCAAGTTTAACGGTTTCATTTATTTTTATGCTAAGTGATTTGATTTCGTTTCTATGCTGCTCTCTTATTTCTTTCAACGGATCAGGCGCATCACGCCTTACCCTTTTAGCATTACTCTGACTTACTTCTTCAGTTGTATTTCGCTTGACTCCCCCTTTTACGGCATGGTATGGCAATGAAATTTCAGTTATTCCAACACACCAGTCATCAGTAAACTTGCACGGTCTAGCTAGTGCATTTGTAAAAGCCGATAGTGTATTTTCGGGATAAAGCTGCATGGAGTTATTACTTAAAAGGCAAACGTAAAAGTCATTATCTTCTATATCCACAGGCATTATTAAATTCTTTTCCAATCAACGCTCAGTAGACTTATTATTTTTACAGGCTTTCCCAAGCAATTGCTGGTACGCTAGCACTTCTGGCTTTTGCTGCGTTTATTAGGCGGTCACTTTGTCGGACAACTTTCTTAACTGGCAGCGAAAGCATATATTGACTCGGATCTAGCAGAGACGGCTTTAATATAGATTGTTTTTTGGATGGTTCTCCACCTTTGTCGCCCGTAGTACTTTCCGTATCGAATACTTCTAATATGTTCGCGGCTTCATCTATACTCATGTCTACAGGCACAGTGTACTGCGTTATACCATCCTCAGCCGTGATCACTTTATAATCTTTATCGCGAGACTTATCTTTAGAAGCCGTCTTAGGTATTTTTGAAGGTGGTTTCAGACTTTTCCCTATACCACTGGCTGATAAGCGCCGTTTGGAGGCAGGTGATAACGGTTGTCTTGGTGGTGATATTTCAGCCAGTTCGAAGAAATCCTCCTCCATTCTTTCAGGTGTATTTTCTTTCAAGGGTGATGTTTGTGTTGATATTTCATCTTTAAAAATAAATTTAGTTTGAGTAGTGCTATCCCGCAAGCTTTTCTGTTTCATAGGCTTTTCTGGTAGCATGCGAATATCTGTTTTTTCATCTATCACTCGCGTAGCTTTTCGTCTTAAGTTTGAAAATTTTATTAATTCATTTCGGTAATTATACCATTTTTCCCTATCAGATAAATTCTTATTTTTTAATATTTTATCCATAGTCTTATCGAACCTAGATTGATTCACGGAATCCTCAATCGCGTTTTTCAATTTTTCGTAAACTTCTGGTGAAAGAAGTAACATTTTATTCAGATTATTGTTTTTAAACATATTTCTCAATTAATGAACCAATTACACCTGATAATACACTTCCTAACTGTAGTATATTAGGTTTAATTAAAAAGCCAAAGCAGTCTTAACAATACGTTTATTGGGCTCAAGCGTGTAACAATGACTGATTGTGAAGCAATATATAATATCTCAGAAAGAGGAGAGATCAGTACACACACATATGCAATTCATTTATGGTACTTAATATACGTCACCTTCCTCCTTAAGATGCAAATAAACTTATTTAAATTCAGTAGGTAATTGTGTACATTTTTTTTTTATTAATATATTATAGATGAGTATAGACTTAACCAAAATTTTGAATGTTTTACGATGCTCTGAAGAAATCCGGCTGTCGGACGGTGCGACCGAAACGCGTTACATATCCTGTTCCTGAAGAGGTTGGTTGGATGTCTGTGGTATTCGAGTTCGTGGTTGGCTGAGGTGTTGGGTGTGAAAGCATTTGAGTGATCTCGGTATCCGGTGTTCGTATTGTAGGAGAATTTAGTGATCTTCTTAAATCATAGGTATTTCGTCGCAATAATTGATTATCTTCATCTCTGATGATATACGACCTAGGTGCACCGTGTTTGTTGATAACCACAGCGGGTTTCCACCTGTCATTATGCATGTACACTACATTCTCTCCTTTTTTTAAAGTAAGTTCTGGCCTGGGACGCTTAACATCATAGGATTGTACATATTTGGATTGTTTGTTTTTCAACCGGTCTTGTACACTTTGAGGGACCTGAGGCTCTAACTGTTTATCTGCTATTGGAATCTTGGTTCTAAGCTTACGGTTAAAGAGCAATTCTGCAGGAGAGTAGTTTATACCAGGAATTGGGGTACTTCGATATTCTAATAACCCTGCATACAATCCATGGCCGTCTCCCATTTTCCTAAGAATGGTTTTCGCTATATGGACTGCTTTTTCAGCTAGGCCATTAGACATTGGATATCTAGGGCTAGAAAAAGAAAAAGAGAAATTCCAATCCTCAGAAAAGTTTCTGAGTTCGAAAGAATTAAAGGGTTGGTTATCCGATATTATAACTTGGGGTACACCATTTCTGGAAAATATTTTTACCAGGGCGTCAATTACGCTCTTCGCCGTTTTATTGGGTATACGAGCTATTTCTATCCACTTGGAATAGTAGTCCATTAAAACAAGGTATGATTTCCCCCCATACTCGAATAGATCGACTCCTACTTTCTTAAAGGGCAGTGTCGGTATTGGATGTGGTAACAGATTATGTTTCTTATTTTTTGGTCTATATTTTTCGCAGAGACGACATTTCTGTACCATATCTTCAATATCTGCTACCATCTTTGGCCAATAAAGCGTGGTCTTAGCTCTTAGAATAGTTTTTGTAATGCCCATATGGGTTTCATGGAGTAACTTGAGTATGTCATTAACTAAACCCTTGGGCACAAATACACGATCTTGAAAAAAAACTAATTCATCCTCAACATATAGTTTGTCTTTATATTGCCACAACGGTTTTACATCATCTGCTAACTTGTCTTTACTAGAAGGCCATCTTCTTTGTAATACTTGATTACTGCCCTCAAACTTTCATCACTTTTAGTCATGTCTTGAAAAAGTTTTTTCTTTGCATTACTTAAGTTGATTGTATGAACGACGTCACTTAAAGAAGTTTCAGTATCAACTGATAGGTCAGGAATGGAATTTCGAGATAATAAGTCTGCAACATGCAGTAGTTTTCCAGGGACATACTTAACTTCAAGGTTGTACTTTAATAGCTTAATTTTCATTCGTTGCAAACGACATGAATGAATCAAGTTTACATCCTTTTTCATAATAGACACTAATGGCTTATGGTCTGAATGAATAGTTACATGTTGTCCATATATGTATTTGTGAAATTTTTCACATGAATAGACAATGGCTAGTAGCTCTTTTTCAATCTGAGCATATCTAGTTTCTGCGTCAGATAAGCTCTTGGACGCATATGCAACAGGCTTATCATCTTGGAAAAGACAACCTCCTAGTCCATTTTGAGAAGCGTCTGTTTGTATCACTATGTTTTCTTTTGGATCAAATGTATATAGTACGGTAGTATTTGCTAAAATGGTCTTTATTTTACTAAGCACTGCCGAATGATTTTCATTCCACTGAAATTCTATATTTTTTGCTAGAAGTTGGCGCAAGGGAGCATTTATCTCCGAAAAATTTGGAATAAATGATCGCAAGTAATTAAGAGTGCCCATAATTTTCTCAAGTTCCTTTTTATTTTGTGGATTCTTTATACCTAATATAGCCTGAACACGATCAGGGTCAGGAGCTATTGTACTGCCTGTAAAAATGTGGCCTAAATACCTCACCTGCTTGCTGCGATATTGAAACTTTTCTCTATTAAATTTTACGTTAATCTTCCTAGCTCTTTCAATTACCTGTTGTAGATTTTGATCGTGTTCTTCTAATGTTTTGCCCCCTACAATAAGGTCATCAATGTATATGAAACACCCAGGTAAATTTCCAAAGTATTTCGTGTTTAGTTTTTGAAATTTTTCAGGAGCTGTTTTTATTCCAAAGGGAAGTACATTGTACTGATAGGTACCGAACGGAGTACTAAAAACAGTCAGCTCCTTTGAGGAGGGATGGAGGCCCAGCTGCCAAAACCCTTCTTTTAGGTCCAATACTGTGAAATATTTCATTTCCCTCATGACGTCGCAAAAATCTTCTATACTGGGTATTAAGAAATGCTCGTCCTTCAATTGTCGATTCAATTCAGTGGGATCTAGACATAACCTTAAGGAACCGTTAGATTTCTCTACAACAACCAACTGATGAGCCCAATCAGCGGGAGAATCTCTTTTGCTAATAATCCCCCGTTCCTCCATTTCCTTTAAAATACTTTTCACCTTAGGGCGTAAACTGAGCGCAATACGACGCGGTGCCTTGCTAACTGGGATTGAGTCATTTTTAAGCACTAATTGACAAAGATCCGGGAATCTCCCCGTTCCACTGAAAATATCACTATTCTTTGATACAAAGGATTTCTTAGCCCTATCATTTTCGAATACTGCTTCTGTTACATTTGTTTGATTAATATCATACACGCGTCTTATCATATCGAATTCAATGCAGGCATTTAAACCTAACAAAGGTTGGACTTTACCATCTGCAATAACATACTTCACATCTAGACATCTATTTTTATAACGTGTAGGTAAAACAACAGTACCGATAGTATTTATAGTAGAGCCCCCATATGCTTCCACACGCGCAACCATCGGTTTCAATTTTTCCTCGCTTATTAAACCACATGCAATATCTTTTGAAATGATGTTGACATCAGCACCACTATCGAGTTTGAATTCGACAACCCGATCTTTAATTATTAGTTTCTCTTGCCAACTAACCTTTTCAGGCACTACAGTGTTAATAGCATTAATTGAATTCCTATAAGTTACCGTATCAATATATACCGTGCACTCATCATCACTCTGCTCATATATTTCATTTAAATTACTTACAATATTCGGCTTTTTATTGTTACACGCTAATGCAAAATGATTGTACCGTCCGCAAGCCAGACACTTCTTCCCAAAAGCAGGGCACTGTCCGCGACGATGTATCCTAATGCAATTTTTGCACTTATTTTCATTACTGCTGTGAGTTGCATTTGTGTCATGCTGATCTCCACTCTTTTTTGAAAATCTGGAATTAAAATAAGAGCCACTTTTACTACTACAATTTTTAACTAAATTTCTTTTTGCATTCAAACTCCCCTGTCTCTTCTGCACGGCCGCTATTGTTGCAGTTCTCTCCTTTTCGCCTCCCATCAATTTAGCCTGTACTCCCGCCTGTTCAGCAATGCGACACAACTCCTTTGCCTTGTTCAAATCAAGCTTATCCATTTTTAACAGCTGCAATCGAACGGTCTGATCGGTAATGCCAATAACAATGCGATCCCTGATCATGGATTCTTTTTGAGAATCAAAATCGCAGCTCTCTGCAAGTTTTACAAGATCGGAAAGAAATCGCTCGAACGGTTCTCCCTCTTTCTGGTTACGAGTGAAAAACATGTACCGTTCATATACCACATTGCTACGTGGTATACAATATTCCTCAAACGCCTTTGTTACTTCATCTATTTTCTTTTTTTTTTCATCATCTAATTCGAATGATCTAAAAATTTCAATTGCCTTTTCACCTGCACAGCTTAAAAACCTTGCCACCTGCACATCCTCAGTTTCCTTGTTTGTTTTTGTAGCAACTGAGTATATCTCGAACATGTGAAAGAATTTTTGCCAATTTTCTTTCAAGTTTCCCTCTAATTGCAATGGTCCTGGCTTTTGAAAATCGATAGCAGCCATTGTGACACTGTTCCACTTTTTTGTTTTTTAAGTTTTAAGTAAGTATTTTACTTTTTAACAATCCGAATAATGAACAACTTTTAGATTTTCATGAATTTTCAGCACAGCAAGATATCAGCACAAAGCAACTTTTAGATTTCAGTTTTTTTTTTTTTTTTTATATATCAGCACAAAGCAACTTTTAGATTTCAGTTTTTTTTTTTTTTATATCAGCACAAAGCAACTTTATATTTTTCTTCCGGCACCGAACAATTTCAGAATTTAAAATTTTTTTAGGTTCTACTATTTAATTTATTCCCCGTTACGGCTGCGCCATGTAGTATATTAGGTTTAATTAAAAAGCCAAAGCAGTCTTAACAATACGTTTATTGGGCTCAAGCGTGTAACAATGACTGATTGTGAAGCAATATATAATATCTCAGAAAGAGGAGAGATCAGTACACACACATATGCAATTCATTTATGGTACTTAATATACGTCACTAACAGCACTGGTAAAAAACCTCCACGCTGTATCAGTATTTTTCGTTGTCTGGGCACAGATCTTTTCGCCTCAACTAGTTTTCGTAAATCCTTTTTATACCTACAGAGCGAATTGTATATCTTTCCGCGAGGAATATGATTACCCTTTAAAGTATTAAGAGTAATTTCACAAAGTGTTTTTATAACTTCGGAGTCGGCATTTTTAATAATGGCGTGTCTTAATTTCGGACTCGCTGTTCTAAGAACATATAGCATATGCTTGTTGTCCCTTAATCGATTCATTCGTGACACCATTTTTACCGATCAGAGAGTTATGCGGACAAAAGCAAGTTGTAAAGTTTTTATTAAAAATGTCAGTACGGAATCTTAATACCTCGTTGATATCTTGAGTTGAATCTATCAGTAAATATCCGTGCGGCATCTGTGTAATCTCTTTATATATTTTTAACAGCTCTGAACTATTTTCTAGATAAATCTGCCTCGCTAAATGGATAAACTGACTTTTATCTCGAGGGTTTTTAAATACAACTAGGTATTTACAGTTAAGTGATATATCTCAGCAAAACTTGCCCTGGTGAAATACATTTTGTGTTACAAGGATTGCTGAAAGGTTGCGATGGTGAGAGCCTTTTGTAAAGAGTTCACATACTTGTCTGCTAAAAGCATTTAACATCATATCATCCAGTACAATTAATGTAGGTTCCTGTGTATAATTTACAAACTCTTCAGGGATGCTATCAATAAATTCGATGTTATTGAATGTCGTATCTGAAGGCAGAGCCACATGTTCTGTATTGCACCATATAACTCTTGTTATTTGTGGCCGTGTTAAAAACATATTATCGAGAAGCCTTTTTATAAATGTTGTTTTCCCACAACCTGAAGGTCCAGCAACCATCATTGTAAACGGGTGTTTGAACGCGATCATTTTCACTGCAAAAAACAAAAGTTCTTAACAACAGGTCTTTTGTATATAAACCCCCACATTTTGTAAAAAGGTACTTATATAATCTTTCAAGAATGAGCAGAAGACAAATTATTAATGAACTACATAGGCCAACCCGCAAAAACTTTAAACGTCGTCGTGTAACGATTAAAGGCAAAGATGACCTGTGGCAGGCAGACTTAGTTGATATGCGTTTATATGCTCAAGAAAATCAGAACTTTAGCTTTTTGTTAACTGTAATTGATACATTTTCTAAATACGCATGGGCTTTACCAATTAAAGACAAAAGTGGGATAGAAGTCACTAGAGCAATGCAGTTAATTTTCAATCAGGGTCGTATTCCAAGAAACTTGCAGACAGATGATGGAATAGAGTTCTACAATAAGTCGTTTAAGCGTCTGATGGGTAAATATGATGTTAATCATTATTCAACTTATAGTTCATTAAAGGCGTCAATTGTACAAAGATTTAATAGAACGCTGAAAAATATTATGTGGAAAGAGTTTAGTATGAATGGTAATTATCACTGGATAAGTATGTTGGACAGGTTAACAAAAAAGTATAACCGCACAAAGCATCGAACTATTAAGATGAGACCTATAGACGTAGGCCCCGTTGATGAGGTTCGTCTATTGCTAACTGTGTATAAAAAGCCAAAAACAAAATCACGTCCAAAGTACAAAGTGGGAGACTTTGTTCGTATAAGTAGAAACAAACATGTTTTTGAAAAAGGCTACACCCCAAACTGGTCTACAGAAATTTTCAAAATAAAAGAAGTAAAAAACACTTATCCAGTAACTTACATTCTTGAAGACTATCAGGGAGTTATAATACAGGGCGGATTTTACCAGCTCGAGCTATCTCCAGTTAAATATCCTGATACCTACCTTGTAGAAAAAGTTTTAAAAAGACGAGGCGGTAAAGTTTATGTGAAATGGCTTGGTTTTCCACAAAAGCACAACACATGGATTAATATAAAAGACGTTTTATAAACAGCCTTTATTGCAGTCACAATGCTGATCTTAAAGCGTGAATCTGATCGGTTAAAGACATTTAAGAATTTAACTTTGGATGACAGGAAATCACACAAGCTAGCAAGGAGCGGCTTCTTTTACACCAACCTGAAAGACATAGCAAAATGTTATTTTTGCTGTATGGAAATGAGTGCATTAAATTGTCCTGAAGATGTTGAGGCCGAACATTTTCGACGTTCACCTAATTTTATCTATGCCAACGGTAGGGACGTATGCGGACCGTATAATAGCCCGCAACCACCATCAGAATGCACGAAGTGGGCTTTAAACACATTAAAAGTTTTAGCTGGAGCGTTAATTTTGTTTGGCTTATGTTGTGAAATTTACTATTTTTACGAACAGTTTGCACGGGAGGTATAAAAAAACATGTGCGTATGCGTATGTATATGTATGTGTGTGTGAGCATGCTGACGTTATGCACATCAAGTATGAAAAAACAAGTAAGATTCCAAACCCTGCCTGAAGTCAGATATTTACATGTATGGAGTTACGCCTATCAAAATGCACGCAAGGGACCGTGGATCACTTACGGATTGGATCGAAGCAGATTTAAGGTGCGCATTATGCAATGTAGTTTAATTTTAAGCTCCATTCTTCGTCACTCACACAGATGCAGAATCTTTATCGAGCGATTTAAAACTGTAAAAACAAATAGCAAAAAAATAAAAATATCTTTATCGAATTCGACTTTTTATTTGAATAGCCCCATCCTTTCTCACTGCCGCCTTATCGAAAGGCATATTATCCACCCGCACTATTCATATCCAACATTCCGCAGTCTATCTTTACTGACCTTCAATAAAAGGCATCTCAGCCGAATTAGTTTGTTTTTACTCAAGCAACCCGTTTCTTTTAGCTCACCTTCACCCACATTCGTGTCGTTCACAACATCAAGTTCACTACTGCCGCCGATCTTTTCTTGTTTTGCAGCTCTTTATCATACGCCGCCAGTATTGAACGTCACAAGTATCAAGAACCCTTGCATAAGCAGCATCAGAACTTGCTCTTTGCCATCTTTCCTTAATCTTTTTTCCTTTACATAAAAAATATTCAGAAAATAAAGTCACCCACATGTCTCGCAGTTTCAATTCAGGTAGATTTAAAATTCTATGCAAAAAGAAACAACAACTCGTGACCGCATCGCGGTCAAGTTCAAGTTTTAAAACTCGTATGGAAAAATGACGTTGAAGAAGTGTGACTAACTGATCAAAGCTTGTTTGGAGTGGAAGAAAAAATGAACGGAATATAAAAAAAGAGGCGCGATAACCGCTGAAGATGTGACGACAACGATACAGGTTTAAACCATGCATGCTTGCTACATATGATCGCAAGATTTTGTGCTTTAGTTATCTGCTCGCCTGGTAGTGCAATTTTATAAAACTTTACTATGCTTGTACGTAAACCGCCTATAGTACATCTACTTGCACCCACTAGGCTCAGCCACCCTAGCAACTGGACCTTTCCAAAACAGTACCCATCTCCCGTCCTTGTCATAGACAGCACCAGCTCTCTCCTTTCAACTAACAGCCGGCATCAAGATAACTCGGTATCAAGTCAGCTTTTTTTATTTTTGCCCCCAATGCTTGCGACAGGGACCCATCTACCGTCCTTACCACAGACAGCACCAGCTCTCTCCTTCCAACCAACATCCTGCAACAACACAACTCGGTATCAAGTCAGCTTTTTTTATTTTTGCCTCCCAATGCCTACGACAGGGACCCATCTACCGTCTTTACCACAGACAGCACCAGCCTCTCCTTCCAACCAACATCCTGCAACAACACAACTCGGTGGCAACTCAACCTTTTTATTTTTAGCCCCCAATGGTTGCGAGAGAGACGTGTCTATCCTACTCCCTCCTCAACAACTTCTTATCGGCGGTGGGAACCGTATTGCAGAAAACCCGCGAGTGGGATACTCGTGGCAGTTGTCTCTATCGGACGCAATGTAAAAAGTATAGGGAGGTGGCACCCTTACTACTGCTATATACCGGAGAATAAAAAAAAATCCTTCTTGAACAAATATAAGTTTAACCGGGTAAAAAATCCTATATAGTAGTCTCTATCCAAATTTCGTCCTCCTTCGTTTAATATAGGAGTTTGTTTGCCTCATATAACACCCACTGTTGTGTTTCGCGTCTTCCGTGCTCCGTGGGAGAGAGTACGCGTTAGGGTTAAATTTATAAAGTAAAATCACTCATAATCCTTTGTATTATATTGATATTTATTGGAACTTTTTCCTTTGTAATACACCTTTTCTTATGTCAAAGAACGTTTCCTATGGAAAGTATTAATTCTAAATTTCTTTCCACTAGTTTTCTTATAATTGATTTCGTTAATCTTTGAGAGCGTAATTCGTTTAGTAATTCCTAATTCTAAAAATCAAAAATTTTTGTAATCACTTTCTTTATATTACCCTTTTTAAGAAGATGCTTTATAAAACTTCCGACTCTCGATTTTTAAATTAGACTTTTCTAGCGATCACTTTTTTATATTTCACTTTTAAGAAAACCGATTTTTAAATTAGACTTTTCTAGTGATCACTTTCTTTATATTTCCCTTTTTGAGAAAAATGCTTTAAAATCTTCCGACTCTAAATCTTTTACCGTCTCGTCTGATGGTTCAAAAACAAACTCCTCGAGGTTTGGGCTAGCTGCCCCCAGGTACCCACGAAAAACTTTTAGAAAAAGCTTTTTTCTTTTTGCTTTCTCACGGCGATGAAAAATCGTACGTGAGAATATGCGAATATTTTTATTTGCAATTCAATTTGCACGACGAAAAATTATATCCGATTACACGGCATGTAGGTAGGTATACCGTGTGAGTGGAGTGCATTACTGATAACGAAATGCAATTTATGCTAAATTGCATTTTGTTGCAGTATGGAAATGCAACTTTAAATGCATTTGAAATTTTTTTAAATGAAATTTTAAATGAATTAAATTAAAATTAATTTTCAGGGTCATCTTTGCAATGCATCGATATATTGCATAGGGCAATATATTGGTGCATGAACCTTATGGTTGTGATTCGGAGCATTGGGTACCTGAGTCACAACATCCCTCCCCCCTGGGGAAAAGAATGTTTTATTCATTTATGAAGGAAACTTTCTTTCTAAATGACGAAGTTAAAATATACATAATAAAACTACTGTTATTTAGATAGCTATAGCTAATTACAAAATTGTAAGACTATAGTAAAATAATTATAACTAATTACAAAGTTGTAAAACTCTAGTCAAATTTAATTAAAATATTTTAAGAAAATTGTTTTTTTTTGTCTTTATGTACTAGAAATAAGAAGGTTTGTGGCAAAATTATACTCTTGTTTTTTTTTTCTTTTCAATAAAGAAGAAGATGTGATAAAAATAAAATTCTCTTTATATATTTTCTCCTTGGTATTCTAAAGTTATTACCATACTATACTATATTTGTTGTATTTAATTATTTATTATGACATTTTTAAACAAACGATTTAATATTAACTAATATGTACTAAAATATGCAATTACACAGAGAAATTATTGCGTTATTATTATTTAAATGTTATGATTTTTATTGACATTCGATAGTTCTTAGGCTTTTATTTTATGTATATATGTACCTATAATTTTATTACCTTATTAATTTATTTTTATTATGATATTTAAATAAAAAAATGTGTTTTATATATATAAACCATTCTTCTATTCTACGTAGTCACCAAGAATGTTTTTTTTTTGTTCTCTGCAATTTTACAAGTTGTTTTGTTTTTCCTCCTTTTCTTTTTATATTTTTGTTTTATATAAACATATATATATACATATTACACAAATATAAGGTGTAAAAGAGTAAGCTTTTCTTTTCTTATATGTTCGGCTCTTTTCCTATAAATTACTAGTTTTTTTTTTTATAGAGTGCGTTTGGTTGTTGGGATTAGGATAGGGGTGTTGAAAAAAATGATGAAAATTGGGGAATAAGAGGATACTGTTGTCCGTATCTTATGTTTGTTATAATTTGTATATGTCCGATATACCCATATAACAATAGTATATATTTAAAATATATTATACATTATCTGCCTTTTTTCTGATGGGAGCAGGGGTTATTTTAAATCCTGGTGCCCTCGGTGCAGGTGTGGGCATATCTTCCAGTTCTTGTTCTTGGGGTGTATTTTTAGATTTTCGGACTTTTCGTTTGTATTTACTATACAGATAGGCACAGACCATAGAGATGATTAAAGCAATAGTCACATATGATATAGTATAGTGGTGAATATGATGATTGCTTATTGGATTGAGCGGAATTAATTCCTGCTCTTTTTGGGAATGGATGGATTCCAGAAGGCTCTCCAGATCCCTGTTTGTTGTAATATTTAACGGATTTGTTTCTATAAGCGTTTCTATGGGAGAAGACGTCATATTCCATATTATATTGGAAATGTTTAGTGTTGGGATGAAATGGGAATTGAATTTGGACATTTTTACGTTATGTCCGTGCAGGATGAATTCCTTGCTGCGAACATAACAACCGGGATTGATGTGCATTGTTTCTATTCCATGTAGGGTTTGTGAACTAATGGAATCTTCACAAATAATGTCTATGTGGAGGGATCCTTTTAGGGAGAAAAGCCAGGCGTTCTGCTGTGATAATTGCGTCCAATAGTAATCCTGTCGCAAGATCAGAATTTTACACTTTTGTGTAATAGGTTCCTTCTTTAGTAGATTCACTTCACATTGATTTGTTCTTGTATTTGTGCTTAGGATGGGGACTGAAATTTTGCAATAGAAATGCATATGGTCCAACGTTGCGCAATTATGAATATCCTGAAGCGTTAATTCAACAAAATGTTCGCGATTGTAATCTATTAATATGTATTCCTTTGCTGGTTCGATATATATGAACGATTCGTTAAGGAGTGTCGGTAACGGCATTGCCTTGAATATCTGGTATGGTTCCTTGAACGGAAGTGGAATTCGGAGCTCAATAATTATCTTATTGTTGAAAATATTTGCAGATATTGTACTTAATTTGTAAATTTTTGATAAAATATTGTCTCTGGAATTTATAGGAAGCATCAGTGAATTTGGTAATTCTTGCCTGATGTTTAATAAAAGTTCCTCTATTTGTTTAGGTGATACGAGTGTAGGGTGAAATTTTCCGTGTCTTGAATCTGTTAGAATGTCTATTAATTCCGACTGGGTATTTTGGTATCTGAATGTCATTAACGAAACTAGGGAAATAAGGGATTCAAGTTCAATGGATATTTTGTTATCTAATGTTCTGTTTTCCATCAATGATGTGGCTATCTGCACTGATATTAGTTTTTTATGTATGACCATGAATTCCTTTTCAATTGCGGCTTTAGTTTTGTTGAAAACATTTGCGGTTGCTTCGATTATCGCAGTTTGGCCTTTCATAAGTGATAGGAGGGATTTTTGGTTAAGGGTGAGGTTACGGATTTGCTCGTCATAATTCTTGCCATCATCTTCGTCCAATGTGCCGAAAAGAGCTTTAGAGATTGAGCCTATAGCATTGAAAAGTGCTCTTTGTTTTCTATTTTGGGTCACAAGTAACATATTCTTATATTCTATGTTTGCTAATATAAGATTTATTTGTAACAACGTACCGTTACAAGTGTGGCTCAAGGCTGAGTGTTTGTCCAGTTTCTGGCAGGTCGCTGTAATTTGTTGGGCTATGAACTGGATGTTGTTGAATTCTGATTTAAAATTCGCTAGGTCGTAATCGGTGATGATTTTCCATTCGATGGTGTAGAGGTTGGCTCTGCCAATCTATTCGAAGTAAATGCCTGCAGTAGCATTTAGCTGCTTTACCTCTATTCCTGAGCCGTAGATTATGGGAATGAAAATTAGAATGAATGCTATATGCATCATTTTGGAAACCTGTAAGATGACACCATGTTAATATCTGTGAATGATATTTGAAGATGATGAAGTTTTTTACTCTGAGAACAGTTTTATGTCATTGTTGTGGACTCTTTTATTTTTATTATTGATTCTGATGGTGGAATTTTCGGGGGAATTAATCTCCATTATCTCATACGGACCTGACCATAATGGTGAGAACTTATTATCTCTGACCCTGCTCTTAAGTAGGACTTTATCGCCTACCATAAAAGATTTTTGGACGGAATTTTTGTCATATTGTAGTTTGGATTTTTCTTTATTGGCCATGGCTATGTCTTTAGCTATTTGGAAACTATGCTGTAGACGCGCTTTTAGCTCGTTTGCGTAATTGTCGTAATTATAGCAAACGGTTGGAGATGATTTTAAATTATTTGGGATTTCGGCTGGGAATCCGTATAGGAGCTCGCGTGGAGTATAATTAGTACTCGAATGAGGGGTTGTATTATATACAAACATGGCATAAGGAATCCATGTATCCCAGTCTTGTGGATCTTTTGCTACATAAGATCGGAGATATTCTGCTAAGGTTCTGTGACTTCTTTCCAATGCACCATTCGTTTGAGGGTGATATGGAGTAGTTTTAAGTCGTTTTATTCTTAGTAATTTAGATACCTCGGCGAACATGCCACTTATGAGGTTAGAACCTTGATCTGTGAGGATACTTTCTGGAATACCATGTCGATAAACTATTGTTGTCGTGAAGGCTTCCGCTAATGTCTTAGACTCGGTGTCGACTATGGGAATAGCCTCAGAAAATTTTGAAAGTTCGTCTTGGAAAGTAAGGAGATATTTGTTTCCAGAATGAGAAATTGGGAGAGGTCCTACAACATCTAGGTACACTCTTTCGAAAGGTTTGGAGCTAATACTTGAGATTTTCATAGGAATTTTTGGGTTCCTGGATACTTTGTTCACCTGACAAAGTTTATATTTCCTTACGTGCTTTACGATGTCGTCTGACATGCCAGGCCAGTAGAATTGCTTTTTGATTCTTTTAATAGTACGGGAAATACCTTGATGGCCTCCCGTTGGTAATGAGAGAAAATCTTTTAAAACTTGTTCGATGTCATTAATGTCGGATAAATATTTAATCGAATCTTGATGGAGCTTGATGTTTATTTTTTTAGTAGCGAAGACCTTGTTAAAAATGCTTTTAATTATTAGAAGGTTTTCTGCATCTAAAATTGGGAAGGAGATATTTAATTGATTTAACTGATTTGCTTCTGTATATGAGCAGATCTCAGTTAAAATCTTTTCGAGGTCTGATCTATCTCTTTGGGATCGACAAGTTAAATTAGTTTTTGATATAATTATTGATGAGTCTTTTTTCTTGAAGAAGTTCAGTTCAGTTTCTGAAAGTAGGGATTTATCTGAAAATTTTAGTTTTGAATCCAACACTCTTTCAAGTTCTGTATCTTGCATTGGCAAGATGAAAAATTTAGGATTCGCATTTTTAGTCAATAGTAATGGGAAATTTGTGCCAGTTATTATGACTGAGGAATTGTTCACTTGTGATGGAGTTGGATTTTGATTAATGACACTCGTGTTGGGAGTGTTCGAATTCGCCTGAGCTCTAGCTTGATTCCTTGTAACCACATTTACGCAGGTGGTAGGTTCTATGAAATTTTCGCTATCATCCGGAATAGCTCTACTGAGAGCGTCTGCATTTGTGTTGAGCTTACCTGATTTATGGACTATCTTGTAGTCATTTCCTCAAAACGTATTCTCCATCTCATCAGTCTTGAGGAGTGATCTTTCAGATTCATGAGCCATACTAATGGTTATAATTGTAAACTGTCTACCATAAACGTATGGTCTGAATTGCTCAACTGCGAAGACGATAGCTAAGAGCTCCTTTTCTATTGTTGAGTAACGAGCCTCTGCACCATTGAGAACTCGGCTCACATAGGCGATTGGATGATCTCCTTGATCATCAACTTGTGAAAGAACAGCTCCGATGGCATAGTCACTGGCATCGGAGGTGACAAAAAATTCTTTGTCAAAATCGGGATATGATAGAATTGGTGCTGTAATAAGTTTATTGCGTAATTCGCAAAATGCATCGTCGCAGATTGTATCGAACTTGAAAGGGATATCTTTTTTCAAAAGATTTGTAAGTGGTTTTGCAATTTTGGAAAAATTTGGTACAAAGCGGCGATAGTAGCCGACGAAACCAAGGAAGGCTTTAATATCTTTCTCCTTCTTGGGTCTGGGATAGGACTGAACTGACTTAATCTTCGCTGGGTCGGGTTTGACTCCATTTTCTGTAATAATGTACCCTAAATACATAATTTTCTTTCTTAGGAAATGGCACTTGTTGGGTTGAAGTTTCAAATTGAAGTTGCGGAGACGGCTAAATACTGCTGTGAGTCTGGAATTGTGATCTTTGAGATTGTATCCATGGACTACAATATCGTCCATGTGTACAAAGCAATAGATGCCTTGAAGTCCAGATAGAACATTGTTCATGGCTCGTTGAAAAGTAGCAGGGGCTCCTTTTAAACCAAATGGCATACGATTGTATTCGTAGTGGCCATAGGGTGTGCTAAAGGCAGTTTTCTCCCTGTCCTTCGAGTCCATTTTTATCTGGTGAAATCCACTGGCTAAGTCGAGTGTGGTAAAATATTTCGACTTCCCCAACTGGTCTAATATATCAGTGATATTAGGCAGTGGGTACGCATCGCCAATAGTAATGTCGTTAATACGACGAAAGTCTACCACTACTCGCCACTTTTTGTTTCCATTCTCATCTGGTTTTTTAGGAACCAGGAGAAGTGGAGAATTCCAGGGACTATGGGATGGTTTTATGATATCTGACTCAAGCATTTCGTGTATTTGCCGGTTTATTTCTATTCGGCTTGCTTCAGGAAGTCTATATGGCTTGGTATAGATGGGCGGTTTTTTCGATTTTGTGGGTTATCGCATCTGTATAAGATAGGAAATCCTCTTCTATGAAGAAGAGATCGTTGAATTCCCTACAGATATTGCGAATACTTTCAGATTGCTCTGAATTACAGTGATCCAATTTTATAAGGTTTTGCAGTTTAATTATTCTGCCCTTAATTGGATCTCTGTCAGAGTCTGTGGGTTCACCTCGTAAGGTGCCAGATCGGCGTCCTCCTCATTTGTGTTGAGGATTAGGACTTTTGCCATACCGTTGACTGGTTCGACGATCGAGTTTCCGAGATATAAACCTGGCCTTATTTCCTTCTTGAAACAGACCGATTGATTTTGAATAGAAGCAGTTGGAATTTCAATAATGGATTCTGATCGAGCCGGAATTTTAAATGATATTAATTTATCCGATTCTTTCGGATTTCTAAAAGGAAGGAGATATGATTCCAACTTTTGTGGAATTTGGAAGGAGTTATTCTATGATTCTGACTCGATTGAATTTGAAGGAGATAATACTTTATTGAAATTCCTTGACTTCTTTTCTGATTTATTTCTGAATGAAGGAGATAGAATTTTATTATATTTAGCCTTTTGTGCGGCTGTAGATGGAGATAGATTTTTATCTTTATGCTTCACTTTTTGTGAAGCATTTGCCGGCGATCGATTTTCATTGCTTTTCGAAGCAATTGATGGAGATAGATTTGTATTTATATCTTTATTAGAGACTGTTATTCCTGTATATAACAGACTCTTTGTTTGAGACCTCTTTTCTGGGTCTTCGCTTTTCAAACAAACGTATGGATAATTGGAATAATATTGTTCATATGGATAAGATGAATCAGATTCATTAACTTCAAGTGAAATGAATTTATTTTTATAGTCGATACTCGCATTGTATCGAGATAAAAAATCATGACCAAGCAGGCCATCGTATGAGAGGATGGAGTTATTTCCCACAATTTGAAATGGGTGCTCTAGGATGGAGTTAAATTTGGTAGATTTCAAATTCAATTTTGCAAATATGAGTCCTTCTGTAGAAGTGGACTCTGTGAATAGTGTGTTTATATTGCAGACAGCATCTCTGTAGCAGATGCTATCTGGCTTTAATGGATGGAGTTTAATGAAGCTGATTTCTGCGCCAGTATCAATCAAAAAGGTAAGTTTTGGAGCAGAGCATATATCAACAGGCAAAAAAAGCCTTAGTGAATTTTTATTAATTTGGACGGGGATACGAATTAATTTTTTGCTGTTTAGTTTTTCGTCGATATTGTCTCGGGATTGCGATGAACTTGCGCCGTTGTTTCTATCTGCGAGGGGTTGCCGAATGAGACCCCCCGCTGCATCCAGTTTCCCTGCCTGGATGGCGATGGAGTTTTGTTATTCTTCCTAGTTGGAGATGGCGATCTAGCGAGATATGTGCATTATTGTATCTCGGCGGTGAAGTTCGACTTTCTCGGAATACTGGCTGTTGCCAGTTCCTATTTTGAGGCTGTCTGTCAGCCGTGTTTGTTGGTGGAATATTTTTCACCTTTTGGAAATTATTTTGATTTCCCTGGCTGTCGTTAAATCGGGAATTATTTGCAGCTCTTGTCCTGCATTCTTCAATAGAATGGCCCATCCGATGGCAATATCGGCAGCTAGGGGCCTGTGACGGAGATGTAGCTTTATTATAATCTTGAGGGCGTTGTTGCTGCGAAGTAACTCTTGGAGCTACATTGACATTTTGCGTTGAGCTTTGTATGACTGGGCATCTTGAAGCAACATGCCCCAGTCTATTGCACTTGAAACAACGAAGGTTATTATTTGTACTTTGAAGGGAATTTTGATTTACCTTGTTATATGTTTGGAAGTTGGGTTGCTTCTGCTCTATACGTAATGAGTGATCTAGAATATGTGATTTTAGTGAAGCGAAAGATTTATCCGAATGGACCTTAGCTAAGGTCTGTAATTGTGGATTGGATAGACCGTCCTCAATTGCTCTTACAGCCTGACCCTCATTATCTTTTAATAAAGATTTTAGAAGTATTTTGTCCGCTGTATAAGAGTGCGTTGCCTCATTTAATTTGGACAAGATTGTATTTAACCTTTGAAGAAAATCTTTGACACTTTCTTCTCTTCTTTGTTTCGAATTACTTAGTTGAGATTGTAAGGTGGATCTAGAGGTTTTTACCTCGAAAGTCTGTTGTAAAAGTGATTTTAAAGTAGGCCAATCTGCAACTTGATTGTACCTATATACATCATACGCTTCGGCGGATAGTTTACTCCTTATTAGGCTAAGGAGGGAGTTCCTTTCATTCGCCGTCGTTGCCGTTGCGTATATATCATCACAACCTGAAACAAATTTGTGAAGATCTTTTGGATTTCCGCTGAAATTAGGAACTAATGATCTTGCTTCTGATAAGAAGAAGGTAGATTGGTCTCTAAAGTAGACGTCATGGTGATGGTCTGTGTAGTTATGTGTATTATTTGATATGTTTTGCAATCGAGAGTCTAATTGTTCTTGTAGGGCAATTATAGTGTCTGAGAATGATGTTTCCATGTTTATATATACATCATTTGCGAAATACTCGCTGTCTTTGTCATTAGGGCTAGCATTTAAAATTATTTCATTATGTGTAGCCTCAAAATCATCCCAGTATTTATGTAACGAATTTATCTTTTGGTTTAGATATGCCTGGCTTGCATCTGCTAGTGAATTAGTTCCAATAGACTGAATAATATGTGAAATTGTTTTCCGCCTATCTTCTTGCAGCCGAAATCGTACTGTATTTTCTCGGTCTTGGTCTGAGTTGTCCTGATTATCAGCTGCAGTTGTTTTTTGAGAAGTTTTTGGAAGTGGGACGTAAAATGGGTTATTTTTGCGCTCTGTGTGGACCGATATGGATTTCAACCTATCAGACAGAGTTGCCTTTGTAAGATTGTACCAGTCCTCCGTTTTGTCATAGCAGGACTGCTTAAAATAATCATGAGTTTCAGTAAAATCTTCATGATCTTGAATCAGGGTTTCCGTTTTTTCAAATGAAGCCCATACGTCTTCCAAATTTTGGAGTTTTTCAGAAGTAAAGTCTGAAGTCCTTTTGCTTTTATTGGCTCTATGATAGTCGGACAGAATTTGTCTAATATCTGACATTTTTGGGACTTGTGACAAGCAAAGCTCATCGAAAGATTTGTTTTCCTCAGTCATGTCTGGGTCGAGTTATTTTGTGGGATGTAAAAGTAGGGAAGAGACGAAAATAAAAATCTGATACACAAACAAAAGACAAAAGCGATTGATTTCGGTAATGTAAAGAAAAATTGTTGTTATTGTATATAATTAATATTGGAATGCAGTTGATTTATTAATTTCAAATAAAGGTCTGTAATTGAATTAGTCGATAGCAAGGTAAATTAAGTTTACTTGTAGTTGGTTTTAATTGTATTTTTTTTTGCAACTTTCTATTTTATTCCTCTTTTTTTTTATAACTTACTGTAATGTTATCTTTTTAAGTCACCTTATGTTGGCCTTCCACACCCATATTTTCGCAATTATTGTGTTCATTTATTTGTTTATATAAAAAAAAATTTGTTGACAACCGGAAAATGAGTAAATGGCCAGAAAGTGTAAATACGTGAATAACCGGGAAATATGAAAGAGAAAAAAAAACTAGAAAAACTGTAAATATTGAAACAACCAGGAAAAATGTAGATCACCATGAAATATGCACATAAATTATCTATTGATTGTTCTTCCAATCTATATCTTTCCTCTGAACGATGGGCTGACAAAGCCGTATCGCAGGGGATCGATTATCGATTTTATTCGAAGTCCTCTGGCCAGCAAGCTCACGAAGTCTTACCGCAGAGGTCGCTTCTAGGAAGACCATAATCGTATTTAAAATTAATAAATTGAATTTAAGAAAAGGTAAAAAAAACCATAAATTTGCAAAAACGCAAACAACAAAAATTTTACACTTCTTTCTTCTTTCTACTTCTTCTTAAAAAAAAAAAACCAGTTGCGTAAATAATAAAAAAAAGGACTGCACCACAGTTTTATATGGGCGAATAAATTTATAATGAAAATGATGTGTATATATATATTAATTATAAATTTTGGAGAGAAAAGAAAAAAAACAACAACTTTTCACGGTACCTTTTACATTATCCAATATATTTAGATCTCGGATGTTATTGGCTGTAATCCCAAGTATGTTGTATTGATTGTTGAAATTGGTGAAGTTGTAGTCCGAAGTGTCGTTTTTGATGATTGGTAAAGTTGGTGTAGAATGGTACGTCACACGTCCTGGGTGACGATTTCTTGTACTCTTCCTTCTGTGGATATTCGTGTCTTATATAAGGCAGGGATGAAGCCTCGCTAAATTCCCTCGTTGGAGCACTATGGCACTCTAAACTTTTCCTCTAAGTACCCTTTTTTGGGTACCCGGGCTTATGTTTTTTTTTTTTATTATTATTATGAGCACCCTTCTCTTTATTGTTATTATATTTATATGTGCTTACACTTCGCAGGTTTTATTTACTTGGTATATATGTTATGTAGTGCGGAATTTTTGTTTTTATTATTAAAATCCTTTTTTTTTATTATTTTTGTTAATTAATTTAATTTGCAATAAATACACTTTTTCTTCAAGGCACTGCTTGTTAGTACGACATACCGCTGCCACCAAAAATATTGTGTTTTGTGGCAGATTTAATTGAATTTATTTTCGGCACTGATTTATGTAGGTTCCGCTGCCACCAAAAATGTTGTGTTTCGCGTCTTCCGTGCTCCGTGGGAGAGAGTACGCGTTAGGGTTAAATTTATGAAGTAAAATCACTCATAATCCTTTGTATTATATTGATATTTATTGGAAATTTTTCCTTTGTAATACACCTTTTCTTATGTCAAAGAACGTTTCCTATGGAAAGTATTAATTATAAATTTCTTTCCACTAGTTTTCTTATAATTGATTTCGTTAATCTTTGAGAGCGTAATTCGTTTAGTAATTCCTAATTCTAAAAATCAAAAATTTTTGTAATCACTTTCTTTCTATTTCTCTTTTTGAGAAAGATGCTTTATAAAACTTCCGACTCTCGATCAACTACACTATTTGGAACCTGATGATGAGTCAAACCAAGACTGGAAACTTGTCACCAAATATATAACTCGTTGTGTGATGAAATAACAATTTAAAAAAAATTTCCGCTTTTGAAATATACCGGAGAATCAAAACAAAATTCTTCTTGAACAAATATAAGATTAACCCGGTAAAAAAACCGATAGGATAATCTCTATCCTTATTTCTTCCTCCTTGGTGTAATATAGTAGTGTTTTTGCCTCATGCAATTCACACCCAGAATTTATTCTGAGTTTCTACGAGAGGAGATCAATTTGAAATTTTCTAGCGTCTGCAACAGGCAGAAAACCAGGCTGTACCGTTGAGTGTAAGGTTCTCTGCTAATACGAAACGCTCTTCTTCTTCATTTTTATTTTCATTTTTTAGACCATTGCGGGCGAATACAGGTTCAAGTCGTTTCGAAGAATCTGGTTTTTTAAACTTTTTTTATTAAAATTTTTTTTTCTATTTTTCTCAATTTTTTTCATTTTTTCATTCCTTTTCTTTGTTCTATTTTTTTCATTCGTTTTTTAAGTCACTCAACTTCACTATTTGGGACCTGTTGATGAGTCAAACCAAGACTTGAAGCTTGTCACCAAAAATATAATGGGTTGTGTGCTGAAATAACAATTTAAAAACATTTTTCAGCTTTTGCTATATACCGGAGAATCAAAAAAAAAAAAAACAAAGCTTCTTGAAAAAATATAAGTTTAACCCGGAAAAATCCTATAGAGTAATCTCTATCTAAATTTCGTCCTCCTTCGTTTAATATAGGAGTTTGTTTGCCTCATATACCACCCACCCAGAATTTATTTTGAGTTTATATGAGAGGAGATCAATTTGATATGTTTCAAGCATCTGCAGCAAGCAGAAAACCAAGTGTACGGTTGTCTGCTAACAGGAAACGCTCTTCTTCTTCATTTTTATTTTCATTTTTTAGTCCATTGCGGGCGAATGCAGGTTAAAATCGTTTCGAAGAATCTGGTTTTTTTTTAACCTTTTTTATTAAAATTTTTTTTTCTATTTTTCTCAATTTTTTTCATTTTTCATTTCTTTTCTTTGTTCTATTTTTTTCATTCGTTTTTCAAGTCACTCAACTTCACAATTTGGGATCTGTTGCTGAGTCAAACCAAGACTTGAAGCTTGTCACCAAAAATATAATGGGTTGCGTGTTGAAATAACGATTTAAAAACATTATTCAGGTTTTGCTATATACCGGAGAATAAAAAAAAAATGCTTCTTGAACAAATAAATATAAGTTTAAAGCTGTAAAAAATCCTATAGAGCAATCTCTAACTAAGTTTCGTCCTGCTTCGTTTAATATAGGAGTGGAGGAGACTTGAAACTTGTCACCAAAAATATAATGGGTTGTGTGATGAAATAACAAATTAAAAAAAAAATTCAGATTTTGCTATATACCGGATAATCAAATAAAAAAAATGCTTATTGAGCAAATAAAAGTTTAACCCGGTAAAAAATTCTATAGAATAATCTCTATCTTTATTTCTCCCTCCATGGTATAATATAGGAATGTGTTTGCCTCATATCATTCACAACCAGAATTTGTTCTGAGTTTATATGAGAGGAGATCAACTTGATCAGTTTCAAGCGCCTGCAGCAGGAAGAAAACCAAGCTGTACCGTTGGGTGTAAGGTTTTCTGCTAACACGAAATGCTATTCTTTTTCATTTTTATTTTTGTTTTTCAGTCCACTGCGGGCGAATACATGGTCTATTTGTTTCGAAAGAATCGAGTTTTTTAAACATTTTTAAATTTTTTTAATAAATTTTATTTTTTATTTTTCTCAAATTTTTTTTCATTTATTTTTTTGTTGTATTTTCTCATTTGTTTTTCAAGACCCTCAACTTCACTATTTGGAACCTGTTGATGAGTCAAACCAAGACTGGAAACTTGTCACCAAAAATATAATGGGTTGTGTGATGAAATAACAAATTAAAATTTTTTTTCAACTTTTGCTATATACCGGAGAATAAAAAAATATCCTTCTTGAATAAATATAAGTTTAACCCGGTAAAAAATCCTATAGAGAAATCTCTATCTTTATTTCTTCCTCCTTGGTATAATATAGGAGTCTTTTTGCCTCATATAATTCACACCCAGAATTTATTCTGAGTTTATATGAGAGGAGATCAATTTGAAATTTTCTAGGGTCTGCAGCAGGCAGAAAACCAGGCTGTACAGTTGAGTGTAAGGTTCTCTGCTAGCACGAAACGCTCTTCTTCTTCATTTTTATTTTCATTTTTTAGTCCATTGCGGGCGAAAACAGGTTCAAATCGTTTCGAAGAATCTGGTTTTTTAAACTTTTTTTATTAAAATTTTTTTTTCTATTTTTTTTAATTTTTTTTTCATTTTTTCATTTCTTTTCTTTGTTCTACTTTTTTCATTCGTTTTTCAAGTCACTCAACTTCACTAATTGGGACCTGTTGATGAGTCAAACCATGACTTGAAGCTTGTCACCACAAATATGATGGGTTGTGTGATGAAATAACAATTTAAAAACATTTTTCAGCTTTTGCTATATACCGGAGAATCAAAAAAAAAAAATGCTTCTTGAACAAATATAAGTTTAACCCGGAAAAATCCTATAGAGTAATCTCTATCTAAATTTCGTGCTCCTTCGTTTAATATAGGAGTTTGTTTGCCTCATATAACACCCACCCAGAATTTATTTTGAGTTTATATGAGAGGAGATCAATTTGATAGGTTTCAAGCATCTGCAGCAAGCAGAAAACCAAGCTGTACCGTTGAGTGTAAGATTCTCTGCTAACACGAAGCGCTCTTCTTCTTCATTTTTATTTTCATTTTTTAGTCCTTTGCGGCCGAATACAGGTTCAAATCGTTTCGAAGAATCTGGTTTTTTAAACTTTTTTTATTAAAATTTTTTTTCTATTTTTCTCAATTTTTTTCAATTTTTCATTTCTTTTCTTTGCTCTATTTTTTTCATTCGTTTTTCAAGTCACTCAACTTCACTAATTGGGACCTGTTGATGAGTCAAACCAAGACTTGAAGCTTGTCACCAAAAATATAATGGGTTGTGTGATGAAATAACAATTTAAAAACATTTTTCAGCTTTTGCTATATACCGGAGAATCAAAAAAAAAATTCTTCTTGAACAAATGTAAGTTTAACCCGGAAAAATCCTATAGAGTAATCTCTATCTAAATTTCGTGCTCCTTCGTTTAATATAGGAGTTTGTTTGCCTCATATAACACCCACCCAGAATTTATTTTGAGTTTATATGAGAGGAGATCAATTTGATATGTTTCAAGCATCTGCAGCGAGCAGAAAACCAAGCTGTACCGTTGAGTGCAAGGTTCTCTGCTAGCACGAAACGCTCTTCTTCTTCATTTTTATTTTCATTTTTTAGTCCATTGCGGGCGAAAACAGGTTCAAATCGTTTCGAAGAATCTGGTTTTTTAAACTTTTTTTATTAACATTTTTTTTCTATTTTTCTCAATTTTTTTCAATTTTTCATTTCTTTTCTTTGTTCTATTTTTTTCATTCGTTTTTCAAGTCACTCAACTTCACTAATTGGGACCTGTTGATGAGTCAAACCAAGACTTGAAGCTTGTCACCAAAAATATAATGGGTTGTGTGATGAAATAACAATTTAAAAACATTTTTCAGCTTTTGCTATATACCGGAGAATAAAAAAATAAATGCTTCTTGAACAAATATAAGTTTAACCCGGAAAAATCCTATAGAGTAATCTCTATCTAACTTTCGTCCTCTTTCGTTTAATATAGGAGTTTGTTTGCCTCATATAACACCCACCCAGAATTTATTCTGAGTTTATATGAGAGGAGATCAATTTGATATGTTTCAAGCATCTGCAGCAAGCAGAAAACCAAGCTGTACCGTAGAGTTCTCTACTAACACGAAACGCTCTTCTTCTTCATTTTTAATTTCATTTATTATTCCATTGTGGGCGAATACAGGTTCAAATCGTTTCGAAGAATCTGGTTTTTTAAACTTTTTTTATTAAAATTTTTTTTTCAATTTTTCTCAATTTTTTTTATTTTTTCATTTCTTTTCTTTGTTCTATTTTTTTCATTCGTTTTTCAAGTCACTCAACTTCACTAATTGGGACCTGTTGATGAGTCAAACCAAGACTTGAAGCTTGTCACCAAAAATATAATGGGTTGTGTGATGAAATAACAATTTAAGAACATTTTTCAGCTTTTGCTATATACCGGAGAATAAAAAAAAAATGCTTCTTGAACAAATATAAATTTAACCCGGAAGAAACCTATAGAGTAATCTCTATCTAACTTTCGTCCTCTTTCGTTTAATATAGGAGTTTGTTTGCCTCATATAACACCCACCCAGTATTTATTTTGAGTTTATATGAGAGGAGATCAATTTGATAGGTTTCAAGCATCTGCAGCAAGCAGAAAACCAAGCTGTACCGTTGAGTGTAAGGTTCTCTGCTAACACGAAACGCTCTTCTTCTTCATTTTTATTTTCATTTTTTAGTCCATTGCGGGCGAAAACAGGTTCAAATCGTTTCGAAGAATCTGGTTTTTTAAACTTTTTTTATTAAAATTTTTTTTCTATTTTTCTCAATTTTTTTCAATTTTTCATTTCTTTTCTTTGCTCTATTTTTTTCATTCGTTTTTCAAGTCACTCAACTTCACTAATTGGGACCTGTTGATGAGTCAAACCAAGACTTGAAGCTTGTCACCAAAAATATAATGGGTTGTGTGATGAAATAACAATTTAAAAACATTTTTCAGCTTTTGCTATATACCGGAGAATCAAAAAAAAATGCTTCTTGAACAAATATAAGTTTAACCCGGAAAAATCCTATAGAGTAATCTCTATCTAAATTTCGTGCTCCTTCGTTTAATATAGGAGCTTGTTTGCCTCATATAACACCCACCCAGAATTTATTTTGAGTTTATATGAGAGGAGATCAATTTGATATGTTTCAAGCATCTGCAGCAAGCAGAAAACCAAGCTGTACCGTTGAGTGCAAGGTTCTCTGCTAACACGAAGCGCTCTTCTTCTTCATTTTTGTTTTCATTTTTTAGTCCATTGCGGGCGAAAACAGGTTCAAATCGTTTCGAAGAATCTGGTTTTTTAAACTTTTTTTATAAAATTTTTTTTTCTATTTTTCTCAATTTTTTTCAATTTTTCATTTCTTTTCTTTGTTCTATTTTTTTCATTCGTTTTTCAAGTCACTCAACTTCACTAATTGGGACCTGTTGATGAGTCAAACCAAGACTTGAAGCTTGTCACCAAAAATATAATGGGTTGTGTGATGAAATAACAATTTAAAAACATTTTTCAGCCTTTGCTATATACCGGAGAATAAAAAAAAAAAAATGCTTCTTGAACAAATATAAGTTTAACCCGGAAAAATCCTATAGAGTAATCTCTATCTAACTTTCGTCCTCTTTCGTTTAATATAGGAGTTTGTTTGCCTCATATAACACCCACCCAGAATTTATTCTGAGTTTATATGAGAGGAGATCAATTTGATATGTTTCAAGCATCTGCAGCAAGCAGAAAACCAAGCTGTACCGTAGAGTGTAAGGTTCTCTACTAACACGAAACGCTCTTCTTCTTCATTTTTATTTTCATTTATTATTCCATTGTGGGCGAATACAGGTTCAAATCGTTTCGAAGAATCTGGGTTTTTAAACTTTTTTATTAAATTTTTTTTTTCAATTTTTCTCAATTTTTTTCATTTTTTCATTTCTTTTCTTTGTTCTATTTTTTTCATTCGTTTTTCAAGTCACTCAACTTCACTAATTGGGACCTGTTGATGAGTCAAACCAAGACTTGAAGCTTGTCACCAAAAATATAATGGTTTGTGTGCTGAAATAACAATTTAAAAACATTTTTCAGCTTTTGCTATATACCGGAGAATCAAAAAAAAAAAAAAACAACAATGCTTCTTGAACAAACATAAGTTTAACCCGGAAAAATCCTATAGAGTAATCTCTATCTAAATTTCGTGCTCCCTCGTTTAATATAGGAGTTCGTTTGCCTCATATAACACCCACCCAGAATTTATTTTGAGTTTATATGAGAGGAGATCAATTTGATATGTTTCAAGCATCTGCAGCAAGCAGAAAACCAAGCTCTACCGTAGAGTGTAAGGTTGTCTGCTAACAGGAAACGCTCTTCTTCTTCATTTTTATTTTCATTTTTTAGTCCATTGCGGGCGAATACAGGTTAAAATCTTTTCGAAGAATCTGGTTTTTTTTTAACCTTTTTTATTAAAATTTTTTTATCTATTTTTCTCAATTTTTTTCATTTTTCATTTCTTTTCTTTGTTCTATTTTTTTCATTCGTTTTTCAAGTCACTCAACTTCACAATTTGGGACCTGTTGATGAGTCAAACCAAGACTTGAAGCTTGTCACCAAAAATATAATGGGTTGCGTGTTGAAATAACGATTTAAAAACATTATTCAGCTTTTGCTATATACCGGAGAATACAAAAAAAAAATGCTTCTTGAACAAATATAAGTTTAAAGCGGTAAAAATTCCTATAGAGCAATCTCTAACTAAATTTCGTCCTGCTTCGTTTAATATAGGAGTGGAGGAGACTTGAAACTTGTCACCAAAAATATAATGGGTTGTGTGATGAAATAACAAATTAAAAAAAAATTTCAGATTTTGCTATATACCGGATAATCAAATAAAAAAAATGCTTATTGAGCAAATAAAAGTTTAACCCGGTAAAAAATTCTATGGAATAATCTCTATCTTTATTTCTTCCTCCTTGGTATAATATAGGAATGTGTTTGCTTCATATCATTCACAACCAGAATTTGTTCTGAATTTATATGAGAGGAGATCAACTTGATCTGTTTCAAGCGCCTGCAGCAGGAAGAAAACCAAGCTGTACCGTTGGGTGTAAGGTTTTCTGCTAACACGAAACGCTATTCTTTTTCATTTTAATTTTGTTTTTCAGTCCACTGCGGGCGAATACATGGTCTATTTGTTTCGAAAGAATCGAGTTTTTTAAACATTTTTAAATTTTTTTAATAAATTTTATTTTTTATTTTTCTCAAATTTTTTTTCATTTATTTTTTTGTTGTATTTTCTCATTTGTTTTTCAAGACCCTCAACTTCACTATTTGGAACCTGTTGATGAGTCAAACCAAGACTGGAAACTTGTCACCAAAAATATAATGGGTTGTGTGATGAAATAACAAATTAAAAATTTTTTTCAACTTTTGCTATATACCGGAGAATAAAAAAATATCCTTCTTGAATAAATATAAGTTTAACCCGGTAAAAAATCCTATAGAGAAATCTCTATCTTTATTTCTTCCTCCTTGGTATAATATAGAAGTCTTTTTGCCTCATATAATTCACACCCAGAATTTATTCTGAGTTTATATGAGAGGAGATCAATTTGAAATTTTCTAGGGTCTGCAGCAGGCAGAAAACCAGGCTGTACCGTTGAGAGTAAGGTTCTCTGCTAGAACGAAACGCTCTTCTTCTTCATTTTTATTTTCATTTTTTAGTCCATTGCGGGCGAATACAGGTTCAAATCGTTTCGAATAATCTGGTTTTTTTAACTTTTTTTAATAAAATTTTTTTTTCTATATTTCTAAATTTTTTTCATTTTTTCATTTCTTTTCTTTGTTCTATTTTTTTCATTCGTTTTTCAAGTCACTCAACTTCACTAATTGGGACCTGTTGATGAGTCAAACCAAGACTTGAAGCTTGTCACCACAAATATAATGGGTTGTGTGATGAAATAACAATTTAAAAACATTTTTCAGCTTTTGCTATATACCGGAGAATCAAAAAAAAAAAAAAAATGCTTCTTGAACAAATATAAGTTTAACCCGGAAAAATCCTATAGAGTAATCTCTATCTAAATTTCGTGCTCCCTCGTTTAATATAGGAGTTTGTTTGCCTCATATAACACCCACCCAGAATTTATTTTGAGTTTATATGAGAGGAGATCAATTTGATATATTTCAAGCATCTGCAGCACGCAGAAAACCAAGCTCTACCGTCGAGTGCAAGGTTCTCTGCTAACACGAAACGCTCTTCTTCTTCATTTTTATTTTCATTTTTTAGTCCATTGCGGGCGAATATAGGTTCAAATCGTTTCGAAGAATATGGTTTTTTAAACTTTTTTTATTAAAATTTTTTTTCTATTTTTCTCAATTTTTTTCAATTTTTCATTTCTTTTCTTTGTTCTATTTTTTTCATTCGTTTTTCAAGTCACTCAACTTCACTAATTGGGACCTGTTGATGAGTCAAACCAAGACTTGAAGCTTGTCACCAAAAATATAATGGGTTGTGTGATGAAATAACAATTTAAGAACATTTTTCAGCTTTTGCTATATACCGGAGAATAAAAAAAAAATGCTTCTTGAACAAATATAAATTTAACCCGGAAGAATCCTATAGAGTAATCTCTATCTAACTTTCGTCCTCTTTCGTTTAATATAGGAGTTTGTTTGCCTCATATAACACCCACCCAGAATTTATTTTGAGTTTATATGAGAGGAGATCAATTTGATAGGTTTCAAGCATCTGCAGCAAGCAGAAAACCAAGCTGTACCGTTGAGTGTAAGGTTCTCTGCTAACACGAAACGCTCTTCTTCTTCATTTTTATTTTCATTTTTTAGTCCATTGCGGGCGAAAACAGGTTCAAATCGTTTCGAAGAATCTGGTTTTTTAAACTTTTTTTATTAAAATTTTTTTTCTATTTTTCTCAATTTTTTTCAATTTTTCATTTCTTTTCTTTGTTCTATTTTTTTCATTCGTTTTTCAAGTCACTCAACTTCACTAATTGGGACCTGTTGATGAGTCAAACCAAGACTTGAAGCTTGTCACCAAAAATATAATGGGTTGTGTGATGAAATAACAATTTAAAAACATTTTTCAGCTTTTGCTATATACCGGAGAATAAAAAAAAAAATGCTTCTTGAACAAATATAAGTTTAACCCGGAAAAATCCTATAGAGTAATCTCTATCTAACTTTCGTCCTCTTTCGTTTAATATAGGAGTTTGTTTGCCTCATATAACACCCACCCAGAATTTATTCTGAGTTTATATGAGAGGAGATCAATTTGATATGTTTCAAGCATCTGCAGCAAGCAGAAAACCAAGCTGTACCGTAGAGTGTAAGGTTCTCTACTAACACGAAATGCTCTTCTTCTTCATTTTTATTTTCATTTATTATTCCATTGTGGGCGAATACAGGTTCAAATCGTTTCGAAGAATCTGGGTTTTTAAACTTTTTTATTAAATTTTTTTTTTCAATTTTTCTCAATTTTTTTCATTTTTTCATTTCTTTTCTTTGTTCTATTTTTTTCATTCGTTTTTCAAGTCACTCAACTTCACTAATTGGGACCTGTTGATGAGTCAAACCAAGACTTGAAGCTTGTCACCAAAAATATAATGGTTTGTGTGCTGAAATAACAATTTAAAAACATTTTTCAGCTTTTGCTATATACCGGAGAATCAAAAAAAAAAAAAAACAACAATGCTTCTCGAACAAACATAAGTTTAACCCGGAAAAATCCTATAGAGTAATCTCTATCTAAATTTCGTGCTCCCTCGTTTAATATAGGAGTTTGTTTGCCTCATATAACACCCACCCAGAAATTATTTTGAGTTTATATGAGAGGAGATCAATTTGATATGTTTCAAGCATCTGCAGCAAGCAGAAAACCAAGCTCTACCGTAGAGTGTAAGGTTGTCTGCTAACAGGAAACGCTCTTCTTCTTCATTTTTATTTTCATTTTTTAGTCCATTGCGGGCGAATACAGGTTAAAATCTTTTCGAAGAATCTGGTTTTTTTTTAACCTTTTTTATTAAAATTTTTTTTTCTATTTTTCTCAATTTTTTTCATTTTTCATTTCTTTTCTTTGTTCTATTTTTTTCATTCGTTTTTCAAGTCACTCAACTTCACAATTTGGAACCTGTTGATGAGTCAAACCAAGACTTGAAGCTTGTCACCAAAAATATAATGGGTTGCGTGTTGAAATAACGATTTAAAAACATTATTCAGCTTTTGCTATATACCGGAGAATACAAAAAAAAAATGCTTCTTGAACAAATATAAGTTTAAAGCGGTAAAAATTCCTATAGATCAATCTCTAAATAAATTTCGTCCTGCTTCGTTTAATATAGGAGTGGAGGTGACTTGAAACTTGTCACCAAAAATATGATGGGTTGTGTGATGAAATAACAAATTAAAAAAAAATTTCAGATTTTGCTATATACCGGATAATCAAATAAAAAAAATGCTTATTGAGCAAATAAAAGTTTAACCCGGTAAAAAATTCTATGGAATAATCTCTATCTTTATTTCTTCCTCCTTGGTATAATATAGGAATGTGTTTGCTTCATATCATTCACAACCAGAATTTGTTCTGAATTTATATGAGAGGAGATCAACTTGATCTGTTTCAAGCGCCTGCAGCAGGAAGAAAACCAAGCTGTACCGTTCGGTGTAAGGTTTTCTGCTAACACGAAACGCTATTCTTTTTCATTTTTATTTTGTTTTTCAGTCCACTGCGGGCGAATACATGGTCTATTTGTTTCGAAAGAATCGAGTTTTTTAAAAATTTTTAAATTTTTTTAATAAATTTTATTTTTTATTTTTCTCAAATTTTTTTTCATTTATTTTTTCGTTGTATTTTCTCATTTGTTTTTCAAGACCCTCAACTTCACTATTTGGAACCTGTTGATGAGTCAAACCAAGACTGGAAACTTGTCACCAAAAATATAATGGGTTGTGTGATGAAATAACAAATTAAAAATTTTTTTCAACTTTTGCTATATACCGGAGAATAAAAAAATATCCTTCTTGAATAAATATAAGTTTAACCCGGTAAAAAATCCTATAGAGAAATCTCTATCTTTATTTCTTCCTCCTTGGTATAATATAGGAGTCTTTTTGCCTCATATAATTCACACCCAGAATTTATTCTGAGTTTATATGAGAGGAGATCAATTTGAAATTTTCTAGGGTCTGCAGCAGGCAGAAAACCAGGCTGTACCGTTGAGAGTAAGGTTCTCTGCTAGAACGAAACGCTCTTCTTCTTCATTTTTATTTTCATTTTTTAGTCCATTGCGGGCGAATACAGGTTCAAATCGTTTCGAATAATCTGGTTTTTTTAACTTTTTTTAATAAAATTTTTTTTTCTATATTTCTAAATTTTTTTCATTTTTTCATTTCTTTTCTTTGTTCTATTTTTTTCATTCGTTTTTCAAGTCACTCAACTTCACTAATTGGGACCTGTTGATGAGTCAAACCAAGACTTGAAGCTTGTCACCACAAATATAATGGGTTGTGTGATGAAATAACAATTTAAAAGCATTTTTCAGCTTTTGCTATATACCGGAGAATCAAAAAAAATCCTTCTTGAACAAATATAAGTTTAACCCGCTAAAAAATCCTATAGAGTAATCTCTATCTAAATTTGGTCCTCCTTCGTTTAATATAGGAGTTTGTTTGCCTCATGTAACTAACACCCAGCCAGAATTTATTCTTAGTTTATATGAGAGGAGATCAATTTGATATGTTTCAAGCATCTGCAGCATGCAGAAAACCAAGCTGTACCGTTGAGTGTAAGGTTTTCTGCTAACACGAAAAGCTCTTCTTCTTCCTTTTTATTTTTAATTGTCAGCCCACTGCGGGCGAATGCAGGTTCGATTCGTTTCGAATAAATTTAATTTTCTAAATTTTTTTTATTCCCTTCCTTTGTTCTATATATTCATTTGTTTTTCAAGACCATCAACTTAACTATTTGGAACATGATGTTGAGTCAAACCAAGACTGGAAGCTTGTCACCAAATATGTAACTCGTTGTGTGATGAAATAACAATTTAAAAAAAATTTCCGCTGTTGCTATATACCGGAGAATCAAAACAAAATTCTTCTTGAACAAATAAAAGATTAACCCGGTAAAAAATCCGATAGGATAATCTCTATCTTTATTTCTTCCTCCTTGGTGTAATATAGGAGTGTTTTTGCCTCATGCAATTCACACCCAGAATTTATTCTGAGTTTCTATGAGAAGACATCAATTTGAAATTTTCTAGCGTCTGCAGCAGGCAGAAAACCAGGCTGTACCGTTTAGTGTAAGGTTCTCTGCTAACACGAAACGCTCTTCTTCTTCATTTTTATTTTCATTTTTTTTACCATTGCAGGCGAATACAGGTTCAAATCGTTTCGAAGAATCTGGTTTTTTAAACTTTTTTTATTAACATTTTTTTTTCTATTTTTCTCAATTTTTTTCATTTTTTCATTTATTTTCTTTGTTCTATTTTTTTCAGTCGTTTTTCAAGTCACTCAACTTCACTAGTTGGGACCTGTTGATGAGTCAAACCAAGACTTGAAGCTTTTCACCAAAAATATAATGGGTTGTGTGATGAAATAACAATTTAAAAACATTTTTCAGCTTTTGCTATATACCGGAGAATCAAAAAAAAAAAATGCTTCTTGAACAAATATAAGTTTAACCCGGAAAAATCCTATAGAGTAATCTGTATCTAAATTTCGTCCTCCTTTGTTTAATATAGGAGTTTGTTTGCCTCATATAACACCCACCCAGAGTTTATTCTGAGTTTATATGAGAGGAGGTCAATTTGATATGTTTCAAGCATCTGCACTAAGCAGAAAACCAAGCTGTACTGTTGCGTGTAAGGTTCTCTGCTAACACGAAACGCTCTTCTTCTTCATTTTTATTTTCATTTTTTAGTCCATTGCGGGCGAATACAGGTTCAAATCGTTTCGAAGAATCTGGTTTTTTAAACTTTTTTTATTAAAATTTTTTTTTTCAATTTTTCCCAATTTTTTTCATTTTTTCATTTCTTTTCTTTGTTCTATTTTTTTCATTCGTTTTTCAAGTCACTCAACTCCACTAATTGGGACCTGTTGATGAGTCAAACCAAGACTTGAAGCTTGTCACCAAAAATATAATGGGTTGTGTGATGAAATAACAATTTAAAAACATTTTTCAGCTTTTGCTATATACCGGAGAATAAAAAAAAAAAAATGTTTCTTGAACAAATATGAGTTTAACCCTGTAAAAAATCCTATAGAGTAATCTCTATCTAAATTTCGTCCTCTTTCGTTTAATATAGGAGTTTGTTTGCCTCATATAACACCCACCCAGAATTTATTTTGAGTTTATATGAGAGGAGATCAATTTGATATGTTTCCAGCATCTGCAGCAAGCAGAAAACCAAGCTGTACGGTTGAGTGTAAGGTTCTCTGCTAACACGAAACGGTCTTCTTCTTCATTTTTATTTTCATTTTTTATTCCATTGCGGGCGAATATAGGTTCAAATCGTTTCGAAGTATCTGGATTTTTAAACTTTCATTATTAAAATTTTTTTTTCTATTTTTCTCAATTTTTTTCATTTTTTCATTTCTTTTATTTGTTCTATTTTTTTCATTCGTTTTTCAAGTCACTCAACTTCACAATTTGGGACCTGTTGATGAGACAAACCAAGACTTGAAGCTTGTCAACAAAAATATAATGGGTTGTGTGATGAAATAACAATTTAAAAACATTTTTCAGCTTTTGCTATATACCGGAGAATAAAAAAAAAATGCTTCTTGAACAAATATGAGTTTAACCCTGTAAAAAATCCTATAGGGTAATCTCTATCTAAATTTCGTCCTCCTTCGTTTAATATAGGAGTTTGTTTGCCTCATATAACACCCACCCAGAATTTATTTTGCGTTTATATGAGAGGAGATCAATTTGATATGTTTCAAGCATCTGCAGTAAGCAGAAAACCAGGCTGTACCGTTGAGTGTAAAGTTTTCTGCTAACACGAAACGCTCTTCTTCTTCATTATTATTTTCATTTTTCAGTCCATTGCGGGCGAATACAGCTTCAAATCGTTTCGAAGAATCTGGTTTTTAAACTTTTTTTATTAACATTTTTTTTTTCTGTTTTTCTCAATTTTTTTCATTTTTTCATTTTTTTTCTTTGTTCTATTTTTCTCATTCGTTTTTCAAATCACTCAACTTCGCTATTTGGGACCTGTTGATGAGTCAAACCAAGACTTGAAACTTGTCACCAAAAAGATAATGGGTTGTGTGATGAAATAACAATTTATAAACATTTTTCAGCTTTTGCTATATACGGGAGAATAAAAAAAATACTTCTTGAACAAAGTTAAGTTTAACCCGGTAAAAAATCCTATAGCGTAATCTCTATCTTAATTTTTTCCTCCTTGGTATAATATAGGAATGCGTTTGCCTCATATCATTCACAACCAGAATTTGTTCTGAGTTTATATGAGAGGAGATCAACTTGATCTGTTTCAAGCGTCTGCAGCAGGAAGAAAACCGAGCTGTGCCGTTGGGTGTAAGGTTTTCTGCTAACACGAAACACTATTCTTTTTCATTTTTATTTTTGTTTTTCAGTCCACTGCGGGCGAATACATGGTCTATTTGTTTCGAAAGAATCGAGTTTTTTAAACATTTTTAAATTTTTTTAATAAATTAAGTTTTTTATTTTTCTCAATTTTTTTTTCATTTCTTTTTTTTTGTTGTATTTTTCATTTGTTTTTCAAGACCCTCAACTTCACTATTTGGAACCTGTTGATGAGTCAAACCAAGACTGGAAACTTGTCACCAAAAATATAATGGGTTGTGTGATGAAATAACAAATTAAAAATTTTTTTCAACTTTTGCTATATACCGGAAAAAAAAATCCTTCTTGAACAAATATAGGTTTAACCCGGTAAAAAATTCTATAGAGAAATCTCTATCTTTATTTCTTCCTCCTTGATATAATATAGGAGCCTTTTTGCCTCATAAAATTCACACCCAGAGTTTATTCTGAGTTTATATGAGAGGAGATCAATTTGAAATTTTCTAGGGTGTGCAGCAGGCAGAAAAACAGGCTGTACCGTTGAATGTAAGGTTCTCTGCTAACACGAAACGCTCTTCTTCTTCATTTTTGTTTTCATTTTTTAGACCATTGCGGGCGAATACAGGTTCAAATCGTGTCGAAGAATCTGGTTTTTTAAACTTTTTTTATTAATTTTTTTTTCTATTTTTCTCAAATTTTTTTATTTTTTCATTTCTTTTCTTTGTTCTAATTTTTTCATTCGTTTTTCAAGTCACTCAACTTCACTATTTGGGACCTGCTGATGAGTGAAACCAAGACTTGAAGCTTGTCACTAAAAATATAATGGGTTGTGTGACGAAATAACAATTTAAAAAAAAATCCGCTTTTGCTTTATACCGGAGAATCAAAACAAAATTCTTCTTGAACAAATATAAGATTAACCCGGTAAAAAATCCCATAGGATAATCTCTGTCTTTATTTCTTCCTCCTTGGTGTAATATAGGGGTGTTTTTGCCTCATGCAATTCACACCCAGAATTTATTTTGAGTTTCTATGAGAGGATATCAATTTGACCTCTTTCAAGCGTCTGCAGCAGGCCAAAAACCAAGCTGCTCCGATGAGTGTAAGTTTCTCTGCTAATACGAAATGCTTTTTCTTCTTCATTTTTATATTTCATTTTCAGCACGCTGCGGGGCAAGTACAGGTTTGATTCGTTTCGAATGACACTGGTTTTTTAAGCTTTTTTTATTAATTTTTTTTTTCTATTTTTATCAATTTTTTTCATTTTTTCATTTCTTTTTTTTTCTAATTTTTCATTCGTTTTGCAAGTCACTCAATTTCGCTATTTGGGACCTGTTGATGAGTCAAACCAAGACATGAAACTTGTCACAAAAATTATAATGTGGTGTGTGATGAAATAACAATTTAAAAACATTTTTCAGTTTTGCTATATACCGGAGAATAAAAAAAAATCTTTCTTGAACAAATATAAGTTTAACCCGGTAAAAAATTCTATAGAGTAATCTCTATCCAAATTTCGTTCTCCTTCGGTTAATATAGGAGTTTGTTTGCCTCATATAACACCCACCAAGAATTTATTCTTAGTTTATATGAGAGGAGATCAATTTGATATGTTTCAAGCATCTGCAGCAAGCAGAAAACGAAGCTGTACCGTTGAGTGTAAGGTTTTCTGCTAACACGAAAAGCTCTTCTTCTTCCTTTTTATTTTTAATTGCCAGCCCACTGCGGGCGAATGCAGGTTCGATTCGTTTCGAATAAATTTAATTTTCTAAATTTTTTTTATTCCTTTTCTTTGTTCTATATATTCATTTGATTTTCAAGACCATCAACTACACTATTTGGAACCTGATGATGAGTCAAACCAAGACTGGAAACTTGTCACCAAATATGTAACTCGTTGTGTGATGAAATAACAATTTAAAAAAAATTTCCGCTTTTGCTATATACCGGAGAATCAAAACAAAATTATTCTTGAACAAATATAAGATTAACCCGGTAAAAAATCCCATAGGATAATCTCTAACTTTATTTCTTAATCCTTGGTGTAATATAGGAGTGTTTTTGCCTCATGCAATTAACACCCAGAATTTATTCTGAGTTTCTATGAGAGGAGATCAATTTGAAATTTTCTAGCGTCTGCAGCAGGCAGAAAACCAGGCTGTACTGAGTGTAAGGTTCTCTGCTAACACGAAACGCTCTTCTTCTTCATTTTTATTTTCATTTTTTGGACCATTGCGGGCGAATACAAGTTCAAATCGTTTCGAAGAATCTGGTTTTTTAAACTTTTTTTATTAAATTTTTTTTCCTATTTTTCTCAATTTTTTTTATTTTATTTCTTTTCTTTGTTCTATTTTTTTATTCGTTTTTCAAGTTACTCAACTTCACTATTTGGGACCTGTTGATGAGTCAAACCAAGTCTTGAAGCTTGTCACCAAAAATATAATGGGTTGTGTGATGAAATAACAATTTAAAAACATTTTTCAGATTTTGCTATATGCCGGAGAATAAAAAAAAAATCCTTCTTGAACAAATATAAGTTTAACCCGCTAAAAAATCCTATAGAGTAATCTCTAACTAAATTTCGTCTGCTTCGTTTAATATAGGAGTGGAGGAGACTTGAAACTTGTCACCAAAAATATAATGGGTTGTGTGATGAAATAACAAATTAAAAAAAATTTCAGATTTTGCTATATACCGGAGAATCAATTAAAAAAAAATGCTTATTGAACAAATAAAAGATTAACCCGGTAAAAAATTCTATAGAATAACCTCTATCTTTCTTTCTTCCACATTGGTATAATATAGGAGTGGTTTTGCCTTATATACTTCACAACCGGAATTTATTCTGAGTTTATATGAGAGGAGATCAACTTGATCTGTTTCAAGCGTCTGCAGCAGGAAGAAAACCAAGCTGTGCCGTTGGGTGCAAGGTTTTCTGCTAACACGAAACGCTATTCTTTTTTATTTTTGTTTTTGTTTTTCAGTCCACTGCGGGCGAATACATGGTCTATTTGTTTCGAAAGAATCGAGTTTTTTAAACATTTTTAAATTTTTTTAATAAATTTTATTTTTTATTTTTCTCAATTTTTTTTTCATTTCTTTTTTTGTTGTATTTTTTCATTTGTTTTTCAAGACCCCCAACTTCACTATTTGGAACCTGTTGATGAGTGAAACCAAGACGTGAGACTTGTCACCAAAATTATAATGTGGTGTGTGATGAAATAACAATTTAAAAACATTTTTCAGCTTTTGCTATATACCGGAGAATAAAAAAAAATCCTTCTTGAACAAATATAAGTTTAACCCGGTAAAAAATCCTATAGAGTAAGCTCTATCCAAATTTCGTCCTCCTTCGTTTAATATAGAAGTTTGTTTGCCTCATATAACACCCACCAAGAATTTATTCTGAGTTTATATGAGAGGAGATCAATTTGATATGTTTCAAGCATCTGCAGCAAGCAGAAAACCAAGCTGTACCGTTGAGTGTTAGGTTTTCTGCTAACACGAAAAGCTCTTCTTCTTCCTTTTTATTTTTAATTGCCAGCCCACTGCGGGCGAATGCAGGTTCGATTCGTTTCGAATAAATTTAATTTTCTAAATTTTTTTTATCCCTTTTCTTTGTTCTATATAGTCATTTAATTTTCAAGACCATCAACTACACTATTTGGAACCTGATGATGAGTCAAACCAAAACTGGAAACTTGTCACCAAATATGTCACTCGTTGTGTGATGAAATAACAATTTTAAAAAAAATTCCGCTTTTGCTATATACCGGAGAATCAAAACAAAATTCTTCTTGAACAAATATAAGATTAACCCGGTAAAAAATCCGAAAGGATAATCTCTATCTTTATTTCTTCCTCCTTGGTGTAATATAGGAGTGTTTTTGCCTCATACAATTCACACCCAGAATTTATTCCGAGTTTCTATGAGAGGAGATCAATTTGAAATTTTCTAGCGTCTGCAGCAGGCAGAAAACCAGGCTGTACCGTTGAGTGTAAGGTTCTCTACTAACAAGAAACGCTCTTCTTCTTCATTTTTATTTTCATATTTTAGACCATTGCGGGCGAATACAGGTTCAAATCGTGTCGAAGAATCTGGTTTTTTGAACTTTTTTTATTAATTTTTTTTTCCATTTTTCTCAATTTTTTTTATTTTTTCATTTCTCTTTTTTGTTCTATTTTTTTCATTCGTTTTTCAAGTCACTCAACTTCACTATTTGGGACCTGTTGATGAGTGAAACCAAGGCTTGAAACTTGTCACCAAAATTGTAATGTGGTGTGTGATGAAATAACAATTTAAAAACATTTTTCAGGTTTGGCTATATACAGGAGAATAAAAAAAAATCCTTCTTGAACAAATATAAGTTTAACCCGGTAAAAAATCCTATAGAGTAATCTCTATCCAAATTTCGTTCTCCTTCGTTTAATATAGGAGTTTGTTTGCCTCATATAACACCCACCAAGAATTTATTCTGAGTTTATATGAGAGGAGATCAATTTGATATGTTTCAAGCATCTGCAGCAAGCAGAAAACCAAGCTGTACCGTTGAGTGTAAGGTTTTCTGCTAACAAGAAAAGCTCTTCTTCTTCCTTTTTATTTTTAATTGCCACCCCACTGGGGGCGAATGCAGGTTCGATTCGTTTCGAATAAATTTAATTTTCTAAATTTTTTTTATTCCTTTTCTTTGTTCTATATATTCATTTAATTTTCAAGACCATCAACTACACTATTTGGAACCTGATGATGAGTCAAACCAAAACTGGAAACTTGTCACCAAATATGTCACTCGTTGTGTGATGAAATAACAATTTAAAAAAAATTTCCGCTTTTGCTATATACCGGAGAATCAAAACAAAATTCTTCTTGAACAAATATAAGATTAACCCGGTAAGAAATCCGAAAGGATAATCTCTATCTTTATTTCTTCCTACTTGGTGTAATATAGGAGTGTTTTGGCCTCATGCAATTCACACCCAGAATTTATTCCGAGCTTCTATGAGAGGAGATCAATTTGAAATTTTCTAGCGTCTGCAGCAGGCAGAAAACCAGGCTGTACCGTTGAGTGTAAGGTTCTCTGCTAACACGAAACGCTCTTCTTCTTCATTTTTATTTTCATTTTTTGGACCATTGCGGGCGAATACAGGTTCAAATCGTTTCGAAGAATCTGGTTTTTTGAACTTTTTTTATTAAATTTTTGTTTCCTATTTTTCTCAATTTTTTTTATTTTTTCATTTCTTTTCTTTGTTCTATTTTTTTCATACGTTTTTCAAGTTACTCAACTTCACTATTTGGAACCTGTTGATGGGTCAAACTAAGACTGGAAACATGTCACCAAATATGTAATTCGTTGTGTGATGAAAAGACAAATTACAAAAAAAATTCCGCTTTTTCTATATACCGGAGAATAAAAAAAAAATTCTTCTTGAACAAATATAAGATTAACCCGGAAAAAATCTTATAGAATAATCTCTATCTTTATTTCTTCCTCCTTGGTATATTAGGAATGTGTTTGCTTCATATAATTCACAACAAAAATTTGTTCTGAATTTATATGACAGGAGATCAACTTGATCTCTTTCAAGCGTCTGCAGCAGGAAGAAAACCAAGCTGTACCGTTGAGTGTAAGGTTTTCTGCTAACACGAAACGCTATTCTTCTTCATTTTTATTTTTATTTTTCAGCCCACTGCGGGCGAAGACATGTTGGATTCGTTTGGAAAGAATCCGGTTTTTTAAATTTTTTTTAAAAATTTTTAATAAATTTAACTTTTATTTTTCTCAATTTCTTTTTCATTTCTTTTCTTTGTTTTAATTAATCATTTGTTTTTTAGGACCCTCAACTTCACTATTTGGGACCTGTGTTGATGAGTCAAACCAAGACTGGAAACTTGTCACCAAAAATATAATGGGTTGAGTTTTGAAATAGCAATTTAAAAACATTTTTCAGCTTTCGCTATATACCGGAGATTAAAAAAAATCCTTCTTGAACAAATTTTAGTTTAACCCGGTAAAAAATCCTATAGAGTAATCTCCATCTTTATGTTTTCCTCCTTGGTATAATATGGGAATGTGTTTGCCTCATATCATTCTCAACCAGAATTTGTTCTGAGTTTATACGAGATGAGATAAACTTGATCTGCTTCAAGTGTCTGCAGCAGGTAGAAAACCAAGCTGTACCGTTGGTTGTAAGGTTATCTGCTAACACGAAATGCTCTTTTCCTTCATTTCAATTTTTAAATTTCAGCCCACTGCGGGCGAATACAGGTTCAATTCGTTTCGAAGAATCTGTTTTTGTAAACTTCATTTCTTTTTTTTTGAATTTTTTTTATTTCTTTTCTTTGTTCTATTTGTGCATTTGTTTTTCAAGTCACTCAACTTCACTATCTGGGACCTGTTGATGAGTCAATCCAAGACTGGAAACTTGTCACCAAAAATATAGTGGGTTATGTGATGAAATAACAATTTAAAAATATTTTTAAGCTGTTGCTATATACCGGAGAATAAAAAAAATCATTCTTGAACACATATAAGTGTAACCCGGTAAAAAATCCTATTGAATAGTCTCTATCTTTATTTCTTCCTCCTTGGTATAATATACGAGTTTTTTTCCTCATATAATTCACACCCAGAATTTATTCTGGTTTTATATAAGAGGAGATCAATTTGGAATCTTTTAAGCGTCTGCAGCAGGCAGCAAACCAGGCTGTACCGTTGAGTGTAAGGTTTTCTGCTAACACGAAATGCTGTTTTCCCTCATTTCTATTTTTATTTTTCAGCCCACTGCGGGCGAATATAGGTGCAATTCGTTTCGAAGAATCTGATTTTTTTAAATTTTTTTTGTAAACTTCATTTGTTTTTTTTTTTTTTTTAATTTTTTTCATTTCTTTTCTTTGTTCTATTTGTGCATTTGTTTTTCAAGTCACTCAACTTCACTATCTGGGACCTGTTGATGAGCCAATCCAAGACTGGAAACTTGTCACCAAAAATATAATGGGTTGTGTGATGAAATAACAATTTAAAAATATTTTTCAGCTGTTGCTATATACCGGAGAATAAAAAAAAATCCTTGTTGTACAAATATAAGTGTAACCCGGTAAAAAATCCTGTAGAATAGTCTCTATCTTTATTTCATCCTCCCTGGTGTAATTTAGGAGTGTTTTTGCCTCATGTAATTCACAACCAGAATTTGTTCTGAGTTTATATGATAGGAGATCAACTTGATCTGATTCAAGCGTCTGCAGTTGGCAGAAAACCAAGCTTTACCGTTGAGTGTAAGGCTTTCTGCTAACACGAAACGCCATTCTTCTTCATTTTTATTTTTATTTTTCAGCCGACTGCGGGCGAATACATGTTCGATTCGTTTCGAAAGAAATGGTTTTTTTTAAATTTTTAAATTTTTTTAATAAATTTGATTTTTTGTTTTTCTCATTTTTTTTTCATTTCTTTTCTTTGTTTTAATTTTTCATTTGTTTTAAAAAATCCTCAACTTCACTATTTGGAACCTGTCGATGAGTCAAACCAAGACTGGAAACTTTTTACCTTAAATATAATGGTTTGTGTGATGAAATAACAAATTAAAAAATTTTTTCAGCTTTTGCTATATACCGGTGAATACATAAAAACCTCCTTGAACAAATATAAGTTTAACCCGACGAACATCCTATAGAGTAATCACTATCTTTATTTCTTCCTCCTTGGTATAATATAGGAGTTTTTTGCCTCATATAATTCACACCCAGAATTTATTCTGATTTTATATAAAAGGAGATCAATTTGAAATCTTTCAATCGTCTGCAGCAGGCAGGAAACCAGGCTGTAAACACGAAATGCTCTTTTCCTTCATTTCTATTTTTATTTTTCAGCCCACTGCGGACGAATACATTCTCGCTCCGTTTCGAAAGAATCGGGTTTTTTAAAAAATTTTAAATTTTTTTAATAAATTTTATTTTTTATTTTACTCAATTTTTTTTTTTATTTCTTTTCTTTGTTTTATTTTTCATTTGTTTTTCAAGATCCTCAACTTCACTATTTGGAACCTGTTGGTGAGTCAAACCAAGACTGGAAACTTGTCACCAAAAATATAATGGGTTGTGTGATGAATTATCAAATTAAAAAAAAAATCAGCTTTTGCTATATACCGGAGAATAAAAAAAAAATCCTTCTTGAACAAAGATAAGTTTAAACTGGTAAAAATCCTATAGAATAAACTCTATCGTTATGTCTCCCTCCTTGGTGTAATATACGAGTGTTTTTGCCACATATAATTCACTCCCAGAATTTATTCTGAGTTTATATGAGAGGAGATCAATTTGAAATCTTCCGATGCTCCGATGAGTGGAAGGTTTTCTGCTAATACGAAACGCTTCTTCTTCTTCCTTCTTATTTTTCATGTTCAGCCTGTTGCGGGCGAATACAGGTTCGATTCGCTTCGAATGAATCTGGTTTTTTTAAATTTTTTTAAATGTTTTTATTAAATTTTTTCTTTATTTTTCTCAATTTTTTCATTTTTCCATTTATTTTATTTGTTCTATTTTTTCATTCGTTTTTCAAGTCACTCAACTTCGATATTTGGGACCTGTTGATGAGTCTAACCAAGACTTGAAACTTGTCACCAAAAATATAATGGGTTGTGTGATGAAATTTCATTTTAAAAACAATTTTCAGCTTTTGCTATATACCAGAGAATAAGAAAAATGCATCTAGAACAAATTTAAGTTTAACCCGCTAAAAAATCCTTTAGAGTAACTTTTATCTTTATTTATTCCTCCTTCGTATAATATGGGAGTTTCTTTGCCTCATATAAAACCAACCCGGAACTTATTATGCGTTTATATGAGAGGAGATCGCTTTGATATGTTTCGTGCGTCTGCAGCAAGCAGAAAACCAATCTGTACCGTTTAGTGTAAGGTTTTCTGCTAACACGAAACGCCTTTCTTCTTCCTTTTTATTTTTACATCTCAGCCCCCGCGGGTGAATACAGGTTCGATTCGTTTCGAATAATTTTTTTTTAATTTTCTCAATTTTTGTCATTTCTTTTCTTTGTTCTATTTCTTCATTTGTTTTGCAAGTCACTCAACTTCGCTATTTAGAACCTGTTGATGAGTCAAACCAAGACTGGAAACTTGTCACCTAAATATAATTTGTTGTGTGGTGAAATATCAAAATAAAAATTTTTTTCCGCTTTTGCTATATACCGGAGAATCAAAAAAAAAAAGAAAGGCCTTGTTGAACAAATATAAGTTTAACCTGCTAAAGATCCTATAGAGTAATCTCTATCTTTATTTCTTCCTCCATAAGTGTGTTTGCCTCATATAATTCCCACCCAGCATTTATTCTGAGTATATATGAGAGGAGATCAATTTGATCTCTTTCAAGCGTGTGCAGCAAGCAGAAAACCAAGCTGCTCCTATGAGTATAAGATTCTCTGCTAATACGAAACGCTTTTTCTTTTTCATTTTTATTTTTCATTTTCAGAACGCTGCGGGAGAATACTGGTTCGATTCGTTTGGAATGAACCTGGTTTTTAAAATTTTTTTTCCTATTTTTCTCATTTTTTTTTTATTTTTTCATTTCTTTCCTTTGTTCTATTTTTTCATTCATTTTTCAATCACTCAACTTCGCTATTTGGGACCTGTTGATGAGTCAAACCAAGACTGGAAACGTGTCACCAAAAATATAATGGGTTGTGTGATGAAATATCAAAATAACATTTTTTTTCAGCTTTTGCTTACCGGAGAATAAAAAAAATCCTTCTTGAACAAATATAGGTTGAATCTGGTAAAAATCCAATAGAGCAATATCTCCCTTTATTTCTTCCTTCTTGAGTGTGTTTGCCCCATATAATTCCCACCCAGAATTTATTCTGAGTATATATGAGAGAAGATCAATTTGATTTGTTTCAAGCCTATGCAGCAGGCAGAAAGCCAAGCTGTACCGTTGAGTGTATGGTGTTCTGCTAACACGAAACGCTCTTCTTCTTCCTTTTTATTTTTATTTTTCAGCACACTGCGGGCGAGTACAGGTTCGATTCGTTTCGAAAGAATCGGGTTTTTTGAAATTTTTAAAATTTTTTTAATAAATTTTATTTTTTTTTCTGAAATTTTTTCATTTCTTTTCTTTGTTCTATTTTTTCATTCGTTTTTCAAGTCACTCAACTTCGCTATTTGGGACCTGTTGTTGTGTCAAACCAAGACTTGAAACTTGTCACCAAAAGTTTAATGGGTTGTGTGATGAAATAACAATTTAGAAACATTTTTCAGCTTTTGCTACATACCGGAGAATTAAAAAGCAAAATCCGTCTTGAACAAATACAAGTTTAACCCGGTAAAAAATCCTGTAGAGTAATCTCTATCTTTATTTTTTCCTCCTTGGTATAATATAGGAATGTGTTTGCCTCATATAATTACCACCCAGAATTTATTCTTTGTTTATGTGAGAGGAGATCAATTTGATCTGTTTGAAGCGTCTGCAGTAGGCAGAAAACGAAGCCATACGGCTGAGTGTAAGGTTTTCCGCTAACACGAAACGATCGTCTTCTTCGTTCTTATTTTTATTTTTCAGCCCACTACGGATGAGTACTGGTTCGATTCGTTTCGAATATTGTTTTATTATTTTTCGCAATTTTTTTTCATTTCTTTTTTATGTTCTATTTTTGCATTAATTTTTCATGTCCCTCAACTTCGCTATTAGGAACCTGTTGATGAGTCAAACCAAGACTGGAAACTTGTCACCAAAAATATAATGGGTTGTGTGATGAAATGACAACCTAAAAACATTTTTCAGCTTTTGCTATATACCGCAGAATAGTAAAAAATCCTATAGAGTAATATCTATTTTTATTTCTCCCTCCTTGGTATAATACAGGAGTGGTTATGCCTCATATAATTCACAACCGGAATATGTTCTGAGTTTATATGAGAGGAGATCAATTTGATCTGTTTCAAGTGTCTGCAGCAGGCAGAAAACCAAGCTGTACCGTTGAGTGTAAGCCTTTCTGCTAACATAGTAGTTGTTCTATGCGGATTCTGGACCACTGTTTTAGCTTCCAGGATTTAACCACGGATGGCGCCACCGTCGCTAGGGGGTTGAGCCCATACGAAATGTAGGATTGTGTCTTGACTGTATTAGTTTGTGTCTTGGATACGCTATTGTGTCTTGGGTGCACCATTGGGTCTCGACTGCACCCTAGCGGGATTAATCGGTTCTACCGGGATTAATCGGTACTACCGGGATGTGTCATTTGGTTTTGACTCTAGCGGCATTATCAGGTACTACCATCATTCTCCGGTTTTCTTAGATAAATATGTGATGCACCTAAATGTAGGCTTTTTATTATGATTTTTCTTGAGCGCCTAAATGTAGGCTTTTGGTTTTGAACTAATAATAAGGGTATGTGGGGGTGGGATAATAAAGATAGGCAGGGGGGGGGGTGTAATGAAATTTTCATCAGAAATCCTCTACGGGCTCTGGTTTTCGAGATATTAGCGTATTAGTAATTCAAGTTATTTTGGCTCATGGAAATGGATTCTTGGGGGTGTGGAGTGGGAGTTTTCATCAGAAATCCTCTACGGGCTTTGGTTTTCGAGATATTGGCGACATCTGTTTGGACGCAAACGCCATTTCTTGAGTAAGGTACCCTAACGGCCTTAGCCGGAACTACCAGCATGCCTTGGTTTTGCTGTTTTCTTTTATTAGCGGGAGAGTTCTAGATATCGGAATGACGTCATCATGGTTTTGCTGCACCTAAATTTGTGTTCTTAGCAGGGAAGTTGTAGATATCAGCATCCTTCGAATTTCACAACATGACATCACCATGAACAGATTCTAGAGGATGTCAGTGAGACATTAGCCGATACTGCCAGCATGCTCCGGTACTACGGCTTTCTTGGATGTGTGGTACGGTTCTCTTAGAAGTTGACACTTTTGACCCACACGTAGCAGCATGCTACGGTTTAGGGAAGTTTTTTGCTTCACTTTTGCCCACACGTGGCAGCAGGCTACGGTTTTGGGAAGTTTTTTGCATGTGTGGTGCGCCTAAATGTAGGCTTTTGTTGTTTTCAAGTATTGCGCCTCGCTTTGCTTTAATATTAGTAATAATTGATTTTTCTTGATCGCCTAAATGTAGGCTTTTGCTTTTGAACTAATAATTAAAGTTAATAGTAGGAAATTTTTATTCATGCCAATGGATTCTATAGGGGTGGTATGTGGGGGGATAATAAAGATAGGGAGGGGGATAATAAAGATAGGGGGAGGGGGTAATGAAATTTTCATCAGAAATGCTCTACGGGCTCTGGTTTTCGAGATATTAGCGTATTAATAATTCAAGTTATTTTGGCTCATGCAAATGGATTCTTGGCGGTGTAGGTCGGGAGGAGGAATGAAATTCTCATCACAAATCCTCTATGGGCTCTGGTTTTCGAGATATTAGCGTATTAATAATTCAAGTTATTTTGGCTCATGGTAATGCATTCTTGGCGGTGTGGGGCGGGAGGGGGAACGAAATTTTCATCACAAATCCTCTACGGGCTCTGGTTTTCGAGATATTAGCGACATTTGTTCAAACAATTAGCTAATTGGCAATTATATAATTACTAATTGGCAATTAGCAGCTTGGATGGTAATTAGCTAATAAAAATAATAAAATATTTAATAGAAAACTTCAAGTTTAAGGTAAAAATATGGTTGCTGGGAGGTGTATTGATACAATTTCTTTTGCTGAAAATAATGTTGTCAAACCAAAATTAAATTTCAATATTTATTCACATCAAATTAATTATTTATTTCTAAATCTTAGGTTATAAACTTTTTCCCTATGTTCTATATTCAAAATTGGTAGCAATATAAGTGAAGTTCTATGAATCCTATCTTGGAAACGAAAGCGTTCCAGAGCATATGTCTCCCAAGTTCCTTTTCTGGGCTTATATTCAATTATATAAACTTGTGGAGCACTAGTATTAAACGTAACTTTCATTATCACTAATAATTTAGAAATATTAATAATAAAAAAAAAAACTAGTTTCACATTATTTATTTTTTTTATTTAATGAATATAATAATTAATTGGATACAAATTAACATCATGGCGAATAAACTCTATTTTAAACGTTCGGCCGATAGGACCTCTATTTATAACATAAAAATCCCCTGCAGTATTTATCTCCAGTATAGTATCGTCAGTATTGGTGCTGTACCTTGCAGGAAGGAAAAGTTGACAGTTCTCCAAGTCCAGGATGATACGAGACTCAAATGCAGTTTTACATCTTCTGGCACCCAGAATCTTGTATTCCTTATTAAATTCCATTTCAGATGTCTTTAAAGAAGGTGGGTACTGCTCCAGCTTCTTCAGTTCCTCCATTGCGTTTGCCATTTCAGATTACTTTCTCCTTGCTTGTTTATCGTTTGAATTCCAAAATGAAACTGATTGCAAATCTGATTCAGCTCCTCAATTTATAGTCATGATTCCAAAACAAGTTTAATCCTGCTTAAAGCAATTTTGCAATATCAGCACATTAAGCTGAATGATTCATGTAATTTGGAGCCACACTTCCTGTAAGCAACCTAATTCTAAGAATTTTACTAATTGAAACGTTTCATTGGAATTCGTAAACAAATTTTCACATCCTGTTGTAAACAAATTTAAGCAATATCAGCAAATGATTCATGTTTACTCCTTTCAAGTAATTTGATACCACACTTCCTGTAGGCAGCCAAAAACTTTATTGTTCCAAGAATTTTGCTGATCGCAACGTTTCATTGGAATGTAAACAAATTTTCACATTTTCATGGAGGCAATCATGTAAACAATCTTATTTGCAAATTCGACCAGCAGAATAAAGTAATCAAATTAATTTGAGTGATTTTCTTATCGTGTAATTCGATATCATCTCAGCCTGTAAGCAAATTCGTTGGAGTTCATCCTGTCCAATGATTATTGTAGCAGCAGGATCATTCGTGTTTACAAACCGTTGCTATAAAAGTGCAAGCAAACTCTTGGGGAGCATCAGTCAATCTAAATGATTCTAAGTGTTAGTGCCGAATAAGAAAAAAATTACAAATGTCTATCACAGTAATAAATGAAAGTTTTTCATTAATTGAGAAATTGCGAGAAGATGTGTTGAAGTTCTTAAATGAAGCAAATTTTGTGAATAAAAACAATATTGTTAAAGAGTGTAACATAAACATTCGTAAATATCAAGCAGCATTTCGGAAGTGTAATAAGAATTCTATGAAACAACATTTGCGCAGCTGTATTGCTCAAATTAAATCGTTGAGAGTGTTAATCAAAGTTCCCCATCGAGGTAATAAGAAGTGGGAAGAAATAAAAACAGCATCCGTAGGTAGAATTAGGGCAGGTGTTACCGTGAATATAAGCAATATCACCAATATCATATTAAAGTTGCTACAACGTTTTGCGGTGAGCTTATTAAAGAAACTGGCGATAATGAAGTTATTAAAGACATTAAGTACTTCCAAGCAAGAACTGCCCCAATCAGTGTGGAGGATAATTTGAATGAGTGGTATAAATTAAATTTATACGACCCAATACTTACTCAACTGGAAGAGTTTCAAGAGAAAGATAGTGATTTGGCTCTGCATTCTATAATACATTTAGCGGTTCATATAACAAGTTTGAGCTGATTCGCGGATCATTTTATACACCTCTGCCAAAGGAGATTCCATCAAAGAAAGCTTGCATCAATGTACAAAATAATGATGAAGCATGCTTCGCGTGGGCCGTAACATCAGCGCTATATCCTGCAAATATTCACTCTGATAGGACCTCATCATATTCACATTATTCTACTGTGCTAAATTTAACTGGAATAAAATTTCCCATGACACTTAAGCAAATAACGCAATTTGAAGGCCAGAACTATTTATCAATAAACGTATTCATCCTAGAGAAACAGCGTTTCTTCACCACAGTTCCAGTTATACTTATGAAACACAGGATGGAGCGTCATGTAAATCTCTTAATGCTGCAAGATGACTATGACCTGGATGATAATGATGAAGATCATATGGATGATGATGATGATGATGACGATGATGATGATGACGACAGCAGATATCATTTCTGCTGGATTAAAGATCTTTCACACCTTGTATCGGGACAAACTTCGAAATATAAGTCTAGAGTGTACATATGCGACAGATGTTTGCTCTACTTTTACTCTGAAGAAAAATTAGCATCACACACTCCTGAATGTGAGAAGCAAAACAATTGCAGAATTATGTTTCCCTCAGAGGAAAAGAAACGGTTGGAATATAAGAATTATAACCATAAGAATCCAGTCCCGTTTTGTGTGTATGCTGATCTTGAATCAATATTGAAGCCGATTCAGGGAAACGATCAAAATACACAGCGAATCCAGGAACATGAAGTTCATAGCATAGGATTCTATTTCCACTACAAACATGATGCTAAGCTCTCATATTACAGAGCATATCGAGGCAAGGACTGTCAACAATGGTTTGCATTAGAATTGCAAAAAATTGTCTCCATAGCTGTACAGGAAAAGCTGAACATCAGGCCGATGAAACCCCCGACTAAAGAGGAATGTCGTTCACATATGGAAAATACTCGCTACCATATATGTGAAAAAACGTTTGCAGCCGAAGAGACCCGAGTCCGAGACCATTGCCACTTAACAGGTAAATACTGAGAATCATTATTCAATTCGTTTCTTTTAATAAATTCTTTTAACAGGAAAATACCGAGGGCCAGCGCACAATGCATGCATCCTGATGTACCAAGATTGCTCCATAGTTCCAGTCATTTTTCACAACTTATCTGGATATGATGCTCACTTCATTATTAAGCATATAGCTACATCTATTCCTGGGAAAGTGGATCTCCTACCAATAAATAAAAAAGATATATCTCGTTCAGCAAGCACGTTGAAGGCAGTCATATCAAATTCAGATTCATCGATTCCTTCCGTTTTATGGCAGAACCATTAGATAAGCTATCATCATTGCTACCAATGGATAAATTAAATATTACAAGAGCTGTATGGCGGGAATTAGATGAAGATGACTTTAAACTACTTACGCGCAAAGGTGTCTTCCCATACGACTTCGTTGACGATTGGGAAAAATTGGATTTCCAACACTTACCAGCACAGGAGCAATTTTATAATAAAAGGACTGACAGTGATATATCTGCTGAGGACTACAGCCGCGCAGAAATGGTGTGGAGGATATTTGAAATACAGACACTTGGCGAATATTCCGATCTATACTTGAAAACTGATGTCCTTCTATTGGCCGATGTCTTTGAGAACATTCGAGATATCTGTACGAAGACGTACAATTTAGATCCTGCACATTATTACACCATGCCAGGTCTAACATGGGATGCAATGTTAAAATATACCAAAGTGAAACTGGAGCTGATAACTGTTGTTGACATACTGCTATTCGTAGAGAGAGGTATTCGAGGACGTATAAGCCAATGTTCCAATAGATACAGTAAAGCTAACAATAAATATATGGATTATTTTAACCCAGATGAAAAACAAAAATACTTGATATGTTATTATGTTAACAACCTTTATGGATGGGCCATTTCACAACATTTACCTACCGGAGGATTCAGATGGGCTGATAGTCTCGATATTGATGTTTTCCAAATTCCTGATGATTCACCAACTGGATACTTACCCGAAGTTGATTTAGACTATCCACCACATCTTCATGATAAGCATAAAGACTTACGGTTTTGCTCTGAGCATACAGCACCACCAGGTTCAAAATTAGAAAAACTTTTAACAACATTACACCATAAAGAAAAATATATTATACACTCTCGAAATTTGAAGCAATGCTTATCAAATGCCTCGTCCTAAAACAGGTACACCGGATCCTGCAATTCAACCAGTCAGCTTGGCTTAAACCATACATTGATTTGAATACCTCCAAATGGAAACAGGCTACCAGCGATCATGAGAAAGACAGCTATAAAAAGATGAATAATGCTGCGTTTGGTAAAACCATGAAAAATGTACGCAAGTATAGTGGCATCAAGCTTTGAGTAAAGTGGGAAGGCCGACATGGTGCCAAATCTCTGATTGCAGCTCCCAACTTCCACTGTATGAAAATATTTGATGAGAATTTAGTTGCTGTGGAATTAAGGATACTGAAAATGTTGTTTAATAAGCCACTCTATATCGGCATGGCGGTCTTGGAAATTTCAAAAACATGCCTCTACGACTTCCATTACAGTTTTATGCAGCGCGCGTTTGATGATAAATGTAAAGTCATGTATACCGATACAGAATCCCTAATATATGAAATTGAAGAGGGAAACATATATGACTTTATGGCCGAAAATATTGATAAATTCGATACAAGTGATTACCCTGTAAATAATCAGTTCAATATACCGCTTATGAATAAGAAGATTCCTGGTCTTATGAAGGATGAGCTGAACGGGAAAATCATGTGTAAATTTGCAGGCCTCCGCTCGAAAATGTATGGCCTACGCATAAATGATGGTTAAACTGTAAAAAAAGCCAAGGGAATAAAAACAAATGTTGTTCAGAGGCATACAAAGTTCCAAGACTACGTTGAATGCCTGAATAACAAGCAGCTTTTAACTGCAAATCAGAGCTGCATACAATCGCATAACCACAATGTCTACACCATCAACCAAAAGAAGATAGCTTTAAGTCCACATGATAACAAGCGATATATTTTGAGTGGTACAACGGACACTCTACCGTGGGGACATTACTCAATTCCACCAGAGCAACAAGGAACAAGCGCAGAAAGTTCAGTTTCAGATCAACAAGGAACAGGCATGGAAAGTATAGAAATCTAAGCTCAATATTGTAAATAAAAACATGTATTATAGTTTTAGTTTCATTTATTTGAGTACTTTGTTTTAATTGTAGTACAATCTAAGATATTTTAATTATAAATTTCTTTTAAATTGTATTATAGTAGTTTCTTCAAAAAATTATAAAACATCTTTCTTATAAATCCAAGAATTGTGTTTTGATAAAAATCCGAGCCATTTAACGTAAGCTTTATCTCCACGCTTCTTTAAGATTTTCTCTACGAGATATAGGTTTGGGTATTTAACTTTTAGCAGCTCCAATTCATAACAGCGTCCTGTGATTGGATTTCTTTGATAATCCTCCAGACGATATATGCTGGGGTTTGTGTTTTGAACTTTAATAATTTTAAAAATCTCAGTTTTATGCTTTGCAGGAACAACAATTTTTATATGATTGTATACAGATGAAAGCAGTTGTTTCTCATTGGAGGTGTTGATATCACGTGGTCTCATTTTTGTAGTTCGATGTATTCTTGAATTGTATTCAGTGAGCAGTTTCTTTACCATACCAATCCACTGATAAGTTCCATTAAAGCTGAATTCCTTCCACATCATATCCTTCAGAGTTCGGTTAAATCGTTCCACTATTGATGCTTTGAGGAAACTGTACGTAGAGTAATGATTAATTGCATTCTTCAGCATTAAATTTTTATAGAGGCTGTTGTAGAATTCCTTTCCATCATCAGTCTGCAGGTTCTTAGGTATTCGTCCCTCGCTTAATATAGATTGCATGGCATCTCTTACTTCTACACCAGTTTTTCTTTTAATTGGAATTGCCCATGCATATTTGGAGAAGGTATCAATTACTGTCAGCAGATAGCTTGTTCACATACTTGTAGGGATCCATTTCAACCAAGTCTGCCTGCCACAAGTCATCTAGTCCTTTGATAATCACACGACGCCGTTTAAAATTTTTTCTCGCTGATTTATGCAGCTCATTTACCACTTGTCTCTTACTCATCGTAATTATAAATGAAACAGATTTCTCAAGAGTTTTTACTTATATACACCATCTTTTGGTGTCAAGTTTTTCTTATTTATTACTGAAGTAAACAGATAGTTTTCAATCTTCGCGATTTCGTCATTGATATATAGCGTTAAATTTGCTACCTCTATATTAATAGCTTTTCTTGTTTCTTCCACACTTATTTTAATTTTCTTGTCAATATAGTCTTTGGTAGTAGCATCATCATTTTCAAGGGGTTCACCAAGTCGTTTTATACACTTTGAGTTTAGATCGTAGTCTCCGTTTATCGTTAAATTAAATCCAATACCCCGCTCTCCTTGTTCACCAGCTGGACCCTGAGCTCCTTGTTTACCAGCTGGGCCTTGAATTCCTTGTTTACCGGCTGGTCCCTGAGCTCCTGTTGGTCCACGTTCACCTGCTTTCCCAAGATATCCCCGCTTAGAGAAACGTCCAAACTTGTCAACGCTCATCTGTAGATTGTGTAGAAGTATGGAAATGGAGTAGTATTTAAACTATAATATCTGCTTCTCGCAACTCCTCCAGGATAGATACAATTTCATTGTTGTGACTGATGTTTCCAGCCTGCTTTGATGCCATTATAAGGCGCAGTCTATCCACTAATTCATTTGGATCATCCCAGTAAATGTGATCAATGTTTTCTTTAGGCAGACGCATTAGTCCCATGCCTTTATGTATGTATAAGCTTACTGATTATAGCTTTATACTTAGCCGCTCTAGTACCCTTTATTTGCCCATCTTCAGCATAGTCACGTTTATATGCATTGGTATCTTTCAAAATAGATCCATAATTAGTTAAATCCTCTTTAGTATATAGACTTTTTACAGGATCTTTCATAAATAGCAGCTCACATAACCCCAAAGTTGTTTTATAGCTCTTCCCCTTGATAACAATATTTCCTGCATCATCAACATCAAACGTTGAATTACCGATTCTCCACGCGTTATCATCATAGTAAACTCCATAGGTTGGATCAATTTTAGGGCTATTATCAGTGAACAGCTTTAAATAGTTTGAAACTATGTCTCCAGACGTATCGGGGGAGGTGTCAGGAGACCTTCCTATCAATGTTCTTGAATGTTTAGGTGTTGCGTATTCTTCTTCAGATGTTAAGGAATAATCTCCATAATTTATAGGTGTGCTACTAGCCTCCATTTTCACATATTTTCGTTTTGGAGGAGTAAATGGTTCCACAATTTCGTTGTCTTCTTCTTCTTTTTCTTCTTTTGGTTCCAATTTGACTGGTGGGTCGTTTTTGACTCTGGTAACAAACACTTTTAAGGGTTTGATGATTGGCTTGAAAGTTTCTTCAAGTTGAGCTTCTGCTTCAATCCTTCCAGTCTTTAGAGCTCTAAATTTCCTTCGCACTGCATTCCTTGTCTTGATGATTTCTTTTAATAGATTTTCATTCATCTTCGATATTAACTGAATAACAGCTTTTAAAACAGCTCTGATAACAGCTTAACAGCTTTCCAAACAGCTCTGATAACAGCTTAACAGCTTTTCAAACAGCTCTGGTAACAGCTTTTAAACAGCTCTGATAACAGCTTAACAGCTTTTCAAACAGCTCTGATAACAGCTTAACAGCTTTTCAAACAGGTCTGATAATAGGTGACCAGCTTTAATCTACTCAGCAGGTCCACAGGATTCGGTGTGCTTTCGACTGAGTAACAAATTCGACTTATGAAGATTTTACATGTTTCACCCTTTTATAGTACAAGGAAGGTATCAAATCCTTTACGGTAGCGCCCCTTGTTTAATGAGCTATCCTTACCAATCATCAAGAAACCATATTCATCCTTCCAACACTCAGCACAGGCTCTTCGAAATTTATCAAACTTCATGTCTGTGTTCACATGATCATTATAGATATGTTTCAAATTCAAGTCATCTTGCTTGACAGAGATAGAAGCTGTCTATATCTTCGTGACGACCCATGCAAAAATAGGATCGCACATTGTTTTGCTTTTCCCATGCTACATCATCGAAAATAAACACTGAATGTGATTTGGCTTCCTCTGGAGGTAGAACGTCGCAGTTGTTTGATAATGTATGATACCCCAATCCTGATGTGGGAGTCATCACTCGCTTCAAGTATTCATACTTTGGTTGATGTAAAGATTTGGAATATATGTAAATATTTTCATATCTCAGACCATTGGGATGTTCCAGCAAACTTATCATAACATTAGTTTTCCCACAATTCGATCGTCCAACAATGATGCTCCTTATACTATTAGGCAATAGGGGACCATGCTTCTTTTTCACCTTCATAACAGCTACATCAGAATTTCGAACAGGAAAAGCGTGTTGTTGTTTAATGAACCGCATATCGAAGACTAACGGTATTCCTATAAATACACCTGCTTATATTACATTTCAACAGTATCATCGGATCATTATAAGATGCCAGATCACAAATCGAAACTCTCCAGAAAATCTTTGAAAGGGAGCAGAGGACTGTTAAATTCAATCATCAACAAATTACCTGTAGAATTACATCTACCGGGATACCAGTACTGCGGACCAGGAACAAAGTTACAACAAAGATTGGCGAGAGGAGATCCAGGCATTAATCCAGTGGATGCAGCCTGCAAAGAACACGATATAGCATACTCGCGACATAAAGGTACAAGTCATCGGCAAATAGCTGATAAAATATTAGCTGAAAAAGCCTGGCAGCGTGCAAAATCTACGGGTGCAAATTTGAGTGAACGTGTCAACGCTTGGCTTATAACAAACGCAATGAAGGCTAAAATTACGCTAGGTGTGGGTCTTAAGGCTAAAAATGAACGCCGACCCACACTCCGAGAAGCAGTACGAAATGCACGTAAAGCTTTAAAAGTAAAAAAACCAAAAGGCTTGATAGAAGCTACAAAAATAGCTCTTAGTGCAGCTAAAAATATTGTGAAAAGACAGAAGAAATCAATTAAAACTCCACGAGTGATACCTGTACCAAAGGTTGGTGGAACACTTCCGTTCCTCATCCTGTTGTTTGCTGGGCTTTCAGCATTGGGAGCACTATCGGGAGGTGCAGCAGGCATAGCTAAAGCAGTAAATGATATCAGTGCCGCAAAGGCAAAATTGGAAGAAAGCAAACGTCATAACCAAGCAATGGAAACTATACCGGTTGGCAAAGATGGAAACGGGCTGTTCCTGAAGCCGTACAGAAAAGGACTTGGACTCTATCTACAACCTCAACCAAAAAACTATTAAAGACGCTACCCAAAAGACCGCTAAACGAGTTGGATCTTCACAAGTATACCACACACTTGCCGCACTTCAGAGGAGTATTTATTCGTGATAATCTTCCTAAAAAGCCATGGAAGCGAAAAAGCGGAATTGTTAACTTGGACATCTCAACTAGAGCCGGTACACACTGGGTAGCGTACTACAAAAAAAGTGATAACATCGAATACTTTGATAGCTTTGGCAATCTCCAACCACCAAGGGAGCTCATAAACTACTTGGGTAGTAATATTACGTACAACTACAGTTCTTATCAGAATTATGATGCAGTAATTTGCGGTCACTTATGTTTAGAGTTTTTATATAATTGTTATAGCCATTAATTATTATCTATAAATAAATGTATCTATATTGAAATTTGACAGTTCATTATCAATTACCATGTCATTAACACTTACTCTCACGGGAAATTCATCTCTACTCAGTGCTGAGTACTTTCCTCCGCTGGAGCTAGCAACGGAATATGTTTGTGGATTAATTGATTTTCAAACATACAACTCTATACCAAATATTGATGTGAGCAATAATCTGGTTCATATAGGGAATGAGGTTGTTGAGATACCTGTTGGATCCTATGAGATTGATGATATAGCAAAATATGTACAAGGATGCTTGGATAAAGAAGGGAGAAGGATAAAAGTTACAATAAAGGCTATCAATAATACATTGAAGGCAACTGAAGAAATACATTTTGAAAAACAGAGATCCATAGCTCCTCTGCTAGGATTCAGTAAAAGAAATTTGACTGCTAATATAGTGCATACATCAGAGTTGCCAGTCAACATCATTAAAGTAAATACTATACGCATCGAATGTAATATTATATCAGGATCATTCTTCAACAACACACAAGTACACTCTCCACGACTTTTCCCCGAACGTTGGGCCTGGGTATAAAATAGTGGAGGTACCCAAAAATGTAACCTATTTGCCTGTGAACACCAAACGAATAAGTTCTCTAACATTGAAGCTCCTTGACCAAGACGGTGACTTAATCAACTTCAGAGGAGAGACTATAACCATCAGGTTACATTTGAAGCCAGAGCATGTTGATATACAATAATAATAAATACGAGCTCGGAGAAGACAAGATCATTAGTCAGCGGACAAACTTGAAGCGATCAAGACCTACATTAACACCTGCAAATACAGCATATTTACAATCAGTAGGCTTAACGTTGAAACAATGAATAAAGGAATACTAGATATTGCACCAGGCGCTCACTTTGATAACAGTGTTACCAAATTTGAACATCACTCCTATTCACCAACTATTTAAAATTATCGGGAGAGGTCGCCCGATACAAATACAATTCCGCAGCTGGGACATATATGAGTATCCTGTACTATCGGAATCCACGCATCAAACGTGGTGAGTTAAGACTTCCACTCAACTGGAGAAACCTCGATTTATCATCTTAGCATTACAAACGGATCGAAGAAACGATAAAACCAAAGATGCAAGCAAGTTTGATCACTGTCAACTCACCGATGTTACATGTTCATTTGAACTCAGAATCATATCCCTATGATGATTTGAATTTGAAATTTCATTTGAATAGATACGCATTGCTGTATGAGATGTATATAAAGTTTACACAATCATATCATGGTCATCAGTATCAGCCGTTCCTCACATGGGAGAAGTTCAAAACCGATGCTCCGATTGCTATCATTGATTGCTCACATCAAAATCAAACAATAAAAACTGGACCTGTTGACATAAGGCTAGAATTCAAGACATCTGAAAATATACCGGCTAATACAACAGCATATTGTCTGCTTCTACACGATCGAATAGTGGAATACAGTCCGCTGACAAGTGAAGTTAGAAAGTTAAATTAAGAAGATGGCTGTCATCGTAGACGTCCAAGGATTCAAAACAAATCTCAATGAATTCATCACTAAAGAAATGGCAATTTTAACCAATGAAAGCCAGATGCCGCATTTAATATTTCAACCACCGTTCAGATACAAAGATTTGACTTCAGCAAAAAAGAGACAAGTAAAATGGCTTCAACACAATTTTCGTGGCTTCCGCTGCGATGATGGCTACATACCGTATCACAAGCTGTACACTATAGTTGAACCACTGCTTCGAAACAAAACCATATATGTAAAGGGAGCAGAAAAAGTTTATTGGATGCAGAAGATAGTTGGAGAGGGTGAAATCATTATCACACGTCGAAGATGAATACAATTGTGGAAAACTAATTGGGATTAACACTAATGCGCCATCTTGCCAAGTTCATATTGGACAATGTGCGATGAGAAATACTTTTATAATAAGAAATTTTATTGGAAATAAAAAAAAATGTTTATAAAACATAAGACTTTTCAATACACACATACCCCAGAACCCTCACTGACATCGTCTAGGATCTGTTCATGGTGATGTCATGTTGTGAAATTCGAATGATGCAGATGTTGTAGATATCATCCCTGCTAAGAAAACTTATTTAGGTGCAGCAAAACCATGATGACGTCATGCCGATATCTAGAACTCTCCCGCTAATAAAAGAAAACAGCAAAACCAAGGCATGCTGTTAGTTCCGGCTAAGGCCGCTAGGGTACCTTACTCAAGAAATGGCGTTTGCGTCCAAACAGATGTCGCTAATATCTCGAAAACCAAAGTCCGTAGAGGAACTTTAATTATTAGTTCAAAATCAAAAGTCTACAATTAGGTGCACCACATATCTATCTAAGAAAACCGGAGCATGCTGGTAGTACCTGCTAATGCCACTAGAGCGCAGTCAAGACCAAATGACACGTCCCGGTAGTACCGATTAATCCCGCTAGGGAGACTCAATGGTGTACCAAAGACAAAATGGTGTATCCAAGGCACAATCCAATACAGCCAAGACACAAAACGACATTTAGTATGGGCTCAAACCACATAGCGACAGTGGCGCCTTCTGTGCGAAATCCTGGAAGCTGAAACAGTGGTCTAGAATCCGCATAGAACAACTACTTAACACGAAACGCTCTTCTTCTTCCTTTTTAGTTTTAGTTTTCAGCCCCTGCGGGTGAATGCAGGTTCCATTCGTTTCGAATAATTTTTTTTTTATTTTTCTCAAATTTCATTTCTTTTCTTGGTTCTATTTCTTCATTTGTTTATCATGTCCCTCAACTTCGCTATTTGGAACCTGTTGATGAGTCAAACCAAGACTAGAAACTTGTCACCAAAAATATAATGCGTTGTGTGATGAAATAACAAATAAAAAAAATTTTCAGCTTTTGCTATATACCGGAGAATCAAAAAAAAAATCCTTCTTGAACAAATATAAGTTTAACGCGGTAAAAAATCCTATAGCATAATCTTTATATTTATTTTTTCCTCCTTGGTATTATATACGAATGTGTTTGCCTCATATAATTACCATCCAGATTTAATTTTGTGTTTATGTGAGAGGAGGTCAATTTGATATGTTTCAAGCGTCTGCAGCAGGCAGAAAACCAAGCTGGACCGTTGAGTGTAAGGCTTTCTGCTAACACGAAAAACTCTTCTTCTTCCTTTTTCTTTTTATTTTTTAGCCCATCGCGGGTGAATTCGGGTTCGGTTCTTTTCGAATAATTTTTTTTTATTTTTCTCCATTTTTTTCATTTCTTTACTTTGTTCTATTTTTCCATTTGTTTTTCAAGCCTCTCAATTTCGCTATTTAAAATGGTAAAAGATCCTATAGAGATATCTCTATCTTTATTTCTTCCACCTTCAGTGTGTTTTCCTCATATAATTCCCACCCAGAATTTCTTCTGTGTTTATTTGAGAGGAGATCAATTTGATCTGTTTCAAGCGTCTGCAGCAGGCAGAAAACCAAGATGCTCCGATGAGTGTAAGGTTTTCTGCTAATACGAAACGCTTTTTCTTCCTTCTTTTTATTTTTCATTTTCAGCCCGCTGCGGGCGAATACAGGTTCGATTCGTTTCGAATGAATATGGTTTTTTTAAATTTTTTAAAAATTTTTTAATAAATTTTATTTTTTATTTTTCTTAATTTTTTTCATTTCTCTTCTTTGTTCTATATTTCCATTTGATTTTCAAGTCACCCAACCTACCTCTTTGGGAACTGTTGATGAGTCAAACCAAGACTGGAGACTTGTTTCCAAAAATATAATGGGTTGTGTGATGAAATAGCAATTCAAAAACATTTTTCAGGTTTTGCTATATACCGGAGAATCAAAAAAAAGTAATTCTTGAACAAATATAAGTTTAACCCGGTAAAAAATACTATATAGTAATCTCAACTTTCTTTCTTCCTCCTTGGTATAATATTGGATTGTTTTTCCCTCATATAATTCACACCCAGAATTTATTCTGAGTTTATATGAGAGACGATCATTTTGATCTGTTACAAGCGTCTGCAGCAGGCAGAAAACCAAAAAGGTCCTATGAGTGTGAGCTTTTCTGCTAATACGAAACGCTTCCTCTCCTTTCTTCTTATTTTTCATGTTCAGCCCGTAACGGGTGAATACAGGTTCGATTCCTGTCGAATGAATCTGGTTTTTTAAAAAATTTTAAACTTTTTTAATTAATTTTATTTTTTACTTTTCTCAATTTTCTTCATATATTTTCTTTGTTCTATTTTTTCATTTGTTTTTCAAGTCACTCAACTTCACTCTTTGGGACCTGAGTCAAACCAAGACTAGATACTTGTTACCAAAATATAATGGGTTGTGTGATGCAATAACAAATTAAAAACATTTCAGATTTTGCTATATAGCGGAGAATCAAAAAAAAATCCTCTTGAACAAATTTCTGTTTAACCCGGTAAAAAATACTATAGAATTATCTCTATCTTTACTTCTTCCTCCTTGGTATAAGATAGGAGTGTTTTGCCGCATATAATTCATACCCAGCAATTATTCTGAGTTTATATGAGAGGAGATCAATTTTAGCTCTTTCAGGCGTCTGTAGCATTCAGAAAAACAAGCTGCTCCTACGAGTGTAAGGTTTTCTTCTAATATAAAACGATTTTTCTTCTTCATTTTTATTTTTCATTTTCAGAATGCTGCGGGCTAATACAGGTTCGATTTGTTTCGAAAGTACCTGGTTTTTTAAAGCTTTTTTAATTTCTTTTCTATTTTACATTCGTTTTTCAAGTCACTCAACTTCGATATTTGGGACCTGATGATGAGTCAACCCATGACTTGGAAATGTGTTACCAAAGATATAATGGGTTGCGTGATGAAATAACAATTTAAAAACATTTTTCAGCTTTTGCTATATACCGGAGAATTAAATAAACAAAATCCGTCTTGAAAAAATACAAGTTTAACCAGGTAAAAAATACCATATGGTAATCTATATCTTTATTTCTTCCTCGTTTGAATAATATAGTAGTGTTTTTGCCTCATATAATTCACACCAAGAATTTATTCTGAGTATATGTGAGAGGAGATCAATATGATCCATTTCAAGCGTCCGGAGCAGGCAGAAAACTAAGAAGCTCCGATGAGTGGAACGTTTTCTGCTAATATGAAATGCTTCTTCTTCTGCCTTCTTGTTTTTCACTTTCACCCCGCTACGAGCGAATACATGTCCGATTCGTTTCGAAAAAATCTGGTTTTTTTAAATTTTTCTAAATTTTTTTAAAAAATTTTATTTTCTGTTTTTCTCAATTTTTTTCATTTCTTTCATTGTTTTAATTTTCATTTGTTTTTCAAGTCCCTCAAATTCGCTACTTGGAATCTGTTGATGAGTCAAACCAAGACTGGAAACTTGTCACCAAAAATATATTTGGTTGTGTGATTAAATATCAAATTAAAAAATTTTTTCCGCTTTTCCTCTATACCGGAGAATCAAAAAACAATCCTTCTTGAACAAATATAAGTTTAACCCAGTAAAAATCCTATAGAGTAATCTCTATCTTTATTTCTTCCTACTTGGTATAATATAGGAGGGTGTTTGCCTCATATGATTCCCACCCAGAATTTAATCTGAGATTATATGAGATGAGTTAAATTTTATCTGTTTCAAGCGTCTACAGCACGCAGAAAACCAAGATATACGGTTGAGTGTAAGGCTTTCTGCTAACATGAAACGCTCTTCTTCTTCATTTTTATTTTTCAGCCCACTGCGGGCGACTACCTGTTCGATTCGTTTCGAAAGTATTTGGTTTTTTTAAATTTCATAAATTTTTTTAATAAATTTAATTTTTTTATTTTTCTCAATTATTTCCATTTCTTTTCTTTGTTTTATTTTTAATTAGTTTTTTAAGACCCTCAACTTCACTACTTGGAAACTGTTGATGAGTCAAACCAAAACTGAAAACTTGTCACCAAAAATATGATGGGTTGTGTGATGAAATAACAAATTAAAAAAACATTTCAGCTTTTGCTATATACCGGAGAATCAATAAAAAAATCCTTCTTGAACAAATATAAGTTTACCCCGGTAAATATCATATAGAGTAATCTCTATGTTTATTTCTTTCCCCTTGGTATAATATAGGAGTGTTTATCCCTCATATAATTCCCACCCAGAATTTATTCTGAGTTTGTATGAGAAGAGATAAATTTGATCTGTTTCAGGCGTCTGCAGCAGGCATAAAACCAAGCTATACCATTGAGTGTAAGGTTTCCTGGTAACGCGAAACGCTTTTCTTCTTCTTTTTTATTTTTATTTTTTAGCCCACTGCGGGCGAATTCATGACCGATTTGTTTCGAAAGAATCTGGTTTTTTAAAATTTTTTATATTTTTTTATTAATTTTTTTTTTTTATTTTTCTAAATTTTTTTCATTTCTTTACTTTGTTTTATTTTTATTCAGTTTTTCAAGACCCTCAACTTCACTACTTGGAACCTGTTGATGAGTCAAACCAAGACTGTAAACTTGTCACCAAAAGTATAATGTGTTGTGTGATGAAATAAGAAATTAAAAAAAATTATCAGCTTTTGCTATATACCGGAGAATCAAAAGAAAAAATCCTTCTTGACCAAATATAAGTTTAACCCGGTAAGAAATTCTATAGAATAAACTCAATTTTTATTTCTCCCTCCTTGGTATAATATAGGAGTGCATTTGCCGCATATAATTCACACCCAGAATTTATTCTGAGTTTATATTAGAGGAGATCAATTTGATCTCTTTCAAGTGTCTCCAGCAAGCAGAAAACCAAGCTATACCGTTCAGTGTAAGGTTTTCTGTTAACAAGAAACGCTCTTCTTCTTCATTTTAATTTTTATTTTTCAGCCCACTGCGGGCGAATACATGTTCGATTCATTTCGAAAGAATCTTGTTTTTTAAAATTTTATAAATTTTTTTTTTCATTTTTTTCTCTATATTTTCCATTTTATTTTATATCTATTTTTCAGCCCACTGCGGGCGAATACATGTACCATTCGTTTCGAAAGAATCTGGTTTTTTAATATTTCATAAATGTTTTTTTTATTTTTCTCAATTTTTTTTCATTTCTCTTCTTTGTTTTATTTTTTCATTTGTTTTCCAAGACACTTAACTCCACTACTTGGAACCTGTTTATTAGTCAAACCAAGACTGGAAACTTGTCACCAAAAATATAATGTGATATGTGATGAAATAAGAAATTAAAAAAAATTTTCAGCTTTTGGTATATACCGGATAATAAAAAAAAACAATCCTTCTTGAACAAATATAAGTTTAAACCGGTAAAAAATCCTATAGAATAAGATCAATCTTTATTTCTTCCTCCTGGGTATAATCTAGGAGTGTTTTTGCCGTATATAATTCACTCCCAGGATTTATTCTGAGTTTATATGAGAGGAGATAAATTTGATTTGTTTCAAGCGTCTGCAGCAGGCAGAAAACAAAGCTACACCGTTGAGTGTAAGGTTTTTTGCTAACACGAAACGCTCTTCTTCTTCATTTTTATTTTTATTTTTCAGCCCACTGCGGGCGAATACATGTCCTCTTCGTTTCGAAAAAATCCGGTTTTTTAAAATTTTATAATTTTTTTTTTTATTTTTCTCAATTTTTTTCATTTCTTTCCTTTGTTTTATTTTTTCATTTGTTTTCCAAGACAATTAACTTCACTACTAGGAACCTGTTGCTAAGTCAAACTAAGACTTGAAACCTATCTACAAAATTATAGTGGGTTGTGCGATGAAATATCACATTAAAAATTTTTTTAAACTTTTGCTATATACCGTAGAATCAAAAAAACAATCCTTCTTGAACACATATAAGTTTAACCCGGTAATCATCTTATAGAGTAATCTCTATCTTTATTTCTTCCTGCTTTGTATAATATAGAAATGTGTTTGCCTCATATAATTCCCACCCAGAATTTATTCTGAGTTTATATGAGAGGAGATAAATTTGATCTCTTTCAAGCGCCTGCAGCAGGGAGAAAAACAATCTATACAGTTGAGTGTTAGGTTTTCTGCTAACACGAAACGCTATTCTTCTTCATTGTTATTTTTCAGCCCACTGCGGGCGAATACAGGTTCGAGTCGTTTTAAACAATCTGTTTTTTTAAATTTCAGAAATTTTTTCTTTATATTTCTCAATTTTTTTAATTTCTTTTTTTGTTCTATTTTTAATTTGTTTTTCAAGTCACTCAACTTCGCTATTTGGAACCTGATGATGAATAAAACCAAGACTGGAAACTTGTCACCAAAAATATAATGGGTTGTATGATGAAATATCAAAATAAAAAATTTTTTCAGCTTTTGCTATATACCGCAGAATACAAAAATAATTCCTTCTCTTTTCTTTGTTTTATTTTTTTATTTGTTTTCCAAGACAATTAACTTCACTACTTGGAACCTGTTGCTGAGTCAAACTAAGACTTGAAACCTGTCACCAAAAATATAATGGGATATGTGATGAAATATCAAATTAAAAAAAATGTTCAGCTTTTGGTATATGCCGTAGAATCAAAAAAATAATCCTTCTTGAACAGATATAAGTTTAACCCGGTAAAAAATCCTATAGAATAAGCTTAATCGTTATTTCTTCCTCCTTGGTATAATATAGCAGAGTTTTTGCCGCATATAATTCACTCCCAGAATTTATTCTGAGTTTATATGAGAGGTGATAAATTTGATCTGTTTCAAGCGTCTGCAGCATGCAGGAAACCAAGCTATACCGTTGAGTGTAAGGTTTTCTGCTAACACGAAACGCCCTTCTTCTTCATTTTAGTTTTTATTTTTCAGACCACTGCGGGCGAATACATGTTCTATTCGTTTCGAAAGAAAGAAAGAATCTGGTTTCTTAAACCTTTTATAATTTTTTTTTCTCAATTTTTTTCACTTCTTTTCTTTGTTTTATTTTTTCCAATCTTTTCCAAGACCCTTAACTTCACTACTTGGAAACTGTTGATGAGTCAAACCAAGACTTGAAACTTGCAACCAAAAATATAATGGGTGGTGTGATGAAATAACAAATTAAAAAAAAATTTCTGCTTTTGCTATATACCGGAGAATAAAAAAAATCCTTCTTGAACAAATATCAGTTTAACCCGGAAAAAAATTCTACAGAATAATTTCTATCTTTATTTCTTCCTCCTTGGTATAACATAGGAGTGTTTTGACGCATATAATTCACACCCATCAATTATTCTGAGTTTACATAAGAGGAGATCAATTTGATCTCTTTCAAGCGTCTGCACCAGGAAGAAAACCAAGCTGTACCGTTGAGTGTAAGGTTTTCTGCTAACACGAAAATCTCTTCTTCTTCCTTTTTATTTTTATTTTTCAGCCCAGTGCGGGCGAATACAGGTTCGATTCGTTTCGAAAGCATCTGGTTTTAACATTTTTTTAATTTTTTTTTAATAAATTTTATTTTTTATTTTTCTAGAATTTTTTCATTTCTTTTCGTTGTTCTATTTTTTCATTTGTTTTTCGAGTCAGTCAACTTCGCTATTTGGAACCTGTTAATAAGTCAAACCAAGAGTGGAAATTTGTTACCAAAAATATAATGGGTTGTGTGATGAAATATCAAATTAAATTTTTTTTTCAGCTTTTGCTATATACCGAAGAATAAAAAAAAATCCTTCTTGAACAATTATAAGTTTAACCCGGTAAAAATCCTATAGGGTAGTCTCGATCTTTATTTCGTCCTCCTTGGTATAACTTGGCAGTGTGTTTGCCTCATATAATTCCAACCTGGAATTTATTCTGAGTTTATATGAGAGGAGATACATTTGATCTCTTTCAAGCGTCTGCAGCAGGCAGAAAACCAAGCTATACCGCATAGTGTAAGGTTTTCTGCTAACACGAAACGCTCTTCTTCTTCATTTTTATTTTTATTTTTCAGCCCACTGCGGGTTCGGTTCTTTTCGAAAGAATCTGGTTATTAAAATTTTATGAGTTTTTTTAATAAATTTATTTTTTATTTTTCTCCATTTTTTTAATTTATTTTATTTTTTCGTTTATTTTTCAAGACCCTCAACTTTACTATTTGGAAGCTATTGATGAGTCAAACTAAGACTGGAAAATTGTCACCAAAAATATAATGGGTTGTGTGATGAAATATGAAAGTAAAAAAATTTTTCAGCTTTTACTATATATCGGAGAACCAAAAAAAAAATCCTTCTTGAACAAATATACGTTCAACCCGGTAAAAAATCCTATAGAATAACCTCTATCTTTATTTCATCCCCCTTGGTATAATATAGGAGTATTTTTGCCTCATATAATTCACACGCAGAATTTATTCTGAGTTTCTATGACAGGAGATCAATTTGATCTCTTTCAAGCGTCTGCTGCAGGCAGAAAACCAACCTGCTCCGAAGAATGTAAGGTTTGCTGCTAATACGAAACGCTTTTTCTTCTTTATTTTTATTTTTCATTTTCAGCACACTGCGGGCGAATACAGGCTCGATTCATTTCGAATGAATCTGGTTTTTTAAACTTTTTTTATTAATTTTTTTTTTATTTTTCTCATTTTTTTTTTATTTTTTCATTTCTTTTCTTTGATCTATTTTTTCATTCGTTTTTCAATTCACTCAACTTCGCTCTTTGGGACCGGTTAATGAGTCAAACCAAGACTTGAAACTTGTCACCTAAAATATAATGGGTTGTGTGATGAAATAACAATTTAAAAACATTTTTCAGCCTTTGGTATACACCGCAGAATACAAAAATATATCCTTCTCGATCAAATATAAGTTTAACCCGTTAAAAAATACTATATAGTAATCTCTTTCTTTATTTCTTCCTCCTTGGTATAATATAGCACAGTTTTTGCCTGATATTATTCACAGCCAGAACATATTCTTAATTTATGTGAGAAGAGATCAAATTGATCTGTTTCAAGCGTCTGCAGCAGGCAGAAAACCAAGCTATACCGTTGAGTGTAAGGTTTTCTGCTAACACGAAACGATCTTCTTCTTCCTTTTTTTTTTAAATTCCAGCCCACTGCGGGCGATTACACGATCGATTCGTTTCGAATAAATTTTATATTTTATTTTTCTCAATTTTTTTCATTCCTTTTCTTTGTTCTATGTTATCATTTGTTCTTCAACACCATCAACTTCACTATTTGGAACCTGTTGATGAGTCAAACCAAGGCTGGACATTTGTCACCAAATATATAATGGGTTGTGTGATGAAATCGCAAATTAAAAAAAAATTTCAGATTTTGCTATATACCAGAGAATAAAAAAAAATCCTTCTTGAACAAATATAAGTTTAACCCGTTAAAAAATCCTATAGAATAATCTCTATCTTTATTTCTTCCTCCTTGGTTTAATATAGGAGTGTGTTTGCCTCATATAATTCCCACCCAGAATTTATTCTGAGTTCATATGAGAGGAGATCAATTTGATCCATTTCAAGCGTGTGCAGCAGGCAGAAAACCAAGCTGTACTGCCCGTAGTCAGAACGTACATGCAATAAATGAAAAATGTGATGAAACTAGTGCCACTGGCATAAAGTTAGTGGTTTTATTTGCTTTTTCACTGCAATAAATGTTTCAAGTTCAATAACTACTATACCTTGAGAACTACAATATATATATATATATATTTTTTACAATATAAAAAGCTGAAACTAATGTTTAATAAATGATTAATATATAAATTTGTTTTATACAGCTGCCGCATTTGACTTGTACTCACCTGAACGATATATAGCAGCGGATTTACTTGACTTTTTATTTTATTAAAGTTTTGGAGTAGGATATTCTTTATTGCGGTCGATACCCGCAATAAAGTGGCTTTGTTAGGAATTTTCTTATTACAGTCGAGACCCGCAATAAGACTCTTTATTACAGTCGATACCCGCAATAAAGTGTTTTGTGTTAGTGATCTTCTTACTACAGTCGATACCCGAAGAAAGATTCTTTTTTTTCCGTCGAGACCAGAAATAAAGTGTATTGTTAGTAATATTTTTTATTGCAGTCGGTACCCACAATAAAAAATCTTTAATTTAATCGCTATCTAAAATAAACTCCTTAATCCAGTCTATACCCAGAAAAGGAATATTTTATTTTAGTCGTTAATTAAACAAAGTATTTAATTTAGTAATAAAATATAACACTAGGAAAAACACTAGGAAAGAACACAAACGAATAAATTGCCAAATTAATCACTGCACTGCTAAATCACAAAAGAGAACGAATCAAGTAAAACTGCTGTTTATATAGCCAGAGTTTGCGCACGACACCAAAAAACGGTAGTCAACAGCGCGTGGCAACAATATTGGTATAGCAACCACTTGCATAGCAACAATAACCTGGGGCCCTATTCTTGAATAACGAAGACAGATAACGTATACGTTAATCTGTCAAAAACATTCGAAATGAATGTTTATGTGGTATTCTTGAAATCCGCATTCGTTATATTCGTACGCAAACCATTCGTTATATAATGAATTGGGTTGAACCATTCGTTATTTATCGCATACGTTAAAATCATTCGTAATTCAAGAATAGGCCCAATGACCTAGCAACTGCACTTCATCATTGGTTCATAAAGTGTTACCATTTTAGTTATTGTTGTTAGCAAGCTGCATTCAACTTATGAATATATAAAATATTTTGCGTAAATTCAATTCGTTCCTAATCCAGTATAGTATAAATGTTAATAACAACTAAAACTTTCACATTTTGTTGAATGAGAAAGTTTACTTACCCGGCAAAATTTGTAAATACCTAAATCCAATACCTCCACCAGACTTAGACGTAGCTAGAAGCAGCACGCACGAGTTGCTGCCCTTGTACTTCGATGTACTGTCACCATATTCTGCTGCGCAGTAATTCGTTATGTAATTATCGCAGTTCATATGCTGCTCGTGTTGCACGTTAGAACTGGGAGTCTTAAATTGTCTCGTATTTTTGATCTGTTCACTGCTTTGTGTACTCGAATGCAAGCGTGTAAGCTTCGCGCAATTCTTCACTGGAAACAATCATGGCGGAACGTGAATCGTAATGAGAATTTTTGTATCTCGATACCGTTGTGGCCATACTTGTTGCTGTTCAGCTGACTTGAGTTGACAGCAGCAATTTGTTGTTGTTTGTTTTGGGTTTTGTTGGACTGATAAATATTCAGTGATTAATATAGATTTGTTGTGTTGAGATTCGTTTTATGGTACAAAGAAAAGTATTGCAACTGATGCAAGTCGGGCGGTACTTTGTGCATTGTGAAATTTTCATTCCAAAAGGTGATGATTTACGGAGTACCTGTCTACTCTGATGCATTAGGTAAGTTCATTTCTTCCGTTTTTTGTGTAGAATTGATTCTTGGTGGTTTCTTTTTCTTTCTTTCAGGATCGAGATACTGAGACCAGCATATACTGCTTAGTAGGATCCTGAACACAAGCTGTACCGTTGAGTGTAAGGTTTTCTGTTAACACGAAACGCTCTCCTTCTTCCTTTTTATTTTTAATTTTCAGACCACTGGGGGCGAATACAGGATTGATTCGTTTCGAATAAATTTTATATTTTAGTTTTCTCAATTTTTTTCATTCAATTTCTTTGGTCTATTTTTTCACTTGTTTTTCAAGACCATCAACCACACTATTTGGAACCTTTTGATGAGTCAAACCAAGACTGGAAACTTGTCACCAAATATATAATGGGTTGTGTGATGAATTAACAAATTAAAAAAAAAATTTCAAATTCTACTATATAACGGAGAATAAAAAAAAATCCCTCTTGAACAAATATAAGTTTATCCCGGTAAAAAATCCTATAGAATAAGCTCTATCTTTATTTCTTCCCCCTTGGGATAATATAGGAGTGTTTTGCCTCATATAATTCACAGCCAGAATTTATTCTGAGTTTATATGAGAGGAGATCAATTTGATCTATTTCACGCGTCTCCAGCAGGCAGAAAACCAAGATGATCCGATGAGTGTAAGGTTTTCTGCTAATACGAAACGCTTCTTCTTCTTCCTTGTTATTTTTCATTTTCATCCCGCTGCGGGCGAATATAGGTTCGATTCGTTTCGAATGAATCTGGTTTTTTAAAACTTTTAAAATTTTTTTAATAAATTTTATATTTTATTTTTCTCAACTTTTTTCATTTCTTTTCTTTGATCTATTTTTTCATTCGTTTTTCAAGTCACTCAACTTCGCTCTTTGGGACCGGTTAATGATTCAAACCAAGACTTGAAACTTGTCACCTAAAATATAATGGGTTGTGTGATGAAATAGCAAATTAAAAACAATTTTCAGCTTTTGCTATATACACGAGAATAAAAAACAATTCCTTCTAGAACAAATTTAAGTTTTACCCGGTAAAAAATTCTATACAGTAATCTCTATCTTTATTTTTTCCTCCTTGGTATAATATAGGAAAATGTTTGCCTCATACAATTACTACCCAGAATTTATTCTGTGTTTATGTGAGAGGAGATCAATTTGATATATTTCAAGCGTCTGCAGCAGGCAGAAAACCAAGCTGTACCGTAGAGTGGAAGGTTTTCTGCTAACACGAAACGCTCTTTTTCTTCCTTTTTATTTTTAATTTTCAGCCCACTGCGGGCGAATACATGTTCGATTCGTTTCTAATAAATTATATATTTTATTCTTCTCAATTTTTCTCATTCGTTTTCTTTGTTCTATTTTTTCATTTGTTCTTCAAGACCATCAACTTCACTATTTGGAACCTGTTGATGAGTCAAACTAAGACTTGAAACTTGTCACCAAAAATATAATGGGTTGTGTGATGAAATAACAATATAAAAACATTTTTCAGCTTCCGCTATATACCGGAGAATCAAAAACAAGAACTTCTTGAACAAATATAAGTTTAACCCTGTAAAAATTCCTATACAATAATCTCTATCTTTCTTTCTTCCTCCTTGGTATAATATAGGAGTGTTTTGCCGCATATAATTCACACCCAGAATTTATTCTCTGTTTATATGAGAGGAGATCAATTTGATCTCTTTCAAACGTCTGCAGCAAGCAGAAAACCAATCTGCTCCGCTTTTTCTTCTTCATTTTATTTTTCATTTTCGGCACGCTGCGGGGGAATACAAGTTCGATTCGTTTCGATTAAATTTTATATTTTATTTTTCTCAATCTTTTGCATTCATTTTCTTTATTCTCTTTTTTCATTTGTTTTTCAAGACATGGTCAGGTTCACTTCAACTTTTGGAACCTGTTGATGAGTCAATCCAAGACTGGAAACTTGTCACCAAAAATATAATGTTTTGTGTGATGAAATAACAAATAAAAAAAATTTTCAGCTTTTGCTATATACCGGAGAATCAAAAAAAAAATCCTTCTTGAACAAATATAAGTTTAACGCGGTAAAAAATCCTATAGCATAATCTTTATATTTATTTTTTCCTCCTTGGTATTATATAGGAATGTGTTTGCCTCATATAATTACCACCCAGAATTAATTCTGTGTTTATTTGAGAGGAGGTCAATTTGATATGTTTCAAGCGTCTGCAGCAGGCAGAAAACCAAGCTGGACCGTTGAGTGTAAGGCTTTCTGCTAACACGAAAAACTCTTCTTCTTCCTTTTTTTTATTTTGTAGCCCATCGCGGGTGAATTCGGGTTCGGTTCTTCTCGAATAATTTTTTTTTATTTTTCTCAATTTTTTTCATTTTTTGCTTTGTTCTATTTTTCCATTCGTTTTTCAAGTCTCTCAATTTCGCTATTTAAAATGGTAAAAAATCCTATTGAGATATCTCTATCTTTATTTCTACCACCTTCAGTGTGTTTTCCTCATATAATTCCCACCCAGAATTTCTTCTGAGTTTATTTGAGAGGAGCTCAATTTGATCTGTTTCAAGCGTCTGCAGCAGGCAGAAAACCAAGATGCTCCGATGAGTGTAAGGTTTTCTGGTAATACGAAACGCTTTTTCTTCCTTCTTTTTATTTTTCATTTTCAGCCCGCTGCGGGCGAATACAGGTTCGATTCGTTTCGAATGAATATGGTTTTTTAAAATTTTTTAAAAAAATTTTATTTTTTATTTTTCTTAATTTTTTTCATTTCTTTTCTTTGTTCTATTTTTTCATTTGATTTTCAAGTCACCCAACCTACCTCTTTGGAAACTGTTGATGATTCAAACCAAGACTGGAGAATTGTTTCCAAAAATATAATGGGTTGTGTGATGAAATAGCAATTCAAAAACATTTTTCAGGTTTTGCTATATACCGGAGAATCAAAAAAAAACTTCTAGAGCAAATTTAAGTTTAACCCGGTAAAAAATCCAATAGAGTAATCTCTATCTTTATATTTTCCTCCTTGGTATAATATAGGAATGTGTTTACCTCATGTAATTCCCAACCAGAATTTATTCTGAATTTATATGAGAGGAGATCAGGCAGAAAACCAAGCTGTACCGTTGAGTGTAAGGTTTTCTGCTAACACGAAACGCTGTTCTTCTTCCTTTTTATATTTAATTTTCAGCCCACTGCGGGCGAATACAGGTTCGATTCGTTTCGAATAAATTTTATATTTTATTTTTCTCAATTTTTTTCATTTCTTTTCTTTCTTCTATTTTTTCGTCTGTTTTTCAAGACCATTATCTTCACTAATTTGAACCTGTTGATGAATCAAACCATGACTGGAAACTTGTCACCAAATATATAGTGGATTGTGTGATGAAATAACAACCTAAAAAAAAATTTCAGCTTTTGCTATATACCGGAAAATCAAAAAAAAATCTTTCTTTAACAAATATAAGTTTAACCTTGTTAAAATTCCTATAGAATAATTTCCATGTTTATTTCTTCCTCCTTGGTATTATATAGGAGTGTTTTGCCGGATTTAATTCACACCCAGGATTTATTCTGAGTTTATGTGAGAGGAGATCAATTTGATCTCTCTCAAGCGTCTGCAGCAAGCAGAAAACCAAGCTTTTCCGATTTTTCTTCTTCGTTTTCATATTTCATTTTCGGCACGCTGCGGCCGAATACAGGGTCGATTCGTTTCGAATGAACCTGGTTTTTTAAACTTTTTTATTAAAATTTTTTTTCCGCTAACACGAAAAGCTCTTCTCCTTCCTTTTTATTCTTAATTTTCAGCCCACTGTGGGCGAATACAGATTCGATTCGTTTCAAATAAGTTTTATATTTTATTTTTTTCAATTTTTTTCATTCCTCTTCTTTGTTCTATTTTTTCGTTTGTTTTTCGCGACCATCAACTTCACTTTGGAACCTGTTAATGAGCCAAACCAAGACTGGAAACTTGTCACCAAATATATAATGGGTTGTGTGATGAAATAGCAAATTAAAAAAAATTTCAGCTTTTGACATATACCGGATAATAAAAAAAAATCTTTCTTGAAAAAATATAAGTTGAAGCCGGTAAAAAATACTATATTTTCCTGCTTGGTATAATATAGGACTGTATTTGCCTCATATAATTCCCACCCTGAATTTATTCTGAGTTTATATGAGAGGAGATCAATTTGATCTATTTCAAGCGTCTGCAGCAGGCAGAAACAAGTTGTACCGTTGAGTGTAAGGATTTCTGCTAACACGAAACGTTCTTCTTCTTTCTTTTTATTTTTAATTTTCAGCCCACAGCGGGCGAATACAGGTTACATTCATTCATTTTACCAAAAATTTAATGGGTAGTGTGATGAAATAACAATTTAAAATCATTTTTCAGCTTTTGATATATACCGGAGGATTAAAAAAAATCCTTCTTGAACAAATATAAGTTGAACCTGGTAAAAAATCCTATAGAATAATCTCTATCTTTATTTCTTCATCCTTAGTATAACATAGGAGTGTTTCTGCTCATATAATTCACACCCAGAATTTATTCTGAGTTTATATGAGAGGAGATCAATTTGATTTCTATAAAGCGTCTGCAGCAGGCAGAAAACCAAGCTGCTTATATGAAACGCTTTTTCTCCTTCATTTTCATTTTTCATTTTCGGCACGCTGCGGGCGAATACAAGTTCGATTCGTTTTGGATGAACCTAGCTTTTTACAACTTTTTTTATTAAATCGTTTTTTCTCAATTTTTTTCATTTTTTCATTTCTTTCCTTTGTTCTATTTTTTCATTTGTTTTTCAAGTCACTCATCTTCGCTATTTGGTACCTGTTGATGAGTCAAACCAAGACTGGAAGCTGGTCACCAAAAATACAATGGGTTGTGTGATGAAATAGCATTTTAAAAACATTTTCCAGCTTTCGCTATATACCGGGGAATCCAAAAAAATCCTTCTAGAACAAATTTAAGTTTAGCCTGGTAAAAAATCCTATAGAGTAATCTCTTTCGTTATTTCTTCTTCCTTGGTATAATATAGGAGTGTGTTTGCCTCATATAATACCCACACAGAATTTATTCTGAGTTTATATGAGAGGAGATCAATTTGATAAGTTTCAATTTTCTGCAGCAGGCAGAAAACCAAGACCTACCGTTGAGTGTAAGGATTTCTGCTAACACGAAACGATTTTCTTCTTCCTTTTTATACCCTAGATGAAATCATAAGGGTATACTAAGTTTGTCATTCCGTTTGTAGCACCTCGAAATAATGATGGTAGAGCAAAATGGATTGGACACACATTCATAATATTAAAAGTTATTTCGATTTTTGCATGTCCGTGCGTCCGTCTGTCCGTCCGTCCGTCCGTCTGTGCGCGCGATAACTCGAGAACGCGTATACTTAAAGAGCTGAAATTTTGTACACGGACTTAAAAAAAAAAAGTTAAATTTAGTTCGAAAATGAGACAAATCGGGCAATTCCTTCGTCGGGTTGCCATATAAAAATTTCATTTTCCGCTATATATTTGGACACTGCCTGAGAACGCGTTGACGTAGAGAGCTGAAATTTCGTACATGATGTTTTTACTACATTAGCAAATAAAATGTCAAAAATGGACTAAATCCGCCATATGAAAATTTCGGTTTTTTTACGTATACTTTGAAAACGATCAGTCCAAGACATTTTTATTGTACTAAGAACTTCTGCAGAATACGAAATCCTATAAAATTGGTTATTACCATATTGCGAAAAACAACTTCAAAATCAATACTTGAATAGATCGGTGACCATACGAAATTTAATACGGCCATTCATCTAGGGTATCATAAGAATTGGTCTTAGTCCAATTCTAGCTTTTTTACTTGTTATTTTTCTTTTTCCGCCCAATGCGGGTGAACACAAGTTCGATTCGTTTCGAATGAATCTGGTTTTTTAAATTTTTTTAATAAAATTGTTTTTTCTATTTTTCTAAATTTTTCTCATTTTTTCAGTTCTTTTCTTTTTTCTATTTTTTCATTCGGTTTTCAAGTCGCTCAACTTCGCTATTTGGGACCTGTTTATGAGTCAAACCAAGACTGGAAACTTGTCACCAAACATATAATGGATTGTGTGCTGAAATAACAAATTAAAATTTTTTTTTATTTTGTTGTATACTGGACAAAAAAAAATCCTTCTTAAACATATATACGTTTAGTCCGTTAAAAAATTATATTGAATAATCGCTATGTTTATTTGTTCCTCCTTAGTATAAGATAGGAGTGTTTTTGCCTCATATAATTCACACCCAGAAATTATTCTTAGTTTATATGAGAGGAGATCAATTTGATCTGTTTCATGCATCTGCAGTAGGCAGACAACCAAGCCGTACAGTTGAGTGTAAGGTTTTCTGCTAACACGAAACGATCTTCTTCATCATTTTAATTTTTCAACCCACTGTGGGCGAATACAGGTTCGAATCGTTTCTAAAGGATCTGGTTTTTTAAATTTTTTTAATAAATTTTATTTTTTATTTTTCTCAATTTTTTCATTTCTTTCATTTATTCTATTTTTTCATTTGCTTTTCAAGACCCTCAACATCGCTATTTGGAGACCGTTGATGAGTCAAACAAAGACTTGAAACTTTTCACCAAAAATATAATGGGCTGTGTGATGAAATATCAAATTAAATTTTTTTTTCAGATTTTGCTATATACCGGAGAATCAAAAAAAAAATATCCTTCTTGAACAAATATAAGTTTAACCCGTTAAAAAATTTATAGAATAACCTCTATCTTTATATCTTCCTTTTTGGTATAACATAGGAGTGTTTTTGCATCATTTAATTCACACCCAGAATTTATTCTGAGTTTATATGAGAGGAGATCAATTTGATCTCTTTCAAAACGTCTGCAGCAGGCAGAAAACCAAGCTGGTCCGATGAGTGTGAGGTTTTCTGCTAATACGAAATGCTTTTCTTTCTTCATTTTTATTTTTCGCTTTCAGCATGCTGCGAGCAAATACAGGTTCGATTCTTTTCGTATGCGTCTGGTTTTTTAAAAGTTTTTTATTAAATTTTTTTCTATTTTTCTCATTTTTTTTCATTTTTTTCATTTCTTTTCTTTGTTCCATTTTTTCTTTCGTTTTTCAAGTCGCTCAACTTCGCTATTTGGGACCTGTTGAGTAGTCAAACCAAGACTTGAAACTTGTCACATAATGGGTTGTGTGATGAAATAACAATTATTTAAAAATTTTTTCAGCTTTTGCTATATACCGCAGAATATAAAAATAAATCCTTCTCGATCAAATATAAATTTAACCCTGCAACAAATTCTATAGAGTAATATCTATCTTTATTTCTTCCTCCTTGGTATAATATAGGAGTGGTTATGCCTCATATAATTCACAACCAGAATTTATTCTAAGCTTATATGAGAGTAGATCAATTTGATCTCTTTCAAAGCGTCTGCAGCAGGCAGAAAACCAATCTGCTCCGATGAGTGTGAGGTTTTCTGATAATACGAAATGCTTTTCTTTCACCATTTTTATTTTTCGCTTTCAGCATGCTGCGAGCGAATACAGGTTCGATTCTTTTCGAATGCATCTGGTTTTTTAAAATTTTTTTATTAAATTTTTTTTCTGATTTTCTCATTTTTTTCATTTTTTTATTTCTTTCCTTTGTTCCGTTTTTTCATTCGTTTTTCAAGTGGCTCAACTTCGCTATTTGGGACCTGTTGATGAGTCAAACCAAGGCTTGAAAATTGTCCCCAAAAATATAATGGTTTGTTTGAAGATATAACAATTTAAAAATTTTTTTCAAACTTAGCTATATACCGGAGAATAAAAAAAAATTTTTTGAACAAATATAAGTTTAACCCGGTAACAAATAATATAGAATAATATCTATCTTTATTTCTTCCTCCTTGGTATAATATAGGAGTGGTTATGCCTCATATAATTCACAACCAGAATTTATTCTAAGCTTATATGAGAGGAGATCAATTTGATCTCTTTCAAAGCGTCTGCAGCAGGCAGAAAACCAAGCTGCTCCGATGAGTGTAAGGTTTTCTGCTAATACGATACGCTTATTCTTCTTCCTATTTATTTTTCATTTTCAGCCCGCTGCGGGCGAATAGAGGTTCGATTCGCTTCGAATGAATCTGGTTTTTTAAATTTTTTTATTAAAATGTTTTTCTGTTCTTCTCAATTTTTTCATTTGCTTTTCAAGTCACTCAACTTCGATATTTGGGACCTCTTGATGAGTCAAACCAAGACTGGAAACTTTTCACCAAAAATATAATGGGTTGTATGCTGAAATAACAAATTAATAAAAATTTTCATATTTTGTTATATACTGAAGAAACAAAAAAAAAACCTTCTTGAAAAAATATAAGTATAACCTGGTAAAAAATCCTATTGAATAATCTCTATCTTTATTTCTTCCCCTTTGGTATAATATAGGAGTGTTTTTACTCATATAATTTTCACAGCCAGAATTTATTCTGAGTTTATTTAAGAGGAGATCTATTTTATAAGTTTCAAGCGTCTGCAGAAGGCAGAAAACAAAGCTGCTCCGATGAGTGTAAGGTTTTCTGCTAATACGAAACGCTTTTTCTTCCTTCTTTTTATTTTTCATTTTCAGCCCGCTGCGGGCGAATACAGGTTCGATTCGTTTAGAATGAATCTGGTTTTTAAAATTTTTTTTTCTGTTCTTCTCAATTTTTTCATTTTTTCATTTCTTTTCTTTGTTCTATCTTTTCATTTGTTTTTCACGTCGCTCAAATTCTCTGTTTGGAAACCGTTGATGAGTCAAACAAAGACTTGAAACTTTTCACCAAAAATATAATGGGCCTGTGTGTTGAAATATCAAATTAAAATTTTTTCAGATTTTGCTATATACCGGAGAATCAAAAAAATATAGCCTTCTTGAACAAATATAAGTTTAACCCGTTAAAAAATCATATAGAATAACCTCTATCTTTATTTCTTCCTCCTTGGTATAATATAGGAGTGTTTTTGCCTCATATAATTCACAGCCAGAATTTATTCTGAGTTTATATGGGAGGAAATCAATTTGATCTCTTTCAAGCGCCTGCAGCAGTCAGAAAACCAAGCTGCTCCGATAAGTGCAAGGTTTTCTGCTAATACGAAACGCTTTTCCTTCCTCATTTTTATTTTTCGTTTTCAGCACGCCGCCAGCGAATACAGGTTCGATTCTTTTGTAATGAATCTGGTTTTTTACAGCTTTTTTTATTAAATTTTTTTTTCTCAATATTTTTTCATTTTTTCATTTCTTTCTTTTGTTCTATTTTTTCATTCGTTTTTCAAGTCACTCAACTTCGCTATTTGGGACCTGTTGATCCTTCTCGATCAAATATAAGTTTAACCCAGTAAAAACTCCTATAGGGTAATGTCTATCTTTATTTCTTCCTACTTGGTATAATATAGGAGTGGTTATGCCTCATATAATTCACAACCAGAATTTATTCTGAGCTTATATGAGAGGAGATCAATTTGATCTCTTTCAAAACGTCTGCAGCAGGCAGAAAACCAAGCTGCTCCGATGAGTGTGAGGTTTTCTGCTAATACGAAATGCTTTTCTTTCTTCATTTTTATTTTTCGCTTTCAGCATGCTGTGAGCAAATACAGGTTCGATTCTTTTCGTATGCATCTGGTTTTTTAAAAATTTTTTATTAAATTTTTTTTTTTTTTCTTGTCACCAAAAACATAATGGGTTGTGTGATGAAATAACAATTATTTAAAAACATTTTTCAGCTTTTGCTATATACCGCAGAATACAAAAATAAATCCTTCTCGATCAAATATAAGTTTAACCCAGTAAAAACTCCTATAGGGTAATGTCTATCTTTATTTCTTCCTACTTGGTATAATATAGGAGTGGTTATATCTAACATAATTCGCAACCAGAATTTACTCTGAGTTTATAAGAGAGGAGATCAATTTGATCCGTTTCAAGCGTCTGCAGCAGGCAGAAAACAGAGCTGTACAGTCGAGCGTAAGGTTTTCTGCTAACACGAAGCGCTCTTCTTCGTCATTTTTATTTTTCAGCCCATTGCGGGTGAATACATTTTCGATTCGTTTCGAATAATTTTTTATTTCATTTTTCTCAATTTTTTTCATTTCTTTTTTTTGTTCTATTTTTTTCATTTGCTTTTCAAGTCACTCAACTTCGATATTTGGGACCTGTTGATGAGTCAAACCAAGACTTTAAACTTGTCACCAAAAATATACTGGGTTATGTGATGAAATAGCATTTTAAAAACATTTTTCAGCTTTTGCTATATACCGGAGAACCCAAAAAAATCCTTCTAGAACAAATTTAAATTTAGCCCGGTAAAAAATCCTATAGAGTAATCCCTATCTTTATTTCTTCCTCCTTGGTATAATATAGGAGTGTGTTTTCCTCATATAATACCCACGCAGAATTTATTTTGAGTTTATATGAGAGGAGATCCATTTGGTATGTTCCAAGCGACTGCAGTAGGCAGAAAACCAAGCCGTGCCGTTGAGTGTAAGGTTTTCTACTAACACGAAACGCTTCTTCTTCTTCGTTTGTATTTTTCTTTTTCAGCCCAATGCGGGCGAATGCAGGTTCGATTCGTTTCGGATAAATTTTGTATTTCATTTTTCTCAATTTTTTTCATTCCTTTACTTTGTTCTATTTTTTCATTTGTTTTTCATGACCAGAAACCTAACTATTTGGAACCTGTTGACGAGTCAATCCAAGACTGGAAACTTGTCACCAAATATATAATGGGTTGTGTGATGAAATAACGAATTAAAAAAAATTTCAGCTTTTGCTATATACCGGAGAATCAAACAAAAAATATCCTTCTTGAACAAATATAAGTTAAACCCGGTAAAAAATACTATATAGTAATCACTATGTTTATTTCTTCCTCCTTGGTAAAATAAAGGGTTGTTTTTGCCTTATATAATTCACACCCAGAATTTATTCTGAGTTTATGTGAGAGGAGATCAATTTGATCTCTTTCAAGCGTCTGCAGCAAGCAGAAAACCATTCTGCTCCACTTTTTCTTCTACACTTTTATTTGCCATTTTCGGCACGCTGCGGAGGAATACAGGTTCGATTCGTTTCGATTAAATTTTTTATTTTATTTTCCTCTATTTTTTCATTCCATTCCTTTTTTCGATTTTTTCATTTGTTTTTCAAGACCATCAACTTCACTATTTGGAACCTGCTAATGAGTCAATCCAAAACTGGAAACTTGTGACCAAATATATAATGGGTTGTGTGATGAAATAACAAATTAACAAAAATTTCAGCTTTTGCTATACACGGGACAATCAAAAAAAAATCCTTCTTGAACAAATATAATTTTAACCCGGTAAAAAATCAATCCTATAGAATAATCTCTATCTTTATTTCTTCGTCCTTGGTATAATATAGGAATATTTTGCTGCATATAATTTACACCCAGAATTTATTCTCTGTTTACATGAGAGGAGATCAATTTGATCTCTTTCAAGCGTCTACAGCAAGCAAAAAACCAATCTGCTCCACTTTTTCTTCTTCATTTTTATTTTTCATTTTCGCACGCTGCGGGCGAATACAGGTTCGATTCGTTTCGGATAAATTTTATATTTCATTTTTCTCAATTTTTTTCATTCCTTTACTTTGTTCTATTTTTTCATTTGTTTTTCATGACCAGATACCTAACTATTTGGAACCTGTTGATGAGTCAAACCAAGACTGGAAACTTGTCACCAAATATATAATGGGTTGTGTGCTGAAATTACGAATTAAAATTTTTTTTTTATTTTGTTATATACTGGAGAAACAAACAAAAAATCTTTCTTGAACATATGTACGTTTAACCCGTTAAATAATCATATTGAATAATCCCTATCTTTATTTCTTCCTCCTTGGTATAATATAGGAGTGTTTTTGCATCATATAATTCACACCCAGAATTTATTCTGAGTTTATATGAGAGGAGATCAATTTGATATGTTTCAAGCTTCTGCAGCAGGCAGAAAACAAAGCTGCTCCGATGAGTGTAAGGTTTTCTGCTAATACGAAGCGCTTCTTCTTCTTCTTTTTATTTTTAATTTTCAGCCCGCTGTGGCCGAATACAGGTTCCACTCTTTTCGAGTGAATCTGGTTTTTTAAATGTTTTTTATTAAATTTTTTTTTTCTATTTTTCTCAATTTTTTTCATTTTTTTCATTTCTTTTCTTTTTTCTATTTTTTCATTCGTTTTTCAAGTCGCTCAACTTCGCTATTTGGGACCTGTTTATGAGTCAAACCAAGACTGGAAGCTTGTCACCAAAAATATAATGGGTTGTGTGCTGAAATAACAAATTAATTTTTTTTTGTATTTTGTTATATACTGGAGAAACAAGCAAAAAATCCTTCTTGAACAAATATAAGTATAACTCGGTAAAAAATCCTATAGAATAATCTCTATCTTTATTTCTTCATCCTTAGTATAACATAGGAGTGTTTTTGCCTCATATAATTCACACCCAGAATTTATTCTGAGTTTATATGAGAGGAGATCAATTTGATCTCTTTAAAGCGTCTGCAGCAGGCAGAAAACCAAGCTGCTCCGATGTATGTAAGGTTTTCTGCTTATATGAAACGCTTTTTCTCCTTCATTTTCATTTTTCATTTTCAGCACGCTGCGGGCGAATACAAGTTCGATTCGTTGCGGATGAACCTAGTTTTTTACAACTTTTTTTACTAAATCGTTTTTTCTCAATTTTTTTCATTTTTTTCATTTCTTTCCTTTGTTCTGTTTTTTCATTCGTTTTTCAAGTCACTCATCTTCGCTATTTGGTACCTGTTGATGAGTCATACCAAGACTGGAAACTGGTCACCAAAAATAAAATGGGTCGAGTGATGAAATAGCATTTTAAAAACATTTTCCAGCTTTCGCTACATACCGGAGAATCCAAAAAAATCCTTCTAGAACAAATTTAAGTTTAGCCCGGTAAAAAATCCTATAGAGTAATCTCTATCGTTATTTCTTCCTCCTTGGTATAATATAGGATTGTGTTTGCCTCATATAATACCCACACAGAATTTATTCTGAGTTTATATGAGAGGAGATCAATTGGATATGTTTCAATTTTCTGCAGCAGGCAGAAAACCAAGCCCTACTGTTGAGTGTAAGGATTTCTGCTAACACGAAACGGTTTTCTTCTTCCTTTTTATTTTATCTTTTTCCGCACAATGCGTGCGAATACAAGTTCGATTCGTTTCGAATGAATCTGGTTTTTTAAATTCTTTTTATTAAAATGTTTTTCTGTTCTTCTCAATTTTTTCATTTTTTCATTTCTTTTCTTTGTTCTATTTTTTCATTTGTTTTTCAAGTCGCTCAAATTCTCTGTTTGGGACCTGTTGATGAGTCAAACCAAGACTTGAAACTTGTCACCAAAAATATAATGGAGTGTGTGATGAAATAACAATTTAAAAACATTTTTCAGCTTTTGCTAAATACCGAAGAATAAAAAAAATCGTTCTAGAACAAATTTAAGTTTAACCCGGTAAAAAATCCTATAGAATAATCTCTATCTTTATGTCTTCCTCCTTGGTATAATATAGGAGTGTGTTTGCCTCATATAATGCCCACCCATAATTTATTCTGAGTTTGTGTGAGAGGAGATCTTTTTGATCTGTTTCAAGAGTATGCAGCAGGCAGAAAACCAAACTGTACCGTTGAGTATAAGGTTTTCTGCTAACACGAAACGATCTTCTTCTTCTTCTTTTTATTTTTCAGCCTATTGCGGGTGAATACAGGTTCGATTCGTTTCGAAAGAATCTCGTTTTTTAAATTTCTCTAAATTTATTCAATAATTCTAGTTTTTATTTTTCTCAATTTTTTTCATATCTTTTCTTTGTTCTATTTTTTCATTTGTTTTTCACGTCGCTCAAATTCGCTGTTTGGAAACCGTTGATGAGTCAAACAAAGACTTGAAACTTTTCACCAAAAATATAATGGGCTGTGTGTTGAAATATCAAATTAAAATTTTTTTCAGATTTTGCTATATACCGGAGAATCAAAAAAAAATATCCTTCTTGAACAAATATAAGTTTAACCCGTTAGAAAATCATATAGAATAACCTCTATCTTTATTTCTTCCTCCTTGGTATAACATAGGAGTGTTTTTGCCTCATATAATTCACAGCCAGAATTTATTCTGAGTTTATATGGGAGGAAATCAATTTGATCTCTTTCAAGCGTCTGCAGCAGGCAGAAAACCAAGCTGCTCCGAAGAGTGCAAGGTTTTCTGCTAATACGAAACGCTTTTCCTTCCTCATTTTTATTTTTCGTTTTCAGCACGCCGCCAGCGAATACAGGTTCAATTCTTTTCTAATGAATCTGGTTTTTTACAGCTTTTTTTATTAAATTTTTTTTCTCAATATTTTTTCATTTTTTCATTTCTTTCTTTTGTTCTATTTTTTCATTCGATTCTCAAGTCACTCAACTTCGCTATTTGGGATCTGTTGAGGAGTCAAACCAAGCCTTGAAACTTGTCACCAAAAACATAATGGGTTGTGTGATGAAATAACAATTATTTAAAAACATTTTTCAGCTTTTGCTATATACCGGAGAACCCAAAAAATCCTTCTAGAACAAATTTAAATTTAGCCCGGTAAAAAATCCTATAGAGTAATCCCTATCTTTATTTCTTCCTCCTTGGTATAATATAGGATTGTGTTTGCCTCATATAATACCCATGCAGACTTTATTCTGAGTTTATATGAGAGGAGATCAATTTGATATGTTTCAAGAGTCTGCAGTAGGCAGAAAACCAAGCCATGCCGTTGAGTGTAAGGTTTTCTGCTAACACGAAATGCTTCTTCTTCTTCCTTTGTATTTTTCTTTTTCAGTCCACTGCGGACGAATACAGGTTCGATTCGTTTCGGATAAATTTTGTATTTCATTTTTCTCAATTTTTTTCATTCCTTTACTTTGTTCTATTTTTTCATTTGTTTTTCATGACAAGAAACCTAACTATTTGGAACCTGTTGATGAGTCAAACCAAGACTGGAAAATTGTCACCAAATATATAATGGGTTGTATGCTGAAATAACGAATTAAAATTTTTTTTTTTATTTTGTTATATACTGGAGAAACAAACAAAAAATCCTTCTTGAACATATGTACGTTTAACCCGTTAAAAAAACTTATTGAATAATCTCTATCTTTATTTCTTCCTCCTTGGTATAATATAGAAGTGATTTTGCATCATATAATTCACACCCAGAATTTATTCTGAGTTTATATGAGAGGAGATCAATTTGATATGTTTCAAGCTTCTGCAGCAGGCAGAAAACAAAGCTGCTCCGATGAGTGTAAGGTTTTCTGCTAATACGAAGCGCTTCTTCTTCTTCTTTTTATTTTTAATTTTCAGCCCGCTGTGGCCGAATACAGGTTCCATTCTTTTCGAGTGAATCTGGTTTTTTAAATTTTTTTTATTAAAATTTTTTTTTCTATTTTTCTCAATTTTTTTCATTTTTTCATTTCTTTTCTTTTTTCTATTTTTTCATTCGTTTTTCAAGTCGCTCAACTTCGCTATTTGGGACCTGTTTATGAGTCAAACCAAGACTGGAAGCTTGTCACCAAAAATATAATGGGTTGTGTGCTGAAATAACAAATTAATTTTTTTTTGTATTTTGTTATATACTGGAGAAACAAGCAAAAAATCCTTCTTGAACAAATATAAGTATAACTCGGTAAAAAATCCTATAGAATAATCTCTATATTTATTTCTTCATCCTTAATATAACATAGGAGTGTTTTTGCCTCATATAATTCACACCCAGAATTTATTCTGAGTTTATATGAGAGGAGATCAATTTGATCTCTTTAAAGCGTCTGCAGCAGGCAGAAAACCAAGCTGCTCCGATGTATGTAAGGTTTTCTGCTTATATGAAACGCTTTTTCTCCTTCATTTTCATTTTTCATTTTCAGCACGCTGCGGGCGAATACAAGTTCGATTCGTTGCGGATGAACCTAGTTTTTTACAACTTTTTTTATTAACTCGTTTTTTCTCAATTTTTTTCATTTTTTTCATTTCTTTCCTTTGTTCTGTTTTTTCATTCGTTTTTCAAGTCACTCATCTTCGCTATTTGGTACCTGTTGATGAGTCATACCAAGACTGGAAGCTGGTCACCAAAAATACAATGGGTTGTGTCATGAAATAGCATTTTAAAAACATTTTCCAGCTTTCGCTATATACCGGAGAATCCAAAAAAAACCTTCTAGAACAAATTTAAGTTTAGCCCGGTAAAAAATCCTATAGAGTAATATCTATCGTTATTTCTTCCTCCTTGGTATAATATAGGATTGTCTTTGCCTCATATAATACCCACACAGAATTTATTCTGAGTTTATATGAGAGGAGATCAATTTGATATGTTTCAATTTTCTGCAGCAGGCAGAAAACCAAGCCCTACCGTTGAGTGTAAGGATTTCTGCTAACACGAAACGATTTTCTTCTTCCTTTTTATTTTATCTTTTTCCGCACAATGCGGGTGAATACAAGTTCGATTCTTTTCGAATGAATCTGGTTTTTTAAATTTTTTTAATAAAATTGTTTTTTCTATTTTTCTAAATTTTTTCATTTTTTCAGTTCTTTTCTTTTTTCTATTTTTTCATTCGTTTTTCAAGTCGCTCAACTTCGCTATTTGGGACCTGTTTATGAGTCAAACCAAGACTGGAAACTTGTCACCAAAAATATAATGGATTGTGTGCTGAAATAACAAATTCAAATTTTTTTTTATTTTGTTGTATACTGGACAAACAAAAAAACATCCTTCTTGAACATATATACGATTAGTCCGTTAAAAAATCCTATTGAATAATCTCTATCTTTATTTGTTCCTCCTTAGTATAAGATAGGAGTGTTTTTGCCTCATATAATTCACACCCAGTATTTATTCTGAGTTTATATGAGAGGAGTTCAATTTGATCTGTTTCAAGCGTCCGCAGCAGGCAGAAAACCAAGCTGTACCGTTGAGTGTAAGGTTTTCTGCTAACACGAAACGCTGTTCTTCTTCCTTTTTATATTTCATTTTCAGCCCACTGCGGGCGAATACAGGTTCGATTCGTTTCTAGTAAATTTTATATTTTATTTTTCTCAATTTTTTTCATTTCTTTTCTTTGTTCTATTCTTTCGTCTGTTTTTCAAGACCATCAACTTCACTAATTTGATCCTGTTGATGAATCAAACCATGACTGGAAACTTGTCACCAAATATATAGTGGATTGTGTGATGAAATAACAACCTAAAAAAAATTTCAGCTTTTGCTATATACCGGAAAATCAAAAAAAAATCCTTCTTTAACAAATATAAGTTTAACCTGGTAAAAAATCCTATAGAATAATTTCCATGGTTATTTCTTCCTCCTTGGTATAATATAGGAGTGTTTTGCCGCATATAATACACACCCAGGATTTATTCTGAGTTTATGTGAGAGGAGATCAATTTGATCTCTTTCGAGCGTCTGCAGCAAGCAGAAAACCAAGCTTCTCCGATTTTTCTTCTTCGTTTTCATATTTCATTTTCGGCACGCTGCGGCCGAATACAGGCTCGATTCGTTTCGAATGAACCTGGTTTTTTAAACTTTTTTATTAAAATTTTTTTTCTGCTAACACGAAAAGCTCTTCTCCTTCCTTTTTATTCTTAATTTTCAGCCCACTGTGGTCGAATACAGGTTCGATTCGTTTCAAATAAGTTTTATATTTTATTTTTTTCAATTTTTTTCATTCCTCTTCTTTGTTCTATTTTTTCGTTTGTTTTTCGCGACCATCAACTTCACTATTTGGAACCTGTTAATGAGACAAACCAAGACTGGAAACTTGTCACCAAATATATAATGGGTTGTGTAATGAAATAGCAAATTAAAAAAAATTTTCAGCTTTTGACATATACCGGATAATAAAAAAAAAAATCTTTCTTGAAAAAATATAAGCTTAACCCGATAAAAAATCCTATAAAATAATCTCTATCTTTATTTCTTCCTCCTTGGAATAATATAGGAATGGGTTTACCTCATATAATTCCCACCCAGAATTTATTCTGTGTTTATGTGAGAGGAGTTACGCTAGGAGAGTTCTGGAACACTTTTTCCATACAAAAAGTGTCCGGAAATTTCAAACTATTTTGGTGGCTCTGGACTGGGTTCTGGGCCACTGAGGGGCATTCCGTCTAGTGGTATACGTCACAGGGCATGCCTGGAGAATTCCTTTCCTACCGTCTGGCTGACCAGGAGATGGCATTAACTTTTTAGTAATAATTCAATTTTTTTTGCCCATGGTGTGCTGCGCCTAAATGTAGGCTTTTTTATTGTGATTTTGCTGTTTTCAAGTGTTGCGCCTAAATGCGGGCTTTCGGTTTTGAACTAATATTAGTAATAATTAAAATTAACGCTATGCTATTCTTCTTCATACCAATAAATTCTAGGACGTGCCAGTGGATAGGCTAGTGGTACTGTTGGGGGACAAAATTTTCATCAGAAATCCTCTACGGGCTATGGTTCTCGAGATATTAGCGATTTTATCTTTTTAGATATAGTTAATATTAGTAATAATTAAAATCAACGCTATGCTGTTCTTCTTCATACCAATAAATTCTAGGACGTGCCAGTGGATAGGGTATTGGTACTGTTGGGGGACAAAATTTTCATCAGAAATCCTCTACGGACTATGGTTCTCGAGATATTAGCGATTTTATCTTTTTAGATATAGTTAATATTAGTAATAATTCAAGTTAACCCTATGCTATTCTTTTTCATACCAATAGATTCTAGGAGGTGCCAGTGGATAGGGTGTTGGTACTATTGGGGGACAAAATTTTCATCAGAAATCCTCTACGGGCTATGGTTCTCGAGATATTAGCGATTTTATCTTTTTAGATATAGTTAATATTAGTAATAATTAAAATTAACGCTATGCTATTCTTCTTCATACCAATAAATTCTAGGACGTGCCAGTGGATAGGGCATTGGTACTGTTGGGGGACAAAATTTTCATCAGAAATCCTCTACGGGCTATGGTTCTCGAGATATTAGCGATTTTATCTTTTTAGATATAGTTAATATTAGTAATAATTCAAGTTAACCCTATGCTATTCTTTTTCATACCAATAGATTCTAGGAGGTGCCAGTGGATAGGGTGTTGGTACTATTGGGGGACAAAATTTTCATCAGAAATCCTCTACGGGCTATGGTTCTCAAGATATTAGCGATTTTATCTTTTTAGATATTGTTAATATTAGTAATAATTCAAGTTAACCCTATGCTATTCTTTTTCATACCAATAGATTCTAGGAGGTGCCAGTGGATAGGGTATTGGTACTGTTGGGGGACAAAATTTTCACCAGAAATCCTCTACGGGCTATGGTTCTCGAGATATTAGCGATTTTACCTTTTTAGATATAGTTAATATTAGTAATAATTCAAGTTAACCCTATGCTATTCTTTTTCATACCAATAGATTCTAGGAGGTGCCAGTGGATAGGGTGTTGGTACTATTAGGGGACAAAATTTTCATCAGAAATCCTCTACGGGCTATGGTTCTCGAGATATTAGCGATTTTATCTTTTTAGATATAGTTAATATTAGTAATAATTAAAATCAACGCTATGCTATTCTTTTTCATACCAATAAATTCTAGGACGTGCCAGTGGATAGGATATTGGTACTGTTGGGGGACAAAATTTTCATCAGAAATCCTCTACGGACTATGGTTCTCGAGATATTAGCGATTTTATCTTTTTAGATATAGTTAATATTAGTAATAATTCAAGTTAACCCTATGCTATTCTTTTTCATACCAATAGATTCTAGGAGGTGCCAGTGGATAGGGTGTTGGTACTATTGGGGGACAAAATTTTCATCAGAAATCCTCTACGGGCTATGGTTCTCGAGATATTAGCGATTTTATCTTTTTAGATATAGTTAATATTAGTAATAATTAAAATTAACGCTATGCTATTCTTCTTCATACCAATAAATTCTAGAACGTGCCAGTGGATAGGGTATTGGTACTGTTGGGGGACAAAATTTTCATCAGAAATCCTCTACGGACTATGGTTCTCGAGATATTAGCGATTTTATCTTTTTAGATATAGTTAATATTAGTAATAATTCAAGTTAACCCTATGCTATTCTTTTTCATACCAATAGATTCTAGGAGGTGCCAGTGGATAGGGTATTGGTACTGTTGGGGGACAAAATTTTCGTCAGAAATCCTCTCCAGGCTATGGTAGCTTTTCTATAGGGAATCAAGGTTGTAGCCTCCAATACACACTTTCGGATGAAGGTCAAGGACCTGATGCCCTTCCAGTTTCAAAGGTGATGTCAGGGGTCAAGTTCTAGCCCACGTGTAAATGTTTTTTCTCAAGCCATCCTAGCATTCTGGGTAAAACGCTCAACCGCCCGATTAGGAGCTTGCTATAGTGTTCAAATATTGATAAAGAATACCTTCAGGAGCTCTGGACTTAGTAGGGAAGTTGAATAAAAAAGAATACCATATATAAAATATTATTATTGATTTATTATAAATTGAAAAATATTAACATTTAATTCTTAAGGTATCATTCTAGATTAACATTTAATTCTTAAGGTATCATTCTATATTAGGCTTCCTTAAATCGGTTACCCTATAATTATAATATTTTCCTTTATTTTACAATAGTGTACATCATCTTAGACTATAATACAATTAAAACAAACTATTTCATTAAATGGTGTTTTAGCTATAATACAATTTTTATTTACAATACATATCTTAGACTAGCCTTAAATTATATGTTTTTCTGCGTCTGCTCCTTGCTGTTCTGATTGAATAGAGTAATGTCCCCATGGTAGAGTATCCGTTGTCCCACTCATAATATACCGCTTGTTATCATATGGATTCAATGCAATTTTCTCTTGGCTGATCGTGTAGACATTATGGTTATGCGATCGTATGGAGCTCTGATTAGCAGTTAATACTCGCTTGTTATTCAAACATTCGACGTAGTCTTCGAAATTGATATGCCTCTGGACTACATTAGTCTTTACTCCTTTTGCTTTCTTTACAGTTTTACCATCGTTTATACGTAGACTGTACATTTTCGAGCGCAAGCCTGCAAATTCGCTCATGATTTTCCCATTCAGCTCATCCTTCATTAGACCAGGAATCTTTTTATTCATGAGCGGTAAATTGAATTGATTATCTTCTGGGTAATCACTTGTATCAAATTTGTTTATATTTTCGGCCATAAACTCATATGCATTTTTCTCTTCAAGTTCATATATTAGAGAATCTGTATCTGTATACATGACTTTACATTTATCTCCAAATTCACGCTGCATAAAACTGTAGTGGAAATCATAGAGGCATATCTTTGAAATTTCCAAAACTGCCATTCCAATATAGAGGGGCTTATTGAATAAGATTTTGAGTCGCCTTAATTCCACAGCAACTAAATTCTCATCAAATATCGTTGCACTGTGAAAGTTGGGTGCCGCAATCCGAGCTTTGGCACCATAGCGACCTTCCCACTTTACGCAAAGCTTTATATCGCTATACTTGCGAACATTTTCCATGGTTTTACCAAAAGCTGCATTATTCATCTTCTTATAGCTGTCCTTCTCATGATCGCTGGTAGCCTGTTTCCGTTTGGTGGTATTTAAGTCAATATATGGTTTAAGCCAAGCTGATTGGTTGAATTGAAGAACCCGGTACACTTTTTTTAGGATGAGACTATGTGATAAGCATTGCTTCAAATTTCGGTAGTGTATAACATATTTAGTTTTAGGATGTAATGTTGTCAAAAGCTTTTCTAATTTTGCTCCAGGTGGTGCTGCATGCTCAGAGCAAAACGGTAAATCCTTATGTGTATCATGTAGATGTTGAGGATAGTCCAAGTCGACTTCGAATATGTATCCAATTGGTGAATCATCAGGAATCTCGAAAACCTTGATATTGGGTGCATCAACCCATTTGAATCCTCCGGTTGGTAAATGCTGTGACATGGCCCATCCATAAAGATTATTTACATCATAATACATCAGGTATTTCTCTTTCTCCTCAGGCTTAAAATCATCCATATATTTATTATTTGCTTTGCTATATCTGTTCGAGCATTGACTTATACCACCTCGAATACCTCTCTCTATGAATAGCAGTATATCTACGTCGGTTATCAGCTCTAGTTTCACTTTGGTGTATTTTAGCATAGCATCCCATGTTAGACCTGGCATGGTGTAATAATGTGCTGGATCCAAATTGTACGTCTTCATACATACTTCTCGAAAGTTCTCGAAGACATCAGCCAATAGGAGGACATCAGTTTTCAGGTATAGATCGGTATATTCGCCAAGTGTCTGTATTTCAAATGTCTGCCAGACCTTTTCAGCATGATTGTAGTCCTCAGCGGATATATCACTGTCAGTCATTTTATTATAGAATTGCTCCTGCGCCGGTAAGTGTTGGAAATCCAATTTAGTCCAATCGTCAACGAAGTCGTATGGGAAGACTCCTTTGCGCGTAAGCAGTTTAAAGTCATCATCATCCAATTCCTGCCATTCAGCTCTTGTAATATTTAATTTATCCATTGGTAGCAATGATGATAGCTTATCTAATGATTCTGCCATAAAACGGAAGGAATCGATGAATCTGAATTTGATATGACTGCCTTCAACGTGCTTGGTGAACGAGATATATCTTTCTTTATTTATTGGTAGGAGATCCACTTTCCCAGGAATAGATGTAGCTATATCCTTAATAATGAAGTGGGCATCATATCCAGATAAGTTGTGAAAAATGACTGGAACTATGGGACAATCTTGATACATCAGATTGCATGCATTGTGGGCTGGCCCTCGGTATTTTCCTGTTAAAAGAATTTATGAAAAAATGAATTGAATTATGATTCTCAGTATTTACTTGTTAAGTGGCAATGATCCCGGACTCGTTCCTCATCGGCTGCAAACGTTTTTTCAAATATATGGCAGCAAGTAGTTTCCATATGTGAACGCCGTTCCTCTTTAGTCAAGGGTTGCATTGGCCTGATGTTCAGCTTCTCCTGTACAGCTATGGATGCCATCTTTTGCAATTCTAATGCAAACCATTGTTGACAGTCCTTGCCTCGATATGCTCTGTAATATGAGAGCTTAGCATCATGCTTGCAATGGAAATAGAATCCTATGCTGTGAACTTCATGTTCCTGGATTCGCTGTGTATTTTGTTCGTTTCTCTGAATCGGTTTCAATATTGATTGAAGATCTGCATACACACAAAACGGGACTGGATTCTTATGGTTATAATTCTTATATTCCAACCATTCCTTTTCCTCTGAGGGAAACATAATTCTACAGTCGTTTTGTTTCTCACATTCAGGAGTGTGTGATTCTAATTTTTCAGCAGAGCGAAAGTAGAGCAAACATCTCCCACATATATACTTTCTACCATTACGCTTCGAAGTTTGTTTCGATACAAGGCGTGAAAGATCTTTGATCCAGCAGAAATGATATCTGCCGTCATCATCATCAACATCCATATGATCTTCATCCTGGTCATAGTCATCTTGCAGCATTAAGAGATTTACATGTCGCTCCATCCTATGTTTCGTAAGTCTAACTGGAACTGTGGTGAAGAAACGCTCTTTCTCCAGGATGAACACGTTTACTGATATCTCGTTCTGGGTTTCAAATTGCGTAATTTGCTTAATAGTTATCGGAAATGTTATTCCAGTTAAATTAAGTATAGTTGAATAATATGGATATGATGAGGTCCTATCGGAGCAAACATTTGCTGCTGCAGGATATAGCGCTGATGTGACTGCCCACGCGAAGCATGCTTCATCATTATTTTTCACATTAATGCATGCTTTCCTTTGATGCAATTTCCTTTGGTAAGGGCATATACGAAGATCCTCGGAGTTGTTCAAACTTGTTGATGTGTACTGCTAGATGTATTATAGAGTGCAGTGCCCAGCCACTGTCTTTTTCCTGGAATTCTTCCAGCTGAGTGTTTATTGGATCCAAAATGTTTGATTTAAACCACTCCTCTAAATTATCATCTGCACTAATTGCAGCAGTTCTCGCTTGGAAATATTTAATGTCTTTTATAATTTCATTGTCACCAGTTTCCTTAACAAATTCACCGCAAAACGTTGTAGAAACTTTAATATTAAAATAATGTTTTAATGTAATCTTAATGCGGCGCATAAATAATTTGGCAGCGTCTTGCATAAATAGCTTCGGATCGATATGCTTTAAATTTGCAATCACACCTTGTCGAATTCTGTCTGCGAACGCTGTCTTTATTTCCTCCCACTTTACAAAATCACTTCTTCTTACGCGAGTAATTCCTCCACCTCGACGGGGAGTTCTCAATAGTGCTCTTAATGCTTTCATTTGCTCGAGACAGCTATCGAAATGTCGTTTCCTAGCACTCTTATTGCACTTCCGAAATGCAACTTGAAATTTATGCATGTTTCTATTGCACTTTTTAACAATACTGTCTTTATTCACTGAATTTTTTAAACACTCCATCACATCTTTTCGCAAATTTTCAATTATTGAAAAACTTTTATTTACTAACACCGAAGACATTTTTAATTTTTTTATATTTTAAACTAACACTGAGACTTACTGAAACTGAATGAAGGCTCCTAGCGATTTGCTTGTGCTTTTATAGGAACGGTTTGTGAACATGAATGATCCTGCTGCTAAAATAATCATTGCACAAGATGAATTCCAACGAATTTGCTTACAGGCTGAGATGATATCGAATTACACGATAAACAAAAAAAAACATAAATCATTCAAATTAATTTGATTACTTACTCTGCTGGTTGAAATTGCAAATATCAAATGAGATTGTTTACATGAATGAATTTCAAGATAAAAAGAAAATGTGAAAATTTGTTTACTTTATGCGAATTCCAATGAAACGTTTCGATCGGTAAAATTCTTGGAACAATAAAATACAATTTTTGGCTGCCTACAGGAAGTGTGATATCAAATTACGTGAAAAGAATAAATGTGCTGATATTGCTTAAATTTATTTACACAGATGTGCATGACTCATTCAGCTAAAATGCGAATTTTTTAAACAGGAAGTTTATACAGGTGTGCATGACACATTCAGCTTAAATGCGAATTTGTTTACAGCGGTGATATCAAATTACATCATAAATAGGGGAAGCATGCCTAATGTTTAGTAAACATTTCATATTTGATGCCCAGAACGCCTATAGAAAGTCATCCGGAACTTTTGATATCTACAAATTCCTCAATAAGAAATATTCAAGTAAGAAAAGAGCAAATCCAAGGCGAGATTATGCTGATATCTACAGCTCCCCAGGGTAACTTGAATTATTAGTAATATTGAAAGGCAAGATCGCTAATATCTCGAAAACCACAGTACCAATACCCTATCCACTGGCACCTCCTAGAATCTATTGATATGAAAGAGAATAGCATAGGGTTAACTTGAATTATTACTAATATTAACTATATCTAAAAGGTAAAATCGCTAATATCTCGAGAACCATAGCCTGGAGAGGATTTATTTATTTATTTATTTATTTAATAAGCAATTAACAAGTGTAGTAAACAGAGTTTAACTCTAATAATATACTACCTTAAATTTAAACTATTAGTCTACAAAAGAAAGTTTGAAGAAGACAGAAACATATAACAAAAGAGCTACAACTAAGGCTATATAAAGAAAAGTATACAAAACTAAAAAGGTAAAAATAAACTAGTAGAGCAGAAGAAATTTAAGGGTAACAAAGGAAATTATTTGGAAATATAAGTAAGTGGAGGAGAGAAATTCGGAATAAAGGAATTATAAAAATAACAAAATGAAATACCTTAAGCAATAATAATCAAACTACTAAAAAATAAAATTATAACAATGGAGAGCATGAAAAGAAAAGCAAGAATATAAAAAGTAAATAAAAAATAAAAAATAAGAGAGGCAAAAAGACAACTGAGCAAAACAGGAATTGGGATACGAGCAAAGCAAAGGGATTAGCGGAGGACGGAAATTCAATTCAATCACATAATGGGAACTTATAGCAATTAATGACTGATCTCAAGCCGGACAAGCTTTCTAAATGTCAGTAAACTAGTACCAAGAATATCAATATTATTGAATTTAGTGTTGTAAGACTTTTGAATTCTAAAGCAGGGCGATTTTTCTTTCAAATTAGTTCTGCATGTCGGAAGCCTGAAGAGTGGCTGATATCTTGAATTGCGAGAAGGAACATTAAAGTTTATACTAGAAAGTAGTGAGTTGCAAGTTATAGTACTATTCAGTATTTTATGTAAGAAGGTCATGTCCAAAAAGATTCTGCGTTTTTCCAGTGATAACAAGTTGAATTTCACAAGTCTGTCATTATATTCAAGAACGGAATTTTCTAATTTAAATAATAATAATCTGGTAAATCTACGCTGAACAGTTTCTATTTGCAAACTGTAGGAAGGATAAAATGGATTCCAGACTTGACTAGCATATTCAAGGGTGCTTCTAACAAGAGAATTGTAGAGAGTAATATAGGAGGATGGTGATTTGAATGATTGACACGTACGGAATATGAAGCCCATAAGACGAAAGGACCTAGAGGTGATGTAATTTATGTGTGCAGAGAAAAGGAGCTTACGATCAAATATTACTCCCAAATCTTTGATCTCCTCCACCCTAGGGATAGATGTATTGTGAATTTGGTAGTCAAAGCTAATAATATCATGTTTACGATGAAAAGAGATGCATTGGCATTTGCGAACATTTATTTCAATGCAATTATCGCGACACCATTTCTCCATTTGGAGTAAGTCTTTTTGTAGGGAGACACAGTCAGTAACATTATTGATGATTCTGAAGATCTTCGTATCGTCTGCAAATATTAGGCAGTTGGATGAAATTAAGGATGGTAGGTCATTTATGTAGATTAAAAATATGAGGGGTCCAAGTATTGTACCCTGGGGGACACCTGATATTTGTTTGAAAGGAGAAGATTGTTGTCCATTAAAGACAACGATACTATCCCTGTTATGCAAGTAAGATGAAAATAGCGAGATAGTGTTCGGGTGAAAACCGATCTGAGCCATTTTCAAAAGACATAGTTTGTGATTAATTTTATCAAAAGCCTTGCTGAAATCAGTGTGAATGGAATCAATTTGTTTGTTATCATCAAGGGATGAGGCTATAAAGTCAGTAAAGAGGGCCAGGTTGGTTACTGTAGAACGTCCTGGTAAGAAACCATGCTGCTGTTCTGATATGAAAGGTTTAATCTGTGGTAGCAGCTGATTGTACAGTACTTTTTCAAATATAAGCGCAAGTGCGTTGGAGATTGATATAGGACGATAGTTAATGACTAGTTTTCGGTCACCGGATTTAAATGTAGGCAAGACATAACATTTTTTCAGCATTTCTGGATATGTATTCCTATTAATAGCAAGTTCAAATAGTTTGCTAAGTGGACCGGCAAGGCTGGATGCGCATTTTTTGTACACTATACTAGGAATACCATCAGGTCCAGGATTTTTATTGCAGTCAAGTGAGTTTAAGATACTTAGGACAGATTCAGATGAGATAGCTGTTAATTTAATATTAGAATAGTGAGAATTCCGAAGAGGAGCGAAAGTGTCGGGTTGTGTGGTAGAAAAAACGGAAGTGAAATGATTGGAAAACATATCACATATACGCAAAGGACAAGACGAGGTTTCATCATTAAACGCTAGTTCTTTAGGGTATATATTAGATCCTTTCAAATTCTTGCTGAAAGACCAGAAAGTCTTTAGGTTTTCATTGAGTGAACGCTCAGTTCTTTCGACGTATCTCTTATAACATTCCGATGCAAGAGATTTAGTTATTCTTCTAAAGTATGAAAAAGTTTTGTAAAATTCAGGGTGTGGATTAGATTTGTATAGGCGTCTAAACTTCTCTTTTTCCTGCAGGGCTTTAATGAGTTGAGGACTATACCAATTTGGGAAGTGATTACGTTTGCGAAATGACGGTATGTGCAAGTGTATCCCTTGTTTAATAATGTCATGGAATTTCTCAAAAGACTTGTTAGGGTCATCTAAAATGATTTGGGAAAAGTCAAAACTACTGAGGAATTCATTAAAATTGTCATAGTTACCTTTTTGGAAATTTTTTGTTTTGACAGATATATCACGAGCATATTTAAGATTCGCGAGATGCAGGCTTATATCTAGAGGAGGATGATGAGTGTCAATCACAGAGAGTGGGCTAAGGGATGAATGGATAACCACATTGGAACAATAAATATTTGTCCAAAAAAGGTCAAGAAGCCTGCCATTAGAGTTGAATATCTTGTTAAATTGTTTCATATTACACAATTCCATATTGTTTAATAGAGACTGAGAAGTATTACTAAATGAGTCAAGGGGGCGCATACAGTCATTAATCGTGTCTGGGATCCAATTTAAGTATGGTAGATTAAAGTCTCCTATGAAAATAACCTTAGAATTAACAGGCAACTGCAAAATTTGCTCACTCACACTAGTGAAGATAGCGTTGAATGTCTCATATGTAGATTGGGGAGGGATGTAAACACAGCATATATAGAGACTACAAGTCTTCTCTTTTAAAGCCACCCATAGTACTTCATGATCAGTCTCAAAAGATTCAATCCTATGAGAGTTAAAATCACGTCTAACTGCTATGAGACACCCACCGCCATCCTTTTTCCCGGAGAGTTCCAAGTTCCTATCTCTTCTATAAATTACGTACCTATCATCAAGTAATTCACCACTATAAATACCAGCATGCAGAAATGTTTCAGTAAAGCATATTATGTCATAATTATTAGAAATCGTAGCCAAACGAACTTGTTCTAGCTTAGTACGTAGTCCCCTGACATTCTGATAATATATATTAATGAACATTAGCTACAAAAGAAAGAATGGACTTGTTAGGAAGCTTGTAGACTGCTTTTGACGAGATCGAGACATTTATCATTTACTATAGTAAAAGGTTTAGAATTTTCATCCTTTTTCAAGTATATTTTGGAGTTCTTAATCCAGATAAACTTAAATCCACTTTCACCCTTAAATTGCTTTGCCTTGAAGAATAATGCTTTCTTCTCTTTAGATAGAAACTCATTAATATATATTATGTTTTTCTCAGTGTAACCAAGAGCATCAGTTGTCAATTTGTTGGCTACCTTATTAGCCGCTAATATACGATCTCTAACCAATTGAGAGGAATATTTAACAATGATAGGGTTAGAGCTATTGTTAGATCTACCTTTTCTACGATAAGCTTTAAGTACATTACTATCATCACTAGGTAAGTTAAATAATAAATGTATCTTACGTACAATAGCAAGGGGATTATCATCAGAGTGCTGGGGAATGTTCTTTATCTCCAAAAAGTTAGTCAAAGATCGTTCTTCGAGTACTTGTAGGCGTTCCCCCATAGATGAGATGTCCTTATTTAGTTTAATCTTTTCTAATTCAAGGCTCTTTATTTTCTTTTTATGGTCCTCAACAACATTGACTAACTTCTTAATTTCATCAAATCCACATAAAAGAGAATTGACTGAGTTGTTGAATTCTATTTGTTTCGCTTTAATGTTTTCAATTTCCATGGACATTCGGCGAACCACCGTCATGATACTGGAATCATCACCTTCATCACTCTCAGATCCCACAACATCAGATGATTTGCTTTTACTACAGGTAGCACATCGGAAGGCAACAGCCCCACTTTTGATACTTAGCTTAACTTCATTAGATAATTTGCAACAAGTAGCGTGAAAGTGATTTTGGCAGTCAACGCACTTGTAACCAGATTTTTCTTTGTTTAGATATAAAGAGCATAGCATACATTTAGGCGCCATATTAATAGTGCTTTGGAGAGCTATTTCCAGTTTTCTCCAAATTGATTCAGGTTTTAACTAAATGTGAAATTATGTCTTAGCAAGTGACTTTTTATGGATATGGAATATGATCTCTTGGGCTAGTGACGTTTTGTGAATTAATGCGCCTTCGATGAGAAAATGATGATGTCTTAGGTTAGATTCAATATAATCGCTAATTGTAGGTTATGTAAATGATGATTTAATTATTATAATCTCCTTAGTAAGCCAAAAAGCTAATTGCGACGCCAAAAATGGTTAGTTGAATGGAGTTAAAATACCTGCTTTTCTTGAAACAGCTTATCTCATATGGCATTAGTACTACTGCAATACCCAACAAGAATGGAAAAAGACGGCGTGTAGCTATCTGATCCGTTTGAGTAACTTCCATGAAGTGTTAGTCCAATTGGTCACTGGATGAATCCATTTATAACGAAACAGTATCCAATAAGAAGAAACAAATGCATACATGCAGGATAGATTCCGTGAAAAGTGAGTCCAATTGTAGTCACTATGTTCAGTGTGAATGGATGAAAGCGCATGCAAGAATGCAGAACTCCACTTCAGATGAGACCACGGCAATATCTCCAATGGATCGCAAAGAACTTTGTACAAAAATTAGTTTGTAATACTTTTTCTAACAATGGTTTGCAAATTATAAAAGAAAACTGGTTGATTAAAAAATGATAAAAATTTTCTGACAGCTTGGGTTGAATCTTCTTCTTCTTTTCGACGAAAATTTTGTCCCCCAACAGTACCAATACCCTATCCACTGGCACCTCCTAGAATCTATTGGTATGAAAAAGAATAGCATAGGGTTAACTTGAATTATTACTAATATTAACTATATCTAAAAAGATAAAATCGCTAATATCTCGAGAACCATAGCCCGTAGAGGATTTCTGATGAAAATTTTGTCCCCCAACAGTACCAATACCCTATCCACTGGCACGTCCTAGAATTTATTGGTATGAAGAAGAATAGCATAGCGTTAATTTTAATTATTACTAATATTAACTATATCTAAAAAGATAAAATCGCTAATATCTCGAGAACCATAGCCCGTAGAGGATTTCTGATGAAAATTGTGTCCCCCAGTAGTACCAACACCCTATCCACTGGCACCTCCTAGAATCTATTGGTATGAAAAAGAATAGCATAGGGTTAACTTGAATTATTACTAATATTAACTATATCTAAAAAGATGAAATCGCTAATATCTCGAGAACCATAGTCCGTAGAGGATTTCTGATGAAAATTTTGTCCCCCAACAGTACCAATACCCTATCCACTGGCACGTCCTAGAATTTATTGGTATGAAGAAGAATAGCATAGCGTTGATTTTAATTATTACTAATATTAACTATATCTAAAAAGATAAAATCGCTAATATCTCGAGAACCATAGCCCGTAGAGGATTTCTGATGAAAATTTTGTCCCCCAATAGTACCAACACCCTATCCACTGGCACCTCCTAGAATCTATTGGTATGAAAAAGAATAGCATAGGGTTAACTTGAATTATTACTAATATTAACTATATCTAAAAAAGTAAAATCGCTAATATCTCGAGAACCATAGCCCGTAGAGGATTTCTGGTGAAAATTTTGTCCCCCAACAGTACCAATACCCTATCCACTGGCACCTCCTAGAATCTATTGGTATGAAAAAGAATAGCATAGGGTTAACTTGAATTATTACTAATATTAACAATATCTAAAAAGATAAAATCGCTAATATCTTGAGAACCATAGCCCGTAGAGGATTTCTGATGAAAATTTTGTCCCCCAATAGTACCAACACCCTATCCACTGGCACCTCCTAGAATCTATTGGTATGAAAAAGAATAGCATAGGGTTAACTTGAATTATTACTAATATTAACTATATCTAAAAAGATAAAATCGCTAATATCTCGAGAACCATAGCCCGTAGAGGATTTCTGATGAAAATTTTGTCCCCCAACAGTACCAATACCCTATCCACTGGCACGTCCTAGAATTTATTGGTATGAAGAAGAATAGCATAGCGTTAATTTTAATTATTACTAATATTAACTATATCTAAAAAGATAAAATCGCTAATATCTCGAGAACCATAGCCCGTAGAGGATTTCTGATGAAAATTTTGTCCCCCAATAATACCAACACCCTATCCACTGGCACCTCCTAGAATCTATTGGTATGAAAAAGAATAGCATAGGCTTAACTTGAATTATTACTAATATTAACTATATCTAAAAAGATAAAATCGCTAATATCTCGAGAACCATAGTCCGTAGAGGATTTCTGATGAAAATTTTGTCCCCCAACAGTACCAATACCCTATCCACTGGCACGTCCTAGAATTTATTGGTATGAAGAAGAATAGCATAGCGTTGATTTTAATTATTACTAATATTAACTATATCTAAAAAGATAAAATCGCTAATATCTCGAGAACCATAGCCCGTAGAGGAATTCTGATGAAAATTTTGTCCCCCAACAGTACCAATACCCTATCCACTGGCACGTCCTAGAATTTATTGGTATGAAGAAGAATAGCATAGCGTTAATTTTAATTATTACTAATATTAGTTCAAAACCGAAAGCCCGCATTTAGGCGCAACACTTGAAAACAGCAAAATCACAATAAAAAAGCCTACATTTAGGCGCAGCACACCATGGGCAAAAAAATTGAATTATTACTAAAAAGTTAATGCCATTTCCTGGTCAGCCAGACGGTAGGAAAGGAATTCTCCAGACATGCCCTGTGACGTATACCACTAGACGGAATCCCCCTCAGTGGCCCAGAACCCAGTCCAGAGCCACCAAAATAGTTTGAAATTTCCGGACACTTTTTGTATGGAAAAAGTGTTCCAGAACTCTCCTAGCGTAACTACTGGAGATCAATTTGATATGCTTCAAGCGTCTGCAGCAGGCAGAAAACCAAACTGTACCGTTGAGTGTAAGGCTTTTTGCTAGCACGACACGCTCTTCTTTTTCCTTTTTATTTTTAATTTTCAGCCCACTGCGGGCGCATACAGGTTTGATTCGTTTCGAAAAATCTCGTTTTTTAAATTTCTCTAAATTTATTCAATAAATCTAGTTTTTATTTTTCTCAATTTTTTTCATATCTTTTCTTTGTTTTATTTTTTCATTTGTTTTTCACGTCGCTCAAATTCTCTGTTTGGAAACCGTTGATGAGTCAAACAAAGACTTGAAACTTTTCACCAAAAATATAATGGGCTGTGTGTTGAAATATCAAATTAAAATTTTTTTCAGATTTTGCTATATACCGGAGAATCAAAAAAAAATATCCTGCTTGAACAAATATAAGTTTAACCCGTTAAAAAATCATATAGAATAACCTCTATCTTTATTTCTTCCTCCTTGGTATAACATAGGAGTGTTTTTGCCTCATATAATTCACAGCCAGAATTTATTCTGAGTTTATATGGGAGGAAATCAATTTGATCTCTTTCAAGCGTCTGCAGCAGGCAGAAAACCAAGTTGCTCCGATGAGTGCAAGGTTTTCTGCTAATACGAAACGCTTTTCCTTCCTCATTTTTATTTTTCGTTTTCAGCACGCCGCCAGCGAATACAGGTTCGATTCTTTTCTAATGAATCTGGTTTTTTACAGCTTTTTTTATTAAATTTTTTTTCTCAATATTTTTTCGTTTTTTCATTTCTTTCTTTTGTTCTATTTTTTCATTCGTTTTTCAAGTCACTCAACTTCGCTATTTGGGACCTGTTGAGGAGTCCAACCAAGACTTGAAACTTGTCACCAAAAACATAATGGGTTGTGTGATGAAATAACAATTATTTAAAAACATTTTTCAGCTTTTGCTATATACCGCAGAATACAAAAATAAATCCTTCTCGATCAAATATAAGTTTAACCCTGCAAAAAATCCTATAGAGTAATATCTATCTTTATTTCTTCCTCCTTGGTATAATATATGAGTGTGTTTTCCTCATATAATACCCACGCAGAATTTATTCTGAGTTTATTTGAGAGGAGATCAAATTGGTATGTTTCAAGCGACTGCAGTAGGCAGAAAACCAAGCCGTGCCGTTGAGTGTATGATTTTCTGCCAACACGGAACGCTCTTCTTCTCCATGTATATTTTTCAGCCCACTGCGGGTATATACAGGTTCGATTCGTTTCGAATAAATTTATTTTTTATTTTTCTCATTTTTTTACATTTCTTTTTGTTTTTGTTCTATTTTTTCATTCGTTTCTCAAGTCACTCAACTTCGCTATTTGGGACCTGTTGAGGAGTCAAACCAAGACTTGAAACTTGTCACCAAAAACATAATGGGTTGTGTGATGAAATAACAATTATTTAAAAACATTTTTCAGCTTTTGCTATATACCGCAGAATACAAAAATAAATCCTTCTCGATCAAATATAAGTTTAACCCAGTAAAAACTCCTATAGGGTAATGTCTATCTTTATTTCTTCCTACTTGGTATAATATAGGAGTGGTTATGCCTCATATAATTCACAACCAGAATTTATTCTGAGCTTATATGAGAGGAGATCAATTTGATCTCTTTCAAAACGTCTGCAGCAGGCAGAAAACCAAGCTGCTCCGATGAGTGTGAGGTTTTCTGCTAATACGAAATGCTTTTCTTTCTTCATTTTCATTTTTCGCTTTCAGCATGCTGTGAGCAAATACAGGTTCGATTCTTTTCGTATGCATCTGGTTTTTTAAAAAAATTTTATTAAATTTTTTTCTATTTTTCTAATTTTTTTCATTTTTGTCATTTCTTTCCTTTGTTCCATTTTTTCTTTCGTTTTTCAAGTCACTCAACTTCGCTATTTGGGACCTGTTGAGTAGTCAAACCAAGACTTGAAACTTGTCAGATAATGGGTTGTGTGATGAAATTACAATTATTTAAAAACTTTTTTCAGCTTTTGCTATATACCGCAGAATATAAAAATAAATCCTTCTCGATCAAATATAAGTTTAACCCTGCAACAAATCCTATAGAGTAATATCTATCTTTATTTCTTCCTCCTTGGTATAATATAGATGTGGTTATGCCTCATATAATTCACAACCAGAATTTATTCTAAGCTTATATGAGAGGAGATCAATTTGATCTCTTTCAAAGCGTCTGCTGGAGGCAGAAAACCAAGCTGCTCCAATGAGTGTGAGGTTTTCTGCTAATACGAAATGCTTTTCTTTCACCGTTTTTATTTTTCGCTTTCAGCATGCTGCGGGCGAATACAGGTTCGATTCTTTTCGAATGCATCTGGTTTTTTAAAATTTTTTTATTAAATTTTTTTTCTGATTTTCTCAATTTTTTCATTTTTTTATTTCTTTCCTTTGTTCCGTTTTTTCATTCGTTTTTCGAGTCGCTCAACTTCGCTATTTGGGACCTGTTGATGGGTCAAACCAAGACTTGAAAATTGTCCCCAAAAATATAATGGTATGTTTGAAGATATAACAATTTAAAATTTTTTTTCAAAGTTAGTTATATACCGGAGAATAAAAAAAATTTTTTGAACAAATATAAGTTTAACAAGGTAAAAAATAATATAGAATAATCTCTATCTTTATTTGCTCCTCCTTGGTATAATATAGGAGTGGTTTTGCCTCATATAATTCACACCCAGAATTTATTCAGAGTTTATATGAGAGGAGATCAATTTGATCTCTTTCAAGCGTCTGAAGCAGGCAGAAAACCAAGCTGCTCCGATAAGTGCATGGTTTTCTGCTAATACGAAACGCTTTTCCTTCCTCATTTTTATTTTTCGTTTTCAGCACGCCGCCGCCAGCGAATACAGGTTCGATTCTTTTCTAATGAATCTGGTTTTTTACAGCTTTTTTTATTAAATTTTTTTTCTCAATATTTTTTCATTTTTTCATTTCTTTCTTTTGTTCTATTTTTTCATTCGTTTTTCAAGTCACTCAACTTCGCTATTTGGGACCTGTTGAGGAGTCGAACCAAGACTTGAAACTTGTCACCAAAAACATAATGGGTTGTGTGATGAAATAACAATTATTTAAAAACATTTTTCAGCTTTTGCTATATACCGCAGAATACAAAAATAAATCCTTCTCGATCAAATATAAGTTTAACCCTGCAAAAAATCCTATAGAGTAATATCTATCTTTATTTCTTCCTCCTTGGTATAATATAGGTGTGGTTATGCCTCATATAATTCACAACCAGAATTTATTCTAAGCTTATATGAGAGGAGATCAATTTGATCTCTTTCAAAGCATCTGCAGCAGGCAGAAAACCAAGCTGCTCCGATGAGTGTGAGGTTTTCTGCTAATACGAAATGCTTTTCTTTCACCATTTTTATTTTTCGCTTTCAGCATGCTGCGAGCGAATACAGGTTCGATTCTTTTCGAATGCATCTGGTTTTTTAAAATTTTTTTATTAAATTTTTTTTCTGATTTTCTCAATTTTTTCATTTTTTTATTTCTTTCCTTTGTTCCGTTTTTTCATTCGTTTTTCAAGTCGCTCAACTTCGCTATTTGGGACATGTTGATGAGTCAAACCAAGACTTGAAAATTGTCCTAAAAATATAATGGTATGTTTGAAGATATAACAATTTAAAATTTTTTTTCAAAGTTAGTTATATACCGGAGAATAAAAAAAATTTTTTTGAACAAATATAAGTTTAACAAGGTAAAAAATAATATAGAATAATCTCTATCTTTATTTGCTCCTCCTTGGTATAATATAGGAGTGGTTTTGCCTCATATAATTCACACCCAGAATTTATTCAGAGTTTATATGAGAGGAGATCAATTTGATCTCTTTCAAGCGTCTGAAGCTGGCAGAAAACCAAGCTGCTCCGATGAGTGCAAGGTTTTCTGCTAATACGAAACGCTTTTCCTTCCTCATTTTTATTTTTCGTTTTCAGCACGCCGCCAGCGAATACAGGTTCGATTCTTTTCTAATGAATCTGGTTTTTTACAGCTTTTTTTATTAAATTTTTTTTCTCAATATTTTTTCATTTTTTCATTTCTTTCTTTTGTTCTATTTTTTCATTCGTTTTTCAAGTCACTCAACTTCGCTATTTGGGACCTGTTGAGGAGTCGAACCAAGACTTGAAACTTGTCACCAAAAACATAATGGGTTGTGTGATGAAATAACAATTATTTAAAAACATTTTTCAGCTTTTGCTATATACCGCAGAATACAAAAATAAATCCTTCTCGATCAAATATAAGTTTAACCCTGCAAAAAATCCTATAGAGTAATATCTGTCTTTATTTCTTCCTCCTTGGTATAATATATGAGTGTGTTTTCCTCATATAATACCCACGCAGAATTTATTCTGAGTTTATTTGAGAGGAGATCAAATTGGTATGTTTCAAGCGACTTCAGTAGGCAGAAAACTAAGCCGTGCCGTTGAGTGTATGATTTTCTGCCAACACGGAACGCTCTTCTTCTCCATGTATATTTTTCAGCCCACTGCGGGTATATACAGGTTCGATTCGTTTCGAATAAATTAATTTTTTATTTTTCTCATTTTTTTTCATTTCTTTTTGTTTTTGTTCTATTTTTTCATTCGTTTCTCAAGTCACTCAACTTCGCTATTTGGGACCTGTTGAGGAGTCAAGCCAAGACTTGAAACTTGTCACCAAAAACATAATGGGTTGTGTGATGAAATAACAATTATTTAAAAACATTTTTCAGCTTTTGCTATATACCGCAGAATACAAAAATAAATCCTTCTCGATCAAATATAAGTTTAACCCAGTAAAAACTCCTATAGGGTAATGTCTATCTTTATTTCTTCATACTTGGTATAATATAGGAGTGGTTATGTCTAACATAATTCGCAACCAGAATTTACTCTGAGTTTATAAGAGAGGAGATCAATTTGATCCGTTTCAAGCGTCTGCAGCAGGCAGAAAACAGAGCTGTACAGTCGAGCGTAAGGTTTTCTGCTAACACGAAGCGCTCTTCTTCGTCATTTTTATTTTTCAGCCCATTGCGGGTGAATACAGGTTCGATTCGTTTCGAATAATTTTTTATTTTATTTTTCTCAATTTTTTTCATTTCTTTTTTTTTGTTCTATTTTTTTCATTTGCTTTTCAAGTCACTCAACTTCGATATTTGGGACCTGTTGATGTGTCAAACCAAGACTTGAAACTTGTCACCAAAAATGTACTGGGTTGTGTGATGAAATAGCATTTTAAATACATTTTTCAGCTTTTGCTATATACCGGAGAACCCAAAAAAATCCTTCTAGAACAAATTTAAATTTAGCCCGGTAAAAAATCCTATAGAGTAATCCCTATCTTTATTTCTTCCTCCTTGGTATAATATAGGAGTGTGTTTTCCTCATATAATACCCACGCAGAATTTATTCTGAGTTTATATGAGAGGAGATCAATTTGGTATGTTTCAAGCGACTGCAGGAGGCAGTTGAGTGTAAGGTTTTCTACTAACACGAAACGCTTCTTCTTCTTCCTTTGCATTTTTCTTTTTCAGCCCACTGCGGGCGAATGCAGGTTCGATTCGTTTCGGATAAATTTTGTATTTCATTTTTCTCAATTTTTTTCATTCCTTTACTTTGTTCTATTTTTTCATTTGTTTTTCATGACCAGAAACCTAACTATTTGGAACCTGTTGATGAGTCAATCCAAGACTGGAAACTTGTCACCAAATATATAATGGGTTGTGTGATGAAATAACGAATTAAAAAAAATTTCAGCTTTTGCTATATACCGGAGAATCAAACAAAAAATATCCTTCTTGAACAAATATAAGTTAAACCCGGTAAAAAATACTATATAGTAATCTCTATGTTTATTTCTTCCTCCTTGGTAAAATAAAGGGTTATTTTTGCCTTATATAATTCACACGCAGAATTTATTCTGAGTTTATTTGAGAGGAGATCAAATTGGTATGTTTCAAGCGACTGCAGTAGGCAGAAAACCAAGCCGTGCCGTTGAGTGTATGATTTTCTGCCAACACGGAACGCTCTTCTTCTCCATGTATATTTTTCAGCCCACTGCGGGTATATACAGCAGTGTTGCCAACTAATTCTACCAGAAAAACTGAGAAAAAAGCTGAGAAGTTGCGAAAAAACTGAGAAATGAAAAATCATAACTAAATCTTTTTATTAGTTATCATGAAAACGAAAAGATAAATATAATCCAGTACATAAATTAAATAACAAAAAACAACGAGTTAACATTTAGATACATTCTTGTCTTTATAAAAAAAAAATAATAATAATAAAAAGTACAGCCTTATTTATTTCGTTTAAAATCATACATATTTTGATTTAATAGTTGGTACATATTTTTAGCTCCTTTCGCATTGAAGCAATTCATGTTCCTTAGTTTTAAATAATCTTTTGAATAAAGAATTCCACAGAGAGTATCTGTGCCGAATTTATTTATCACTTTCGTTTTATTTGTGTTAATTGATGAGAATACCCTTTCTACATTAGCACAAGAATGAGGAAGGCATAACATTTAAAAAAAAAAGAATTTACGAAGTTTAGGGAAAATTAGAGAATCGCGTGTCTAGATAGTGATAATTTTTTAAAGAACTCCTCATCCGTTAGATTTTTAAAAGGACTAAAATCAAAAACTCGCAGTTCTCTCATTTCATCATTTTGTAGATCTGGGACTAAGTTTGGAAAGCTTTTGGCAAGGCTGTAAATACTTTCATTTTGGCCCTTCATTATATTCTCTGGATTTATAATACTTAAACTCCTTAAGATGGGATCACTGAAGTCAAATCTTTGAAAAATTTGTGAAACTACATCTATATAAAATGCTAAGCAATTTTTATTAAATTGTTCTATTCTTTCTGTTTATTTCTGTTTATTTATTGTATTTAAAATAGATTGCACACTTGGATGTAAATAAATGCAACTTTTAAAAGACTACTGGTCTTTATATTCTATTTGGAATAAGTCTGAGAATATGAAACGACCACCCACACCATAAACCTCGGATGTTCAATAATTGGTTCATTCATTTACAATTTTAGTAAAAGCTTTAAAGGACAGCATAGGAAAAACTGAAAAACAGAAAATTTATTCTGAAAAGTGAGCATTTCAGGCCAAAAACTAAAAAACTGAGAATTTCATAGTAAAAATTGAAAAACTGAGTTCCAAATAAAAAAACTGAGTTTCTCAGCAAAAACTGTACAGTTGGCAACGGTGATATACAGGTTCGATTCGTTTCGAATAAATTTATTTTTTATTTTTCTCATTTTTTTTCATTTCTTTTTGTTTTTGTTCTATTTTTTCATTCGTTTCTCAAGTCACTAAACTTCGCTATTTGGGACCTGTTGAGGAGTCAAACCAAGACTTGAAACTTGTCACCAAAAACATAATGGGTTGTGTGATGAAATAACAATTATTTAAAAACATTTTTCAGCTTTTGCTATATACCGCAGAATACAAAAATAAATCCTTCTCGATCAAATATAAGTTTAACCCAGTAAAAACTCCTATAGGGTAATGTCTATCTTTATTTCTTCCTACTTGGTATAATATAGGAGTGGTTATGCCTCATATAATTCACAACCAGAATTTATTCTGAGCTTATATGAGAGGAGATCAATTTGATCTCTTTCAAAACGTCTGCAGCAGGCAGAAAACCAAGCTGCTCCGATGAGTGTGAGGTTTTCTGCTAATACGAAATGCTTTTCTTTCTTCATTTTTATTTTTCGCTTTCAGCATGCTGTGAGCAAATACAGGTTCGATTCTTTTCGTATGCATCTGGTTTTTTAAAAATTTTTTATTAAATTTTTTTTTTTTTTCTTGTCACCAAAAACATAATGGGTTGTGTGATGAAATAACAATTATTTAAAAACATTTTTCAGCTTTTGCTATATACCGCAGAATACAAAAATAAATCCTTCTCGATCAAATATAAGTTTAACCCAGTAAAAACTCCTATAGGGTAATGTCTATCTTTATTTCTTCCTACTTGGTATAATATAGGAGTGGTTATGTCTAACATAATTCGCAACCAGAATTTACTCTGAGTTTATCAATTTGATCCGTTTCAAGCGTCTGCAGCAGGCAGAAAACAGAGCTGTACAGTCGAGCGTAAGGTTTTCTGCTAACACGAAGCGCTCTTCTTCGTCATTTTTATTTTTCAGCCCATTGCGGGTGAATACAGGTTCGATTCGTTTCGAATAATTTTTTATTTTATTTTTCTCAATTTTTATCATTTCTTTTTTTTTGTTCTATTTTTTTCATTTGCTTTTCAAGTCACTCAACTTCGATATTTGGGACCTGTTGATGAGTCAAACCAAGACTTGAAATTTGTCACCAAAAATATACTGGGTTGTGTGATGAAATAGCATTTTAAATACATTTTTCAGCTTTTGCTATATACCGGAGAACCCAAAAAAATCCTTCTAGAACAAATTTAAATTTAGCCCGGTAAAAAATCCTATAGAGTCATCCCTGTATTTATTTCTTCCTCCTTGGTATAATATAGGAGTGTGTTTTCCTCATATAATACCCACGCAGAATTTATTCTGAGTTTATATGAGAGGAGATCAATTTGGTATGTTTCAAGCGACTGCAGTAGGCAGTTGAGTGTAAGGTTTTCTACTAACACGAAACGCTTCTTCTTCTTCCTTTGCATTTTTCTTTTTCAGCCCACTGCGGGCGAATGCAGGTTCGATTCGTTTCGGATAAATTTTGTATTTCATTTTTCTCAATTTTTTTCATTCCTTTACTTTGTTCTATTTTTTCATTTGTTTTTCATGACCAGAAACCTAACTATTGGGAACCTGTTGATGAGTCAATCCAAGACTGGAAACTTGTCACCAAATATATAATGGGTTGTGTGATGAAATAACGAATTAAAAAAAATTTCAGCTTTTGCTATATACCGGAGAATCAAACAAAAAATATCCTTCTTGAACAAATATAAGTTAAACCCGGTAAAAAATACTATATAGTAATCTCTATGTTTATTTCTTCCTCCTTGGTAAAATTAAAGGGTTATTTTTGCCTTATATAATTCACACCCAGAATTTATTCTGAGTTTATGTGAGAGGAGATCAATTTGATCTCTTTCAAGCGTCTGCAGCAAGCAGAAAACCATTCTGCTCCACTTTTTCTTCTACATTTTTATTTGTCATTTTCGGCACCCTGCGGAGGAATACAGGTTCGATTCGTTGTGATTAAATTTTCTATTTTATTTTCTTCTATTTTTTCATTCCATTCCTTTTTTCTATTTTTTCATTTGTTTTTCAAGACCATCAACTTCACTATTTGGAACCTGCTAATGAGTCAATCCAAAACTGGAAACTTGTGACCAAATATATAATGGGTTGTGTGATGAAATAACAAATTAAAAAAAATTTCAGCTTTTGCTATATACGGGACAATCAAAAAAAAAATCCTTCTTGAACAAATATAATTTTAACCCGGTAAAAAATCAATCCTATAGAATAATCTCTATCTTTATTTCTTCCTCCTTGGTATAATATAGGAGTATTTTGCCGCATATAATTTACACCCAGAATTTATTCTCTGTTTACATGAGAGGAGATCAATGATCTCTTTCAAGCGTCTACAGCAAGCAAAAAACCAAGCTGCTCCGATGAGTGTGAGGTTTTCTGCTAATACGAAATGCTTTTCTTTCATCATTTTTATTTTTCGCTTTCAGCATGCTGCGAGCGAATACAGGTTCGATTCTTTTCGAATGCATCTGGTTTTTTAAAATTTTTTTATTAAATTTTTTTTCTGATTTTCTCAATTTCTTCATTTTTTTATTTCTTTCCTTTGTTCCGTTTTTTCATTCGTTTTTCAAGTCGCTCAACTTCGCTATTTGGGACCTGTTGATGAGTCAAACCAAGACTTGAAAATTGTCCCCAAAAATATAATGGTTTGTTTGAAGATATAACAATTTAAAATTTTTTTTCAAACTTAGCTATATACCGGAGAATAAAAAAAATTTTTTTGAACAAATATAAGTTTAACCCGGTAAAAAATAATATAGAATAATCTCTATCTTTATTTGCTCCTCCTTGGTATAATATAGGAGTGGTTTTGCCTCATATAATTCACACCCAGAATTTATTCAGAGTTTATATGAGAGGAGATCAATTTGATCTGTTTCAAGCGTCTGCAGCAGGCAGAAAACCAAGCTGCTCCGATGAGTGTAAGGTTTTCTGCTAATACGATACGCATATTCTTCTTCCTATTTATTTTTCATTTTCAGCCCGCTGCGGGCGAATACAGGTTCGATTCGTTTAGAATGAATCTGGTTTTTTAAATTTTTTTTCTGTTCTCCTCAATTTTTTCATTTTTTCATTTCTTTTCTTTGTTCTACTTTTTCATTTGTTTTTCACGTCGCTCAAATTCGTTGTTTGGAAACCGTTGATGAGTCAAACAAAGACTTGAAACTTTTCACCAAAAATATAATGGGCTGTGTGTTGAAATATCAAATTAAAATTTTTTTCAGATTTTGCTATATACCGGAGAATCAAAAAAAAATATCCTTCTTGAACAAATATAAGTTTAACCCGTTAAAAAATCATATAGAATAACCTCTATCTTTATTTCTTCCTCCTTGGTATAACATAGGAGTGTTTTTGCCTCATATAATTCACAGCCAGAATTTATTCTGAGTTTATATGGGAGGAAATCAATTTGATCTCTTTAAAGCGTCTGCAGCAGGCAGAAAACCAAGCTGCTCCGATGAGTGTGAGGTTTTCTGCTAATACGAAATGCTTTTCTTTCACCATTTTTGTTTTTCGCTTTCAGCATGCTGCGAGCGAATACAGGTTCGATTCTTTTCGAATGCATCTGGTTTTTTAAAAATTTTTTATTAAATTTTTTTTCTGATTTTCTCAATTTCTTCATTCTTTTATTTCTTTCCTTTGTTCCGTTTTTTCATTCGTTTTTCAAGTCGCTCAACTTCGCTATTTGGGACCTGTTGATGAGTCAAACCAAGACTTGAAAATTGTCCCCAAAAATATAATGGTTTGTTTGAAGATATAACAATTTAAAATTTTTTTTCAAACTTAGCTATATACCGGAGAATAAAAAGAATTTTTTTGAACAAATATAAGTTTAACCCTGCAAAAAATCCTATAGAGTAATACCTATCTTTATTTCTGCATCCTTGGTATAACATAGGAGTGGTTATGCCTCACATAATTCACAACCAGAATTTATTCTAAGCTTATATGAGAGGAGATCAATGATCTCTTTCAAGCGTCTACAGCAAGCAAAAAACCAAGCTGCTCCGATGAGTGTGAGGTTTTCTGCTAATACGAAATGCTTTTCTTTCATCATTTTTATTTTTCGCTTTCAGCATGCTGCGAGCGAATACAGGTTCGATTCTTTTCGAATGCATCTGGTTTTTTAAAATTTTTTTATTAAATTTTTTTTCTGATTTTCTCAATTTCTTCATTTTTTTATTTCTTTCCTTTGTTCCGTTTTTTCATTCGTTTTTGAAGTCGCTCAACTTCGCTATTTGGGACCTGTTGATGAGTCAAACCAAGACTTGAAAATTGTCCCCAAAAATATAATGGTTTGTTTGAAGATATAACAATTTAAAATTTTTTTTCAAACTTAGCTATATACCGGAGAATAAAAAAATTTTTTTGAACAAATATAAGTTTAACCCTGCAAAAAATCCTATAGAGTAATACCTATCTTTATTTCTGCATCCTTGGTATAACATAGGAGTGGTTATGCCTCACATAATTCACAACCAGAATTTATTCTAAGCTTATATGAGAGGAGATCAATTTGATCTCTTTCAAAGCGTCTGCAGCAGGCAGAAAACCAAGCTGCTCCGATGAGTGTGAGGTTTTCTGCTAATACGAAATGCTTTTCTTTCATCATTTTTATTTTTCGCTTTCAGCATGCTGCGAGCGAATACAGGTTCGATTCTTTTCGAATGCATCTGGTTTTTTAACATTTTTTTATTAAATTTTTTTTCTGATTTTCTCAATTTTTTCATTTTTTTATTTCTTTCCTTTGTTCCGTTTTTTTTTTCGTTTTTCAAGTCACTCAAATTCGCTATTTGGGACTTGTTGAGTAGTCAAACCAAGACTTGAAACTTGTTACATAATGGGTTGTGTGATGAAATAACAATTATTTAAAAACATTTTTCAGCTTTTGCTATATACCGCAGAATACAAAAATAAATCCTTCTCGATCAAATATAAGTTTAACCCTGCAACAAATCCTATAGAGTAATATCTATCTTTATTTCTTCCTCCTTGGTATAATATAGGAGTGGTTATGCCTCATATAATTCACAACCAGAATTTATTCTAGGCTTATATGAGAGGAGATCAATTTGATCTCTTTCAAAGCGTCTGCAGCAGGCAGAAAACCAAGCTGCTCCGATGAGTGTGAGGTTTTCTGCTAATACGAAATGCTTTTCTTTCATCATTTTTACTTTTCGCTTTCAGTATGCTGCGAGCGAATACAGGTTAGATTCTTTTCGAATGCATTTGGTTTTTTAAAATTTTTTTATTAAATTTTTTTTCTGATTTTCTCAATTTTTTCATTTTTTTATTTCTTTCCTTTGTTCCGCTTTTTCTTTCGTTTTTCAAGTCGCTCAACTTCGCTATTTAGGACCTGTTGATGAGTCAAACAAAGACTTGAAACTTTTCACCAAAAATATAATGGGCTGTGTGTTGAAATATCAAATTAAAATTTTTTTCAGATTTTGCTATATACCGGAGAATCAAAAAAAAATATCCTTCTTGAACAAATATAAGTTTAACCCGTTAAAAAATCATATAGAATAACCTCTATCTTTATTTCTTCCTCCTTGGTATAACATAGGAGTGTTTTTGCCTCATATAATTCACAGCCAGAATTCATTCTGAGTTTATATGGGAGGAAATCAATTTGATCTCTTTAAAGCGTCTGCAGCAGGCAGAAAACCAAGCTGCTCCGATGAGTGCAAGGTTTTCTGCTAATACGAAACGCTTTTCCTTCCTCATTTTTATTTTTCGTTTTCAGCACGCCGCCAGCGAATACAGGTTCGATTCTTTTCTAATGAATCTGGTTTTTTACAGCTTTTTTTATTAAATTTTTTTTCTCAATATTTTTTCATTTTTTCATTTCTTCCTTTTGTTCTATTTTTTCATTCGTTTCTCAAGTCACTCAACTTCGCTATTTGGGACCTGTTGAGGAGTCAAACCAAGACTTGAAACTTGTCACCAAAAACATAATGGGTTGTGTGATGAAATAACAATTATTTAAAAACATTTTTCAGCTTCTGCTATATACCGCAGAATACAAAAATAAATCCTTCTCGATCAAATATAAGTTTAACCCAGTAAAAACTCCTATAGGGTAATGTCTATCTTTATTTCTTCCTACTTGGTATAATATAGGAGTGGTTATGTCTAACATAATTCGCAACCAGAATTTACTCTGAGTTTATAAGAGAGGAGATCAATTTGATCCGTTTCAAGCGTCTGCAGCAGGCAGAAAACAGAGCTGTACAGTCGAGCGTAAGGTTTTCTGCTAACACGAAGCGCTCTTCTTCGTCATTTTTATTTTTCAGCCCATTGCGGGTGAATACAGGTTCGATTCGTTTCGAATAATTTTTTATTTTATTTTTCTCAATTTTTTTCATTTCTTTTTTTTTGTTCTATTTTTTTCATTTGCTTTTCAAGTCACTCAACTTCGATATTTGGGACCTGTTGATGAGTCAAACCAAGACTTGAAACTTGTCACCAAAAATATACTGGGTTGTGTGATGAAATAGCATTTTAAATACATTTTTCAGCTTTTGCTATATACCGGAGAACCCAAAAAAATCCTTCTAGAACAAATTTAAATTTAGCCCGGTAAAAAATCCTATAGAGTAATCCCTATCTTTATTTCTTCCTCCTTGGTATAATATAGGAGTGTGTTTTCCTCATATAATACCCACGCACAATTTATTCTGAGTTTATATGAGAGGAGATCAATTTGGTATGTTTCAAGCGACTGCAGTAGGCAGTTGAGTGTAAGGTTTTCTACTAACACGAAACGCTTCTTCTTCTTCCTTTGCATTTTTCTTTTTCAGCCCACTGCGGGCGAATGCAGGTTCGATTCGTTTCGGATAAATTTTGTATTTCATTTTTCTCAATTTTTTTCATTCCTTTACTTTGTTCTATTTTTTCATTTGTTTTTCATGACCAGAAACCTAACTATTTGGAACCTGTTGATGAGTCAATCCAAGACTGGAAACTTGTCACCAAATATATAATGGGTTGTGTGATGAAATAACGAATTAAAAAAAATTTCAGCTTTTGCTATATACCGGAGAATCAAACAAAAAATATCCTTCTTGAACAAATATAAGTTAAACCCGGTAAAAAATACTATATAGTAATCTCTATGTTTATTTCTTCCTCCTTGGTAAAATAAAGGGTTATTTTTGCCTTATATAATTCACACGCAGAATTTATTCTGAGTTTATTTGAGAGGAGATCAAATTGGTATGTTTCAAGCGACTGCAGTAGGCAGAAAACCAAGCCGTGCCGTTGAGTGTATGATTTTCTGCCAACACGGAACGCTCTTCTTCTCCATGTATATTTTTCAGCCCACTGCGGATATATACAGCGGTGTTGCCAACTAATTCTACCAGAAAAACTGAGAAAAAAGCTGAGAAGTTGCGAAAAAACTGAGAAATGAAAAATCATAACTAAATCTTTTTATTAGTTATCATGAAAACGAAAAGATAAATATAATCCAGTACATAAATTAAATAACAAAAAACAACGAGTTAACATTTAGATACATTCTTGTCTTTATAAAAAAAAAATAATAATAATAAAAAGTACAGCCTTATTTATTTCGTTTAAAATCATACATATTTTGATTTAATAGTTGGTACATATTTTTAGCTCCTTTCGCATTGAAGCAATTCATGTTCCTTAGTTTTAAATAATCTTTTGAATAAAGAATTCCACAGAGAGTATCTGTGCCGAATTTATTTATCACTTTCGTTTTATTTGTGTTAATTGATGAGAATACCCTTTCTACATTAGCACAAGAATGAGGAAGGCATAACATTTAAAAAAAAAAGAATTTACGAAGTTTAGGGAAAATTAGAGAATCGCGTGTCTAGATAGTGATAATTTTTTAAAGAACTCCTCATCCGTTAGATTTTTAAAAGGACTAAAATCAAAAACTCGCAGTTCTCTCATTTCATCATTTTGTAGATCTGGGACTAAGTTTGGAAAGCTTTTGGCAAGGCTGTAAATACTTTCATTTTGGCCCTTCATTATATTCTCTGGATTTATAATACTTAAACTCCTTAAGATGGGATCACTGAAGTCAAATCTTTGAAAAATTTGTGAAACTACATCTATATAAAATGCTAAGCAATTTTTATTAAATTGTTCTATTCTTTCTGTTTATTTCTGTTTATTTATTGTATTTAAAATAGATTGCACACTTGGATGTAAATAAATGCAACTTTTAAAAGACTACTGGTCTTTATATTCTATTTGGAATAAGTCTGAGAATATGAAACGACCACCCACACCATAAACCTCGGATGTTCAATAATTGGTTCATTCATTTACAATTTTAGTAAAAGCTTTAAAGGACAGCATAGGAAAAACTGAAAAACAGAAAATTTATTCTGAAAAGTGAGCATTTCAGGCCAAAAACTAAAAAACTGAGAATTTCATAGTAAAAATTGAAAAACTGAGTTCCAAATAAAAAAACTGAGTTTCTCAGCAAAAACTGTACAGTTGGCAACGGTGATATACAGGTTCGATTCGTTTCGAATAAATTTATTTTTTATTTTTCTCATTTTTTTTCATTTCTTTTTGTTTTTGTTCTATTTTTTCATTCGTTTCTCAAGTCACTCAACTTCGCTATTTGGGACCTGTTGAGGAGTCAAACCAAGACTTGAAACTTGTCACCAAAAACATAATGGGTTGTGTGATGAAATAACAATTATTTAAAAACATTTTTCAGCTTTTGCTATATACCGCAGAATACAAAAATAAATCCTTCTCGATCAAATATAAGTTTAACCCAGTAAAAACTCCTATAGGGTAATGTCTATCTTTATTTCTGCCTCCTTGGTATAACATAGGAGTGGTTATGCCTCATATAATTCACAACCAGAATTTATTCTAAGCTTATATGAGAGGAGATCAATTTGATATCTTTCAAAGCGTCTGCAGCAGGCAGAAAACCAAGCTGCTCCGATGAGTGTGAGGTTTTCTGCTAATACGAAATGCTTTTCTTTCATCATTTTTATTTTTTGCTTTCAGCATGCTGCGAGCGAATACAGGTTCGATTCTTTTCGAATGCATCTGGTTTTTTAACATTTTTTTATTAAATTTTTTTTCTGATTTTCTCAATTTCTTCATTTTTTTATTTCTTTCCTTTGTTCCGTTTTTTCATTCGGTTTTCAAGTCGCTCAACTTCGCTATTTGGGACCTGTTGATGAGTCAAACCAAGACTTGAAAATTGTCCCCAAAAATATAATGGTTTGTTTGAAGATATAACAATTTAAAAATTTTTTTCAAACTTAGCTATATACCGGAGAATAAAAAAAATTTTTTTGAACAAATATAAGTTTAACCCTGCAAAAAATCCTATAGAGTAATACCTATCTTTATTTCTGCCTCCTTGGTATAACATAGGAGTGGTTATGCCTCATATAATTCACAACCAGAATTTATTCTAAGCTTATATGAGAGGAGATCAATTTGATCTCTTTCAAAGCGTCTGCAGCAGGCAGAGAACCAAGCTGCTCCGATGAGTGTGAGGTTTTCTGCTAATACGAAATGCTTTTCTTTCATCATTTTTATTTTTCGCTTTCAGCATGCTGCGGGCCAATACAGGTTCGATTCGTTTCGAATGAATCTGGTTTTTTAAATTTTTTTAATTAAATTTTTTTTTTTCTGTTCTTCTCAATTTTTTCATTTCTTTCCTTTGTTCTATTTTTTCCTTTGTTTTTCAAGTCGCTCAAATTATCTGTTTGGGAGCTGTTGATGAGTCAGACCAAGACTTGAAACTTGTCACCAAAAATATAATGGGTTGTGTGATGATATAACAAATTAAAAAAAAAAATAATTAAAATTTTGCTATATACCGGAGAATAAAAAAAATCTTTCTTGAACAAATATAAGTTTAACCGGTAAAAAATCCTATAGAATAATCCCTATCTTTATTTCTTCTTTCTTGGTATAATATAGGAGTGTTTTTGCCTCATATAATTCCCACCCAGAATTTATTCTGAGTTTATATGAGAGGAGATCTGTTTGATCTGTTTCAAGCGTCTGCAGCAGGCAGAAAACCAAGTTGCTCCGATGAGTGCAAGGTTTTCTGCTAATTCGATACCCTTATTCTTCTTCCTTTTTATTTTTCATTTTCAGACCGCTGGCTGCGGGCGAACACAGGTTCGATTCGTTTCGAATGAATCTGGTTTTTTAAATTTTTTTTTGTTTTTCTCAATTTTTGCATTTTTTCATTTCTTTTCTTTGTTCCGTTTTTTCATTCGTTTTTCAAGTCCCTCAACTTCGCTATTTGGGACCTGTTGATGAGTCAAACCAAGACTTGAAAATTGTCACCAAAAATATAATGGTTTGTTTGAAGAAATAACAATTTAAAAAATTGTTTCAAACTTAGCTATATACCGGAGAATACAAAAAATCCTTTTTGAACAAATATAAGTTTAACCCGGTAAAAAATCCTATAGAATAATCTCTATCTTTATTTCTTCCTCCTTGGTATAATATAGGAGTGTTTTTGCCTCATATAATTCACGCTAATATAGGAGTGTTTTTGCCTCATATAATTCACACCCAGAATTTATTCTGAGTTTATTTGAGAGGAGATCAGTTTTATATGTTTCAAGCGTCTGCAGCAGGCAGAAAACCAAGCTGCTCCGATGAGTGTAAGGTTTTCTGCTAATACGATACGCTTATTCTTCTTCCTATTTATTTTTCATTTTCAGCCCGCTGCGGAAGAATAGATGTTCGATTCGTTTCGAATGAATAGGAATGTGTTTGCCTCATATAATTCCCACCCATAATTTATTCTGAGTTTGTATGAGAGGAGATCTTTTTGATCTGTTTCAAGAGTATGCAGCAGGCAGAAAACCAAGCTGTACCGTTGAGTGTAAGGTTTTCTGCTAACACGAAACGCTCTTCTTCTTATTCTTCCTTTTTATTTTTCAGCCTATTGCGGGTGAATACAGGTTCGGTTCGTTTCGAAAGAATCTCGTTTTTTAAATTTCTCTAAATTTTTTTAATAAATTTTCTTTTTTATTTTTCTCAATTTTTTTCATATCTTTTCTTTGTTCTATTCTTTCATTTGTATTTCAAGTCACTCAACTTCGCTATTGGGAACCTGTTGATGAGTCAAACCAAGACTGGAAACTTGTCACCAAAATATAATGGGTTGTATGCTGAAATAACAAATTAATAAAAATTTTCATATTGTGTTATATACTGAAGAAACAAAAAAATCCTTCTTGAAAAAATATAAGTATAACCTGGTAAAAAATCCTTTTGAATAATCTCTATCTTTATTTGTTCCCCTTTGGTATAATATGGGAGTGTTTTTACACATATAATTTTAACACCCAGAATTTATTCTGAGTTTATTTGAGAGGAGATCAATTTTATGATGTTTTCTTAGCAAATTATTACTGTTATTAGGTCTTGGGGATGCGTACATTGAAAAGTCACAGTTCTCTTTCGAGTGCAAACACCATTTCTTGAGCAAGGTCCCCTGGTGGTATTAGCCGGTACAACATGTGTTGTTCACATCGCGCTTGGGGATACGAGATCACTTTGGAGACACGATATCACTTTTAGCACTCTTCGGCATAGGGAAATAGCATACGATTTCGATTTTGTTTCTGGAGTTCGCTTATTTGTCATCTCGAGTTTTGGGGATACGAGATCAATTTCAGCACCCTCCAGCATAGGGAAGTAGCATAGGTTTTCGACTTTGTTTCTAGAGTTAATTATTTTTCATTTCGGAGATCGTAGCTCTAAATATTTGCGAAGGGGTGGCAAGATTTATTGTTGTAGTTGGCTTATGCAGCTGTGTATTTATGTGGATAAGAAATGTTGTATAATAGTAGTAATAATTCAAGCTAACTCTAGGATATTTTTTGTCCATGCCAATAATATTAGTACACAAATCCTCTACGGGCTGTGGTTCGAGATATTAGCGAACTTACCTTCTCAGTTGTAATTAATATTATTAGCTGAAAAACAAAAAAGCAACAACAACTTTAACCGAAGTTGTGGATTAAATATTTGATGATATTAATCTGTCGGTGTCTTTTATAAACAAGATTGCACCATATGATCATTTATCTAAAAATAGATCAAGCGAATGTAGGTAGATATGTTCACTTAGATAAGTAATAGTAATTAGTAAATGTGTAATTTTGCTCTTCAGGTGGAATTCAGTACAGCAAAATAAACAAACTCGCAGTTGAATAATGTAAACAAATTCGGACAGCAACCGAGTAAAGTAAACAAATTGAGTGATTTATGTAAGGATCCCAATTTCTTTAACTGAAAACAACAGCAACTGATATTAATCTGTAGGATATGATGTCCTAGATAAGTATAGTGGAAGTTATAATTGAAAATTTATTTTGCTGAAAAAAACAACAACAATAACGTAAGTTGTGGTCTGTAGGTGTCTTTTATAAACAAGAGTGATCATGTTATGATGTCCGATGTGTAAAAATTGATCACGGCTGCTTGGGATGGTAAGACATATGAAATCATTAGTAGTAATGGAAATTAAAGCATAAGAAAAGGTGGTCAGGTGGCTGGTAAATTGATATCTTGCGTAAACAAATATAGCCGAGTAAAGCACACCAGCGACAGCCGAGTAATGCAGACAGCTATTAATAATTTTTGCATTAAAGAGTTTGTATTGAAAAGTCTTACATTTTATGAAGAATTTTTTTTATTTTCAATAAAATTTCTCAATCAGTCACACTATTATGAGATTTGATTGATCCCCGATATCATAGTTCACATGAAGCCGATAAGAATATGATAATTTAATCTTCATAGCATTGGGGCAGGTACATTATGTACTTACCATTAAGTTGAGAGTGGGTTAAATTAAAAGCTTTAATAGAAGAACGCTGTGTTATGATATTAATGTGGTATGATATATTGTCTGAGGTGAGCAGTGGAAGTTGTATGGGAGCTATGAATAAGCAATAAAATCCTAATCAGCAATCTCGCTGGATATTTGATAATTCTCTAAGTCCATAATGAAGATCGTGGTGGGGGGTTGAGATTTAAAAGTTTTTATGGATGGTATTTGGTATTTATCTCCTCGAAATGGTGTCGCATGAGTATCAGGAAGGTAAAAAAAAGTTGATAATGCTTCAAGTTCAATAGTGAAGACCGCGATGTTGAGAGTGGGTATTTGGAATGACATAACTCTAGTAGGATATGGAAATATTATTCATTCATCTTTAAATCTTACCATATCTGAAAAAATTGCATAATAAGAAAGGGAGCTTCATGATATATATCAAAAGTGATACCAATGCATTACATAAGGAAAGTAGGTTCACTTCATCTGCAGACAACAAATTTGGTTGAAAGCGACACATGGTGTGAGCAAGAATCATTCTTGTTTCAATTATCACTATTAAGCGATGTGTGTCGCAGAAAATATATTAAGTCTAGTCTAATCTCAAATATGTATTGTAAATAGAAATTGTATTATGGTTATAATGCCATTTATTGAAATATTTGTTTTAATTACATTATAGCTTAAGTCTAAGGTCTTTTTTCATTAGCTTGGGAAAGCCAAGATTTCATAGATATAGACTGATCCTTATAATGAATATTCCTTATGCCTTTAGACCAACATGACTTTAGAAGTTTCCTTGTGCACCATTTCAACAACTAATGTCTCTCCGTCTTTACTTTTTGCGAACTCTGTTGTAATATCTTGATTTTTCAACCTATTGGTAGGGGACAGTCGACTCGTTTTTAGATGAAAAACTTTTTTCTTTATTTCTGGAAAGCATCGATTTCATAGATGTAGACTGAGCTTTATATGAGTATTGTTTACTCCTTTCTTCCGTAGGCTTTAGAAGCTTTGTAGTATCCTTAGAACACATGTTGAAATTATTGCGTATTTAGATTGCCAAGAAACAGTGATATGTTTGGGTAAAGAGCAATATATCAACTGAAAATCAAGTTATGAAACTACTATTTATATGTATTTGACACATGGGTTTTGAGGCAGCAATTTGTCCTTGACCTCTGATGTCACATTAACCTTTGAAACCGAAAGTGTCTGCCCTTGGGTTCACTTGAATGATGATGAGTAGTGCAAGTTGTATGGGAGATAATAATTAGCAGTAACTAAACAGCAAAGAAGAAGATTTCTGGTAACAGTATGTTCCATACATAATCTTACAGGTAGAAGAAACTTTTAAAAGAATTTGGTACCCGCATTGTCTTATAAACCTTATATAAATTTATATGTGCACAAACTGAGCTATAGATTTTTGTATAACAGACAGAAGAAAATTTTATTAGAATCTGGTAACAGTATGATCCAAACAAAATCCAAGATTTCATGTTTTTTCTGATGAGTTAGCCTTATAAATCCACATGTTCTATATAAAAATAATTGGGATATAAATATCTGTTAAGAAATTAGTTAGGGTATATAGTGATTTTAAAAAAATGCATATCTCCAAAACGAAGCCGAGAACTATTTTCTAAGATCTGTTCAATGAGAAATCATATAATAAAGCATCTAAAAAATAGATAGTGATAAACAAAGCGTTATAAGAATTTAGTAACAGTATATTGTCTACAAAATCTGCTAGGTAGCAGGCAATTTTATAAGAATCTGATATTTTCTATACAAAATTTGAAAGGGGAAAGTAAATTGCATGAGAAATTGATTAGTGTTAGTGTATTTCCGAATGTTGAACTGTTAAGATGGGTATTGAGGAGTTTATAAGAGAATATAATGACATCTAACTCGATGAACATAAGCAACAAATTCTAGAATGTTATAACTTTTTAAAATTATATGATGATATTGAAAAGTCGAGTCAAATTTTGGTAAGCACTCTATAAGCTGCCCTTGGTCAAGGGATGATTCAACGGAAGACCAGATACATGTGAATGATGTGGTGTTGCTAGCTGCCCAAAGCAAGTTTTGAAGCTATATAAATTCTACCAAACATTGATACAAAGCAATTGCGAGGCATGCCTTAAGAAGTGAGATTTAACTTAGCAATAGAAATTCTCATTTTGCATACATGGAGAGCTCATAATGGAACTTACACTGTAAACAGATGTTGATTTCAACGACAGATTTATCAAATAGAAGAAATTTTGATTATATCTAACATGAAGATTACAGCTCTGTACCATAAGATTATAAGAAATAATACTTTATAATTTTTAATAAATGATATTTCATACATGGGCTTCTTTTCATTCAATATCCAATACTAAGTCCGGAGCTCCCGAATATTATTTGAAGACTACAACGGGCGACAGTGTTGGTGGTGGGTTGTGATGGTGGTGCTTGCGGTGGTGGTGGTTTTGACCCTGACCTCTGACGTCACCTTGACCTTTGAGATCAACCGGAAGTCAGGTCCCATAACAGTTACACTACTTTTCAAACAGCTCTGATAATAGCTTTTCAAACAGGACTGATAATAGCTTTTCAAACAGGACTGATAACACCTTAACATCTTTTCAAACAGCTCTGATATCAGCATAACAGCTTTTCAAACAAATCTGATAACAGGTAAAGGGCTTTTCAAATAGGTCTGATAATAGCTTAACAGCTTTTCAAACAACTCTGATAACAGCTTAACAGCTTTTCAAACAGGTCTGATAACTGGTAAACAGCTTTTCAAACAGGTCTGATAACAGTTTAACAGCTTTTTAAACAGGTCTTATAACATCTTAACAGTTTTTCAAACATTTATGATAACAGGTAAACAGCTTTTCAAACAGGTCTGATAACAGATAAACAGCTTTTCACACAGGTCTGTTAACAAGTAAACAGCTTTTCAAACAGGTCTGATAATAGCTTAACAGTTTTTCAAACAGATCTGATAACAGGTAAACAGCTTTTCAAACAGGTCTCATAACAGGTAACCAGCTTTTCTGATAACACCTTAACAGCTCTGATAACAGCTTTTCAAACAGGTCTGATAACAGGTAAACAGCTTTTAAAACAGGTCTGATAACAGGTAAATGGCTTTTCAAACATCTCTGGCTTTCTATCGCGTTGCTGTGTGAAGTACACCCATCTAAAATTAGTAAGACTTTTCCTGCCGCCTTTTATGTATGAAATGTTCTTTCACCGACTTAAAGAAAAGATCCAAATTGATATAGGAAGATTTCCGCTTGATATAGACTTCAGTACTTGGTGGAACACCATCACTGAATTTGGTGAAACAACATCACTGAATGTGAGGCAATACCATCACTAAATTCTGGTTTTTTATTTACGCCCTTCATTATTAATACCGCAGAAAAAAACAACACTCAGTATTACAACATTCGATAGTAGTTACGCTCTCACCTCTCTCTTGTATGTATGTACATTTTTCGAACCTTTGGCACCTATCGTTTTTCCAGGTTTATTTATTAACCGCACACCACTTTCATCCATATTGAAAATGTTTCCAGGTCGTTCTTGAAGATAATAATCTACCATAACAGTTCCTGAAAGTTTTAAGAAATGCTCTAATGCTGGCCGATTCAATCCCTGCGCTCTTGCGAGCGAAAAGCCTGCAGCCAGACGTATGGATAACTTTGGATTTCTTTCCATATATGAAGATAGCCAAGCACTACCTGCACGCTTTGTTACCTGTTATCAGACCTGTTTGAAAAGCTGTTTACCTGACGTCAGAGCTCAGGGTCAAAACCACCACTACCGCCAGCACCCCCATCACACCCCATCACCAACACTGTCGCCCGTTGTAGTCTTCAAATATTATTCGGGATTTCCGGACTTAGTATTGGATATTGAATGAAAAGAAGCCCATGTATAAAATATCATTTATTAAAAATTAAAAAGTATTATTTCTTATAATCTTATGATACAGAGCTGTAATCTTTATGTTAAATGTAATCAAAATTTCTTCTGTTTGATAAATCTGTCGTCGAAATCAACATCTGCCTACAGTGTAAGTTTCCATGATCTTTATGAGCTCTCCATGTATACAAAATGAGAATTTCTATTCCTAAGTTAAATCTCAGTACATGCATGCCTCGCAATTACTTTGTATCAATGTTTGGTAGAACTTATATAGATTCACAACTTGTTTTGGGCATCTAGCAACACCTCATCTTTCACATGTATCTGGTCCTTCCGTTGATTCATCCCTTGACCAAGGGCAGCTTATATAGTGCTCACCAAAATTTGACTCGACTTTTTCAATATCTTCATATAATTTTAAAAAGTTATAACATTCTTGAATTTCTTTCTTATGCTCATCGAGTAAGATGTCATTATATTCTCTTAAAAACTGCTCAATATCCATCCAGTTCAACATTCGGGAATACACTAACCACTAGTCAAATACTCATGCAATTTACTTTCCCCTTTCAGATTTTGTATAGAAAATATCAGATTCTTATAAAATTGCCTGCTACCTAGCAGATTTTGTAGAAAATATACTGTTACCAAATTCTTATAACGCTTTGTTTATCACTATCTATTTTTTAGATGCTTTTTTATATGATTTCTCACAAAACAGATCTTAGAAAATAGTTCTCGGCTTCGTTTTGGATTTTGTTTGGATCATACTGTTACCAGATTCTAATAAAACTTTCTTCTGTCTGTTAGATTTTGTATGGAACATACTGTCAACAAATTGTTATAGCCTTTCATTTTGCTGATATTTATTTTCCGATCTAATAGAATGTGCTTTCATCTGAAAAAGAAAATCTATAGCTCGGTTTGTGCACATATATAAGTTTTATAAGAAAATGAAGGTACCAGATTCTTATAAAAGTTCCTTCCACCTGTAACATTATGTATGGAACATACTGTTACCAGATCTATTCTTCTTTACTGTTTAGTTACAGCTAATTATAATCTCCCATACAACTTGCACTACTCATCATCATCCAAGTGAGCCCTAGAGCAGACACTTTCGGTTTCAAAGGTTAAGGTGACGTCAGAGGTTAAGGACAAGTTGCTGGCTCCAAGCTGATGTGTCAGATACATATAAATAGTAGTTTCATAACTTGTTTTTCAGTTGCTCGTTACACAAATAGATCACTGTTTCTTGGCAATCTAAATACGCAATAATTTTAACATGAGTTCTAAGGACACTACAAACCTTCTAAAGCCTACGGAAGAAAGGAGTAAGGAATATTCATATAAAGCTCAGTCTACATCTATGAAATCGATGCTTTCCAGAAATAAACAAGAAAGTTTTTCACCTAAAACGTGTCAACTGTCCTCTACCAACAAGTCGAAAAATCAGGATATTCCAACAAAGATCGCAAAAAGTAAAGGCGGCGAGATGTTAGTTGTGAAAATGGTGCACAAGGAGCCTTCTAAAGTAATGTTGGTCTAAAAGCATAAGGAATATTCATTATAAGGATCAGTCTATATTTATGACATCTTGGCTTTCCTAAGCTAAAGAAAAAAACCGTATACTTAAGCTATAATTTAATTAAAATAAATTATTTCAATAAATGGCATTATAATCATAATACAATTTTTATTTACAATACATATTTTCTGCGACACACATCGCTTAATAGTGATAATTGAAGCAAGAATGATTATTGCTCACACCATGTGTCGCTTTCACCCAAATTTGTTGTTTGCAGATGAAGTGAACCTACTTTCCTTATGTAATGCATTGGTATCACTTTTGATATATATCATGAAGCTCCCTTTCTTATTATGTAATTTTTTCAGATATGGTAAGATTTAAAGATGAATAAATAATACTTCCATATCCTACTAGAGTTATGTCATTCCAAATACCCACTCTCAACATCGTGGTCTTCACTATTGAACTTGAAGCATTATCAACTTTTTTTTACCTTCCTGATACTCATGCGACACCATTTCGAGGAGATAAATACCAAATACCATCCATAAAAACTTTCAAATCTCAACCCCCCACCACGATCTTCATTATGGACTTAGAGAATTATCAAATATCCAGCGAGATTGCTGATTAGGATTTTACTGCTTATTCATAGCTCTCATACAACTCCCACTACTCACCTCAGACAACATATCATACCATATTAATATCATAACACAGCGTTCTTCTATTAAAGCTTTTAATTTAACCCACTCTCAACTTAATGGTAAGTACACAATGTACCTGCCCCAATGCTATGAAGATAAAATTATCATACTCTTATCAGCTTCATGTGAACTATGATAACTATGATATCTCATAACAGTGTGACTGATTGAGAAATTTTATTGAAAATAAAAAACAATTCTTCATAACTTGTAAGACTTTTCAATACAAACTCCTAGATACAAAAAAAAAACATTAATCGCTCAATTTGTCTGCTTTACTCGGCTATATTTGTTTACGCAAGATATCAAATTACCAGCCACCTGGCCACCTTTTCTAATGCTTTAATTTCCATTACTTCTAATGATTTCATGTGTCTTACCATCCCAAGCAGCCGTGATCAATTTTTACACATCGAATATCATAACATGATCACCCTTGTTTATAGAAGACACCTACAGATCACAACTTACATTATAGTTGTTGTTGTTGTTTTTTCAGCAATAGTAATTTTTAGTTATAACTTCCACTACTCATCTAAGACATCATATCCCACAGATTAATATCAGTTGTTGTTGTTTTCAGTTAAAGAAATTGGGAGTCTTACGTAAATCGCTCAATTTGTTTACTTTACTCGGTTGCTGTGCGAATTTGTTTACATTATTCAACTTCGAATTTGTTTACTTTGCTGTACTGTGCGAATTTGTTTATGCAAGGAATAAAATCAGAAGCATTCAATCTGAATAGCAAAATTACATATTTACTAATTTCCATTACTTATCTAAGTGAACAAATCTACCGACATTCGCTTGATCTATTTTTAGATATATGATGGTATGGTGCAATCTTTTTTATAAAAGACACCGATAAATTAACATCATCAAATCTTTAATCCGTTGTTGTTGTTGCTTTTTTTTTTTTTTGAGGTACTAATACTAATTACATCTGAGAAGGTAAGATCGCTAATAACTCGAACCACAGCCCGTAGAGAATTTCTGATGAAAATTTTACCACACCAGTACTAATACTATTGGCACGGACAAAAAATATCCTAGGTTTAACTTGAATTATTACTACCATTAAACAACATTTCTTATCCACATAAATACACAGCTGCATAAGCCAACTCCACCAATAAAGCTTGCCACCCCCTCACAAATATTTAGAGCTACGATCGCCGAGATGAAAAATAAGTGAACTCTGGAAACGAAATCGAAATCCTAGGCTATTTCCCTATGCTGGAGAGTGCTGAAAGTAATCTCGTATCACCAAAACTCGAGATGAAAAATAAGGGAACTCCAGAAACAAAATCGAAATCCTATGCTATTTCCCTATGCAGAAGAGTGCTAAAAGTGATCTCGTGTCCCCAAAGTGATCTCGTATCCCCAAGCACGAGATGAACAACACATGTAGTACCGGCTAATGCCACCAGGGGTCCTTGCTCAAGAAATGGTGTTTGCACTCGAAAGAGCAAATGTGACTTTTCAATGTACGCATCCCCCAAGACCCAATAATAATAATAATGCTAAGAAAACATCAAGCCAAGGTGATATCATGTGTGAAATTCGAATGATATCTACAACTTCCCCGCTAAGAAAACTTATTTAGGCGCAGCACTTGAAGACAGCAAAACCAGGATGACGTCATTCTGGTATCTACAATTTCCCCACTAATAAATCGTCAAGCAAGAAAACAGGGTGGTAGTACCTGCTAATGCCGTTAGGGAACCTTACTTTCCCTCGAGGTGAACAACATGTGAAGTACCGGCTAATGCCGCTAGGGAACCTTACTCAAGAAATGGTATTTGCACTCGAAAGAGCAACTGTGACTTTTCAGAAGTGATCTCATATCCCCAAGCTCTAGATGAACAACATATGTAGTACCGGATAATGCCACCAGGGGAACTTGCTCAAGAAATGGTGTTTGCACTCGAAAGAGCTAACTTATTCAGGCGCAGCACTTGAAAACAGCTAAAAAGATGATGTCATTCTGGGAGCTACAACTTCCCCACTAATAAATCGTCCAGCAAGAAAACAGCAAAACCAAGGCATGGTGGTAGTACCTGCTAATTCCGCTAGGGAACCTTACTTTCCCTCGAGGTGAACAAAATATGAAGTACCGGCTAATGCCGCTAGGGAACCTTACTCAAGAAATGGTGTTTGCACTCGAAAGAGCAACTGTGACTTTTCAATATAAGCACCCCCCCCACAAATCCAACAATATTAATTTGCTGCAAAAAGATTAAGCCAAGGTGATGTCATGTTGTGAAATTCGTATGTTGCTGATATCTGCAACTTCCCCGCTGAGAACACGTATTTAGTTACAGCTGGTAGTACCGGCTAATGCCGCTAGAGCGCAGTCAAGACCAAATGACATAGCTCTGAGCATGCTGGTAGTGCCGGTTAATCCCGCTAGAGCGCAGTCGAGACTCAATGGTGCATACAAGACACAATAGTGCATCCAAGACACAATTGTGCTTCCCAGACATAAACCAGTACAGCCAAGACACAAACCTGCATTGAGTAAGGACTCAAACCACCTAGCGAGTGAAATCCTGGAAGCTAAAACAGTGGTCCAGAATGAACATAGCGTAACTACTGGTACATTGCTAGAAATTAACCTAATATATTAGCAAACATAGAATATTGGAATATGTTACTGGCGATTCAAAATACATAACAAAGAGCTCTCTTCGGTACATTAGACGAAGACGACGCCAAAGTTTATGATGAGCAGATTCGTAATCTCACCCTAAATCAAAACTCCCTCCTATCACTCATAAAAAGCCAAACCAATTGTTGAAGCAACAGCTCACGTATTTAATAAAACAAATACCAATTTTAACTCTGGTAAAGATTTATGATTACACTCTGCAATTATTTTATTTTTAGAGGCTTCTATTTCCATCTCTTTATTTCATGCAGTTTTCTGTTATTATTGTGTGTCTTAAGTTGCGTGCGTTTTCGATCTTGAAATGTTAACTCGAGTTTTTTCATATACCTTATATCAGATATTGATGTACTGTTCCAAACGTAAACGTGATCAGTCCTCTTGTTCGAGGTTAAGGTACTTGCACAGTTTTCATTACTTTTGCCCTCCTTATTATAATATTTCTGCATGTTTCTTGTAATTACATTGACAATATTTTTCGGCATCATTGTTATCAAGTCCTTGGTTTCTAGTTTAATTCTTGATAATGCGTCTGGATTGGTGTTCATTTTACCTTGTTTAAAGATAATTTCGAAATCATAATTCATGAGATTAACTCTTATTCTCGTCAATTTTGATAATGGGTTTTTGTGCGTGAATAGATTTACTAGCGGTCGGTGGTCCGTATACACTATGAACTTTCTTCTAAATAAATATGGTCTAAAATGCTGTATTTCCCAGTGGATCGCTAAAAGTCCTTTTTCTATTATTGATTTGTTCAATTCGTATTTATTAAGCTTCTTGCTTGCATAGGCTATCGGTTTATCTCTTCCAATTTCGCCTTGCAAGTGTACTGCTTCTAATGTATTGCTAGATGCATCAGTTGTTAAAATGAATACTTCACTGAAATAGTACTTAGTACTTTAATAGTTCAAATGATTTCTTGCAATCCTCAGACAAATGAAATATTTTGTTCTTTTTTTATAAGTTTATTTAGTGGTTTTGCGATCTCTGCAAAATTCTGAACAAATCTTCTATAATAGTTGCAGAATGCTACGAATCCTCTCACCTCATCCGAGTTCATGGGCTCAGAATGATTTCTAATGCTTTCGTATTTCTTTGGGTCAGTTCGTATACCCTAAGGTGTGATTTGGTGGCCAAGCTATGTAACTTCTGGTTATTAAAAGTTACATTTACTCGCATTTAGCTTTAAGTTGTATTTCTGCAATCTTTCTAATACTTTTATTAGATTGTTGTTGTGATCGTCTAAGTTAAAACCAAGTATTATTATATCGTCTACATATTGGAATGCTGTGGCTTCTAGGCCACTTAGTGCTATTGATAGCATTCGTTGGAAACTATTAGTTGAGATTTTTAACCCAAAAGGTAATCCCGTAAATTGATACTGTCCTGTGTTTTTTGAAAATGCTGTCAACGGTCTTGATTTTGGATGTAATGGAATGTGATGAAATGAGCTGATCATGCCAAGAGTTGAAAAGTATTTTGCTAGACCTAATTTGTCCAATACATCATCAAGTCTTATTAAGGGAAATTTATCGTTGCCAGCCTTTTTGTTGAGAGATCTAAAATCTACAACCATTCGCTATTTCTTTTGTCCCCCAAGGTCTTTCTTAGTACAATTAGTAATGGTGAGTTGTAAGGACTTATTGATGGTTCAATAATACCTTCCTCTGGAAGTTTCTGTACTTGTGTATTAATTTCATCCAGCTGTGAATTTGGCATTCTATAGTTGTTTGTGTAGACGGGTGTTTTATCTATAACCGAAATTCGTTGTTCGTAGAAATTATTGATGGTTAGTGGTTGTCCATCTATATGAAAGACACTTTCAAATTTCTCACAGATGTTTAGTATTGATTGTTTCGCTTGCGGGCATAAGCTTTTTACATTTATCTGTTTCCTAACCTTTTGAAACCTTGAATTATTTATTTTGGCTTTGTTGTGATAGGCAATATTGCAATCCTTAATAGATTCTATTCCAATATGATAATTCTTGAGTTGTTGCGTGTATATGTGAGCCTTTGTTATAGTAACTTGTTCTTCAGTCATGCTCAAAACTCTTACGTGTTTTATGCCCTTTGCCGGTATTACCGCATTTACTACAAAAATCCCCTTTTTTTTTTTCTTTTCCAATCTACATATATTACAATGATACTTAATCAGAAAATCACGCCCTCACACCCCATTCGTAGTTAAATTTATTTGTTATTATTTGTTGATATTATTGACGGTTTTGATGTCCATATTTATTGGTAACGTTATATCTCTCATGTTTGATCTTATAGTTAATGTGCATGTTTCGTAATCTATATTACAATGATACTTAATCAGAAAATTACGCCCTCACACCCCATTCGTAGTTAAATTTATTTGTTCATCAATTATATGGAATTTATGTGCTATGGTGATATCTTCTATTGACAATTCTAATTCTGTAACTCCGTGGGTAGTTATCGTCTTATTAGTAATTCCATTTATTTTACACGATTGATCTATATCAATTTCTTTATTTTCTACTAGGTTACTTTTCAGTATTGATATATCTGCTCCTGTGTCAATTAAAAATGTCATCTGGTACTTGCTTTCTTTCGTAGTTTGTGTAATTGTCTCTTTGTGTTAGATGTATTATCTTCTTAGTGTGTTTCTCCCGGTTCTCTGTTTTCTGGGGACAGCTAAGTTTTCCATTTCTCTGTCCAATTTATTATTGTAACCTTTATTGTATCTATTTTGGGTTTCGCTGTACCTGCTGTGATTATAGCTGGTGCTATTGTTTCTGCTAATTTCCATATCTATTCTTCTAATTGTTATTCTTGTGTCTATAATGGCTGCTATTGCAGTTCTTGTTATAGTTCCCATTCTTGTTCATGTAATTGTTTTTTTGATATTTATTGTTGTTGTATCTCTTAGTACCGTTGAAGTTTTGTTTGTAGTGATATATATTTGTATGTTTCGGACTATCAGTGATTTCTGTAGTGATGGCTATGGCTTCTGATAGTTTGTTCGGCCTTGCTGATGTGAGAACGGATCTGTATGGTTCATTAATGCCATTCTTAAATGAACTTAAGCCTAATTGATCATTCATGTGCACAATCAGTGCTCGATTACTTTCATCTTATTCTGTTATTTGAATGTCGTTTAATGTTGCGATTACTGCTTCTATTCTTGAAGCAAAAGCATTTACGCTCTGATTGCCTTGTTGTATCATTGCCAAATCACTGTGTATTTTCAGTGGATTTTTATTTATTTTGTATGTTTTTTGTATATTTGCTTTTAATTCATATATTTTTGTTGGTGCGCTGTCTGACATTTCTATTTTTCTTTTTCTTTGCAACCTTTTGAATTGCTTTCAATTCCTCTAATTCTCTTACTGCTTTTTTTCTAAGTTGCCCTATAGTTGTATTTATCAACCGCTTTAGCTCAGCCACACGTTGTCGCTGCTTTACCAGTTTTCCTCCTCGTGGATCCTTGACGGTTTTTCCTCTTCTGGCTGCTTCGCTGCTACAGTCTGGTTTTTTGTTTTGCACTTCCGTCTATAATTTTCGATCGAAATCGGCCTAGGTCCAGCTCGTGGGTTCTTTTTTAATTCTTCTTTCAATCCTTCGTTGAGTGTCTGGTACTATTTATTGAATTTGTAGTCGAATTCAGCTATATGTTGCTCTATTTCTGGTGATGTTGCTGATTCCATATCGTTTATGGGCAGGGTCGCCATGTCATGTTTGCCTTTATGCTGCTTGCCAATGTATTGGCGTATTCGCCGGTGTACAATATTCTGCTAAGACAAAGAAATGAAATTTACCTTGGATTTGGCTGAATGTCTCAATCCTTACTTGATATTTGGCTTGGGAGCCTCAATATCTTTATGAACAAGATATCTGGCTAAGAAGCCTCTATATCTTTAGGACAGAAAACGCCTGGCTAATTGCCGCTGCGTTCTGAAGAAAAAGACTTGCAGTTTACCAGTTCAAGGGCAATTCTTTATTTTTGATTTCTTTCTTAACGCAACCTTATTTATAATCGTTAATTATTGCTAAGTAAGCAATCTACTTTAATTTCATAAAGCTACCTACAATTTATAATTTTCCTATCTTATCATTATGAAAAAACGGTGACCTCGCGTGAGTAATGTTCTTTGTTGCTATTGCGAAATTTGATGCACTGTACATACATAATTTATTTCCTGCTGTATTTAAATCGTGTTTTCATTTTTGTTCCTTTGAGGAGTTAATTGAACTCCCAGTTTTAGCTTTTGAAATGATTTACACACTTTAGTGGCAATGGTTTGCTATTTCTTTTAGGGAGATGTACATATGATTTGTATGTAATTGCAAGTTATAATGATGCATGATTACAGATGCATTACAATATCCACAATAGTGCAACATTGGATCATATGAATTTTCACTGCAAGATCACATCCCCAATCTTAAATGCAAATACTAGGGTAAATCAATGCGAGATAAATTTACTAAAAAAGGGAGCCGATTAAATCAGATTGTAAAATTTTACCTTAGAACGAAATCATTATTGGACGCAATTATCGCAGCAGAACGTGTGGCTTTTCTCCCTTAAAAATTTCCTCCATATAGATATAATTTGTGAAAATTCCATTAGTTCACAAACCCTGCAAGGAAGAGGAAAAATGTATATCTATCCCGGTTGTTATATGCCTAGCGAAGAATTCATCCTGAACGGACATGACTATCCTAATTTAATTTCCATTTTATCCCAACAATCAGCATTTTCACTATAATTCAAGTCACTCAATTTCCATATTTGGGACTTGTTGATGAGCCAAAACCAAGACTTGAAGCTTGTCACCAATAATAAAATGAGTTGTGTGATGAAATAACAGATAAAAATTTTTTAGCTGTTGCTATATATACCAGACCATCCAAAAAATGCCTTCTTGAACAAATATAAGTCTACCCGGTAACCTTGATGTAATATAGGAGTCTTTGCCTCATATAATTCACACCCAGAATTTATTCTGAGTCTGTATAAAAGTAGATCAATTTGATCTGTTTCACGCGTCTACAGCAGGCATAAATCCAAGCTTTACCGATGAGTGTAAGGTTTTCTGCTAACACGAAACGCTACTTATTCTTCCTTTCTCTTTTGCCTTTTCTTTCATTTTTCAGCCCACTGCGGACGTACACATGTTCGATTCGTTTCAAGTAAATATGTTTTTTTTTAAATTTTTAAACTTTTTATTCTATTTTTCTCTTTTTCATTTCTTTTCTTTGTTCTATTTTTTCATTTGTTTTTCAAATCACTCAATTTCCCTATTTGGGACTTGTTGATGAGTCTAAACCAAGACTTGTAACTTGTCACCAAAAATAAAATGGGTTGTATGATGAAATAACAAATAAATTTTTTTTAGCTTTTGCTATATACCGGAGAATCCAAAAAAAATGCCTTCTTGAACAAATGTAAAGACAATGAAAAATTCTGGTTTAGTAAGAAGTAATTTATGATTAACTGTGTTCCTTTTATAGTGCTATTTTACAGTTGTTAGCGGACTTAAGAAAACTGCCACCTGGAAATTAATCCATTTTAATTATTTTATAAGTTTCTCCAGAGCCCCAAGAAAAGGATTAAGGTTTTCACATATTGAAATCACCATTGCAATATTTTGTAAAGCGAGCATTCAACATTAGAGGGCTAAAAATACCAACTAGTTAAAAGTATATTATTACAGAGAGTATCAACAAACTTATTTTTTATCCTCGCGATTTAGGTTAATTTCGAAACATTTATTGTAACGCTTTCTAGATTTGTAAAAAAACTTACCGCAAGACATTTTAATTAAATTTTAGTTATTTGCTAGCCATTTTATTAGTCGTGCAGATTTGGTTACAGTAATCTAGACTGCGCATCAGACCCAACAGAATGAAAGACGACATCGGAGTTATTTTCAATGTAAATTAAGTTAATATATGAACCAGAAAGAAATTTGGATACCAAAGTGGAACGATACCACATGATTAAACTCTTCCGAAAAATGTTCATTACTTTGTGCACTATTTGTAGGGGAAGGTAGCCTCTAACGACATAGTCGGGTAAAACGACGCATTGCCCTTTCCACGAAATCTAAACATCCGATGTATTCCTTATAGTATTGGTCGTGTTCTTCAGTTGTTTTGCAGGTGACAACAAGAATAGTAGTGTCCAAAACAATCTTGGAACGAATTAGTGGAGAAAAGAAAAAAAGGGAATGTATTTTATACAGTGATTACTATTTTATTTTTTCGATATTACGTATTTATTTTATTTAATGTGATATTTTTCTCGGATTGCTCCTATTCTTAAAAAAAAATTGATGTGACATTCGTAGATATATGACGAATAATAGCTTTTTTAAATTATTTTATTTTACTATTGGCCATATGGGTAAAATGACATACCTTGGTCAATGGCAAATTGACACTCCCTGGGCAAAGGCAAAATGATATAACTATTCCATTTAACTAACAGATTACAAAAATCATATTATTTTCAGTGGTTGGGCAATACAAAATAAATACAATATAGGTAAGCATACAGAAGTTTAAAAAAAAAATTATATTTTCGGTTATTTTGACAAATAAACCAAATTTCTTTTGAACCAATATTACGTTTTATTCAAATCACACTGTTGACGTAACATGTCACAGAGTATGTAGTTTTATACACAACCCGCCAAACTAGCATAGGTACTACATGTTTTTTTTTTTAAGAAAAACAAATCTTGTCTTTGTTTTAATGTCTAAAATTCTTCAAAACATGAAAGGAAACACTTTTAAGCTGCTAAGTGTGTACGTAAAGTGTTCTTAGATATAAAAGGTTAAGATACACAAGTTAAAATGTTAATGGTATGTCACTATAGGCCACTTTCCCCTACTTACTTATGCACTATATATATATACGTAATGGAAATGGGAATACCTACTTGAGTGTATAGTTTCATCCAGTTATTGCTATAAAAACTACAAATTTAAATTTTTAATATAGGATTTCAAAAGCCCATGAACAGCTTTTTCAATTAAAACCAGCTTGTCTGCTTTGTATTAAAAATACCTGATATTTCGCTTTTCCTATAAAATAAAAGGATATTCCTGAAAGGGAAGTTGCTCTCACTTTTCCGCTCCCTCTTTTCCTTCTTTAATTTTGCACAATGATCACAATTCTTTAAAATCTCTTTGAGTTCTAAGTAATAAAAATTATGAAAAGGGGTTTTCCTACAGCGAATCGCTTTGAATTTCTCTTTCTTAAGATTTTCGCACAAACACGGCAAAATTAAGAAGCACTTGACGAGAATCCATAAATTTTTTTTTCCGTTACCCATAGCTTCTTGCCAGTTACGCTATCATACGCGATTTCCCAGCTACAAAAGCACCCACAAGCCCCAGCTCTCAATACATTCAGCGTAAAACGAAATCACCAAAAGCTGTCAGCAGCAGTATGTGTAGAGCGGGCTCGAGCTGTACTGCCTATTTCGCACCCCAGCAACCCAGTCTAACAAGGGTCTTCTTGAAAACATGTTGGTTAAAAATTTTAAAGCGAAGCAAAATAACAAAACATTTATTTGATGAATTCCTCAAGTATACATACAGACCTTTGTACATATAAATACCCTCAGTCCTGCGGTAGTAGTGCCACCCCTGTCTATCAATTTTAAACATATACAATACCCCACAGTTAAATTATATCCTCGAAAGAATATAAGTCCTACAAGCTATCTGTATGAGTGCGAACACATCCAACGGAGAGCAGCAATAACCAACTTGGCTACAGTCTAGCTATAAGAATGGGACAAAGATGTGGCGCAAGTGTTATAGCGTCGCTTTTCTCTAGTCTCTACCCACAAGCATATCCTGTTCCAATTCTTATTGGCCAATTTTTTTGAACGGAGCCACCCTTATAGTAAGTTATGTTAGGTTCACACCCATGTCAGAATGCTCGCTTCATCTTCCGTCTCCTTCCGCATTGCCCTTTCGCTCCTATATATCCTGTACAGCTGTTATGTTTACCATTCACCCTTGAATCCAGGAGGATCGTCCGTAATTCTGTACACACATCCGGATTGAGCCAAGTAGATTCCTTGAAAATTGAGAGGGGTGCACATAGAATGTACATTAATTCAAGGACTCTGTATACATATTGATTCACGACTGAATTGCTTAGATGTAATCAATTGTTAAAACGTCAATAAAGCAAATCAGATTTTTCTCGACAGTATCATTCCAGAAACGCCAGATTTTGTGTACTTACATCTGATACCTCTTGGGCAAGTCGCCCGTTTTAGATAGGAATATGGAATCTTTTTTGTTGGAATCTCAGATCTCTTATTATGATGAATACTGCATAAATCTTGTGTCGAAAAACAATGATATGCTAACTTTTTTACAGAGAATTTTTCCTTTTTTAAATTGATCTGAGCTTGTCTCAAATCAGTCACACATTTTATTCAACTCATGCAGAACTACATAGTACATATTAATTACTAGTTTCGTAAGAATACCGTTGTGCTATTACGAGTATGGGTCCCTTTAAAGGGCAAAATAGAGTTCAAAGTACACATGTTACGCTGAACCTGCGCGTAATATGACCAGCCGCGAAAGAGGCAGAATTATGTCAGATTTAATATTAATTTGAGTATTTCTTGTTGAAAAATTAGTAGTTGCATCCTTTGTTTTAACTGTCTCGGCGGATGTGCAGGACAAGTTACTGAATCCTTTATTTTGGCCTCCTGGCGCTTTAACTAAATTAATCGTAACTTCTGCCGCCCAACTTAGAAATACAGCTAAAATAATGTAAGGGGGATTTGGGCAAAATCTGTACAAATCTTCAAATCCTCTGTTGCAAATGGTTTTGATATATGTAGTTGCTTTCACTGAAACTTCGCTGTATCATGACTTTCGCGATGATAATATCTCTGACTATTCTTATCAAATTTTTAGAAGAAAAAAACATACTGATTCTGAAGCTCCTGGCGGTGGCGTAAATATCAGTTCAATTGCAGCCAAAATGAAACTTCCCAACTTCTCCAACACTCTCGATATTGAACTTATAGCTCTTAAGCTTTTTCTCTTAAAATATGACTAACAAATTCATTGTTGATATATTCCTCCAGACTCCATAAATATTGTTGATGAGAATATTTACTTCTGAACAAACTACTACTTATTGGTGATCTTATCTTACCCAGTATACAATGGGTACTAAATAAAGATGACGATGACTGTCTTGCTCTTAATAAATTGACAACAAGGGAATCACTCATCCTGGCCACTATTTCATCTCTTGGTCTCACCCAAATCAGTAGTGTTAAAAATAACATGAGTGGGCAGTTAGACCTGGTATTTTCTACAGATGCGGGTAACTTATTAGTTGAACCTACCGCAGTTATAAATATAATGTCTACACTTGACAAATATCATCCCCCTCTACTAATTACATATTGCTATGAAACCGAAAACTTTACAAATTATGAGGAAACACAATACTTTTTAAATTTTAAACTTCTCGGAACTTTCTAGTAGACTTACCTCACTGACATTCTTATTCCCAATGTGGGCTTAATAAAAAAAAGTGCAGGTGCCGGTTTGATAAATGACACGACAGGAGGTTTTAAAATATCCGAATTCAACAATTTATTTATCACAAATTTTCCTTAAAACTAGACAATTCAGGTACCTTTTTAACTAAAGTCAACCCAATTTATAATTCGATTGTGCTACTCTAATATTAAAATGTAGTTCACTATTATTACCTCTACGTAAAATAAAATTTGTACTATTGCTACGTCTACTTGTTTCGGTTTTGGATGACGCTTTAATTCTCAATCAGTAATGAGGGGAGAAAAGTTATTAATTTTGCAAAAAAGTGAGGTTGAGTTGGTAGATTGAGCGTCATAGAACTCCTCCTACAGTAATGGTTGGAGTCAAAAGAACTCCCAGTGGGATGCTGAAAAAAGTACAAAGTATGAAATTATTACTTTTGGCAAAAGTTTAGTAAACTAGGGAGTCAAAATACATATAATGATTATTGGTTGACGCTTCGCGCGGCGTCGTCGACAAAGTCGTCAAGGCCAGATTTTTCAGTAATCGTTGGGTGGAATTGCTTTGACACTTGGAGCCACTTGTTTCATTAGTGGTGCCACATGTTTTGGTGGTATACATACAGATGTTACTTGACTAGCCGACGTTTTATATATGTTATGCCGTATGTTCGATGCTAGTGAAATTTTCCATAACTGAGGGTCGACGATTCGATTGGCTGGAGGCCTTTATGTCGCTGTAGCTGGGCGCTGATCTTTAGCCCCCGTCATTGGCTTTTTGCCTGGTGCATAGTCTGACATTGATTTAAAACGTTAAAACGGGTTTCTAGATGTGACGTGCGGCGGCGTTGAGGAAGCCGTTAGAGCTGGGTTTTAGACGAGACGTGCGGCGGCGTTGAGGAAGCCGTCAAAGCTAGTTTTTACACGCAACGTGCGATGTTGTTGCTGCTAACTGAGTTGCTGAAGCAGTCAACGCTGGTTTCCGGACTGTCGCAACGTAAGGCTTTGTTGCTATTGAGTTGATAGCAGACCTTTTGGTCCCAGTGGGGGTCTAGATGGCCTTGTTGGCTTTCTAAAGGTGACCTCGTCAGCTATTTTTTCACTTTTGGTGGTGCTTGTACAGCTTCAATGGGTGATATGTACGCTCTGGGGCGTGGTGGCATGTCTGTAGTCCTGACTTTGTCCTTTATGGGAATTTCAAGCTCAGGGAGGTCCATTATCTACAAACAGTCGTCCAGGCTTGGCAATGATTTCATATTTTCTGCCTTTGGTTTAAAGAAGGAATAAAAAGCAAACACAAAATAAACAAAAAAAAAATTGCAAGCCAAAATTAAGAAGTCGTACATAAATGATAAAAACTCACAAATAATAATAATAAAAGAAAGGAAGAAGCCAGATTAAATCATAATAGCAAAAAAAAAAAAACTAAATAAAAAAAAATAAATTTGCAAAATAATAATTTTAAAGAAACAAAGGTAACAATTTTTGTGCCGCTTCTTCTAGCTTTACGCGTTGTCAAAATTTTGGCGCATTGAATTAGCCTGAAGTTGGTTTTGTTTTAAACTGCATTATTGACATTTTATCATATTGTGGCTCACATTTGTGGTATGTGGTGACGCTGCTGCTTCGTTTTGAAGCGGGTGAGTAGTAGAATACACTTGCTTAAGCATGTTATTCTGCTATTGCTAGCTTGAATAGCTTTGTAATCGGCAGACAGTTGTGCTGTCTTGCCTGTGGCGACTCTGAATAGTTCTTTTTACTGGCAAAGTGTTTGCAGTCAGTGAAGTGAGGACTGTACGTCAGTTCTACTGACTGTCAGTTGCTATTGTCGTGACTGTGATTTGATTGTAATTTTCCATGTAAATGTTTGGATATATCTTGCCAGTAAACATTTTGTACGAGGAGAACTTTTTTGTTGTAGATTAACCAGGTAATTTTGTTTTGAGTTTTTCTATTTTGTATTGCTCACATTGCTATCGTTTGCTTAATTTTTAGATGTAAATGGCTCTCGAGTAGAACTATCGTTGTGATAGTTTTTTCTGCTCCTTCTGATAAAATTTGTTCGCGTGAATTCTCTCACAATTTTAAAATATGTATAGCTTGTATAGCTATACATATAAATATGCCTTTATAATATTTGACGTTGTTCATTTTGATTGGGCTGGAATAATATGCTTCTCTGTGGTCGAAAGCCATAGATGGCTTTGTTTTTGGAGTAGGCAAGTTTCCTGTCAATTTTAGAATGGTTTGAAAATCTGCGTCATGGTGAATTGGTGTCCTGTTTGTATGTCCGGTATTTATTATCGACTATTTGTTCCTTAGTGTTATTATTCCTTTTTGTTTGTTTTTGTTTGGATTTCGTTCCGTTTCGTTCCGATTTCTCTTGCAGGATTCCTCTATATGCTTGTTTTATTTTCTGAAGTGCTTTGATATGGTTGCGATATTGTCCAGATTGTTTTACTGTCATGCATTTACTTTGACAGTTGCTTTCTTTAGATGGGAATTTCACCCGATTTGTACCCTGACTTGGGCGTCGCGTTGGTTTGCGGTTTTCTGGATTTTCTCACTTTGTTTATTACTGGGATGCACGTTTCTTCTTTTTAGTTTTGCCCATTAGAATCCAACCCAACTGGGTATATCGTACTGTGGGCTCTCCTTGTGCACCACTGATGATTCTGCTTTCTATTATATCGGCATAAACGTCAGCTTCTAATAATAAGTTGATCGGGCCAGGTGCGTAAAACCTTGGATCTGCTAGGAGTAAATGCTGCAGATAGGGCCAGTTTTTCACGTTTAGCGCTGCTGAAACGTAGTCCGTAATTTTGTTTATTATAAAAGCGTTCATATTAGTCTTAAATCTCGTAGGAGGAGATTTTAGCTTAAATGACGTATGGACCTTTACGGAAGATGTTTGAGTTTTACCAAACCCAGTCACTTTGACAGTTAAAGGTTTTTGCTATAGTTTTAATAGCCTACTTGCAACTTCCATAATAAAAGACATTTCAGGGCCTGAGTCAATCAATGCTCTCGTCATGTTCTTTGAATTTTCTATTTACACTGCAGTTGTAGTTGGCTCATTACTGCCACTGGGCATGTTAAACTTCGATTGTGCTTGCGCTTGGTTTTGCTCGTAGTTTGTTGCTCTGCTGTCTGCTTCGGGAGATTGCTGCACATGTACCAGTGTATTGTGTCGTTTGTGGCACTGTATAGGCTATATCCCGATGCCAAGCAATTTCCACTAAGATTATATTGTTGCACGAATTGTGATCTCGCCGTTGGAGATAAATTTTTGAATGCTGTGCAGTGCAGATTTTGTCCGTACGTAATGTATGTGTATGGTGCACCTTTGTATGCGTGGTTCGATGACGGAATGTCATTTAAGTTCGTAGTTCTATAGCCGCGCCGTCACACTTGACAATTTGAATACGTGACTCTAGAAATGCTGACAGTTCAGCGTATTTAGGTATTTCAGTATTGCTGCCTTGTCTTGTTCTTGCTCCCATAGTTGATGCGATTCTGATGGTAGGCGTTCAACAAGTTTGTAAATTAGTATAGAATCCCAATGTTCTATTGGCAATTCTAAAATATATCAGCTCATGGAGGCTTTTTCCTGTCTGATCTAGCAGAGAGCGAATGGCGTGAGCTGATTCTGTTCTGATCGGTGTTTGGCTTAATAAAGCCTTTAAATGAGAATTGACTTGTTGTTAAGTCTTTTTTGTAGAACTTCCCATGCCTTGGAATTATTGACTTCTGTTACTTAAACTGACGTAATAAGCGTTATGCTTCGCCAGAGACGCTGAGTTTAAAGTAGTATAGTTTTTGTACCTTGGAAATATTTACGTCTATGTGGATGAGTGAATTAGATAGATCATGGATTTGTAGCTACTGTCAAATGGCTGTATTTTCAGAGTTTTTCTAGTGATTCAATGCGTGCTGGATAGTGCTTTTTGCCTTGTTTAGTTTCATTACTTGTGTTGGAGTGATTTATAGCGGCTTTCTCGATTTGCTTGAGTAGAGCTAATAGTGATAATGTTAAACTAGTGACATCTATCATTTTGAAACTATTCCTGTTTTATCCGGCTCGAAGGACCAATGATAAGTCCCAATATGGACTTCATCATAAAAAGGGGCAGGTGCCGGTTTGATAAATGACAAGACAAGAGGTTTTAAATTATCAGAATTCATCCATTAAATTATCACAAGTTTTCCTTAAAATTAGACAACTCAGGTATTCCTTTAACTAAAATTTATTTATTTATTTATTAATAATGTGCCTTGTTTTCCTTTTTAGATAAAGAAATAGATGAACCTGGTGCTTGTACTTGCACTGGAATTCTTTTCAAGGAGCTGAGTTTGTTCTCATGATTATTGTTTTTGTTTCATTTTAGATTATGTTGCCGGTAGCATCGAGGAATTTTTCAAATCTAATATCTTCGTGGAAAGTTTGTTAAATGATTCGTCGTGGAAATAATTTCAAATGATTTTGTCGTGAGTCTGTAAGTACGTATGTCTTTTTTTTATTTTTTAGTTATGGTTTTAATTCCGCGACAGAACAGACATATAATAAGAATGGACTGAGCGTTGTTGCTTGAAAAACACGACAAATTTTGAACAGGCTGTGAAAACCGTGTATTGCGTACATCTGTAGACTAATTCTTAATTTATTATTATTTGACGATTAGAAACACTAAAGATGTTGTACAATAATATTAAGTATTAAATTTTAATATTACTGAAAAAGAGATAGACCTATAGGGTATTTTGGCCTATCAGGTCGACAGAGAAGGAGGTGATAGTTATCGCCTAGACAAACAAAACAATGTATGGCAGGCGGGGGCCATATGAACCGTTTAGGATTTACAGGGAGATTAAGAAAATAACTTTTCAAAAAACATCCTGTATCTTAAAAAGTACAGGGCGTACGGTCATAATTAAGAGCTCATTGTATTCAGGTCATACAAAAATTAGCTGATTTTTTTTTTTTAAATTACGAGTTTTAGTCACTCAGGGAACAACATATTTTTGAGAATAGGTTTGAGAATAACTTTCCGAATGGGTTAAGAGCATAGGGTGTACAAGTCAAATTAAAGGGGAGGGTCTACAGTTTACAATTTTAAATAGTTATTGTGCAGTAAAAATGCCTTTTTTGCAGGTTGATGGTTTATTAAGAAGTAAAATATGTACATTTTATTATCCTATTTATACAAAACTTAGTCTGGGAAATTAAATTAAAAATTACCAAAAAGTCCTTAGTTCACAATATAATGTGAGAATATAAATTCTCACATGAAAGGTGAGTAGCACGAGATAGGTACATACATACAGGTGGTAATAGGTACGTACGTACATGCCCGTGCATTCAGAAAAAAACTGCTGCGTCTGGAGTTCGCATGGTAGAATTTTCCGGTGAAATACGAATTTCCTCAGAATGGATGCGACGTGAGAATTAATTTACTTGATTAGCGCTGGGCTAATCATCCTGCCCCGTTGGGTTGCTGCGCAACACAAAATCTTCATTGTTGTCTGGCTGGCTCCGTCTTGCGGGTACTGGAGGTATGGAATAGCAATGTGGTGGCGTGTTCCTGGAGCAAGCCCCGTTGTTCCATTTGGTAAACATCAAATAGCTGCATCCGATCATAAGAGCTGCTAGAAGCATGTAGCTAATGGTGTCATGATGTATGTCGTGATTCGATACTCCCTGGAGCAATTCTTCTGAGTACTGCTTGAGATACTTTAACTTGTTTGTCAACACAACTATTTCATGATCGTTGAATTTTAGATGAAGCTCTGAAGAAATGTGTGGGTGTCCTCTTTTTGCTGAATGTAGGTCTTCATGCAAGGATATACTTAAATTTACGAGTGGAATAAATGCTGATATAGTCTTGCTCTGATAACGCCCGTGACCAGGGATCGTCATAGATGTTTGTTTGATTGAACAATGTGGTCGAAGTTTTAAAGTTCCATTTTTCTGTAGAGTCTTAATCGTATAGATTTGAGCTGCGAAAGTGGCAGTTGGAAGAGAGCGTTTGTCTGTGGTTGAGCAGCTCCTTTTCGCACTGGCTGACATTGGCCTTTAGATTGAAGATGGGATGATTCTGGTCACATAGATACTGGTCTCTTCTTAAGTGTTGACATTTGTTTAACTCTGCTTGAGTGGGTAATATCTCTCCCTGGGAAGACTCATGATGAGATAATCTGATAATGGCTTGATTAATAGGAGTTTGTCTCCTTGCTCAATGGGAACAGGTATCATCTTGAATAACTGAAAGTATTCATTCAGGACGAGTGGAATCCGTATGTCCAATAAAATGTATGATTCTTCTATCCTGTCTCCGACTGTCCTTAAGTTGTACAGAAGTAGCACGCTATCCTTAATATTTCCTGAAATAGTTAGATTTGATGGAGTATGGTCCTTTATTAAAGTCAACTTGTCTTTGAGTTGCATAGGGGTGATTATTAAGGCGCTGATCTTGTTGTGGTGAATATCTGTTATGACGTCTAATAAAGCATATTGAGCTCTGTGATAGGTTTCAAGAACTAGTGTGGTTTGAAGCGATAAGGCACTGAAAGCTTGGATAGCTTGCTGCTCCAGCTGTTCGTCCCCAACAAACTTACTGAATGCAAGTATATGGTCTTGAATTGCCTTGAATTGTTCTTGAATTTATTTCTCTTGACGTTTGGTGATATTGGTTGTATTTTCTAAAATTTATGTTTGGTATTTTGCTGGCTGCATTAAGTAACCCTCGTTGCTTCTTGTATTTTCGATTTCTTCTTCAATGTACTTATCATAGGACGAGTCCAGGATGCCAAATAGTTTGTTCGAAACGTTACCTACTAAGTCAACAGGTGACCTTTTGTGTGGAACTCGGTCTTGGCCGCCTTGTTTGTGGAGAATTTCATTGGCTTCTTCAATTTGGGTGAGTTGATGTTGAAATTGGCAGAGTATTTCCAAGCAGTGGTCTATTCTGGGTGTTGTTGTATTGCATAACTTGTATATTTCTCCAATATATTTTCTAATTCCCGCTAGTTCGCTTCAGTAATTATCTAGATTGTAGTATGAAAGGATGGTCCACTGGCTGTTTGCTAGATATCCATATCATAGTGATTCAAAGAGTACTCCTGTATTCGGCGAAATCTTGTTAATTTGTCGATGTCTCTTTCAGCAACATTAGGTTCGGCGCATGCTGTCACAGCCTTCCGAAGTGAGGCGATCGTGGTGGTATGGGCTTCCACTCAATGTGATTTTTGATGCATAATTGAGCGAGTGATGACTGTAAATGCTGCGACAGGAGCATGTCCTTTAGTTCCTTTAAATGTGTTCGTGTTCGTAAGTTCTTTTCGTTGTCGCAAAAGATAGTAGCACACAACCCTCTCTAGGCAAAGAATCTTTTAAGAGCGTTACCCCTGGAACAGAATGAAAGTAGCCGCCACGCAGGAAATGTCACGCAGAAGTAGGTTATAAGGCAATGCCATTAAATGACCTCAATGAACGTAGGCATCGTAGCCACCACGCAAAAGTTGCTCGACTTTCAACTTTAGCGCAATTATCCTGCGTTGACATTTCACAGCTGATTAATATTTTGTTAGTTTTAAAATTTCGTATGCTGAACATAATAAGTTTCAAAGAAAATTTAATTATGGTGGTGAAAATTTTTAAAAATAATAATATTGTGGTCCCAATTTATTATTAATACAGTTAAAAACATTAATTTAAATTTCATCTTGACGCAGTCATCAATGATCATTGTGTTCACCATGTTTGGTGGCTACGCTTTTGACACTTCATTACCGTATTGTACTTGGTGGCTGCAATGCATTCTGTTCCAAGTATTAAGCAAAGCTTCGGCACTCTTATCACTGACAAATGGACAGCCTTTGTAGTGAGGCATACGAAGCCATCTATGTACGCCTTTGTAGGTGCCTTTGCTCGTAGTTTGGAATGAATCATGATGGGTCCACAAAAGTCGACTCCTGTGGTGTATAAGGGTCTTGTTGGCTTCACAGGTAGGTCTCCCATCATTTGATCAACGGGCTTCGGCTTACATCTGAAGCAATGTATGGACAGTGTGGCGCGCCTACCTTCTAGCGTCTATGACCCAGTATTTCTACCTCACGATTGCAGTTAGCGCTTGAGGTGCTGCGTGCATATGTTGGTTGTGTAGTTAGTTGAATAAAAGTTCACTCAGTTTGTGGTCCTCGGGCAGAAGAATCTGGTTCTTAGCTTCTTGGCTGAGTTCTGAATTTTTCAGCCGTCCGCCAAACTTTATGATTCCTGTAGAAGCGTCGGCAAACTGCGTCAAATGTTGAAGAGAATGGTGAGAATCAAGTGCTTCCGCTTTCTTTAATGATGAGCATTCGTTCTGGAATGCTGTGCTTTGAATATTTTTTATAATTCCGTTTAAGGAAATGTCTAGCTCTGCAATAGATACTTCACTCGTCTTCCTCGTACCCTTGGGAGATTTGCAATTTTGCAGGAATCTGGAACAGTACGCAAAAATTCTCTGAAAAATGAGTTACAGTGATTAACAGATGTGACTAGATCAATGTTTGACTCGTTCTATGGCTGTGAAGACGGATATTTTTGGTTTGGCTTCTGGAATCTCGTCTGGTATTTTGGAGGCAAATGTGAGCCCTTTTTCTTCAGGTTCAGATAGATACCTTGAACCTCTGAACCACAGAGTTGATTGGTTGACGGCATCCGGGAATATTCCACGGGAGATTATGTCAGCTGGATTTTGTGTTCCTTCAATGTGTCTCCATTGTTGTGGCTGAGTCAATGGTTGTATTTTTTCAACCCGATGTGCTATGAAGTTACTCTATGTGTAAGACGGGGATGAGATCCAAGCTAGAACAATGGTAGCGTCAGTATGATGATTCTTTAAAGGTTTTTTTGCGTGCATTGAGATTCCAATCTTGCAAGCGTAGTAGCCTTTACTGGTGCTAGTCGTGACTTGGCGCATAACAATCTTACTCTGATTTCTCCTTGCCCATTCACGATCTGAGGTAGCATCAAGCCTCATAGGCGAACCCACTGGAGTCTGAAAACTGAGTTTAAAAATAGTACGTGCCTTGGAATTTTTATTGGTCGTAATCCTGGTAAATTCTTCTTAAATTTCATCCATTTATTTTTGTGAAATGCGGGTAGTTTTTCATCCCACGAGCATTTGGCCTTCCAGAGGTCTTGCAGAAATAGCTTGCCTAATACAGTTACTGGTTTTATTAACCCAAGAGGATCAAAATACCGGATACTTCGGATAACACTGTGCGTTTGGTAAGCCATTTTGTTTCACCTTCAGTTGCTTCATACTGAAAATTTTCTTCCTTTGGTTGCCAGATTAATCCGAGAGTTTTCGTTACTTCGCCATTGTCAATGAGTAGCATCTTCTATTTGTGATCTTCTGGTACATTTCGTAAGGTATCGGGATGGTTAACACAAAACTTGCTTAATTCGAAACCGCCGCCTTTCAGGAGCAGTGTTAGGTCGTTCTTCAATTTGAGCATGCTTTATTTGGAGTCAGCTCCTGTCAGGATGTCGTCGACATAGGTATTTCCTAAAATCATGGGCGCAGCTTCGGGAAATGCATCGTATTCTGCTAAGGTTAATTGATTCAGGCATCTTGTCCCGAGGAATGAAGCAGCGGCTGTTCCGTAAGTTACGGTGTTTATCTGGTATGTTTGCAGAGGCTTCTCCCTGTCATCCCTCCATAAAATTAGGTCATACTTTCCGTCGTTTGGGTGAACATTGATCTGCCGATACATTTTGCAGATGTCTGCTGTCATTACGTATTTGGACATTCTGAATTTTGTTATGATGGTGAAAGATCTGGCTGAATGGTAGGACCAACCATCAAGATATCATTGAGGGACCTTCCGGTTGATGCTGCATCAAATACTACACGGAACTTGAGCTTGTTGGTATCTGCCTTTGCTACACAGTGATGGGGCATATAGTAATGATCGGTAGGAATGGCTTCCTTTGCTATTGGTTGCATGAAACGGAGTTCGTGGTATTATGTCATGAAGTCATGATATTGCCTCTTGAAATCGGCATTTCTTTCCAATTTTCTTTCTAATGCATAGAAGCGCTTCGAAGCAATTTCCAGAGACGACCCCAAAGTAGTTGGTAGCTCACAAAAGGGTAGTTTGATGATACATTTTCCTGACGCGGATCATTAGAAGGTATTTTGGAAATGCTCCTCAGAGAGGAGTTCTTCTATTGACTTGTACTCGGATGGTGAATCGTGGTGCTCTAACTCACAAAATTGTTACAACAGCTTTGAGTGCAGCCAGTTTGAGTTTTCACCTTTCCTACAAGAATCCATCCAAAGTATGTGTTTTGTAGCAGTGGCAGGTGTTGTAGTCTTATTTGACCTTCTTGCAATAGTTGAAAGATTGATCCAGCTCCCAATAACATGTCGATGGCTTAAGGTTTATAGAACGCGGGGTCTGCTAGCTGGATGCTAGTTGGAATATCCCAGTTCCAAGTTTTGACGTATTGTGACGGTTGGTGTTCGCTGATATTTTTTAAGATAACATCATTGATGACTGCTGAAAAGCTCTTCACTTCTGAATGTATCGTGAGAGTGGTTTCGTATTTAGCAGTTTTTGCGATTCCAGCAACACCACTAATCGGCAGTGAAGTTTTGCTGCGTGGTAGTCCCAGAGCCTGTATGAGTCGCTCGCAAATAAAGTGGAGCTGTGAGCCCGAGTCCAAGAGTACCCTACAGTACACCGGGACTCCTGAGTCATTAGTTACTTTGATTTTGCTGTTGCTAATGGAATGTGTGAGCGTATTGGCGCCTGTAAGTTAGATATTTGTGAGTTTGTTGTCTCAAATGGAGTAGAACGACTAATCACCTGGAACTAAGAAGTGAAGTCAAGTCGTTAGCCCTCAACTGCCTCTGCTCACTTGTTGATAGTTCATTGGTACCAAGTCTGTGCTCCAATGAATGATGCCTTGTCGTGACTTCGCTTGAATAAGGCTTCATGGCTTCTCTGATTGACGGGATTTATGTATTAATGTGTTATGGCATTTGCCACATTTCATAAAACCTCTTGATGTGCAATCATGTACTGTATGGTCTAGCTTTAGGCAACTGGGGCACAATTTTAACTTCCTGATGAGATGAATCCGATTATCTAATGTTGCATAGAGGAATTTTGGGCACCTAAAAATTCCATAATCTACCTTACACCCTCTTGCGTTCTTCCTTCGTCTGGTTTACTTCAAGCATTTGACATGTTGTTTCAATGAATTTGAAGAAATCGTCCATCATCTGTAATTCGTGAGGTGCCTTAAGTGATTGCTCATACAAACTCCTGGATACCCTATCGAGCTTATGAGTGAGTAAATGAAGCAGTATGGAATTCCACTGCTTGATCTCGATGCCACTGTTCTCCAACGCTTGTAGACATTCCTTGCTGGTGTCGTGCAATATTTTGATTCCCGAGTCTGATTAGGTTGTAAGAGCCGCTTGATATAGTACCTGATTGAGAATTGCTGTTACTATAGCCCTCGGCTTGTCGTACCTCTCTAAGAGTAACTTCCAAGCCACTGAGTAGTTATCGTCAGTAGCTTGTAAATGTTTTATTGGACCGCTAGGTTCACCTGTGAGATTTGCCTTCAAGTAGTATAATTTTTCGGCTCCACCCAGAGGTTTGATGTGAATGAGTTGGCTGTGCAAGTCTTTGAACTGCCCCCGTTTGGTGTAGTTTCCGTCAAAGATTGGAAGTGTTACCTTTGGAAGTTTAACGTTTCCATTTATCGTGGTTATTGATTGTTCGTCAAGCTTTCCTTGTAGCCCTATTGCTGTTCCTTTGAAATGATATTCAATCTTCATGTATTCGCGAATATTGTAGGAGTCATCAACAAGTTCTGCCATTATTTGCCCATGTAAGGAAGCTATGGTGTCCCAATATTGATGGATGGACCTCAGTTTTTGTGTGTAGTGTGCCCTTGGATGTGGGTCTGCATGTTCGCGTTCAATTACTTTAATGATTCGCTCTAGCGCAGCAATGGTGGCCTTCACTTGTTTTCTCACTTTCAGACCTCCTCACGGTGCTCTGGCTCGTCTGTACGTGATGATGTGGCTGTCGATGCCTCGAGTCGCTCACTCAATCTTTGCAAGAATTCATTGTAGCCCTTCTATACTTGATGAATGTAGTTTTTCACAAAGTAAGAATGATCTTTGTTGCAGTCCTCACTTTCAACTATTTCGTCGTTATTCTCTCCTTCGTAGCCTTTTGTGTTTTTTTATAGTTGTCCGCTCAATGCTTTCGTTCATGAAATTCTCAAGAAGTTGAGAAATTTGCTTGCCAATTTCTGACTGTGGTGCGGTTAGCCTTTGCATGTTAATTTGCTACTGATTTTAACACTGCTGTTCTGTCCAAAATGTATTTCCTGGGGTTGCCTATGTACGGCTTTTCTTCTTAGTATTTGATCTTCTTGAGATAACTGGTAACCCGTAATCAAGACTGCTGCAACCGAGTAATAAACACTGGAACCCTTTGCCTTTGTATATGTACGTGAGTGGTACCGCTGCGCTGCAGTTGTGTCTTGTAGTAATCACTAGGGAGCTTATCGTTTCTTGTAGATGATGAGACTTGATAATGAAGTATTGAAACATTCAATACATCACGTCGGGGTCACCAAAATGTTCAGTAAAAATGCCTTCTTTACTGGTTGATGGTTTATTAAAAAGTAAAATATGTACTTTTTATTATCCTATTTATACAAAACTTAGTCTGGGAAATAAAATTAAAAATTACCAAAAAGTGCTTAGTTCACAATATATTGTGAGAATATAAATTCTAACATGAAAGGTGAGTAGCACGGGATAGATACATACATCGAGGTGGTGATAGGTACGTACGTACATTCCCGTGCAATCAGAAAAAACTGCTGCGTATGGAGTTCGCATGGTAGAATTTTCCGGCGAAATATGAATTCCCTCAGAATGAATGCGACGTGAGAATTAATTTACTTGATTATCTCTGGGTTAATCAGTTATGTTAATGAAATAAAAAAAAAAATAGAGGTCATATTAAGACAAAATATAATAAAATATGAAATTTTTAGTTTAGACAACCATAACTCTTTAGATGAGAGGGCTACGGTGCTGGTTGAGCAGTCGTTGGAAATGGCATAAAGTTCTAGATTCAATGAGCTCTTGGCAGCGACCATATTCCCTGTACTTTTGGATACACAGGGTGCACCTACATGCACACTTCAAAAGTTGGAATGAAAAGAAATTTTAGTTAAACAAATGAATTTAATAGCCCTTTATATAACAAGAAATATTAATTGAGCTCCTAAGAAAAACAGGCATAAAATTTCCAACTATCTCGATGCTAATGAAATGGAAACAAAGTGCATGCAATACAACAACAACACTATGCGAATTGGAAAATATGTAATAATTAGTTTAATTTGAATGTCCAACAATTGAAAATTAAACCAACTATTGGAATAGGATTATTGAATACATAAATTATGAAAAAGCACTTTCACGCGGACAATTTATAAGAATTTTCACACAAATTTTCACCCTTTGATCGAGCTTTTAAAAGTTTTTAAAACGTAATAACTCAATAAAACCGATGTTTATGAGTAATTGATGATATCCTTCACATAAAAACAACTTCCTGTAAAGATTTTCCGCGAAAAACAACAAATGAAAATCTCATCTGATGACAGGTTATGATCACAAATTTCGCAACAAACGAGATTTTGTTATAATATAATTACACGCATACATTCGGTAAAAGATATTTCATAATTTATGATTTCGCGTATAATGAGAAGAAAAGAGATAGCAAGTGGAAGCGAGATAGTTAAAAATTACGTTCCACATCACAAATCTCTTAATATGGGCGACAAGAGTCTAATTATCTTAAACGAATGAATTTAAAAATGAAGGAAATGTTTTTATGAAAAATATAGATGTCAATATTTCGCATCGAATGAAATTAATTACAGCTTATGAAAGTAAAATATTCTGCGTTATTCGAATTATGGTTGCGGGTTCCATACAAAAAAGGGCGGTTCAGACCCTATTTAAGGCTCGCTCTCTTAAGTTTTTCAATTTCAACCAGTAAAGATCTTGTGATAGTTAGCGTTAATAATTCTATTTTAATTTTCCATATTGTAAAAATTGCGAATTTGGCTTACACCCTAGCGATGGAAATAGTAAGCTCATATGCAATTTTAGGTGGAGGAAATATAATTAAATTGTGTCTAGATACAAAGTGGTGATAGTTTTTATTCTGAACTTTTTAAAGTGAAGTAATATTTAATATAGCGTTTATGCCAAATTTTTTTAGAATTAACCATATTTAATTATAATAGATAATAGTAATTTAAAATTCAGCTTATACAGGGAAAATTCAAGATAGTTGTTCCTACACTTCTCATATTGAGTCAATCTGGAATATACATGCGATTTTTGTTTGTTCGCCCTAATTTTTGTAATTATATCAGTAATTTCATGGTTACTAAATTTCGGAATTTATTGGTAGTTTGATTTTATAAATATAGTGCTTAAGTAACTTCAAATGAATTTTTAATTAAATCGAAATATAAATCTATTTATATTGTTCTAAATTTAACATTTACTGATACACTAACATAATCCACTAAGTATAGATTATATTGCTATATGTGGCTAGTGAACGGTTCTACATAAGGTGTTGTAGTACTATCAAGAACAGGCCTTGCGTCACACTTTTGTGATCCCCTTTGGGATTCATATTACTTACATAACATATTTTAGTGGTTCCATCCAGGAAACAAGATACTTCGTAACATTTTTTGGTGGTTCTATTCAGGAAATATAAACATTCCGTTATAGTTCATTTGTTAGACTCTTAAATTTACTTCACTAAAGCTTGGCTTCGGCCTGTGGTAGTTATATCACTACTACACTACTACCACTACTTTATTTTTCACAAATCGTAACCGGATGGAAGCGCCGTCATTTAAAAATAAGTTGAAACGCATTTGCTTTGATTTGCGCATGCGATCCCATGGAATCGTCTGCAACTCCTCATATTGAATAAGGATGTGTAGTTTACTGTCTAAACATCATACTTTTTCTCAAGTGAAGTCTTGTGCATTTGGACCTGGAAGTATAGTTGTAATGTCGGCCTTAGTGATGGGTCCAATTTCTTTATGGCACTTATTACCATATCCGCGTGTATTGAACTAGTGGACCTGGGCTTTTAAGGTGGCAGAAGAATCTTAAATTGAAGCTCAGCCTCTCTAGGAGGCATGTTTAGTTCCGGCATATTTGGCAGCGTTGGTGTCGGAGGCAATGATGACATTGCCCATTTGATTTCCGCAGTGTCTGGCAACTGTTCAAACTCATCCTTCAATCTGCACAGCTCTCAATTAGCTCCAATACTCATTTCGTTGGTGGTTGCTTTTCATCTTTAATGATGATAACTTGACCAATGCAGTAGTCTGGAATTGAGACATGCTTCTATTTGTATAACTAATATATTAAGTTCTTCTATTGTTAATGTCTTTGTACATATAATTCGATGCAAATCGTGTTTAATGCTTTAGACACCTGCCTCCCAGAGCCCACCTTGAGAGGTATAAAATACCATTTGATTACCATGACTGCAGTCTTGCACCTTGAGGGGAATAAAATACAATTTGATTCCCATGACTGTAGTATTGCGTGCTGTTAGTTCATTAGCTTGAGTAATTCCTTTTTGCACTCTTACTAAAGAATTTTGTTTGCCTCAATAAAATTGGTTCCATTATCGGAATATATGTTAAAACATAAACCTCGTCTTACAACGTACAAATAACATACAAATAAACACAGGTATCTTTTACAAGTTTTGGATCCCCAATATTTTGTGGTTCGGACATCAATGGGACCAGCATAATCCAACCCGGTATTTTAAAATGGGTGTGCCTGTGACACTCGAGGACTGGGTAGAAAAGCCATAAGCTGCTGTTGCGTTGCAACGCGATGCCTTACACAGATTACGCATAGATGGATCCTTTTTTTTTAACAGCTTGTAGTCCATTAATGATCCAAAACTGGCTTCGTATGGGATTTAGTACCAATTGTGGTCCGCCATGCAAAGTTTCTTTGTGAAGATGATCAATCACTAAGTCAGTGAAAAGATGATCGTTAGTCAAAAGAGATGGGTGTCACGTTGAGATTGGCAGGTTTGAATTTTGTAACCTGCCATCAACTCTCAAAACTGAATCTCTGAGTAGAAATGGACAATTCCTTATAATTTTTCTATTGTTGATTGAATTTTTGTTAGCTTTTAGCTGCTTGAACTCATCTTCGAATTCTTGCTGCAATACGTGCCGAATTAATTTTGTTTTGGCTGTTTCTATATCAGCCGGTGTCCATCAGCCAATGTGAATTTGATTTTTACATTTTCCATTATGAATGAACCGTGTACATTGTGCAGGGACATCCAATAATTGTTTTATGATGAGCATCGTTCAATTATCGCTTCAGGCCCTTCGGTTTTTTTCAATGCAAGAGCCTGTATTCAATTCATATGCACTTTCTATGCAAGAATTCTTATCTTGTGGCCAGTCTTGGCTGGGCTGCCTTAACCAACTTGATCCCATCCACCATCGCTCACAATCTAGACCTCGTGATACCATATCAGGAGGATTAGGTTTTTTAGGAACATATCCAAACGTATTATTCAGGTTACCTTCCTGTATCTCGGTAACTCTGGTTGCTACATAAGTCTTCCATGTATTTGGATGACCCAATATTCCGGGCTAACACGATGACCGAGCTTGACTTAATTGTCTAGTCAACAGCACTCCTCTACTTAAATCAAGGCGTGGCAGTGTAATTGGCTTTGCTGAAGCCACCCGAGGATTTGATATGAGCAATGTTTTTCTGTTTTGCCGTCATTGCCTTGAACTCTCACGTAGACAACAGCTGCGTACTCTAAATTCGATGCGTCACAAAAACCATACAATTGACAGTTGTCTCTGTATTGTTTGGTATGTATCCAGCGAGGAATTTTTATTTTCGGTATGTGAGGCAGCTGTTGTTTTTAACAGCCTCCATTTTTTACTGGACTCTTCTGGAACTGTTTCGTCCCAGCTGCATCCAGGCATCCACAATTTCTGGATAATGATTTTTGCCAAGACTACACGGGGAGCTATCCAACCTAGAGGGTCAAATAGCGTTGCTGCTTTTTTGTCTTTGTTGAGGCTTCTGCTACTTCGAAATTTAATGGCTACTCTAGCTCTATTTCATCCTTAGGTAACCAAACAAGCACCTCTTCGTGATTAGCTGCCCCTTTTGCGGAGGTTAAATCGTCCTCTCTTTATTAGCTTTATTAGGTCTTTTTGGGTTTGTTTGACTTCTCCTATGGTATTTCCACCTGTTAGCAGATCGTCAACGTAAAATCCTGCATTACAATTTCTGACGTCTTATAATAATTTTTTTCATCATCCTTAGCTAATTCCTGCAGTGTCTTAATTGCTAGATATGGTGCTGCCGTAGTGCCGAATATTACCGTGTTGAGTTCGTATTCTTCTACTTTCTCAACTTAACCATTTCGCCAAAGTATTGTTTGATCCTTTTGGTCGTTCTTATGTATCTTAATCATTCGATACATCTTCTCTATACCAACAGTCACTGCATATTTATGGGTACGAAATCTTAGCAGTTTTGAATACAACTTTGGTTGACCTGTCAACATTTGTTCGTTGAGACTCTTCCCATTTAATGACTTTGCTGAAGCATCAAGTACTACCCTTAATTTGGTAGTAGTACTATCTTTAAGAACAACATGGTGTGGTAAATAATACCTTTTGGTAGTTGTATTTTGTGTATTTTTATTTACGTTACACATATGCCCTAGATTTATGTATTCTTGAATACATTTATCGTATTCTGGTCGTAAGTCGGCAGCTCGCTCGAATTTTATCTCGAGGTGCGCATATCTTTTTACTGATATCGGCTTAGATTCCCCAAGCTCGGGCCGTTTGCTTGATTTGAATAGCAGCTTTACTTCACAACTGCCATCATCGAGGCATATATGACTCATACTAAAGAATTGCTCACATTCATCTTCTTCTTTAGTGAGTTTGTGTTTTGGGTTGAGTACTTTCCATTCTCAAAACTTCTGCACTTGCTGATTCAATTGTTATAATCATCTACACTATTTGTTTCAAATACGGAGAAAAAAGTTTTATCCACTTGAATTTGTAGTGCGCTTGTTTCTCGGAAAAGAATTCACCCTAGCCTTTTATTCTGTGCTATGCGAGTCCCCTCACGTCCACTTCTAATTTCCTTGCATAAAATTTTGAATAGGTATTCACGCCCAACAACAGGTGTATTTTTCTTGCTTTTGGGAGCTCTGGGTCTGCTAACGGCAAGCCTTTTATATGGTTCCAATCAGAAGACCTTACGTATGTTGGTGGGAATATATTAGTTATCTTTTTGATAACATAAGATCGTAATGGGATTGCAATATCAGCTAAGGTGGTTGATCTCACATGGAAAGTCACTTGTTAGTTTGCCTTGCCATTTGTGTAGATCCCAATCCTGTGATTTGAAGTGACGTCGAAACGTTGTTGGGACTGAAAAGCGGCTTCGGTTATGAAAGAACTTTGTGATCCTAAATCAATCAAAGCTCGCATTGGAGTTGTTATCCCACTTCTGTCCCTTATATGTACTATAGCTGTAGTTAATAGTGTTTATGTGGCTTTCTGCTGATTTGAACAGGCATTGGCCGAAGTTGATGGGACAGCATTATATGTTTTTTTTTTATTGTATGATCTCAACAATTAATAATTTTTGGTGATTAGGCAAAAAATGTTCCCACAATTCTTCAATACTTCGGGTTCTTTGCTTCAGATAACCTTTAGTTAACTGCTGAATGGAACTTACTCCCTCTTCGTAATTTGAGCTAGCATGAGTTAAAACTTTTTTGAAAGCCCTTAGTCTCTCTATGAGTGCTTCCATTTCTGGTTAACTTTCCTTCACCAGACACAAGGAAAATTTTGGATTGCTATACTTGTTTGTATTGTTAATTAAGATAGTCAATAAATGTATTAAGCTAATGGTTTATTCGGCTTTGAATTACCAATGTTACAGCTCCTATATTTGTACATAAAAAATTAATAAAAATGTAAATAGGATAGGTAAAACTGATAAAAGATTGACCTGGTTTTAATGCGTTTATTGCGTAGTCTTAATTCTAACAATAAGTTAACAAACAAAAATAATAATTAAATTCAAAACAATAAAATTAAACAAAATTAAACAAAAATTTACGAAAAAAACGTAATAATTCAAGAAAGAAGAAAAACAACTTTACTATGAAATTTAATTCTTAACTTTTACTTATTACTATTAATCTGCAATAAGAGAAAAGATCAAGAATATTACAGTGAAACAGCCATTAAAATTTCGTTGTAAAATAATGCAATATAATCTGTTCAAAATTTGTTAGTGTTTAATACCTTAAATAGCATTACTGTACTTTTACACTTATCAACACTCCCTGTGGTATACTCAACCCTGAACGGTTGATGTAGCTGATCCCTGTGCCCGTGCCTAACCTAAATCTCAGGTATGGATTGCACCTCTGGAAATATCCCAAACGGTTCAATGCCAATCTTTGTGTATAATGAAAAACTATTTGTGGAAATAACCCTACAATAAAATTGAGGAAAATGAGCATAAAACTCTATTGTGGTAATAGTTCACTAGTCGACCTTTACTGGTTACATCCCAAGTAACAAGTGAATTTGTGCTGAAATTGACCCCTTTTTATATAGTCGAGGCCAGCTGCCGTCTATTGTTCTTTTGGCCTCGCTTAGTTGCTGGCTATTGTTCTGCACTTTGCTTAGTTCACCATGGCACTAGACTTTAAAAATTTTCAAATGATGAGAGCGCCACTATTTGCATTATGTATTTGGACATTTGTGGATAAACGACAAATTGAGTTCATGTCATCTTGTTATTTTTTTAATTAGTGATTTCTATCAAAAGTTGTGATTAGTTTTGTAGTGCTAGCTATTTAAATGAAAAATTATGTGCGGTACAAGTTTTCGCGTAATTGTGGCAACAAAACCCCGCACTGGATATGCAATATCCCAGAAATACTATGCATAAGTGCATTACATCTCCAATTTCCATCAATACTTGAAAATAAAACCAAAATAGAAATTGGCACAACAATACTGGCATATATGGTAAAATATGGCACACATATGATCAGCTGATTGAAGTAGGAATCAAATAAGAAATCCTTAAGAGTTGACCTGCTGATTAACTTTAGGAACTGTACCTTATATTTACACACTACTCTATGCAAATAACATACGGTCAGAATTACGATGATACATCTTAATTGGGAATGTATAGCAAAAGATACAACGAAACTAGAATCAAAACGAATAGTCATTCATAAAATTTCAAACCGGTCAACAGAAGAGTTCTTGGTGAAGTTAAATAAAAATTTTCGGGAAATATGCTTGGTGTTGCTTAACATAAAGGAGGCGTAATTTATTACAATTATTTTACGGAATAATATTATAAAACCGTGCTATAAATAACATAAAGTTTTAGATCTTTTATCTAATAAGAATGACAAAAAAAAAATATACATAATAGTGGATAGCTAATAGAAAAAATAGGAAATAAATGTCCAACTACTAATAGTTTTTGCATACCCAGCAGGATAAAGCTACAAAAGGTTTGTGGAATTACACATATTCAGATAGAGAAGTAAATAAATATATTTTAATGATAGGATAACAAGGCACGAAACAATAAAGCCAATAAATAATACCCAAGGACTATAAATAATTCTGATAACCATAACACAAAAACAAGTCATGGATATATTTAATTCAGAATGGTCGGAGATATTCACATATTCTCTCATAGTCAGGATATAAACAATACTATGGAGAGAACACATGACACTCCTTAGTTAATAACAGAAGCACAAAACAGAGACACAGAGAGTTTTAAACAAAGGTCAGTAATAACATATCAATTAGGAATAAGAGGAAACTAATCCGTTCGACACCTAATATTAATCATAATTACCTAATTCCCCCAGATTCCCAAATTACATTATCATAATAACTTACTGACTTCCAATGAATAAACCAATACATATTATAGTTTACAAATAAAGTAGTCAGAAAATCCAATATAATACAACTGATAAGTAGAAAGCTATCTATGCATACTAAATATTTTTTAAATGTACCAACGAGTGCAGGGCTAGAATAAAATAAAAGAAGGCGTGTATATAAACCAATTTTAGTTCTTCAACTATTGCATTTAATCATTGAAATTAACATAACATTCAACAAGCTTATCAGACTTGCTCACAATTTAATTTAAAAGTTATTCAGATACACAATTGTACATCCATTGTACCACTGAATTATTAACTTTATTGTTTAAAAACTGTTATGGTCGTAGCATACTGCAAATAGCAATATGCTACACTGAGACGGCGAAGAAAGATGGGCTGAAGGCGGAAGGAAAAAAAGAAGAAGACGAGTTTTGATAATCTGTCTCGACAAGGTGAAAAGTTTTTATGGGCGAAACATTATCCAAATAAATATTAATAAATCCGCAACAAAAATAATAAGAGAATAAGGAATGAGAGATTGAAACAGTGTGGCGGATCACAACAAAATTTTATTATAATGATATATCGTGCGATAGATGGGGAAAATCATCTCTTCATCAACGGTGTGGTGTCTTGCCATATAATCCTAGTCATCACCTGTTTTATAAGAGCCATATAATTTGGATCATCACCTGTAAGACCCATATAATCTGAATCATTACCTGTTTTGTTAGAGCCACATAACCTGAGTCATCACCTCTTATATCTGTATCGTCTTAAAAAGTTCTTTTATGATTGGATTCCAGGCGATTCCTTCACCTTGGTCAACTCGGAGTCGCCGGCGGCATTGTTTCGTTGTGGCAACAGTTTTGTTGGAGTACAGTTGTACACTTTCAGCATTCAAATTGTCCAGTCCGTCATCCCCAGTAGTATTTATACAGTGTTAGTAGGATATCATAAGTTGAAGTGTGTATCTATATGATAAGAATCAGATTAAAGTTTTAGATAATGGCTAAGCTGATCATCCTCTGAGGCGTCTCTGCGGTGGATCCTCAACACAAAATGAATGTAAGTTGAAGCCTTCTTTTCATATTTTCTTTGTAAACTATATTGATTTTTCTCATTTATTTTTGAATAATATTTAAAGGAAGAAAAAGTTTCCCTTTTTCGCGGTAGGAATACATTAGCAGCACATAAATGAATTAGTTTATTGTAGAGTCATGCACGTCGCACACCTCTGAACGAATTGTATTAAACAATTTTTACTCTTTTCATCATTAATTTTTAAAAAAAGAAAATAAATTAAAGAACAGATTTAATGAATTTTATGCAATAGATAACTATATAACTATATAAACAAAAGAAAGAGAAATCAGAAGATATTTAAATAAGAAAAAAAGAAAGAAATGTTAAAAAGAAATAGGAAATTTACGGAATGAGGTCTAAATCAACTGACGAATAAATTAAAAAGTATACATATATGGTAAAATTGACTGGTAAATGTAAGAAATTCGTTTATAATTCACCATAAAAGCAAGTAAAGTTAACTTAATTTGAGAGTAGCTTTTAAAGCTTTTATTTTCACTCTGTATTATAATTACTGATAGTATACTGTTTATTAATAGAATTTTTTTATAACGTATTGCCACAGTGAAGTTTCTTTATTATTCTCCTTCACTCATGGAGGTTGACTAGGTCCGCTCTCGTCTTCTCTTTTCAGGTCGTCAAGAGGGCTACTGTATCATATCGCCCACAGTATCGTAGGGTCGTTGGGGCAAAGGCAATGGAAGCAGAACATCTGCGCTTCCAACTACGTAAGTGGTAAGTAGTGTAAATGTCTGTTGGTTTGTAGACACGAAAGTTTTTTTTTTATTTGGCTGGTGGCACAGCAGCAGGTTTTCGTGGAACCTCCCCACAGTCTCCGCCAATAGCCGAGGCGAGCTAGCGTGCCGCCCTGCAGTCAACGCTGTCCACAGAGTGATCTGTTAGCTCATGCTGGCAGTCTGGACTTCACGTCCAAGTCAATCGCTATGACATTGTTCCATAACAAAAAAACCGCTGAATGAGCTCCTTGGAGAGAGAGAAACTTCCGATATAGCCACATAGGAGCCTACTCCGCACCCATATCACCTTATAAATTCTTACAAACACCCTTGTCGTAATCAACACAAGAATATTCGAGCATTGACTGGACCACTAGCCAAGATTCCATTAATAACCATCATTAGTTCGGAATAATGATGTAGAATAAGAAATGATGACCTATGAAATATATAAATAATAATTTTCACAAATCAAAGGTACCCGGCGAGATCCCAAACGTATGATCTTGTTCACAAAATAAAGGGTTGACATAAACTTTTGTTAAATAAAAGATTTAGTTAACTTTTAATTATTAAATTTATTCTCCGATTGTACAATAATTTGCCGGCGACTAAATACTCCGACGATCCACTGATAAGTGATGTTCTAATTTCAACAATGATAGCAATCAACTAAGCGGGATTGCGGGCAATAACAATGCGAGTACAGTTGAGGAGGTTACCTCCTTTCTCACTGTGGATAGATTTATTGGCATTTTGGTACGAAGAGTTTGTTGACCTTTATGATGATATTTGTGTCATTGAACTATAGGAAATATTTCGACTAAATGCGTAGTATAGATTTAAGCGTTAGGTATGTTGATGTAGGTATATGTTGGTTAAGCGAAATTTCTCCAGCATTCTCCCCCCCCCCCGTTAAGCGTCCTTAAAAAATTGGTAACTTGTACGATTTTGCGATTGGCCTTTTGACTTCACCAATTAAAGTTCGTACTGTCACAACCCTCACTAGATTGTCTCGATCAGCATGTATTTGTGTGATACGTCCTTAGGCTCATGTTGCAGGCGGCATATTGTCTTCCTTGATCAGTACAAGATTCCCAATTTCCAGGTTAGTGTGTTCCCGTCTCCATTTGGGGCGATGTTGAAGGATTACAAGGTGTTCCTTATACCAACGGTTCCAGAAGTCGTGGTACATTTTTTGAGCTAGTCTCCAGCGTGTAAGTATAGATGTTGGGATGTCCTCTATAGATGGTTCGGGTAGTTCTGCCAACGGTTTTCCAATTATAAAATGACCTGGGGTTAGTTAGTCAAAGCAGTCGATTTCATCAGTAATCGGAGTGAGGGAACTATTTGTGCCAGCAATGTTGTGAGCTCTTCACATGTAAGTCTTGTCTTGTCTCTCCAACTGTGCGTTGAAGTTGCGTTTTTACCAGTTTCACTCCAGACTCCCAACTTCCTCCAAAATGCGGAACTGAGGGTGGATCGAAATTCCACTTAATGCTGTTGGATGCTGAGGACTCTGCAATTAGACTTCTATAATGATTAGAAGACGTTAACTTAAATAATTCACAAAGTTTTCGATTAGCCCCTAAAAGTTGGTCCCATTGTCACTGTATACGCTGGCAGGTATCCATCTTCTTGAAATAAACCTTTTGAAACAAGCAATAAATGCATCAATTGTCATATCAATAACAGATTCTAAGTGCATGGCTCTAGTACTAAGGCAGATGAACACTGAAATATATCCTTTTGTATTTCGTGCGCCACGTCCTCTGTGTAGCAACAAAGGCAGAGGCCCTGCGTAATCGACACCAATGTTTTCAAAAGCTCTCGTGAACGATATCCTTGGAGGTGGGTAGGCTGGCCATGAGTTGCTTTGAGATTTGTACTCGTTGTCTTATACATTGTATACACGAGTTAATATGTCTTTTCATAAGCGTGCGGCAAGATAGGATCCAATACGTTTTTCTTATTATGCTTAATAACCCGTTCGTTCCAAGATGACGATATTTGAAGTGTAGATATGCGATTATGCGTTTTGTAAGGATATGATTCTTTGGTAGAATTATGGGGTGTTTAGTTTCATTTGTCCAGCCTATCACCAATACGTAGGATGTTTTCACTGTCTAAAAATGGAGACAATGACAGTAGAACACTAGACGACGGAAGAGCACGCTTTTTCTGCAGGACTGTTATTTCACTGCTGAATGCACTTGCTTGTGTCCATTTGATATAAACGTGACGAACGGCATCGAATTCCCCGGAAGTGATCCAATCATGTTCCTTGGATGATTCGAGTTTCCGACAGCGATTTATAAATTGATTGCACATTGCTAGAATATGAAGAATTTTTATGAAGGATGACGATTGTTTGAATATAGCTACAAGACGATCGTTTTCCAGAGAAGCTTGTAGCGACTTGAGGATGCGTGGTCTTCTTTCCATGTCCGTCGAGTCCTCACTTCCAATTCGAATTCCGTCATGAGGGTATGATTTCCAATCGGATGATAGCCATCTTGGTCTTGTCCACTATAATGTTGAAGAATGTAGTTCTGTCGGTAGTATCCCACGAGAAGCTAGGTCTGCAGGATTATTATGAGAACATACGTGAAGCCATGCTTTTCTAAGTCAAATAGTTAAGAGTTCTGAGGTCCTATTGGCGATGTATGCCTTCCAGGTGCACGGATGTGAAGACAGCCACGCTAAGACGACGCTGGAGACAGTCCAAGCAATACAATTTATATTAGGATCATTCAGTGCTGTTTTTATGGAGTGTAGAAGTTTTGCTAATAACAGAGCCCCATTAAGCTAGAAGCGTGGGATGGAAATCTACTTTACTGGTGCTAATCTTGTTTTAGCTGCAAGTAGAATTGTTGACATCTCTCCAGTATCAGTTTCTGTTCTACAATATACAGCTGCAGCGTATGCTACCTCGGATGCATCCGCGAATCCATGTAGCCCATAATTCTCACCGCTTGTTTTTAGGCAGCGAGGAATGTGCAATTGATTCAGATAATGTAAACTTTTATGGATCCTTTTCCACTTAGCTGCTAGATTTGCGCTTATTTGCTCATCCCAATCATAATTTCTATGCCATAGCTGTTGTAACATGATTTTGAACATCACTGTAACTGTTGCTAGGAGTCCAAGAGGGTCGAATACTGTACTTGACTCGGATAGGATTTGTCGTTTAGTTAGAATAGGATAATGTGCTATATTCTCATCAAAGGAGAGGAAATCGTCAGAAGGAATCCATTTTAAGCCTAACGCCTTTATTATATCCGGTTGCTGGTATAATTTTATAGACGAAATTTTGCTGTTCTCTGAGATGGCGTCCAAGAATGGAGCTGAGTTCGAAACCCATTTGCGTAATGGAAAACCTCTTGATGATAGAACGGTATTTAATTCCTTGTGGAGCTTCACTGCTGTAGCTACATCTCCTGCACCACCCAATGGATCGTCGACATAGAAGTTTTGAAGAATTGTATTTGCTGCTAGTGGATATTGACTCTTGAAATCTTCTGCAGCTTGCTTCAATGACCTTGTTCCCAGAAACGGATCAGATGAGGTCCGATAAGTTACAGTTGTCAGTCTGTAGTGTTGAATAAATTCACTAGGGTTATTCCTCCATACTATGCGCTGATAGTCTCTATCTAATTCATTGAAAAGTACTTGTCTATATATTTTCTGAATGTCAGCGACAATTGCTATTTTAAAAGTTCAGAATGATATGAGTGCTATGGCCCGATATATGGAAGATTCTTCCAAAGGCATTGCAGCGAAATAATCAGCAATTGCTAAACAATAACCTCGCATGGTATTGTTCTGCAACTGTCGGTTGTTTCGCTGCTTGGCCCAACAGCTGGCTGCGATGAGCGCTTAGTTGAGCAATCGACAATTACAATAATAATTGGTGTCCACAGCTGGGTCCAACAATCACTGCCATAGGAGACAACTGTGTACTGAACCTTTTCCGGAGTTGTAATGTAAACACTAGGGCATGCAAAGAAAGAATAGTTCCAAAATTAAATGGCCTAGTTAGAATGGTGACTAAAAATCACTGACTCTTCGTGATGTCTGATGAGACTAAGCTGGCGGTAAATTGCAGGTACATGCCAACTGTGATAGGAGAGTTGTAATTCACAGGTGTGTTAACTACAGAGGAACAGTGTCATCTGCAGATAGGAGATTGTTTGATAGACTCAGAGGATAGCGCGAGGAGCAACATAACACTTTGGCAGCCAACCAGATCAGAACTCCCAGCCTGAGATGTCATCACAATGCAAACCACATCACGGAAATCAGAACGTTTAGAAGATAAAAACGATGAAGTGAAGCTGCTAGCAACCGACAACTTTAATCAGGCATGAAGGGATCAGGAAGCTGATATAAATAGGATCAAGGAAGCCATCAAGCAGGAGCAAACCATCAGGCGAGTTATTACTCACAAGTAGACCTAGCAGCTACATCAATTACGTGGTGCTCATGCATCGTCACTCTTGCAATATTACATATTGGAACAAGAGACAGACAATGAAGAGCACCAGTCGACTGTCGAGATTGCCGACCATCCAGATGTCTAAACCAGTCCAAAGTATGTAAAAGGAGCCATCGCTGGAAGAACCAGAACCGAAGATTAGCATCGAGATTATCTCCACAACAGCCAATATACCTACAACATCCCTGCCAAACGTCGTGAAAAAACAACTTGTGCAGTTGGAGTGACCACATTAGGGTAGTAGAAAATTTATAAATAGAAGTGGTAGGACAGTTTTGTAAAATATGGGTGGCAACCCGTGTAGTTAGAAAGCGAGGTAAAGTGAAGCAAAGTCATAAAATTGTAATCATTCGAGAGATTTGTTGATATAATGTATAGTAAAAGGAATTTATTTTTGTGTTTTTGAATTGTTGTTATTATACAGTATTATACAGTAAGTAATGATTTCTAACAATGTAATACGTGTAAGGTAATTAATGGGTACAATAGGTTAATCATAAAATTTTAAGGTAATAGAAATAAATACAAGTAGCGAAAATTTAAAGTAAAAAAACAAAAACAAAAAAAAATACAGTTTTTTTTTAGGACAATGAAATAAATTACATTTGAGACAAATAAAGAAGGTAAATTTGAAAAGAAGATACAAGAAAGGGAATACGAAAAAAAAATGTAACATGAATAACAAGTGTAAAAAATGAAATATAGAAAGAAAAGAAGAAATTGTAATAGGTATAAGAAAGAAATTTATAGAAGAAAAAGAAAATATTAAAATCTAGATGGTAAAAATGTAATGATATAATGCTAAGAATCTAAAATGAACGAGAATTAAGGCATTTTCAGTATAATTAATTGATTGCACTCTCCGGATATAGTTCCCTGTGGAAACTAGATTTTCAAAGGGGGGAGGGATGTTTTGGCCCGATATACGGAAGATTCTTCCAGCAGCCAATGGCATTACAGCGAAATAACCAGCAATTGCTAAACAATAACCTCGCATGGTATTGTTCTGCAACTGTCGGTTGTTTTCTTGATTAGCACAACAGCTGGCTGCGATGAGCGCTTAGTGGAGCAATCGACAATTACAATAATAATTCACCTCGCATGGTAATTATTATGTAAAGCGATGATTTACAACTAAGCGACTCAGGTGCTGCAACCGGTAGAACAAACGGCAAGGTTGTTGTCGTTTGTTTACATCCGAGTTGTAAGCAAAAAAGTTTACTTCCGAGTATCGGACATAAAACTACTAATGACTGGTCTGGCGAGTGCCATTTTATTTTCAGCCATTGTGCTCGCAAGTTTCGGTTCGGTTCAGATAACCTAAGCGCCAGACAGCTTAGGGTAAAACAAGATAGGTCAGTTTGTTATAATAAAGAAATAATGTGTGAATAGAAATTCGAGTGTGGTTTCATTACAAAGAAAGGCTATCGCAGTTCATTATTATTTATTCAATTGCTCAGGGGGTACGACATGTGTATAGGGAATAAGTCTCTTTAAACTTTAGGTCCGACGCACAATTTCTTATTTAGAGCCACTCCAGAAGACGAAATAGTAGATCCATCAAAGACCACTCGCAGTTTAGTTGTGAGGCTTGTAGGTTTCAATACCGCATGATGTGGAAGATATGCTTGTTCCATCTTTGAGTTTGATGTTGCCATTCAACTGGATCTAAATGACCTAAGGCTTTGTATTCCGGCATGAACTCATGATATTCATCTCAAAAGTTTTTATTTGTATATTATATATATATATTTGCCCATTAAGTGTTCTGTTATTTTAATGGGCAATCGGACGACATACCTTCCAGAGTCTTTGTCAACAAAATGTGTTTGAGTAAATAGGTGCTCACAAAATCTCTCTTCAGCAGTATTATGAGACTCGTTTTGAGAGATTTCTTCTATTTCCCAAAATACTCTTAACGTTTTATTAATTTCATCTGGGGGAGTTCATTCATATATCAATAGATGCTGAGACCACGTAGCTAAATATTGTGTTTTGTAGGCTTGGGACTTCTGGAGATGTTGTGTATTAACCGTCCTCGACAATATGTATGAAATAATTTGCGCCTATCAGAATGTCAATTTTGTTTGGATGGTTAAAATATGGGTCTGCTAAGTTATGTTCTTTGAAGAATGTGAAGGCAGTAGAATCCAAATACGCAGAAGGCCGCAGCGACGTGAGCTTTGGTAGAACATAAGTAAGAATTATAATATGTTGAGATTTCTTGCATCGAGATTGAAGTTCAAGTGCATGCATCCTGATCTGCATGATCCCAGTCCATGCACCATAATTTTCGCGGGTTCTCTTTTGTGACCTAAATGCTGCATATATTCTTCGGACATAAATGATGCTTGTGAGCCAGAATCAGCACGGCACACTTTATGTCTACCGAAAGCACCAGTAACGTTTACCAATGCAGTCCGAATAAGTGGCAATACAGATATTCTTGTGTGAAATGCTGCCAATGAAGTCAACGTAGGGTTGCAAATTGGATTAGACATTTCACCTGAATTCAGCAGGAATGGCTCAGCATTGGGGTTGAAATTAATGTTCGGTGAATGTGATGGTTTGCGTGACTAGGTGCTATTTGATTCTACATGATGGGACTGTATTTTACTAAGAGCCGTTTTCGCTTCACGCAGTAATGAATGGTGGGACTTTTCACAATGGTAGCAACAGTTCTTTGATATACATTGATTTGTGGGATGAACACAACTTAGGCATTTTTTGAGGTGAATGAACGTCGTCCATTTTTTTTTAAATCGGGACACTTAAATAGTTGACGCGACTGTGAGCACTTAATACAGCTCATATTAGTATCAGCATGAAACGTTCCAACTGATGCCCATGTAACTGAGTGGAGCGTGAAAAGTAGTTACGCTATGAGAGTAATAGACCACTTTTTCAATACAAAAAGTGCACGGAAAATTCCAACTATTTTTGTGTTTGTGGACCGGATTCTGGGCCACTGAGGAGGATTCCTTCTAGTGGTCTACGTCACAGGTCCTTCCTGGGGAATTCCATTCGTACAGTCTGGCTGACCAGGAGATGACATCAACTTTTTTAGTAATAATTCACGTTTTTTTTTTTGTTCGTGGGGTGCTACGCCTAAATATAGGATTTTTTACTATGATTTTTCTTGAACGCCTAAATGTAGGCTTTTGGTTTTGAACTAATATTAGTAATAATTAAAGTTAATAGTAGGACATTTTTGTTCATGCCAATGGGTTTTGGAAGGTGCCAGATAGAGTATTGGTACTGTTGGGGGACGAAATTTTCATCAGAAATCCTCTACGGGCTGTGGTTTTCGAGATATTAGCGACTTTACCTTTTTATATATGTATAGTTAATATTAGTAATAATTCAAGTTTTTTTGTTTTGCTCATGGGGGGCGGCGCCTAAATGTAGGCTATTAGAGGTTGGTTTTGAATTTATATTAGTAATAATTAAAGTTAATAGTAGGACATTTTTGTTCATGCCAATGGATTCTTGATGGTTGGGGTGCGGGTATTAGGAGGATACAATTTTCATCAGAAATACTCTAAGGGCTCTAGTTTTCGAGAGATTAGCGTATTAATAATTCAAGTTCATGCCAATGGATTCTTGGTGGCGCGGGGTGGGAGGTGGGGGGGGGGGGCGACTTCTTCATCAGAAATCCTCTACGAACTATGGTTTTCGAGATATTATCGATTTGGTTTTGAATTAATAATAGTAATAATTAAAGTTAACACTAGGATTTTTTTGTTTATACTAATGGATTCTACATGGTGGAGGGTGGGAGTATTAGTTCTAGGAGGACGAAATTTTCATCAGAAATCATCTACGGGCTATGATTTTCGAGATATTAGCAATCTTACCTTTTCAGGTGTAGTCAATATTAGCAATAATTCAAGTTAACCACAGCCTTATTTTTTCATACCAATAGATTCTAGAAGGTTTTTGAGATATTAGCGTATTAATAATTCAAGTTATTTTTGTTCATGTCAATGGATTCCAGGTGGTGTCGGGTGGGAGGGGGAACGGAATTTTCATCAGAAATCCTCCACGAGCTATGGTTTTCGAAATATTAGCGTATTAATAATTCGAGTTACCCTAGGATGTTGTAGATATCAGCATGATGTCGCCTTGGATTTGCTGTTTTCTTACTTGTACATTTCTTAGCGAGGAATTTGTAGATATCAGAAGTTCTGGATCACTTTCTATGGGGGTTCTGGGTATCAAATATGAAATGTTTACCAAACATTAGGCATGCTTCCCCTGTTTATGATGTAATTTGATATCACTGCTGTAAACAAATTCGCATTTAAGCTGAATGGTTCATACACACCCGTGTAAACTTCCTGTTTACAAATTCGCACTTTAGCTAAATGAGTCATGCACACCTGTGTAAACAAATTTAAGCAATATCACCACATTTATTCTTTTCATGTAATTTGATACCACACTTTCTGTAGGCAACCAAAAGATTTTATTTTATTGTTCCAAGAATTGTGTTTTATTGTTTATTCGATATTATCTCAGCCTGTAAGCAAATTCGTTGGAATTCATCATGTGCAATGATTATTGCAGCAGCGGGATCATTCATGTTTACAAACTGTTGCTATAAAAGCCCAAGCAAACTCTTGGGGAGCATCATTCAGTTTTAGTGGGTCTCAGTGATAGTTTAAAAACATAAAAAAAATTAAAAATATTTTCGGCGTTAATAAATAAATATTTTTCAATAATTGAAAATTTGCGAAAATATGTGATGGAGTGTATAAAAAATTCAATGAATAAAGACTGCACTTAAAATGCATTTTGTAAATTTATTGAAATTATTTTCAATAAATTTCAGTCTGTTAGACGAGAAATCCCCTTCATATAAAGACTGTATTGTTCAAAAGTGCAATAGAAACATGCATAAATTTCAAGTTGCATTTCGGAAGTGCAATAAGAGTGCTAGGAAACGACACTTCGAGAGCTGTCTCGAGCAAATTAAAGCATTGAGAGCACCATTGGGAACTCCCCGTCGAGGTTGAGGAATTACTCGCGTAAGATGAAGTGATTTTGTAAAGTGGGAGGAAATAAAGACAGCGTTCGCAGACAGAATTCGACAAGGTGTTCTTGCAAATTTAAAATATATCGATCCAAAACTATTTATGTAAGACGCTGCCAAATTATTTACGCGTCATGTTAAAAATACCTTAAAACATTATTTTAATATTAAAGTTTCCACAACGTTTAGCGGTGAGTTTGTTAAAGAAACTGGTGACAATGAAATTATGAAAGACATTAAATATTTCCAAGCGAGAACTGCTCCAATTAGTGCAGATGATAACCTAGAAGGGTGGTTTAAATAAAACATTTTGGATCCAATACATATTCAGCTGGAAGATTTCCAGGAAAACGACAGTGGATGGGCACTGCACTGTTCAAACCAACATTAAATAGCCACCTGAAAATTAAATCATTCAAAAGGTTTTAATTCCAAGTATTTCTTATTATTGAAACTAGGTTGGGAACAAAACTACATATACCTACCTACAAGCTCGTCGATAAAGCAGTTTTTTAGTGGAGACAACAATCGACACATGATCGCTACATTCCACAGCTGCTAAGGTCAACGTACTTTGGTTGTTATGCGCAAGGTAAAATAATTTGTTGGTGCCGTGCGCAGTTCAGAGGCAATATAAGTCGCAGGCCAACTTGAATCTTTCTCTTTTAGTATCCAGCTTCTATAGAGTGCGCATCATTTTGGAATTCGACTTGGCTAGTGTAATCAAATATAATTATTAACAAATTAACTTTATCTTGGGTAACGACTGAGATAAAGATATTTATTCTGGGTCTCGACTGGAATAAATTCTAATAACATAACAACTTTATCTTGGGTAACGACTGAGATAAAGATATTTATTCTGGGTCTCGACTGGAATAAATTCTACTAACATAACAACTTTATCTTGGGTAACGACTGAGATAAAGATATTTATTCTGGGTCTCGACTGGAATAAATTCTACTAACATAACAACTTTATCTTGGGTAGCGACTGAGATAAAGATATTTATTCTGGGTCTCGACTGGGATAAATCTTACTTATAACAACTTTATCTTGGGTACCGACTGAGATAAAGATATTTATTCTGGGTCTCGACTGGAATAAAATTTACTAACCTAATAACTTTATCTTGGGTAACGACTGAGATAAAGATATTTATTCTGGGTCTCGACTGGAATAAATTTTACTAACTCAACAACTTTATCTTGGGTACCGACTGAGATAAAGATAGTTATTCTGGGTAGCGACTAGAATAACATAGACTAACTCAAACCTTTATCTTGGGTCTCGACTGAGATAAAGATAGTTATTCCGGGTAGCGACTAGAATAACACTCACTAATCTCAAACCTGTATCTTGGGTCTCGACTGAGATAAAAATATTTATTCTGGGTACCGACTAGAATAAACACGACTAATACAACTTTGCTTTGGGTCTCGACCGAAGTAAAGTATCTTGTTCCGGGGAACGACTAGAACAAGATAATCACTAACTATTTGATTACCAACGCCGTAAAGTCGATTCCATAGTTTTATACTGGTGAGTACATCTTTGATTAATATCATATATTATATTTCATATTGATTAATATATTTATATACCTATATATATACATATAGTGCCATTGGTCAAAGTAGCCACAACTTTGACTGTATTATATTGAAATTATTATTGTGTAGTGAGTAAGCGATTTTTTTGAATATATTGAAGTTTAGTTCTTAAGTGTGAAATTGAATTCCGCTAATTTTAGTTCTAGTTGTAATGTTGTACTTAAGTTTTACGTGCGTACAATAAACCACTGGATATAAAATATTCCCCGGCGTTATTATTTACAGTCCACATCCTTCTCTATATTTTTTCTTGAGTGTTCTCATTGGGCAGAACATTTAATGGTCCTTCGAGCCGGATTTAAAGTCTAGTGGTTTATAATTGCACACGTCTTAACGTGAGTACAATTCAAAAACTTTTGGCTAACCAAGCCACCTCCGCAAAAATCCTCGAAAAATCTCTCAAGAACTACAACAATACTATAGTAGAGAAACGAACAAAAGGGCTTGTTTCTGAGCGCTTAATTGCTTTAAGCGAAATCTGGTCAGATTACAAGTCTACTCATTATACAATTATCCAAGCTACGCAGGCTTTGGATGCCAGTGAACTTCAAAAGTACGAGTATTTTTTATACGATCAATTTGCAGAGGTGGAAAATAAGTACTATACATTCCGAGGTATTCTTAGGGAGGCATTAGATGCTTTTGAGCCAAAAGCAGAACAAAAAATTGCTGCAGAAACTAGAACTGATCAGCAATCTTCGTCTTTTTTGAAGTTGCCCAGAATTACATTGCCAACATTTTCTGGTTCTTATGATTCATGGAGATCATTTCACGATTTGTTTAATTCTCTAGTTCATAAAAATCATTCTTTACCTCCGGTACAAAAACTACATTTTCTTAAAACAAGTGTTACTGGCGAGGCTGAACACTTGCTGCGACAGTTTCCAGTAACAGATGCAAGCTACGAAAATGCATGGAAAACGTTAAAGGATAGATACGACAATAAGCGAGTATTAGTGAACGCTCAGCTGAAAACTCTGTGTAATCTATCTAAAATAACAAATGAATCTGCCAAGGCGATACGATCCTTATTAGACAGATCTGCAGAATGCATTTTCGAGCTTGAAGCTTTAGGAGTTTCCACAAAGCAATGGGACCCAATTCTCATATATAAGTTGGTGCAATGCCTACCAACAGAAACCCATCGCTTGTGGGAGCAGGAGGTAAATAATGAAGAAGGTTTGCCTACGTTTGATTCTCTAAAAACCTTCCTAGAGACCAGATTCCGAACTCTGGAAGCAATTTTAGATTCAAAGTCAGTTCATCCAGAAAAAACAAATAACTCAAATAATTTCATTAAAAAGATATCAACACATTTCTCATCATCTACAGACAAATGCGCAATATGCAAAGAGCCACATAGATTGTTTAAATGTCCACAATTTATCAAATGTAACATTGACAAAAGGTTTAAGATCGTTACATCTAACCGTCTATGTGTAAACTGCCTATCAAGGCACCATAACACGAAATCTTGCCCAAGCAAATTTACGTGTCGTCAATGCGGTAGAAAACACCATTCTTTGCTTCACAAGAATAGTGGTACATCCAATCAAAGTACTCACTTTTCAACTAAGCAAAGCAATAATTCTATTAAACAAGCACAGAAACTCAATTCTCCCTCTACATCTGAGGTCATACCAGATAGTTCTTTACGAACATTCTACACCAATCGCCCACGGCGTATTACACAAGCACTGCTTGCAACAGCATTGCTAAATATTGCCTCCTCAAAGGGCGTCATATTGACATTACGGGCCTTAATAGATTCTGGGTCTCAAGTGTCATTCATTACCCAAGCAGCAGCACGCAAACTGCAATTACTTACCACCCGCGTAGAAATTCAGATAACAGGCTTGGGGAACACACAAGCTACAAATGTAAAAGGAAAAACATCCTTTGAAATACGCTCGTTATCAGATTCACATAAGGCCACTTCAGTGACAGCACTAATCGTGAACAAGATCACTGAATTCCTACCTCCTTCCACCATTCAAATGCAAGAATGGGAACATATAAAGAATCTAGATCTAGCAGATCAATCTTTCCATAAACCCGGAAAAATTGATATACTTTTAGGAGCAGATGTTTACGGGGAAATTTTATTGGAAGGATTAAGAAAGGGTCCTCCAGGAACCCCTATTGCCCAAAATAGCACCCTAGGATGGATCCTCTTTGGAAATTTATCTCAAGCAGACTCTAGTTCCAAGGTTTCATCTTTAACAATCAATGCGCAAGCTGAACAAGACGCATCTATAAACAAAATCCTGCGAAAGTTTTGGGAAACTGAGGAAATCACTCCTCACGTACGGAAGTTCTCAAAACCCGAACAAGAGTGTGAACGGTTGTATCAAAATACTCATCGTCGCAATGCGAGTGGTCGTTATGAAGTATGTTTACCATTTATCGAAGAAAAACCAGTGCTAGGCGATTCCCGAAATATGGCCCTACGCAGGTTTTATAGTCTCGAGAAGAAACTACTTCAGAATGCTGATCTTTACAAAGACTATAAAGATTGCATAAACGAATATCATGCCTTAGGGCATATGAAACCAGCTGAAAAGGAAGTTAGCAGAGAACAAAGCTACTACCTTCCGCATCACGCTGTTATAAAATCAGATAGTACGACCACAAAGGTTCGAGTCGTCTTTGACGCTTCAGCCAAGTCTACTAATGGGAAAAGCTTAAACGAACAACTCCATACTGGACCAGTCTTGCAATCTGAACTTTTTTCTATCTTACTACGATGGAGAAAATACAAATACGCTATGTCCGCCGACATAGAAAAGATGTATAGAATGATTAACATTCAATCAGCAGATCAAAGGTATCAGAGAATAATTTGGAGAAATAGTCCTAGTGAACCCATAAAGGACTATCAACTAACAACGGTAACGTTTGGCACTACTCCAGCTCCTTATCTCGCTATCAAAACACTTCATCAGCTTGCACAGGATGAAGCTGAGAAGTATCCAATTGCTGCTAAAATTGTTACTCGCGACTTCTACGTAGACGATTTAATTACAGGTGCAGAATCTATCGATGAAGCTGTCAAGATACAAACGGAGCTCGTTAGTCTATTATCTTTAGCTGGGTTTAATCTAAGGAAATGGGTGAGCAACTCCTCGGATCTTCTAGCAAACATTCCAGAGGAGCAAAGGGAATTACAACTTCCCTTACGGTTTGCAAGTGATGAGTCAGTAAAAACTCTTGGTATCCACTGGTATCCAGGAGCTGATTACTTTATCTTGCAATATCGACAAATCGCAGACCGTCTATCTACTAAACGATCTGTTTTATCAGAAATTGCTACATTGTTTGATCCACTAGGCTGGATCTCACCAATATTAATCACTGCAAAGTTTCTGATGCAAACTTTGTGGCTTTCTGGATGTTCGTGGGATGATCCGATTCCTGCACCCATTGACACCCAATGGCGGCATTTTAAGGCAGAGTTGTATCATATCAGCCAGCTTAAAATCCCACGCTGGCTACATACGACAAACAATTTAACAAATTGTCAGATACACGGATTCTCAGATGCCTCCAATCAAGCTTATTCTGCTGCTGTGTATATCAAGGTTGTTGACGTCGAAGGAAAAATCCATATCAATTTGCTAATGGCAAAATCAAAAGTAGCTCCTGTGAAACCTGTATCACTTCCTCGGCTGGAGTTATGTGGAGCAGTTTTATTAACTCGTCTTATAAATCGAGTAAAGATAGACTTGGAACTTAATCGAGTCCCCATCTATGCATGGACAGACTCTTCTATAGTCTTATCTTGGATACACAATCATCCAAACAAATATAAGACTTATGTAGCGAATAGGGTTTCTGAAATCCAGGAACAACTAGATATCAAAGCCTGGCGTCACGTGCGTTCCGCAGATAATCCCGCAGATTGCAACTGCAGAGGAATCAAACCTGCGAATCTAATCAATCTTGAACTCTGGTGGCACGGACCCAGTTGGCTTCAGCAGCCCGAGGAACATTGGCCTAAGTCAAAACCCTCAGCTAACATGCAGATAGATTCTGAACAAAAGCGCGTGACACATACTGCTGTAGCCCAAACAATGATAAACGAATTATTTGATAAATATTCTTCTTTCATAAAATTAAATCGTGTCACAGCATATTGCCTCAGATTTTTGAACAATATCCGAGCAAGCCAAGATCTGACAAAAGGTTTAATTAAACAAACCGAACAGCTTTCCCCAACAGAGCTGCTGGAAGCAAAATATCTGTTAATAAAATTAGCGCAAGGCATTACTTACGATACCGAGATAAGACAATTAAAAGCAGGATTATCGCTTCCAGCTAAAAGCAATTTGATATCCCTTAATCCATTTCTTGACAATAACAAGTTATTGCGGGTAGGAGGTCGCTTACAAAACGCTCATATCCCATATGATCAACAACATCCGATCATTCTACCAAAAGGAAGTAAATTAACAAACCTAATTATAGATCATATTCATCTAAAAACTTTGCATGGTGGTGTACAGCTTGTATTAAATACTCTAAGACACGAATATTGGGTTTTACAAGTACGACGAACAGTAAAAAACATCCTACATAGATGCATTCCCTGCTTCAAGCAAGCTGCCCGAACTAGGACTCAAATAATGGGAAATTTGCCAACTCCAAGAGTGAATATCTCAAGACCATTTCAACAAACAGGTGTCGATTATGCCGGTCCTATTAATTTAAAAATGTCAAAGCACAGGGGCAATCGATATTACAAAGGCTATATATGTATCTTCGTCTGTATGGCCACGAAAGCTATCCATATTGAGCCAGTTTCTGACTTATCTACAGCTAGTTTCATCGCAGCTTTCAAAAGGTTTTCTAGTCGCCGAGGTTTGTGCACTGATATTTATTCTGACTGCGGAACCAATTTTGTTGGTGCCGACAAGGTTTTCCAGAAAGAATTCAAATCTGCACTCAAAAACGCAAGCAACGAAATTGCTGAAAAAATTGCGCACGACGGCATTCACTGGCACTTCAATCCACCTTCGGCTCCACATTTTGGAGGCCTGTGGGAAGCTGGAGTGAAATCTATTAAATTTCATTTAAAACGAGTCTTAGGAAACGCCCTTCTAACTTTTGAGGAATTTGCAACAGTCCTGGCTCAAATCGAAGCCTGTTTAAACTCGCGACCTTTGTGTCCCATGACTGAAGATAAAGATGACCTCAATGCATTAACTCCAGGACATTTTTTGATAGGAAAATCTTTAATCGCACCACCAGAGCCTGTGATGCCCATTAGAATATCATCAGTTACTAGATTGAATCATGTACAACTCCTGAAGCAACACTTTTGGAACAAATGGTCAACCGATTACCTGAATTCATTGCAAAATAGGCCTAAATGGCAACAACCAACATTAAATCCTTGTGTCGGAGATTTAGTTCTGATTAAAGAAACAAATCTACCTGCATGTCATTGGATACTAGGAAGAATACTAGAAGTGCATAAAGGACATGATAACTACGTGAGGGTAGTTACAATAAAAACCAGCAAGGGAATCTTAAAAAGGCCGATTACGAAAGTATGTATTTTTCCAAACTCGGCAGACAACCCAAATCTATAACGATAATTGCATGTGTACTAAAAAACAACTAAAATATCCATTCTCAACATATGTACCTAAATACAGGTACACAACAGCAATGCCCGCATAAAAAAAGAGGAGAATAAAAAATAAATTTTTTGCATAAAAATTTTCCTGTGAAAAAAAATTCTATCAAATATCAAATTTGTACCAAGCCAGCCGTTAACTCTGCATCCCGACATCATATCTCGATAAAATTCAAAACAATGACCGCTAATTTGAACAAATTTGAAAATTTATCAAATATAACCCGCATCGATTTGCATAAAACTCCTAAGAAGTCCGTTAGCCCTGCCTATAAATTTGAATCAGCATTCAAAATTACTATCCGTTAGGTCCCTTTAAATAGCGCGCACAAAATCCAAAGTGTATCAGTTTTATTTCAAGATGCAATCACCCAGACGCGAAGTCGCCAGTGCAGTAGAACTGCCACCAACACCGGGACGGAGTATTGAGGAGTTTTTGGAGGAGTTACGATTGAGCGCAATCCAGGTTCCAGAGGTCATCTGTGTGGATGATTCACCTCCACCATCCCCAACTCCAAGGCAGCAGAAGGTAATTAACCCAGAGTCCGAGGTGACCCCAATGGAGGCAGAACCATCCACAGCTCTAACGTATCAGCAGTCACAGCCGTCCACTTCTGCTGTTCCCATCCAGCAGCCATCGACGTCGCAATCAGCTATCCAGCAGCCATCAACGTCGGATTCAGCTATCCAGCAGCCATCAACGTCTGATTCAGCTAACCAGCAGCCGACAGCAAAGGCTATCCAGCTTTTGCAGGAGATTGTCTTACTCCCAGGAGAGAACGGAGACAATGATCTTCAACTATACGTTGTCGACAACATAAATCCCGATCGAAGTGAAAAATTCACGGTTTCCTATGAAGCATTGCGGAAATCAAAGAAGCGAAGACAGCGTTTTACCACTCGCGGTGGAACAAAAATAAAGATAAAATTGTTAGCGAATGGACAAATAAAGTTAATTCAATAGAATCATTATTTTTATAACTCAACCCTTTCCACCTATAGACATAAGCCATAATAACAATTATGCAAAGTCGTTTTTTTTCTTTTCTCTCTCTCTCTCAAGTCTGGCACTCAAAAGTACAATAGTCAAAATTTTCAAATCGTTGCACTCAGATTCGAAGAAATAGTTCCATTGTTATTGGACATTGCTATAAGACACAGTGGGAAATTATCACACGGGCATCATTAAAAAAAAAAAAAAATATGAAAAAAAAAAAAAAAAAAAAAAAAATCATATGAAAAATAACAAAAATTTATCTATCTAAATTCTAAAACTCTAGATTAATTTAATAAGCCGTATGTAAATATGTACACACACACATACGTATAACCGTACGCCCAAAATTAAAATTTCAAAGTTTCAAAATTACACATGGGCTATAATAACAATTATGCGAAGTTCAGGTATTGCTATAATTTCATTTAATTGTAAAAAAAAAAACAAATTGTTTCAAGACACAGAACTTCTCCCAATTTGCAATTTCTGCATTACAAACCACAACCCTTTTCATCTAGTAGACAGGGGCATAATCACAATTATGCAAAGTCCAAATCTTTGCTATTGTTCTTCATAACAAAGATTATTTTTTTCAGACAAAAAAAAACAGCTTTAAAAAAAAAAAAAATAGGTTACTTCGCCAGACTCGAACCTTGGACCTGGGACGTGATACCTTATCAGCGCTCAGCGAAGTTCAGCTACGCTGGCAACGAGAGGCTCTTTCATTACATGTCATTAAAACCCGTCCAACACGAAGTGATCGTCAATGAAACAGACGTCAAACAAAGGAATGCGATGCTCTGGCTCAGCTAATCAATTCATTGCAACAGACATCACAATTTATTTTTCCGATTCCGATCGCTGGAACATTTAAGAAAGTAAGATATAATTATTTATATATATGTATATATAGCAAAGAAGACAACCAAGGTATGCTTTACGTCGTCATTTTAAAATTAATTTATAGTTACTTGAAAGATTGAATTTTCAAATAAAATTCAACCTTTCAACAGGGGGCAGTATGTTCAAACCAACATTAAATAGCCACCTGAAAATTAAATCATTCAAAAGATTTTAATTCCAAGTATTTCTTATTATTGAAACTAGGTTGGGAACAAAACTACATATACCTACCTACAAGCTCGTCGATAAAGCAGTTTTTTAGTGGAGACAACAATCGACACATGATCGCTACATTCCACATTACAAAATCTCGACACGATCGACAGAATCCATCAGGCTTTTTATTGAAATTAAAATGTATATTATTAGCAAATTATTACTTAGCTTAAAAAGCATAAAACATTTTAGTATTAACTAAAAATAATTTAGAAATGGCCATATTGTGTATGTATAGGCATATTCTATTAGTTCAGTTAATACGTTGTACGTACTAAGCATAGCTGCTAAGGTCAATGCAATCGTCTGACCTACGTACAGCTGTTAAGGTCAACGGACTTTCTGTTGCTACCTACGCACAGCTGCTAAGGTCAACGTACTTTGGTTGTTATGCGCAAGGTAAAATAATTTGTTGGTGCCGTGCGCAGTTCAGAGGCAATATAAGTCGCAGGCCAACTTGAATCTTTCTCTTTTAGTATCCAGCTTCTATAGAGTGCGCATCATTTTGGAATTCGACTTGGCTAGTGTAATCAAATATAATTATTAACAAATTAACTTTATCTTGGGTAACGACTGAGATAAAGATATTTATTCTGGGTCTCGACTGGAATAAATTCTAATAACATAACAACTTTATCTTGGGTAACGACTGAGATAAAGATATTTATTCTGGGTCTCGACTGGAATAAATTCTAATAACATAACAACTTTATCTTGGGTAACGACTGAGATAAAGATATTTATTCTGGGTCTCGACTGGAATAAATTCTACTAACATAACAACTTTATCTTGGGTAACGACTGATATAAAGATATTTATTCTGGGTCTCGACTGGAATAAATACTACTAACATAATAACTTTATCTTGGGTACCGACTGAGATAAAGATATTTATTCTGGGTCTCGACTGGAATAAAATTTACTAACCTAATAACTTTATCTTGGGTAGCGACTGAGATAAAGGTATTTATTCTGGGTCTCGACTGGGATAAATCTTACTTATAACAACTTTATCTTGGGTACCAACTGAGATAAAGATATTTATTCTGGGTCTCGACTGGAATAAAATTTACTAACCTAATAACTTTATCTTGGGTAAAGACTGAGATAAAGATATTTATTCTGGGTCTCGACTGGAATAAATTTTACTAACTCAACAACTTTATCTTGGGTACCGACTGAGATAAAGATAGTTATTCTGGGTAGCGACTAGAATAACATAGACTAACTCAAACCTTTATCTTGGGTCTCGACTGAGATAAAGATAGTTATTCCGGGTAGCGACTAGAATAACACTCACTAATCTCAAACCTGTATCTTGGGTCTCGACTGAGATAAAAATATTTATTCTGGGTACCGACTAGAATAAACACGACTAATACAACTTTGCTTTGGGTCTCGACCGAAGTAAAGTATCTTGTTCCGGGGAACGACTAGAACAAGATAATCACTAACTATTTGATTACCAACGCCGTAAAGTCGATTCCATAGTTTTATACTGGTGAGTACATCTTTGATTAATATCATATATTATATTTCATATTGATTAATATATTTATATACCTATATATATACATATAGTGCCATTGGTCAAAGTAGCCACAACTTTGACTGTATTATATTGAAATTATTATTGTGTAGTGAGTAAGCGATTTTTTTGAATATATTGAAGTTTAGTTCTTAAGTGTGAAATTGAATTCCGCTAATTTTAGTTCTAGTTGTAATGTTGTACTTAAGTTTTACGTGCGTACAATAAACCACTGGATATAAAATATTCCCCGGCGTTATTATTTACAGTCCACATCCTTCTCTATATTTTTTCTTGAGTGTTCTCATTGGGCAGAACAGCACTCTATAATACATCTAGCAGTACACATCAACAAGTTTGAACAACTCCGAGGATCTTCGGATATAACCATACCAAAGGAAATTGCATCAAAGAAAGCATGCATTAATGTGAAAAATAATGATGAAGCTTGCTTCGTGTGGGCAGTAACATCAGCGCTATATCCTGCAAATATTAACACCAATAGGTTCTCATCATATCCACATTATTCAACTGTACTTAATTTAAATGGGATAACATTTCCCATGACACTTAAGCAAATTACGCAATTTGAAGACCAGAACGATTTATCAATAAACCTTTTCATCCTGGAGAAAGAGCGTTTCCTCACCACAGTTCCAGTTAGACTTACGAAACACAGGATGGAGCGACAAGTAGATCTTTTAATGCTACAAGATGACTATGAACAGAATAGGATGATGATCATATTGATGATGATGATGATGATGCTGGCAGATATCATCTCTGCTGGATCAAAGATCTTTCAAGCCTTGTATCGAAACAAACTTCGAAGCGTAATGGTAGACGGTATATATGCGACAGATGTTTGCTCTGCCTTTACTCTGAAGAAAAATTAGCATCACACACTCCTGAATGCGAGAAACAAAATGACTGCAGGATTATGTTTCCCTCAGAGGAAAAAAAAATGTATTGTAAAAAAAATTGTATTATAGCTAAAATACCATTTAATGAAATAGTTTGTTTTAATTGAATTATAGTCTAAGATATATACTATTGTAAAATAGAGAAAGTAATATTAGAGTTATATGGAAACCGATTTAAGGAAGCCCAACCATGGAATGATACACTAAGAATTAAATGTTAGTATTTTTTCAATTTTTAATAAATGATATTTTGTATATGGCCTTCTATTTATTCAATATCCCATACTAAGTGCGAAACTCCCGAATAATGTTTGACCACTACAACGGGTGGTGGTGGTGGCGGTGGTGGGTTGTGGTGGGTGTTGATGGGTGTGGTGGTGTTTGCGGTGGTGGTGGGTGGTGGTGGTGGGGGCTTTTGTAACAGCTTAACAGCTTTTCATATAACTCTGATAACAGCTTAACAACTTTTAAAACAGCTCTGATGTTAGCTTAACAGCTTTTAAAACAGCTCTCATAACAGCTTAACAGTTTTTCAAATAGCTGTGATAACAGCTTAACAGCTTTTCAAACAGCTCTGATAACAGCCTAACAGTTTTTTAAACAGCTCTGAATGGTTGGGCTTCCTTAAATCGGTTTGCCTGTAACTGTTTTATTACTTTCTCTATATTACAACAATGTATATCTTAGACTATAATACAATTAAAACAAACTATTTCATTGAATGGTATTTTAGCTATAATACAATTTTTTTTAAAAATATATCGTAGATTACCCTTAGATTATATGTTTACTGCGTCTGCTCCTCGCTGTTCTGATTGAATAGAGTAGTGTCCCCATGATAGAGTATCCGTTGTCCCACTCATAATATACCGCTTGTTATCATATGGATTCAATGCAATCTTCTTTTGGTTGATCGTGTAGACATTATGGTTATGCGATCGAATAGAGCTCTGATTAGCGGTAATTACTCGCTTGTTATTCAAACAATCGACGTATTCTTCGAAATTGATATGCCTCTGAACTACATTAGTGTTTACTCCTTTTGCTTCTTTACAGTTTTACCATCGCCTAGACTGTACATTTTCGAGCGCAAGCCTGTAAATTAGCTCATGATTTTCCCATTCAGCTCATCCTTCATTACCAGGAATCTTTTTATTCATGAGCGGTATATTGAATTGATTATCTTCTGGGTAATCGCTTGTATCAAATTTGTTTATATTTTCGGCCATAAATTCATATGAATTTTTCTCTTCAAGTTCATATATTAGAGAATCTGTATACATGACTTTACATTTATCTCCAAATTCACGCTGCATTGAAAATCATAGAGGCATATCTTTGAAATTTCCAAAACTGCCATTCCAATATAGAGGGGGTTATTGAATAAGATTTTGAGTCGCCTTAATTCCACAGCAACTAAATTCTCATCAAGTATCGTTGCGCTGTGGAAGTTGTGTGCCGCAATTCGAGCTTTTGCACCATAGCGACCTTCCCACTTTACGCAAAACTTTAAATCGCTATACTTGCGAACATTTTCCATGGTCTTACCAAAAGCGGCATTATTCTTCTTTTTATAGCTGTCCTTCTCATGATCGCTGGTAGCCTGCTTCCGTTTGGTGGTATTTAAGTCAATATATGGTTTAAGCCAAGCTGATTGGTCGAATTGAAGAGCCCGGTGCACTTTTTTCAGGATGATTCCATGTAATAAGCATTGCTTCAAATTTCGGTAGTGTATAACATATTTAGTTTTAGGATGTAATGTTGTCGAAAGCTTTTCTAATTTTGCTCCATGTGGTGCTGCATGCTCAGAGCAAAACCGTAAGTCCTTACGCTTATCATGTATATGTTGACGATAATCCAGGTCGACCTCGAATATGTAGCCTGTTGGAGAATCATCAGGAATTTCGAAAACGTCAATATTGGGAACATCAACACATTAGAATCCTCCGGTTGGTAAATGCTGCGACATGGCCCATCCATAAAGATTGTTAACATACATCAGGTATTTCTCTTTCTCCTCAGTCTTAAAATTATCCATATATTTATTATTTGCTTAAATATGTCTGTTCGAGCATTTACTTATACGACTTCGAATGCCTCTCTCTATGAATAGCAGTATATCTATGTCGGTTATCAGCTCTAGTTTCGCTTTGGTGTATTTTAGCATAGCATCTCATGCTAAGCCTGGCATGGTGTAATAATGTGCTGGATCTAAATTGTAAGTCTTCATGCACACTTCTCGAAAATTCTCAAACACATCAGCCAATAGGAGAACATATGTTTTCAGATATAGATCGGAATATTCGCCAAGTGTCTGTATTTCAAATGTCCTCCACACCTTTTCTGCGCGGCTGTAGTCCTCAGCAAATATCTGACTGTCAGTCATTTTATTATAGAATTTGTCCTGCGCCGGTAAGTGTTGGAAATCCAATTTTGTCCAATCGTCACAGAAGTCGTATGGGAGGACATCTTTGCGCGTAAATAGTTTAAAGTCATCATCATCAAATTCCTGCCAAACTGCTCTTGCAAGATTAAATTTATCCATTGGAAGCAATGATGATAGCTTATCTAAGGATTCTGCCATAAAACGGAAGGAATCGAAGAATCTGAATTTGATATGACTGCCTTCAACGTGCTTGGTGAACGAAATGTATCTTTCTTTATTTATTGGTAGGAGATCCACTTTCCCAGGAATGGTTGTAGCTATATCCTTAATAATGAAGTGGGTATCATATCCGTATAAATTGTGAAGAATGACTGTAACTATGGAGCAGTCTTGATACATGAGATTGCATGAATTGTGCGCTGGTCCTCGGTATTTTCCTGTTAAAAGAAATTATGAAAAAAAAAATGAATGGAATTTTGATTCTCAGTATTTGCCTGTTAAGTTGAAATGGTCCCGGACTCGTTCCTCATCGGCTGCAAACGTTTTTTCGCATAAATGGCAGTAAGTATTTTCTATATGTGAACGCCGTTCCTCTTAAGCCAGGGGATTCATTGGCCTGATGTTCAGCTTTTCCTGTACAGCTATGGATGCTATTTTTTGCAATTCTAATGCAAACCATTGTTGGCAATTTTTGCCTCGATATGCTCTGTAATATGAGAGTTTAGCATGATGTTTGCAGTGGAAATAGATTCCTATGCTGTAAACTTCATGTTCCTGGATCCGCTGACTCAAGATCTGCATACACACATCACGGGACTGGATTCTTATGGTTATAATTCTTATATTCCAGACATTTCTTTTCCTGTGAGGGAAATATAATCCTGCAGTCATTTTGTTTCTCGCATTCAGGAGTGTGTGATGCTAATTTTTCGTCAGAGTAAAGGCAGAGCAAACATCTGTCGCATATATACCGTCTACCATTACGCTTCGAAGTTTGTTTCGATACAAGGCGTGAAAGATCTTTGATCCAGCAGAGATGATATCTGCCAGCATCATCATCATCATCATCATCCATATGATCATCATCCTATTCTGGTCATAGTCATCTTGTAGCATTAAAAGATCTACTTGTCGCTCCATCCTGTGTTTCGTAAGTCTAACTGGAACTGTGGTGAGGAAACGCTCTTTCTCCAGGATGAAAGGTTTATTGATAAATCGTTCTGGTCTTCAAATTGCGTAATTTGCTTAAGTGTCATGGGAAATGTTATCCCATTTAAATTAAGTACAGTTGAATAATGTGGATATGATGAGAACCTATTGGTGTTAATATTTGCAGGATATAGCGCTGATGTTACTGCCCACACGAAGCAAACTTCGTCATTATTTTTCACATTAATGCATGCTTTCTTTGATGCAATTTCCTTTGGTATGGTTATATACGAAGATCCTCGGTGTTGTTCAAACTTGTTGATGTGTACTGCTAGATGTATTATAGAGTGCAGTGCCCATCCGCTGTCGTTTTCCTGGAATTCTTCCAGCTGAATATGTATTGGATCCAAAATGTTTTATTTAAACCACTCCTCTAGGTTATCATCTGCACTAATTGGAGCAGTTCTCGCTTGGAAATATTTAATGTCTTTTATAATTTCATTGGCACCAGTTTCTTTAACAAATTCACCGCAAAACGTTGTAGATACATTAATATTAAAATAATGTTTTAAGGTATTTTTGACACGACGCGTAAATAATTTGGCATCGTCTTGCATAAATACTTTCGGATCGATATGTTTTAAATTTGCAATAACACCTTGTCGAATTCTGTCTGCGAACGCTGTCTTTATTTCCTCCTACTTTACAAAATCACTTCTTCTTACACGAGCAATTCCTCCACCTCGACGGGGAGTTCTCAATAGTGCTCTCAATGCTTTAATTTGCTCGAGGCAGCTCTCGAAATGTCGTTTCCTAGTACTCTTATTACACTTCCGAAATGCAACTTGAAATTTATGCATGTTTCTATTGCACTTTTGAACAATATAGTCTTTCTTCACTGAATTTTTTAAACACTCCATCACATCTTTTCGCAAATTTTCAATTATTGAAAAACTTTTATTTACTAACACCGAAGACAGTTTTAATTTTTTTGTATGTTTTAAAACTATTACTGAGACTCACTAAAACTGACTGATGCTCCCCAAGAATTTGCTTGGGCTTTTATAGGAACAGTTTGTAAACATGAATGATTCTGTTGCTGCAATAATCATTGCACAGGATGAATTCCAACGAATTTGCTTAAAGGCTCAGATGATATCGAATAAACAATAAAACACAATTGTTGGTACAATAAAATAAAATCTTTTGGTTGCCTACAGGAAGTGTGGTATCAAATTACATGAAAAGAATAAATGTGATGATATTGCTTACACAGGTGTGCATGACTCATTCAGCTAAAGTGCGAATTTGTAAACAGGAAGCTTACACGGGTGTGTATGAACCATTCAGCTTAAATGCGAATTTGTTTACAGCAGTGATATCAAATTACATCATAAACAGGGGAAGCATGCCCAATGTTTGGTTAACATTTAATATTTGATAACCAGAACCCCCATATAAAGTGATCCAGAACTTCTGATATCTACAAATTCCTCGTTAAGAAATCTACAAGTAAGAAAACAGCAAATCCAAGGCCACATCATGCTGATAGCTACAACTCCCCGCGGTAACTTGAACCATTAATACGCTAATATTTCGAAAACCATAGCTCGTGGAGGATTTCTGATGAAATTTTCGTTCCCCCTCCCACCCCACACCACCTATAATCTATTGATATGAACAAAAATAACTTGAATTATTAATACGCTAATATCTCAAAAACCAGAACCCGTAGAGGTTTTCTGATTAAAATTTCGTCCCCCAACAGTACCAATACCCTATCCACTGGCACCTTCTAGAATCTATTGGTATGAAAAAAAGGCTAGGGTTAACTTGAATTATTGCTAATACTGACTACACCTGAAAAGGTAAGATTGCTCATATCTGGAAAATCATAGCCCGTAGATGATTTTTGATGAAAATTTCGTCCTCCTAGAACTAATACTCCCACCCTCCACCATGTAGAATCCATTAGTATGAACAAAAAAATCCTAGTGTTAACTTTAATTATTACTAATATTAATTCAAAACCAAATCGCTAATATCTCGAAAACCATAGTTCGTAGAGGATTTCTGATGAAGAAGTCACCCTCCCCCCCACCTCCCACCCACGCCACCTAGAATCCATTGGCATGAACTTGAATTATTAATACGCTAATCTCTCGAAAACTAGAGCCCGTAGAGGATTTCTGATGAAAATTTTATCCTCCTATTACCCGCACCCCAACCATCAAGAATCCATTGGCATGAACAAAAATGTCCTACTATTAACTTTAATTATTACTAATATAAATTCAAAACCAACCTGGAAAACCCTACATTTAGGCGCCGCCCCCCATGAGCAAAACAGAAAAACTTGAATTATTACTACATTAACTATATATAAAAATGTAAAGTCGCTAATATCTCGAAAATCACAGCCCGTAGAGGATTTCTGATGAAAATCTCGTCCCCCAACAGTACCAATACTCTATCCACTGGCACCTTCTAAAACCAATTGGCATGAACAAAAATGTGCTACTATTAACTTTAATTATTACTAATATTAGTTCAAAACCAAAAGCTTACATTTAGGCGTTCAAGAAAAATCATAGTAAAAAAGCCTATATTTAGGCGTAGCACCCCATGAGCAAAAAATACGTGAATTATTACTAAAAAAGTTGATGTCATCTCCTTATCAGCCAGACGGTACGAAAGGAATTCCCCAGGCAGGACCTGCGATGTAGACCACTAGAAGGAATCCTCCTCAGTGGCCCAGAATCCGGTCCACAACCACAAAAATAGTTGGAATTTTCCGTGCACTTTTTGTATGGAAAAAGTGATCCAGAACTCTCATAGCGTAACTACCGTCAAATGCTTGTAATGCATCACACCGTTTATTTAGGGATTTAAAAAGTTCTTCAAGTGAAGCTATATCATTCCCAACAGTCTCTTCTGCCCATGCCTTTCTACTATCGGCATCGGTTTTACTAAGTATGGCATAGATAAGCCATGGTTTGCTTCCCGTTGCTTCTTCTCCTAACGTATTTACACCTCGAATGAGTTCATCGGAGGTATCAGCGAGTTGACGTAATTGTGTGGATGAAGAATATGATACCATAGGTTGATTATAAAATGATTTGATATATTCTGTTAGTACATGTTTTTTCTTATCATACCTGTTTTGAAGCTTTTCCAAAGCCTCCGTATAATTGTCCTCAGTAATAGGTAGGTGTTCGATAAGTGAAACAGCCTCACCTGTGACTAAGCCCTTCAAGTATTGAAACTTTTGCACTAAAGGGAGCCCTCTTCTTTTGTCTACCATGGCAGAGAAAAGATCTTTAAACATCGGCCATTCTTTGTAATCGCCGTCGAAGTGAGGTATGTTTACCTTCGGAAGCCTGACGTCTGATGCATGTGGTAAATAAGAATAACTATCCCATAAATTTATTTGTTGCTCTACGAATCGAGTCAGAGATGAATTGAATTGGTCAAGCATTGGATGAGAGCTCTCATTCAGATTATCCGAACCATTATTCGTACCTAAATTTCTTTCGTGGGAATTCAATGGTGATTGCGATTTAATTGCTTTAAAGCAAATGTGATATAGTGAAGACGTCATGAAACAATTGTTTTCAAACTCCTAGATTTCAGAATTTACCGAAATAGCAGCAAGCGCTTCATCAACACTTTCAAATTTATCCCAAAGTTTTTCTAACCTTTCAAATCTAGCTTCAATTTCTTCGATTGTTGTATCGTTAGTAATACTTTCAATAAATGTCTTCAACCGAGTTAATGAACCCTTTACACGACCGCGTGTTTGTTTAAGCTCAATATCAGCCATATTGACGTGAGAATGTTCAAGAATACAACACTTTTATCGAATGTGGATGAAAGTTCTGTTTATATTGATTAGCTAATCCTTTATCTAACATGTAATTGAAATTCTTATAATTTTAGCGAAGGAATGCAGCATCTAACATTGAATAGGAGATTCTAATAAAATCTAAGTTCAGTGTTTTTTTTTTATAATTTTTTTAGTCCGTTACCTAGACACAACCAGCATAGCAAGCTATTTTAATGCAATACGGAGCACATGATTTATCAGAAATGTTTTAACAGTAATTCATACAAATGTATCGGTATTGGTCAGGGCTCACTGGATGTTATTAAATTACCCAAAAACCAAACTCTTTTCGCAATATTTGAGTTGAGATGATAATTTCATTAACAATATACCAGAAACGTATATATTTTCTTCAACATCTGTTTTTTTTATATACATATGTCGTACCGTTAACTTATTGACAAATCCGTTCTATATTAATGTGCTAAAACATTTACATATGCTATGCAATTCTAATTAGTTCATTCTAGTTCTAAATCACAAATCGAATAAGAAAGTCCACTTGTTTGTTTTTTTATTAGTATTATTTCAGGCAGTAACAATGAACCGACCTTGATTAGTAAATGAGCAGATATTAATTGAAAAATAATACTTAGCTCTGGAATTTGGTACCCAAAAACGTCACAAATGAAAACTGTTCGCAAAGTTTTGTAGTCTTTCACTAGAATTTCTTTTAATTCCCGGGTTTCTGCACCAAAAAATGTTCACAAAATAAAGGGTTGACATAAACTTTCGACACGAAGAGTTTGTTGACCTTTATGATGATATTCGTGTCAGTGAACTATATGAAACATTTCGACTAAATGCGTTGTAAAGATTTAAGCGGTAGGTATGTTGATGTAGGCATATGTTGGTTAGCCGAAATTTCTCCAACAGATCTAAAAAACAATAAATGTAAATTGGTAACAAGTTATCTAATGTATCAACAATAACAAACTTAGACGTCATTAAAAGGCATACAGTACTAGCAGGTATTAGTATGACTAGGTATGATACTGGAGACGATGATACATCAGAAATTTTATACATACTTATCTTACTATGAAATATGGACTCCGATCAGATCTCGGGCATATAGTTTATAGTCAAACCAGCAACAGAATGATAAATGGAAGTTGTACACCATAAGCTAATCATACATTTTACCAAATAGGTTTCATAAAGAACATATCACGTGTTTCAGTACCCTGCACCCTACACCTCTCCTATTAATAAATGTACATATATTCGTAACAAGTTACCTAATGTTTCAACAATAACAAACTTAGACGTCACTATAAAGCATACAGTACAACTATGTACTCGTATGACTAAGTTTGATACTAGAGACGATGATATATCTGAGATTGTAAACATGCTTACCTTACTATGGAACATGGACTCTCGGTCATATAGTCAAACAAGGAACAGAATGCGAAATGGAAGTTGTACACCATACAATTTTCATATATGTTTCATAAAGAGCATAGTATGTGATTTAGCCTCCTGCACCTCTAGCAATACCTATTGCGAAAAATAATAATGTTGACGCATCATAAACTGTTTAGAGAGAAAAATGCCCCTCAGCATTTGCACTCGGTACATCGAATTACCTTTTGACGTGATGCAAAGATAACCACCCTCTCGTCAAAAGTACCGTTTCTATTTTAACCAGTCGTAGGAGTAGCCCATAGATGTGGCACCAGACTATATGTTTTCTGCGTCTGCTCCTCGCTGTTCTGATTGAATAGAGTAGTGTCCCCATGGTAGAGTATCCGTTGTCCCACTCATAATATACCGCTTGTTATCATATGGATTCAATCCAATCTTCTTTTGGTTGATCGTGTAGACATTATGGTTATGCGATCGAATAGAGCTCTGATTAGCGGTAAATACTCGCTTGTTATTCAAACATTCGACGTAGTCTTCGAATTTGATATGCCTCTGGACTACATTAGTGTTTACTCCTTTTGCTTCTTTACAGTTTTACCATCGCTTATACCTAGACTGTACATTTTCGAGCGCAAGCCTGCAAATTAGCTCATGATTTTCCCATTCAGCTCATCCTTCATTAGACCAGGAATCTTTTTATTCATGAGCGGTATATTGAATTGATTATCTTCTGGGTAATCACTTGTATCAAATTTGTTTTTATTTTCGGCCATAAATTCATATGCATTTTTCTTTTCAAGTTCATATATTAGAGAATCTGTATACATGACTTTACATTTATCTCCAAATTCACGCTGCATTGGAAATCATAGAGGCATATCTTTGAAATATCCAAAACTGCCATTCCAATATAGATGGGGTTATTGAATAAGATTTTGAGTCGCCTTAATTCCACAGCAACTAAATTCTCATCAAGTATCGTTGCGCTGTGGAAGTTGTGTGCCGCAATTCGAGCTTTTGCACCATAGCGACCTTCCCACTTTACGCAAAACTTTAAATCGCTATACTTGCGAACATTTTCCATGGTCTTACCAAAAGCGGCATTATTCATCTTCTTATAGCTTTCCTTCTCATGATCGCTGGTAGCCTGCTTCCGTTTGGTGGTATTTAAGTCAATATATGGTTTAAGCCAAGCTGATTGGACGAATTGAAGAACCCGGTGCACTTTTTTCAGGATGATTCCATGTGGTAAGCATTGCTTCAAATTTCGGTAGTGTATAACATATTTAGTTATAGTATGTAATGTTGTCGAAGCTCCGGGTGGTGCTGCATGCTCAGAGCAAAACGGTAAGTCCGTACGCTTATCATGTAGATGTTGACGATAATCCAGGTCGACCTCGAATATGTATCCTGTTGGAGAATCATCAGGAATTTCGAAAACGTCAATATTGGGAACATCAACACATTAGAATCCTCCGGTTGGTAAATGCTGTGACATGGCCCATCCATAAAGGTTGTTATCATCATAATACATCAGGTATTTCTCTTTCTCCTCAGTCTTAAAATTATCCATATATTTATTATTTGCTTTACTATATCTGTTCGAGCATTGACTTATACGACCTCGAATGCCTCTCTCTATGAATAGCAGTATATCTATGTCGGTTATCAGCTCTAGTTTCACTTTGGTGTATTTTAGCATAGCATCCCTTGTTAAGCCTGGCATGGTGTAATAATGTGCTGGATCTAAATTGTAAGTCTTCATGCACATTTCTCGAAAATTCTGAAATACATCAGCCAATAGGAGAGCATCAGTTTTCAGATATAGATCGGAATGTTCGCCAAGTGTCTGTATTTCAAATGTCCTCCACACCTTTTCTGCGCGGAAAATATCTGACTGTCAGTCATTTTATTATAGAATTTGTCCTGCGCCGGTAAGTGTTGGAGATCCAATTTTGTCCAATCGTCACAGAAGTCGTATGGGAGGACATCTTTGCGCGTAAATAGTTTAAAGTCATCATCATCCAATTCCTGCCATACAGCTCTTGCAATATTAAATTTATCCATTGGAAGCAATGATGATAGCTTTACTAAGGATTCTGCCATAAAATGGAAGGCATCAGCGAATCTGAATTTGATATGACTGCCGTCAATGTGCTTGGTGAACGAAATGTATCTTTCTTTATTAATTGGTAGGAGATCCACTTTCCCAGGAATGGTTGTAGCTATATCCTTAATAATGAAGTGGGTATCATATCCAGATAAATTGTGAAAAATGACTGGAACTATGGAGCAGTCTTGATACATGAGATTGCATGAATTGTGAGCTGGTTCTCGGTATTTTCCTGTTAAAAGAAATTATGAAAAAAAATGAATGGAATTTTGATTCTCAGTATTTGCCTGTTAAGTGGCAATGGTCCCGGACTCGTTCCTCATCGTCTGCAAACGTTTTTTCGCATATATGGCAGTAAGTATTTTCTATATGTGAACGCCGTTCCTCTTAAGCCAGGGGTTGCATTGGCCTGATGTTCAGCTTTGCCTGTACAGCTATGGAAGCAATTTTTTGCAATTCTAATGCAAACCATTGTTGGCAATTTTTGCCTCGATATGCTCTGTAATATGAGAGTTGAGCATGATGTTTGCAGTGGAAATAGATTCCTATGCTGTAAACTTCATGTTCCTGGATCCGCTGTGAGGTATTTTGATCATTTCCCTGAATCGGCTTCAATATTGACTCAAGATCTGCATACACACAACACGGGACTGGATTCTTATGGTTATAATTCTTATATTCCAGTCATTTCTTTTCCTGTGAGGGAAATATAATCCTGCAGTCATTTTGTTTCTCGCATTCAGGAGTGTGTGATGCTAATTTTTCGTCAGAGTAAAGGCAGAGTGTTACATACATACCTCTACCCACAATTTTAAGTAAGCATTGTAACATACGTACATACCTACAACAATTATCAAAGAAATGCTAGCCAACGCAAGCATACATATTTTCATCATTTTTCAATGTACATACATACCTACATCATTTTCATTAAATTATAATTCCACTCGTCACTGACCTTCCCCAATTACTTAACAAGTTGAGGAAATAACTAAGGTAGATTGAGTGACGCAATACCCTGCGCGCAAGAATTCGCACGTTGTAATACGATAACCTTGCGCCAGCGATAGAACCCAGGTGACCAAATGATGGTTCACGATTTGTATATGAAGAAATTGATATTTATGTAGGTATGTATGTAAATCATGAATATCACGATGAACAAACAACAAGCGATTAGCGTTTGTCGAGATTTATGTATGTACGTATGTAAAAACAAATGCGATAAAGTACTGACGAAACGCTCAGTACTATTATAGTCAGAAAAATATCTGTATGTATGTACGGAAGCGACGAGTGCCGCAATTTATTTGTAAACAGAAATAAATGAAATGCAAATGACCTAATACTTTGTACTGTTATTTACAAAGTGTTGGGTCGGAAGTATTTTACAGTTTCCGTATTAATAAGATAACTTCTGTATAAATAAGGTAAGAAATTGTAAAAGAACGCAGTCGAGTAAAATAAAGAAGTCGAGAGCAGTCGATTTGAGTCGAGTAAGTGTACAGTAAACAGTTCGTTTGAATTAGGAGTTGTGCTTTAAACAAGCTACTCCATAATAACACTAGGAGTTGTGCTTAAACAAGCTACTCCATAATAACCCTAGGAGTTGTGCTTTAACAAGCTACTCCATAATAATATCAGGAGTTGTGCTTTAACAAGCTACTCCACGCATCTACTCTAACATTAGAGTTACGACAGTCGCTGCTGGGAAAAACAAAAGCAAAAACAAAAAATTAAGTCAAACGGTTTCTTTACAAAGAAACCACAGCAAAGTTTAAGTAGGATAAATTCCTACCTAACAATTTGGCGCAGCCGGTAGGATCAAGGAAGTTAATTCAATATACTTGAAAAACCTTGATCCTCGAACCCACATAGAAGTGAAACAAAAACTAGCGTCAAAAGCATGACGTTAGGGCACTTCTGACTTAATTTGTTTGTTCCTGATTTAATTCCAACAACTACTACAAGAAATAAAGGGAATATACTTCTAAGGAAAGTTATCGGCTCAGATCTTAAGAAGACGTAAAATCCACATTTTGGACAGACATCAAAGCATTGCTGAAACTACATACATCAAGCACTAAGTAAGTTTCAATCTAAATTCAGCGATTGGCAGAGCTTCAATATTACTCATTGCCATCTCCCCAAAATACTTTAAATAAACTACTTAGTATAAAACACACATCAAATAATGTCAGTGTAATACATCTTCAATCAAACTTCTGTTATTAACATATATTCAAACATATATATATATTTTATTTTATTTATTTATTTATTTTTACTGGTTAATTAGTACACAAGATTACAAATCTTGTAATTGTACGTACTTAATTGGTTGGGAAAATTTATTTGTTAACGAGAGATATATAAACATACATTTGAATTTAATTAACTAACTGTACACCTATAAAGTCTACATAAATATTGGGTATATAAGATCCAAAGCATATTCTGCCAGTGAAATGAATAAACTATTAGTTTGCGAATTTACGTTATATGTACATAAAAATTAGTTAAATTATCGTTTCTTCGAGAAAATTCTACACATATTCCGTCAAACTTGTTCTTTTTTTTTCAAGATTATTCATATACATACGTATATACAAAACTAGTCAAGACTACCTCCTTTTCGAGAAAAGTCTGCTTTCATGCACAAATCTGATCAAAGCCCTGCTTGCTCAGGTTTTGAAGCAACAATAAATTCGTTCTCATTTGACAACGTAAGCCCTCCGAATAGCCCCAGAGCAGAACAAAGTTCACGATACCAATTTAATCTTCTTTGGGGTGAATCTGGCGATAGAACCCAGCCTAAGAAGATAAGAAGTCCCCAACTTGGAGAATACGACTTCCATTTACGAATAAATAATTCACAACAAAGAGTACGGCTAAACGAAGCTGACTGAAACGACAACAATTTTTCTTAAGTAAGTTAAAAAGAGGCAAAACTGTTATTCCTCATTAATAATAGAAAAAGGACTAAAACAAGGCAGCTTTCACATATTCGGGAAAATTTCTTGCTTTGATTAAATTAATTAAACTTCTTTGATAAAACTACTTATTCCCTGTTCTCCCCTATTCTCTCTAACTCGAATGATTTTGCTTTCATGCCTAAATCTGGCCGTAGTTCTTCATGCTCTACCTTTGAGACGGCAATAAATTCATTATCATTTGACAATACCAGTCCTCCAGATAGCCCAAGTGTAGAGTGTAATTCATCCCAAAGTCGACCTTCCGTAAACTGGTATCGTGAGCATCGCTCAGGTAAACGTTTCAGAAGGCACAGCCTAATTAATTTTCTAGTAAGAAGAAATAGCTTAAACGCCCTAATCACAGAAAAATCATATACCGCGCCTACTTCTAATAACGATATTCCAGATATTCCCCAGAGAAAGTAACCCAACCAACCAGCCAAAATGCCAGTGAATTATGAGAAAGTAGTTAAACTTACTGCACAAATGGTGCCTTTGTTCTCTGGAGAAATTAATTCTCAAACCCTCACAGAATTGCAAACGTTCCTAGGCTGTTGTAAACAAGTACGACAATGTCTAGCGGAGGAGGAAAAGGCAGCCTTCATGCAAATTTTCCCAACAAGATTGAGAGGAAATGCATATCAATTAATAGCGTCCAGTACACTCACGACATTTGAAGAAGTTGAGCAGTTGCTTTATCGGACTTACTTTCCTCGTGAAACATATCATGAGTTAATTAACAAACTAATCACTTGCCGACAATATCCCCAAGAATCGTTTAATACTACTACTAGACTAAAAAGACTTTTAGTACAATGTAACGAGGCAGCACAAAGCAAATACGGTGCTGAACATTTTAATGTAGTAAAGCAACAGATAGAGGACTTTGCAATGGCTTCCATAAAGAGTGGTGCAAATAACCCCCACCTAAGCACCTATCTGTTGACAATAAATGAAAGCTCGTTAAAGACTCTCATTCAAAAAGTATTAGATATGGAAAGGTTACAACAGGGTCTCTTTTTCATTCCACAACCAATAAACTACTTACCTCAACATACAAATTCTTTTCAAACGGACCATTTCTTTAGACCAAATACCTCGACTTTTACTAATGCTTATGGTTATCCCATACACGAAAATTTAAACTCCTCTATATATCCCTACACAACTGATACAGGAAAACCTAATATAAAAACTGAGTGTGGTATACCTCCAAATCTGGAGTCATTAAAGGTACCTTCAGTATCCTTTAATACTGACAAAAATCAAACAAATAATTGGTGCTTTACTCAAGCCAGTAAGGCAAGAGAATCCTTAAGAAGTCCACCTCCATTCCAGAACTCTTCTTCTCAATATCCAGACAAGAAACCATACGAAGAGCAAAACTTACTTTTAGGTAGGATCACCTGAAGTTATTGCAAATACAAGGGACATACGTATGATGATTGTTTAAAACGTAAAAATACTCCCTTCTGTATTAACTGCAGAACAAAGGGGCATGATGCCCAATATTGTAAACAAAATGTCAAAGCGCCACGGAATCACTTAAATAGTAGCAACAACACTCAGTGGGGCAATCCAAATCACGAACAAAGATTTAATGTTCAAGAGATGTGTAAGTTTTGTGGAAGAAGAGGTCATACAGTATCCACTTGTCAACAGAAGCAACGATGGGAAGCTTCAAAATCGGGAAACGGCACACTGTCGACTGAAAAATCCCCGGCTCGACATTAAATAAAACTGCGCAAATTACTTCAGGGTCCTGTCAAACAAAAAAACAATCAAATAGAGAAAATGTACCAGTGGTAGACTTACCACTGGACATAAGCAAAAACACAGCCGTTCGGCTGATAGTAGACAATGGACCTGAAGTAAGCATCATAAAAAAGGAAGCATTAGATAACCCAGAACGAAGCCAAAAGGTGACTTTGAAGACTCCATTTGGAGAAGGAGAAACATTGGGAAACTGCCAAGGCAACATTTTATTAAGCCGCAGTGTCCCATGCAAACTCCAGGTAGTAGAAAACATTGCCCAAATCTCCCACGATCTGCTGCTAGGCAATGACTTTCTTGCAAAAAATTGTAATATCGAAGGGCCTAATAAATTACTCCGGTTCCCTCGCACGGAAACCAACCCTATTGAATTCACGGTACCTCTCGAAACATCCCTAGAAGATGGAGAGGAAATACTAAGTGATCAATTGGAGGAGCAATTTAAATCACGGGCACCAGATAACAAAAATGCCTTACCTCCAATGGAAGAAACTCTGAACACCTCAAAAAAAGATGAAAGTAGGCAATATGAAGTAGTACTTCAGCGATCCAATAGAATACCTCCTCGATCTCAAATTGTACTGAGCATACCATTACAATTGGACCAAGAAATGATCTGTATGTCTCAGAAGATCCAAGAAGGAGTATTTGTCGCAAATTGTCTAGTTAGTCCTAATAAAAGCTTTATACCATTATCTGTTCTAAACATAAACATAGAACCAGTATTCCTAAGAAGACTAAAGCTTACTCTAGTTCCAAGTAGTCATTACAATATTAAACTTCTCAATATACCTTTGGACGACATAAATACCCAAAGTAATCAGAAAGAAGGTGATCCACCTTCCCCTCGTACACATAACAAAACAGAATACAACTTCAAAGGTGATAAGACAAATTTCAACTCCAATCCATATTCAATAAACGTAAACCATATTAAAAGCTATAACCCAGACAGACTTGTGGCTTTCCGTAAAGGAATACTGTTGGATGAAAATTTAAATCACGAAGAAGAAAGATCAATTCTTGAGTTATGCTATAAGTATAACGATCTTTTTTATCTAAAGGGAGATAAACTAACAAGCACTAATACCATAAAGCATACCATCCCCATTTTGCACAATCAGCCACCAATAAACCAAAAGATGTATAGACTTCCAGAAACGCACCGGGCTGTAATAAATTAACAGATCAAGGATATGTTAGAGAATGACATAATCCAAATAAGCAAAAGCCCATTTTATTCTCCGTTACTTGTAGTTCCCAAGAAAGCTGGGCCTGACGGCAATAAACGTTGGCGCGTAGTAGTAGATTTCCGTAAAGTCAACGAGAAATCTATAGGGGATGCCTTTCCACTACCCAGGATAGAGGATATACTGGATCAACTTGGGCATTCACGGTATTTTACTACTCTTGACCTTGCAAGCGGATACCATCAAGTACTGGTTGACCCAAGGGATAGACCAAAAACTGCATTTAGTACCGCTTACGGGCATTATGAATTTAAGAGAATGCCATTTGGGTTGAAAGGCGCACCTGCGACTTTTCAACGCCTGATGAATTACATTCTAACGGGTCTCCAAGGATTAGAATGCTTTGTCTATCTCGATGATATTGTAATATATGGAAAAAATTTACAAGATCATAACGAGAAACTGGCTAAGGTATTCGACAGACTTCGAGCCCATAATCTTAAATTACAACCCGAAAAGTGTCAGTTCCTTCGCCGAGAAGTGATCTACCTTGGACACACATACTCAAACGAAGGAGCACTTCCAGATCCCGGTAAAACAAGTTACGTTCAAAATTTTCCTCAACCCCGAACTGTGAGACAAACCCAATCGTTTCTGGGATTGGCAAACTACTATCGCGAGTTTATCCCTAATTTCTCAAATATAGTCAGGCCAATAACAAATCTATTACGGAAAGACGTCAAATTTAATTTGACTCAAAAGTGCCAAGACTCTTTCAATGAAATTAAAAATTCCCTTATAAATCCGCCTCTACTCAAGAATCCAGATTTTACCCAACCTTTTAATCTAACAACAGATGCTAGTAACGAGGCATTGGGACCTGTTTTATCACAAGGGGCAATAGGTAAAGATAGGCCAATAGCGTATGCAAGTAGAAGTTTAAATAAGGCGGAACAAAGATACTCCACAATAGAAAAAGAGTTGCTCGCTATTGTGTGGGCCGCCAGGAACTTCAGGTGTTATTTACAAGGTAGAGCTTTTACGGTTTACACAGACCACAAGCCCTTAAAAGGTGTATTCAATGTGAAAGATCCGACATCGAGATTAGTCAGGTTTCACCATAAACTCTCAGAGTTTGATTATAAAATTGAATATAAGCCTGGAAAATATAACACTAATGCAGACGCGCTTAGTCGAATACCTGCCGAGCTAAACCAGGCAAACCCCAATTCGTTCATTGTGGAAGCTCAGGTACATCACCGAGCCGATTCCGACATCGACGAAAATGATTCTAGTTCTCCAACACCCTCAAAGCCTAAACAAAAACATTGTCATGCTGTTACGAGAGCTCAAATAAGGGAGGCACAAAATGGTATTGAAGAAGAAAATCAAAACCCAAAAACTCCCAATATAGTTCAAAATCATCCACGGAACCTCCAAAATGAATTAGTCGAAATTGACTCAACTGATAGCAGCAGATCCGAAAGCAGTCCATCTGAACACGGCGAATTACCTTGGAACCAAAATCTAATAAATTCCCAGCATACATTACCGGAAAACATCTCAGACCCTGAAGAAATCGGGACAATTTTAAAAGACTATCATGACTCCGCGTTTGGTGGTCACCAAGGAGTAATGAAAACTTATAAAAAAATAAAGAAAAAATATAAGTGGAGAAATATGCTCAGATCCATCAGGAAATATATTCGAAAGTGCCCCAAATGCCAAAAAATGAAGGCTAGCCCGGAATACCGTATGCCGATGATAATCACAGATACTGCCCTAATGCCCTTTGAGAAAATCTATTTAGATATAGTAGGACCACTAAAAGAAACCCACTCCGGAAACAAGTATATATTGACATTCCAAGACAATCTTACGAAATTCGTAGATTGTTATGCCATGAGGAATGGCGAAGCAGAAACGGTAGCAGGAATATTCTTCGATGAGATAATTTCTCGTTATCGCATTCCTAAAAAGGTAGTAACTGACCAGGGATCTAACTTTTTAAGCGATCTTTTCAAACGTGTCTGTAAACTTCTAAAAATAAAAAAATTACAGACTTCCGCTTATCATCCGCAATCCAATGGCGCACTTGAACGAACCCACAGACCTCTAGTGGAGTATTTAAGAGCTATTGTGTCCGAAAATCCAAAGGCTTGGGATCGATTCCTGAGAACCGCGGCTTTTGTATACAATAACAGCCCACATAAAGGCACTAAGCTCACGCCAATGGACTGTCTGTTCGGATTCACACCAGATGTTCCCTCTAATCTTAAAAGAAAGCCAGAGCCCATTTATAACCACGAGAGTTATTATCACCTTCTTAGGCACAAAATACAAAAGGCATATGCTATCGCCCGAAAAAATTTGCTGAAAGCCAAGGAAAAGTCGAAAGCGTACTATGATAGGAACTCACGTCCGGTAACTTTCAAAGCAGGAGATAAAGTATTGCTAAAAAATCCCGCTAAAAAACACAAGCTTTCCCAGATATGGCTAGGACCATATCTCGTGGTACAAGCTTTTACGCCTGTTAACACAATCATACAAATCGGTAAAAGAATAGTAACCGTACATAATAATAGATTGAAACCATATCACGAATAATGGCTAATCTTCCAGAAAGGGATTACAATTGCATTTAAGATAAAAAAAAAGGGTAAGGGAAAAATTTTGTTTAAGAAAAAGAGAGAATGATCAAACAAATCATTTTATTTTTATAATAACAAAAAAAAAAAATTTATTTTTTATTTGCAATCAAACACCGTGCTACCCAGCCTACACAGGCAAGTAACAAAGTAAGTTTAACAACAAGAGAACCGCCTCCACCCCCTCCTCTTCCAAAATCATTAATTCATGTTGAGCAGAATCCAATTACACGTACCCGTCATCTACAGGTAGTTTAACTATTTTAAACATAATAGAAATTTGAAAACAAGATTGAAGATGTAAAACGTAACACACAAAAAAAAATGTATTTATAAACACATACTATATATGCATTATATGTTACCTATTTATAGATAAATCTAAGAAAGAAAAAATAGGTATAAACAGATATAAAATTTTTTTTTTTTTTTTTTTTTTTTTTTAAGAATTTGAAAACATATTATAAACACATATAAAGAATCTAAAAACATATGTATAAACACATATAAAAGAAAAAATATGCATAAACACATATAAAAGAAGAGATATGTATAATCACACGTAAAATTTTTTTTTAAAAAGTATGTATAAACACATATAAAGAATCTAAAAACATATGCATAAACACACATAAAGAATTTGAAAACATATGTATAAGCACATATAAAAGAAAAAATATGTATAATCACATGTAAAAATTTTTTTTTTTTAAAAAAAAAAAGAAAGTATTAAAAGTATTAAGTAAATTATGTATACACACATATATAAAGAGTCAAACAGCCATAAGTATAAATGTATATATGTAGGAATTATAAAAAAGAAATATATATACAATATGCACATGTAATAAAAATGCACATAACATAGCAGTAATACTAATAATCTAGAAAAATAACGGATATAAATTTGTAAACCGATAAGTCAATTATTGTACCGGCACCCGGCGTTATGTAAATACATGCATATAAAAACACTAAATTTCTCGAAAATTATCGAACGATTGAACCATATTCTAATGCGTTATTCCTCTTCTAAGAATAACACATATTTTTTAAAAAGGGGGAGATTTGTTACATACATAGCTCCACCCACAATTTTAAGTAAGCATTGTAACATACGTACATACCTACAACAATTACCAAAGAAATGCTAGCAAACGCAAGCATACATATTTTCATCATTTTTCAATGTACATACATACCTACATCATTTTCATTAAATTATAATTCCACTCGTCACTGACCTTCCCCAATTACTTAACAAGTTGAGGAAATAACTAAGGTAGATTGAGTGACGCAATACCCTGCGCGCAAGAATTCGCACGTTGTAATACGATAACCTTGCGCCAGCGGTAGAACCCAGGTGACCAAATGATGGTTCACGATTTATATATGAAGAAATTGATATTTATGTAGGTATGTATGTAAATCATGAATATCATGATGAACAAACAACAAGCGATTAGCGTTTGTCGAGATTTATGTATGTACTCCACGCATCTACTCTCACATTAGAGTTACGACAGTCGCTGCTGGGAAAAACAAAAGCAAAAACAAAAAATTAAGTCAAACGGTTTCTTCACAAAGAAACCACAGCAAAGTTTAAGTAGGATAAATTCCTACCTAACAAGAGCAAACATCTGTCGCATATATACCGGCTACCATTACGGTTCTGAATTTGGTTTCGATACAAGGTATGAAAGATCTTTGATCCAGCAGAGATGATATCAGCCGGCATCATCATCATCATCATCCATATGATCATCATCCTATCCTGGTCATAGTCATCTTGTAGCATTAAGAGATCTACATGTCGCTCCATCCTGTGTTTTGTAAGTCTAACTAGAACTGTGGTGAGGGAACGCTCTTTCTCTAGGATGAAAACGTTTATTGATAAATCGTTCTGGTCTTCAAATTGCGTAATTTGCTTAAGTGTCATGGGAAATGTTATCCCATTTAAATTAAGTACAGTTGAATAATGTGGATATGATGAGAACCTATTCGTGTTAATATTTGCAGGATATAGCGCTGATGTTACTGCCCACACGAAGCAAACTTCATCATTATTTTTCACATTAATGCATGCTTTCTTTGATGCAATTTCCTTTGGTAAGGTTATATACGAAGATCCTCGGTGTTGTTCAAACTTGCTGATGTGTACTGCTAGATGTATTATAGAGTGCAGTGCCCATCCACTGTCGTTTTCCTGGAATTCTTCCAGCTGAATATATATTGGATCCAAAATGTTTTATTTAAACCACTCCTCTAGGTTATCATCTGCACTAATTGGAGCAGTTCTCGCTTGGAAATATTTAATGTCTTTTATAATTTCATTGGCACCAGTTTCTTTAACAAATTCACCGCTAAACGTTGTAGATACATTAATATTAAAATTATGTTTTAAGGTATTTTTGACACGACGTGTAAATAATTTGGCAGCGTCTTGCATAAATACTTTCGGATCGATATGTTTTAAATTTGCAATAACACCTTGTCGAATTCTGTCTGCGAACGCTGCCTTTATTTCCTCCCAATTTACAAAATCACTTCTTCTTACGCGAGTAATTCCTCCACCTCGACGGGGAGTTCTCAATAGTGCTCTCAATGCTTTAATTTGCTCGAGGCAGCCCTCGAAATGTCGTTTCCTAGCACTCTTATTACACTTCCGAAATGCAACTTGAAATTTATGCATGTTTCTATTGCACTTTTGAACAATATAGTCTTTCTTCACTGAATTTTTTAAACACTCCATCACATCTTTTCGCAAATTTTCAATTATTGAAAAACTTTTATTTACTAACACCGAAGACATTTTTAATTTTTTTGTATGTTTTTAAATTATCACTGAGACTCACTAAAACTGACTGATGCTCCCCAAGAGTTTGCTTGGGCTTTTATAGCAACAGTTTGTAAACATGAATGATTCTGTTGCTGCAATAATCATTGCACAGGATGAATTCCAACGAATTTGCTTACAGGCTCAGATGATATCGATTAAACAATAAAACACAATTCTTGGAACAATAAAATAAAATCTTTTGGTTACCTACAGGAAGTGTGATATCAAATTATATGAAAAGAAGAAATGTGGTGATATTGCTTAAATTTGTTTACACAGGTGTGCATGACTCATTCAACTAAAGTACGAATTTGTAAACAGGAAGTTTACACGGGTGTGTATGAACCATTCAGCTTAAATGCGAATTTGTTTACAGCAGTGATATCAAATTACATCATAAACAGGGGAAGCATGCCTAATGTTTGGTAAACATTTAATATTTGATAACCAGAACCCCCATAGAAAGTGATCCAGAACTTCTGATATCTACAAATTCCTCGTTAAGAAATCTACAAGTAAGAAAACAGCAAATCCAAGGCCACATCATGCTGATAGCTACAATTCCCCAGGGTAACTTGAATTATTAATACGCTAATATTTCGAAAACCATAGCTCGTGGAGGATTTCTGATGAAATTTTCGTTCCCCCTCCCACCCCACACCACCTGGAATCTATTGACATGAACAAAAATAACTTGAATTATTAATACGCTAATATCTCGAAAACCAGAACCCGTAGAGGTTTTCTGATTAAAATTTCGTCCCCCAACAGAACCAATACCCTATCCACTGGCACCTTCCAGAATCTATTGATATGAAAAAAAAGGCTACGGTTAACTTGAACTATTGCTAATACTGACTACACCTGAAAAGGTAAGATTGCTAATATCTCGAAAGTCATAGCCCGTAGATGATTTCTGATGAAAATTTCGTCCTCCTAGAACTAATACTCCCACCCTCCACCATGTAGAATCCATTACTATGAACAAAAAAATCCTAGTGTTAACTTTAATTATTACTAATATTAATTCAAAACCAAATCGCTAATATCTCGAAAACCATAGTTCGTAGAGGATTTCTGATGAAGAAGTCCCCCCACCCACCTCCCACCGCACGTCACCTAGAATCCATTGGCATGAACTTGAATTATTAATACGCTAATCTCTCGAAAACTAGAGCCCGTAGAGGATTTCTGATGAAAATGTTATCCTCCTAATACCCGCACCCCAACCATCAAGACTCCATTGGCATGAACAAAAATGTCCTACTATTAACTTTAATTATTACTAATATAAATTCAAAACCAACCTGAAAAAGCCTACATTTAGGCGCAACCCCCCATGAGCAAAACAAAAAAACTTGAATTATTACTAAATTAACTATATATAAAAAGGTAAAGTCGCTAATATCTCGAAAACCACAGTACGTAGAGGATTTCTGATGAAAATTTCGTCCCCCAACAGTACCAATACTCTATCCACTGGCACATTCTAAAACCCATTGGCATGAACAAAAATGTGCTACTATTAACTTTAATTATTACTAATAGTTCAAAACCAAAAGCCTACATTTAGGCGTTCAAGAAAAATCATAGTAAAAAAGCCTATATTTAGGCGTAGCACCCCCATAAGCAAAAAAAAACGTGAATTATTATTAACAAAGTTGATGTCATCCCCTGGTCAGCCAGACGGTACGACAGGAATTCCCCAGGCAGGACCTGTGATGTAGACCACTAGAAGGAATCCTCCTCAGTTGACCAGAATCCGGTCCACAACCACAAAAATAGTTGGAATTTTCCGTGCATTTTTTGTATGGAAAAACTGATCCAGAACTCTCATAGCGTAACTACCGTCAAATGCTTGTAATGCATCACACCGTTTATTTAAGGATTTAAAAAGTTTTTCAAGTGAAGCTATATCATTCCCAACAGTCTCTTCTGCCAATGCCTTTCTACTATCGGTATCGGTTTTACTAAGTATGGCATAGATAAGCCATGGATTGCTTCCCTTTGCTTCTTCTCCTAACGTATTTACACCTCGAATGAGTTCATCGGAGGTATCAGCGAGTTGACGTAATTGTGTGGATGAAGAATATGATACCATAGGTTGATTATAAAATGATTTGATATATTCTGTTAGTACTTGTTTTTTCTTATCATACCTGTTTTGAAGCTTTTCCAAAGCCTCCGTATAATTGTCCTCAGTAATAGGTAGGTGTTCGATAAGTGAAACAGCCTCACCTGTGACTAAGCCCTTCAAGTATTGAAACTTTTGCACTAAAGGGAGCCCTCTTCTTTTGTCTACCATGGCAGAGAAAAGATCTTTAAACATCGGCCATTCTTTGTAATCGCCGTCGAAGTGAGGTATGTTTACCTTCGGAAGCCTGACGTCTGATGCATGTGGTAAATAAGAATAACTATCCCATAAATTTATTTGTTGCTCTACGAATCGAGTCAGAGATGAATTGAATTGGTCAAGCATTGGATGAGAGCTCTCATTCAGATTATCCGAACCATTATTCGTACCTAAATTTCTTTCGTGGGAATTCAATGGTGATCGCGATTTAATTGCTTTAAAGCAAATGTGATATAGTGAACACGTCATGAAACAATTGTTTTCAAACTAGTAGATTTCAGAATTTACCGAAATAGCAGCAAGCGCTTCATCAACACTTTCAAATTTATCCCAAAGTTTTTCTAACCTTTCAAATCTAGCTTCAATTTCTTCGATTGTTGTATCGTTAGTAATACTTTCAATAAATGTCTTCAACCGAGTTAGTGAACCCTTTACACGACCGCGTGTTTGTTTAAGCTCAATATCAGCCATATTGACGTGAGAATGTTCAAGAATACAACACTTTTATCGAATGTGGATGAAAGTTCTGTTTATATTGATTAGCTAATCCTTTATCTAACATGTAATTGAATTCTAATTTTAGCGAAGGAATGCAGCATCTAACATTGAATAGGAGATTCTAATAAAATCTAAGTTCAGTGTTTTTTTTTTTATAATTTTTTTAGTCCGTTACCTAGACACAACCAGCATAGCAAGCTATTTCAATTCAATACGGAGCGCATAATTTACCAGAAATGTTTTAACAGTAATTCATACAAATGTATCGGTATTGGTCAGGGCTCACTGGATGTTATTAAATTACCCAAAAACCAAACTCTTTTCGCAATATTTGAGTTGAGATGATAATTTCATTAACAATATACCAGGAACGTATATATTTTCTTCAACGTCTTTTTTTTTATATACATATGTCGTACCGTTAACTTATTGAAAAATCCGTTCTATATTAATGTGCTAAAATATTTACATATGCTATGCAATTCTAATTAGTTCATTCTAGTTCTAAATCACAAATCGAATAAGAAAGTCCACTTGTTTGTTTTTTATTAGTATTATTTCAGGCAGTAACAATGAACCGACCTTGATCAGTAAATGAGCAGATATTAATTGAAAAATAATACTTAGCTCTGGAATTTGGTACCCAATATGTGATATGCTTGATTCATTGCATGCGTTGTTATATCTGTGCCTGAACGATGATGCTATGCGTTATGTGATTCACTTACAAACGTCACAAATGAAAACTGTTCGCAAAGTTTTGTAGTCTTTCACTAGAATTTCTTTTAATTCCCGGGTTTCTGCACCATTATGATGATGTTTGTGTCAGTGAACTATATGAAACATTTCGACTAAATGCGTAGTATAGATTTAAGCGGTAGATATGTTGATGTAGGCATATGTTGGTTAACCGAAATTTCTCCAACAGATCTAAAAAACAATAAATGTAAATTGGTAACAAGTTATCTAATGTATCAACAATAACAAACTTAGACGTCATTAAAAGGCATACAGTACTAGTAGGTATTAGCATGACTAGGATGATACTGGAGACGATGATACATCAGAAATTTTATACATACTTACCTTACTATGAAATATGGACTCCGATCAGATCTCGGGCATGTAGTTTATAGTCAAACCAACAACAGAATGATAAATGGAAGTTGTACACCATAAGCTAATCATATATTTTATCATATATGTTTCATAAAGAACATATCACGTGTTTCAGTACCTTGCACCCTACACCTTTCCCATTAATAAATGTACATATATTCGTAACAAGTTACCTAATGTTTCAACAATAACAAACTTAGACGTCACTATAAAGCATACAGTACAACTATGTATTCGTATGACTAAGTTTGATACTAGAGACGATGATATATCTGAGATTTTAGACATGCTTACCTTACTATTGTAGGGGTTTAGATACTTTTGGTGGCTGGGTGCAAAAAACTCAATTAAATAAAACGCGACTCTTTTTGTTCTTCTCTCTTCATTTATTTTATAGCGAGTCCCTGACAGTTTGTTTTTTCAACCAAAAACCTACTTCGATGAAGACTAGACTTTTCATAGCATACTTTGCTTATTCGTTTGATGATGCATCGGCAACTACGACCTACAACTCGGCCATCCTGACGCATAATCGCCTCGATTACTAAAACTACTAGATGTTTCATCAAACCTTACAACAATCATACAAAACATGTTTGCAACGAAGTAAACGAGTTAGAAACGAATGCTTAAAAAAAGTAATATATAACATCAATAACAACTGAAAAACAGTGTACATCTCAATTAAAATTAACACTATGATCGATGGACTGGAACACATCGTATCATCCTTATATAAAAATGTCCACAACCATTAATATTTCTCCTGAATTTCTTACGAATACCTATGTCCTAATACACATAGAGGAGCGTCCAAAAAATGTGTCTATAAAAGCTAAGTGAGCCTCACCTGTAATAAGCACATAAATCTACATAAGTCCTACCTTAAGCCCATGATAGGATGGATAATCCTGTAAACACCATGCTCTTCATAACCATAACATAAAAGCTTCATCTACATAACGCTTAGTTTAACATAAAAATAGAGCATTGCTACCTACATAACCATAAAATTCATAGCACAACCTACCAATAACATAATTATGAAGTCAAGATTTAATTTCCTTGTCCATAAGTGCATCTCAACTTTTGCAAAAAAAAAAACATATGACTAGAGTCTTCGGGCAAATCCCAGCAGTCACACCCCGCACATTAACAATTATTATCGTGATAACTTTAATTACATTTTATCGCATAAGGCCTCATATTAGAAGGTGTACAAATACCTTCATAGGGTAATCTCGAAATTTGCAAACCCGGGACATCTTTAATAACATACCGATCATTTGGTAAGATTTTGATAACCTCGTACGGACCCTTATATTTCGCCAGTAGCTTCTGATTTACACCTGGAACAGTCACCACATTTCTTATCATTACATAATCACCAAGCTTATAAACTTGCGGACGTTTGTGCAACTTATCGTAATACTGTTTATTGTAAGATTCACTTTTACCCATATTTTCCTCGGCCTTTGCTCTAATAGTGCCAAGGTTACGCGACCCTACCGAATCATTCAACTCTTGAAGGAATTCTAACACTATGTCGCACACTTCTCCCTTCTGGTTTACGCCAAACAAAAGCATGCTAGGGCTGAACCCAGTACTTCGGCAAACTGTGTTGTTCAATGCAAATTCAATTTTTGCCAAATATTTATGCCAGTCTCCGCAAGTACCGGCGTTACCAGACTTCGCAAGCATAGGTGTGATAACCCGATTCACCCTTTCCACTTGACCATTCGATTGCGGGCTCTGCGTAGCCACCTTAATATGCTGGATATTATTTTGAGACATAAAGTCCTGGAAGTCCTTTGAAACAAAACAGCTACCTCGGTCGGAAATAATCTTACCTGGTCTGCTATAGGTATTAAAGTAGCTAACTAAGCAACCTACAACCTCCTTAGTGGCAGTAGAGGACACGTCGTACAACTTCACAAATTTCATAAACGCGTCTATAACTATAAATAAATACTTTTTCCTTGTCTTCGTGGGCGGAAGTGGACCATAGTGGTCAATATGTATCACCTCAAAAGGTAAGCTTCCCTTAGGAATACTATGAAGAGTTCCCTCCTTCTTTCCAGATGCAGGGGAAAAACGTATACATTTAAGGCAACTTACTATATAGTTCTTAATTTTTTCCTTCATACCGGGAAACCAATACGATTTTCGCAAAATTTCGTAGCACCTATCTACGCCTAAATGACAAAGTGCTTCATGATGAATACGGATAAGTTGTTCTTCCATTTTACTGGGGACATAGAACAACACCTCCTCTTTGAATTTCCTGTACACTAGTCCATTTATTAAAGTGAAACTCGGGTCATCTTTGTTCTCTAGTTTACCTGAAATATTATTTATAATGCTATCTTTATGTTGAGCTGCGGCCAGTGCGTATTCGAATGAATCGTCGTCTATCAGTAAAATGTTAGTATTCCTACTCAAGCAATCAACGTGAGTCATACGCTCACTTGACCTATGTTCAATTACGTAATTATATTCTTGTAGCTCTAAAGCCCAGCGAGATATCCTAGGGTTTAAGAGCTTTTTACTAAGTGTCAAAGTAAGTGACTGGCAATCAGTAATTACTTTAAATTCAAGTCCCAACAAATAGATGCGAAACCGTCTTAACGCATAGATAATAGCTAACGTCTCTAGCTCGTAGCTATGGTACCGCGACTCTGCAGCAGATGTTCTTTTAGAGAAATAAAAGACCGGATGAAACTTCTCATCTGTCTGCTTCTGCATAAGGATGGCACCGAAGCCGAAACTACTAGCATCGCAGTGGAGCTGAGTTTCGTTATGGGGGTTATATATCGCTAAAAGGGGTGATTCTATCAATTTAGCTTTCAATTGCTTGAATGTCGCCAGCTCTCTGGAACCAAACTGAAAAACAGCACCACTCTTCAATAAGTCGTATAAAGGCTTAGCTAACACCGCAAAATTCTTGACAAATTTTCTGAAATAGGAACACAGTCCTACGAAACTGTGGACATCCTTAACATTTCTTGGTAAAGGAAAGTCTGCTACGGATTTGATATTTTCACTATTAGGTTGAATACCCTTCTCATTTATTAAATACCCTAAATAATTTATTTCTCTATACATAAATCGGCACTTGTCATACCTGAGCTCCAAACCGTTTACTTTTGCTATCTGTATGACGTCGCGCAACGTTCTTAAATGCTCATCGACAGTATCCGTGGCTATCAATATATCGTCCATGTATATGAAGACCCTACCTGCTTGCACTAATGACCTAAAGATTGTGTTAATAAATCTCTGGAATATCTTTGGTGCCGTCTTCAGGCCGAAAGGCATTCGAAGGAATTCATATTGCCCCATGGGGGTAACAAAAGACGTATATTTTGTACTATCTTCGGCCACTTTGACGTGGTAGAAACCATTTTTCAAATCTAACGTGGTGTAATAACTTTTATCACGAAGCCTGTCTAAAATATCCTCAATAAGCGGAAGTGGATAACTATCACTAATTATTAACTTGTTCAACTCCCGAAAATCAACAGATAATCGCAATTGACCGTTCTTCTTTTTCCCTAAAACTATTGGCGAAGCATAAGGGGAAGCACTTTCTCGGATTATTCCTTGTATTAAAAAACCATCAATCATTTTCTGAAGCTCAATTTTATGAGCGCATGGCAACCGACGTGGCGCGCAACTAAACCAATGTTCTTTTGACAAATTTATCCGCATTTCAAAATCAATCTTTTCACCGATATGACTATCATACACAAATTTAAAAAGAATGTCCGTGACATTGTTTTTTACATATGAAGGTAATTGCTTATTTATGTTTAAGTCAATCTCTTTGTCTTCATTAAATAAATCTATTTGATAAATATCACTAATGTAATTACCCTCACAAAACTCTGACGTCTCTTGTTTTACTTCATCTTCCGAGGTGTGACTGCCCAGATTTCCGGAGACACAGCTATCAAGGAGCACTCTCCTGTCTTTGGCAATGAAATCTCTTCCCACTACTAGCGGATAACTCATAGTATTGTTATCAACCACTAATAGCCTAAAATTATCAACATTATTTAAACTAAAATTACAAATAACAAAACCACTTATCCTAAGGATGCTGCCGTTGATTCCACAAAGTCGTTGATCGCCTACATCTTCTGGAAGAACGAAACAGTCTGGAACAAATTGCTTCTGCACAAAACTCACTGGGCTTCCTGAATCAATTAGGCCCATCAAGGTAGTTGTACAGCTGTTGTATTTCTTGTCATCATCAACGAAGGTACATTGTAATTGATGCTCAAACTCGTTTTCGCTGTGCCAATTCTTCATCTGCTCCGCAACACTCAAAACCGTTTCTCCTGGACACTTATTTGCGTAATGCCCATGTCTGCCACATTTGAAACAGGAACCTCTCTCTCTTGGTGGTTTCTGGCATTTCGTACTGATGTGACCACTTTCATTGCAATTGAAACAACGGAATGTACACTGCTTGTCCTGGGCATCACGGTGTCGCCGGTATGATGGTGGTTTGGTAAGGACGGTTTGCTTCTCAGGGAGAGCAGATTGCGTAAACTTTTTTATCTTCTGGTACTTCACTAGCGCGAATTTCAGCTCTTTGATAGAATTAGCGTTCTATAAAATCATTTTATTACTCTCCGTATCCGGAATTCCTTTAATAACGAACTGAAGCAAGTCTGCTTCCTCCACGTCCGCAGCGACAGACATCTCAACCATTGACAGCACATATTGCTGGAAGGTTTCCTCAGGTTTTTTTCTTCTTCCCCGCAACCTTTCGTAAATTTCTGCCCTTGTCGTTCGAGTGTCAAACTCCTCTGTTAACGCCATCTTAAATTCACTCCAAGACCTCACCAACACCGTCCTTATGAACAACTTTGCAGTTCCCGTTAACATTCTCCTTGCAAATAGCAAGCGGGTGCTTCGGTTTAGACTAAACGCGTCCGCTGCATCTTCAAAGTGTTGGATCCACCGTTTGACAGGGTATCCATCGTCTCCCGAAAAGGCAGGAACGGAGTCTTCTATATCCCTGAAAGCATACGGCGATTTATCGTTCGTGTTTTGGGAGTTATTCGCCTCATCCAGTTCTCGAATTTGTCGTTTTAACTCTGCAATTTCTTTCTTCTTCGCCAACTGCTCTCGCAGCGAATCTAACTGTCGAGTAGAGTCGAGGAGGCTTCCTTCATTAATAACTTCCGAAGGGGTTTCTTCTTCACCATTTTCCTCATCGAAACCTCTGTCGGCCCTTGCGGCAACGTCTTCCACGTGCTGCTTCACTTCCTCTGCCGACATTACACTCCAGGCCTGCTCCAAGCGCAACCTTAGCGCAGCCTTAAGTCCAGCTGTAGACATATTAATGTCAGCTAGCTTCTGCTTTAAATCCCTAACGGTAGCTGAATCCAGAAACTCTTTTACCTTCGCCGCGTTTTCTTCACTCATAGTACTTCATTCAGTTGTTATCCCACTTCTGAAAGTTGTAGGGGTTTAGATACTTTTGGTGGCTGGGTGCAAAAAACTCAATTAAATAAAACGCGACTCTTTTTGTTCTTCTCTCTTCATTTATTTTATAGCGAGTCCCTGACAGTTTGTTTTTTCAACCAAAAACCTACTTCGATGAAGACTAGACTTTTCATAGCATACTTTGCTTATTAGTTTGATGATGCATCGGCAACTACGACCTACACTATGGAACATGGACTCCGATCAGGTCTCGGTCATATAGTCAAACAAGGAACAGAATGCGAAATGGAAGTTGTACTCCATACAGTTTTCATATATGTTTCATAAAGAGCATAGTATGTGATTTAGCCTCCTGCACCTCTAGCAATACCTATTGCGAAAAATAATAATGTTGACGCATCACAAACTGTTTAGAGAGAAAAATGCCCCTCAGCATTTGCACTCGGTACATCGAATTACCTATTGACGTGATGCAAAGATAACCACCCTCTCGTCAAAAGTACCGTTTCTATTTTAACCAGTCGTAGGAGTAGCCCATAGATGTGGCACCAATCACAGATCCACCTATCAAAACTATGTAATACCTAGTTAAACTATTGAATTCGGATAATTGTGATAGCACATTTACAGGAGCAAAAATGAGCTTTCGTAAAATTTTACTGATCAATTAGTGCTGATTTTGGGACCCACTCAGCACTTGTACATATTCATCAAACCTTTTGATGTGAAGGAAAGCTGTACACCTTCACATTAAGTATCATATATTCTTTCGCAATAACATAATCATACTATGTATTTAAGCACCCTGCACCAGTTCTCTTAATAATAGATATAAAACAACACAGTGGATTTCGGTTAATTGTGATAGCTCATGTACAGGAACAAAAAGAATCTTTCATAAAATTTTGCTGATCGTTTAATGATGTACTTGTACATATTCATCAGACATTTTGATGTTGGTACGCACCTCTATGTGAGACAAGCAGGGTCCGTATCCAAAACCCCCTGGCGCCGTCCTATCGGGAAGCGACCTTTTATTAACAAACACAATTTTTTGTTAAACAATTGTATTTTAACTTTAACTTTAACTTTTCTTTATAATCGTATTTTACGTATTACACACTTTTCAGGGTAAATTCGGAAAACTTCCTTTTTACTTTAATTCAACCTTCTTGATAATCTTACCTTTTGTATTACTTTATTTACCGCACCACGACCGAGACCACGCCGAACCAAGTTTTTAAATCAACTCCCCGCTTGATCACTTTAATCGTGATCAAGAGCCGTCGTTTAGGGTAGAAAATGCTTAATTACATTTTCTTACCCTGAGCAAAATTTTAACATTTATTCCGGACTCGTTTCAACTTGTCCAGAATATTTTCGCTGGACAGTGACTTAGAAAAAATGTAAGTTTAGACTTTCGTAAAAATCGCGGTGCACATATACATACATACAATGTATTTCTCCAGCGCGCGTTCCTTAACGCGAAAGCCTTCTGTCGTAATATGTATGCATGTATGTACATTCCTATTGTATTTTTTACGACAAATCGTACTGAAGGTACAATTTAATTATGCTATTTCTACGGGCACATTTTTCTGAAGACCAAATTTGCCATGGGAATAATTTTCGTCACATGTATGGAATGCTGTTGCAATTTTCTTCATCCACTTTGGATATAAGCATGGTTTGGTTAGCCTATATCAAAATTGTATCAATCCTATGTTCCCTTTTTGGTTTAGGGTTCCTTCCTTTTGGCTTTTTAGGGATTTTGGGGTTTTGTATATGTGGTACATTTACATATACAACAAGCCTTCCTTCTATAAAATCGAGAGTTATTCTTGGGAGAAGAATAACTCTCTAGAGAAAATATTGATGCAACTACAAGCTTCTTTGATTTTGTTTAGTTTTGGCTTCACGAATTGTTATCGGGGGTGTCGGGTTACCTCTTCGGTAATCACTGTTTTTTGTGTGTGTGTGTGTTTTTTTTCTTATGCCAGGTGGAACTTTAAATCTCACCGAAGAGTGCGGGTTGTGCGCTTGCTGACACCTAGTATTCAGTCCAGCCATTATGGCGATTCTGCAGCTGATATCAACATCTCCCGCCGCGAGATATAGGATGATTCCGATGAGGACTGGAACTTGGAGTGATGCCCTATTTTTTTCTTTTTATTTTCACTATGTTTTATTTGCTTGTCTTTTCTATCTTTGTTCTCTATTCCCTTTTTTTGCTACTAACAAATGAAAAAAAAAAAAGTAAAAAAAAAAGAGCTTTGTAAACAAAAATGTGATCTCGTTCTGTATTTTATCCCAGTGCTTTCCCCCACTCCTTTTTTTTGCCAGGGTTTTGTCTTCTTCTTTGTTTTTGAAAATATACATGAGGAAGAATAGATGCTTTCGTCGTCTGTTTTATCGCTTCAATCGGATTTCTCTTTGCTCTTAAGTATATTAGGCTTGACGCAGGTCGGCTTGGTCGGGTTTACAAAATGTTTTGTTTTTATGTTGTATTTTGAAAGGTCTTAAGCTTTCTCTCTATATGTTGTTATTCTACAACCCTTATCTATACTAATAGAATATATAATAAGTTTATAACTTTTGTTATTATGTAAAAAAAAAAAAAACAAAAATGGTAGTAGCCTGGTAATACTTTTCTTCTTCTCTTCTGCTTACATTATTTCTTTTTTGTTTCTATGTACTAATTAATTTTAATGTAATTCAATGTAATGTAAACGTGGAAATTACCTAATATTTCAGCACTTTTTTATTTGCGCTTATTGCGTTTTTTTCTAGTACATTATATTTAGTCATAGAATACTAGATCTATTTTCGTTTATTTCTCTATTTTCTTTGTATTTGTAGCTTGTTAGTTCATTTTTGTTACATTGTTCGACTACATATTTGTTTCTGGTCGCTTCTACTGTAATTTAGTAGGTAAGGTATGCTACTTAATATTTTACAATTATATTAATTCTATATGGTACAACATAGTTATTTATGTTACCTACACTGAAAGAATAATCTATATGCCACGACTATAATTTCAAACAGCTATAAAAATTTGACACCTGCACTATTAGCATATAGTTCTAAAATCTATACATGGTTTATAGTTTTCATAACTATTTTTGTTATAAGGCTCTTAGATTTCACTACTATACTATATTGACAATAATATAGTTTCGTGCGACAAAACTAATTTGATGTCAAAACTATATTGTTAATGTCTGCAACTAATTATTCTGTTGGTTGCGACTATTATGCAGTTGTGTTTAGCTATAAATATAGTTGTAATCAACTGTATTAAAGTTGATTGTGTCTAAGTTATAGTCATCAGCAACTACCTTCGTACACATTCTTGTATATTGTAGTTGCTTGCGTCTTATATTTCGGACAACACACCTTGGAAGTTAAGTACTAGCAACTACATTTTTACTTGCCGCGTAAATATAATGTAGTTGATTGCGTCTGAAGTAGTACGGCGTAGCGCTAACACTAGAGAGATTTGCGTAACGTTAGACCACGATCGAAGCGAGAATACGTTGTAGCGTCAACACAGGAGGAAGTTGTGCAACGTCGGACCAAGCAAGCAGCGTGATTACGTCGTAGTGTTAACACTAGGGTAAGGACAGGAAGAAATGTACAGCGTCAGACCACGCACGAAGCGAGAATACGTCTTTGCGCTAGCACACGGACGATGTGTCTTGTCGAGCTGCTGGGAGGCAACTGACAAATTTCCAACTGGCGACTGCTTATTTATAAGCCAGACGCGTGTAGCTCCGGACTTGTTTGCAACTGCGATACTGCTACTTGCTTCGGATTTCTAGTACTTGTCTGGATTTCTGGTACTAGCTCGGTACTGGTAAGTGCTCGGCACTGCGGTTGAACATCGACTGATTTTTCTGTTTTGGTGACCTCCTATTTATGTGGTCCTGGACAGTGTAATCGCTCAGTAATCACGTATCACTTGGATGATTTATTCTGAGGGGAGAAATCATATAAATGACTGTGATTATACAATATGTATGGCTGTAGAGCGGTCTGTATACGAGACTGCACACTTTGCTCTTAATAAATGTAGGCACCTATGAGTGTGAATACTGCGGAGCCTACCCTGTCTATATTGTGCTTGTAACTTCGTTACATCTTCCCCTTTCTTCAAAAAAACATGAATGAGTTTCCTAGTCTATCTCTATACCTATCGTACTGATTCACTTCTTTTTTTCTTCTTTCCCTACCATAGAAATTAAACAATTTTCCTTTTTTATCAAGTTAGTTAATCCATTTTTATTATCTAGAAATAAACCTTCCTCTAACATAACAACATAAATAATTCATTTTTCAAAAAAAAAAAAAAAAAAAACATACAAAGCATATAACAAAATAAAATTCATCTCTTTAAAGAACATAACATTTTTCTTTTATTTATATATATATTTTCCTAATTTTTGAAGGTTTATACATCTGTGAGGTTGGCTTGGCGGATGACTCGGGTCCCTTGGTATTTTAACGCATAACGTCCATCTGGTAACCGTAGAATCCGGACATAGCCAGCTGCCCGGGTTCATATTGAGAATGGGCTTCTTTTTTAGTTTCGTGATGTCCTCGACAATGAGTATGTGGTTGGCTGAGTCGGTGACGGATGAAGCTTGGCTGGGCTTAATTATGTCGGTTTTCTCTGACTTGTTCACTGGCGTAACTGAAAGTGCTGCATGTCCGGGGTTACTGGTTGGAGGCACGTTTGTTGTCACAGGGCTTGACGTTATCACCACTTCTTGATTTAGGTCTGGGAGGCTTGGTAGTGCTGCTTTCACTGAACTGGTGGTCGGGGTTGGCTTCTTTTGCAGTTTTGTGGTCCCCTTTTGGTTTCTTTTGGGCACGATTAATTGTCGTCGTAAATCGGGTAATGCAGGTGGCTTTGCTGGTGGTGTTTCCTGGTTTCTTGCTTCGGCAGTAGTCTTGGTTGTCCCGAAAGTTGTCTTACGCTGAGCGTCTGGCTTCATTTTTAACTTGGGTGTTGCTTCCATCTGCACGTGGTAGCATGGCGGTAGCTTCTTTTCCTGGTCCCATTTTAAAAACACTTTCCTCTTGGCTGGCAAACTGATATCAGGCCCTTTATCTTTCATTGTATGTGCTCCGGAGGCATCTTTGCGTTTGACAAATACGGCAGCGAGTTTCATGGGTCGAGTTTTAACTCTAATTGTCGGGTTAACGTAGGGATACGTGTCGCCTTCGAACTCATCTTGCTGACTGAAAACTATTCTGTAATTGTGGCTGCTTTGAAAACCTTACTTCTAACGGCATCCACTCGCTCATAATATTACCTCAAATCTGTTACATATAATAAACTCATCTATAATGCATTCATTAAGATCATATCATCTATAATGCATTCATTAAGATCATGTCATCTATAATGCATTCATTAAGATCATGTCATCAATAATGTATGTAAGATGAAGTATTGAATATACATACCTACATTACAATTCATATCAATAAAAAGATAAAGCATTGCATATACGTACATACCTACATTGCATTATAATTCCTATCAAGAAAAAATAATGCATTGTATGTACATACATACCTATATTGCATTATAATTCATATCAAGAAAAAATAATGCATTGCATGTACATACATACCTAACTTCATCATTTTATTGTCATTGCACTCATCACTGACCTACGCCAATTTCCATTTGAGGAAACCAGTAAAGGTTGACCGAGTGACGCAATACCTCTGCGCGCAAGAATTCGCACATTGCAATACGATAACCTTGCGCCGGCGGTAAAGCATAGGTGACCAAATTGACATGATGTAATATGATAAGCTACAAGCATTTGGTGAATTGATATGTATGTAGGTACGTATGAATGATAGAAAGAATGAAGCTGGGAAATATGTATATACGCATAAAGCAACGAGTGTCGTGATGTAAGAATAACAAGCTGCGAGTAGTTTCCGCAGCTTGTATATTACAAAATAGGAAATTAAGAAAATACACCTGGCCTATACAAATTACACTTTTGGTAAGCAAATGTTAGGCCAGAAATATTACGGAAGCATAGGTAAGGTTAATTTTATATGTAAGATTTTTTGTATAAATATGATGTTGAATTGCAATAAAGAAGAGAGTTCAAGTAACATTCAAAGCAACTCAAGTTGTTCTTACTAAGGGAAGTAAAGCTAATTAGCGGCTCCCATATAATATCCGAGGGAAGTAAAGCTAATAAGCGGCTCCCATATAATATCCGAGGGAAGTAAAGCTAATAAGCGGCTCCCATCTTCGAACCAAGGGAAGTAAAGCTAATAAGCTGCTCCCTTCAACCTACTGCGGCTTCATTCATCAACATTCGACCTGGAATATCTTCATAAGGTGAACCTATGAGAGTACTTGAGGACGACTACCTCCCAAGTGCTTCATAAACTCAACAATAATTTGGCGCAGCCGGTAGGATCAAGGAAGGTACATAAATTCAAACCCTTGAAAAACCTTGATCTTCGAACCTACGAGTGCATAGGAACACCTTATTTCCAACAACAGAAAATATCCATTCTTTTCTCTCTTCAATAACAATAAAGAAGCCACCAGCTTGGATATACAACTTCATATCTGCGTAGCGGATAAAGGCAACAAATTTTATTTTCTTCCATTCGTCTCTTCAAGTTAACGTAAGATAAATTAGAGTAATAAAAATTGTTAATCATAAAAAACAAAAAAAAAAAAAAAAAATGTAATAGTCACTGCGGTATATATATATATATATAAAAAAAAAAGATTGAACAAATTTCCAATAATTAATCTGATTTCTCTGGTTATTGATCGAAGCTACCTATTCTCTCGTTCCATCTCTCCCACTAATATTGAGTAAAAACATCCGCAGGTTTTGCTTTCATGCCTAAAACTGGCCGTAGTTCTTCATGCTCTACCTTTGAGACGGTAATAAATTCATTATCATTTGATAATACCAGTCCTCCAGATAGCCCAAGAGTAGAGTGTAATTCATCCCAAAGTCGACCTTCCGTAAACTGGTATCGTGAGCATCGCTCAGGTAAACGTTTTAGAAGGCACAGCCTAATTAATTTTCTAGTAAGAAGAAATAGCTTAAACGCCCTAATCACAGAAAAATCATTAACCTCGCCTACTTCTAATAACGATACTCCAGATATTCCCCAGAGAAAGCAACCAAACCAACCAGCCAAAATGCCAGTGAATTATGAAAAAGTAGCTAAAATGACAGCACAAATGGTGCCCTTGTTTTCTGGAGAATTTAGTCCCCAAATCCTCACAGAATTGCAAACCTTTATAGGCTGTTGCAAACAAGTACAACAGTGCCTAGAAGAGGAGGAAAAGCAAGCTTTTATGCAGATTTTTCCCATTAGATTGAGAGGAAATGCATACCAGCTAATCGCATCTAGCTCACTCACAACATTTGTAGAGGTTAAACAATTACTTTATCGTAATTACTTACCTCGTGAGACTTACCATGAGCTGATAAATAGATTAATCACTTGCCGACAATACCCGCACGAGTCATTTAACTCCTTCACAACTAGGCTAAAAGGCCTATTGTTACAATGTAATGAGGCAGCACAGAATAAATATGGTGCTGAAAATTTCAATATGGTGAAGCGACAAATAGAAGATTTTGCAATGGCTTCAGTGAAAAATGGTGCATATAACCCGCATCTAGGAGCCTATCTACTCACATTAAATGAGGATTCAGTGGACAAACTCATTCAAAAGGCATTAGATATGGAAAGGTTGCAACAAGGATTCTTTTTCACGCCTCAACCAACAAGCTATATTCCTAACCCCACAAACTCTTTCCAAATGGGCAATTTTCTAAGACCTAATATTCCAAATTTCGCTAATGCTTATGGTTATCCCATACACGAGAGTGTAAATTTATCTTCCTACCCTCACACAAAGGAGTTCGGAGGACATAATATAAAAACTGAAAGTAGTATACCTCCAATACCGGAACCGCCAAAGGAAACTTTAGTATCCTTTAGTACCGACGAAATCCCTGAACATAATTGGCGCTCTGTGATAAGGAAATCTTCCGGAAGCCCACCTCCCTACCAGAAATCTTTTCAGCAACAGGCAGAAAGAAAGTACGACAAGCAAAAAGTACTCTTAAATAAGATCACCTGTAGCTACTGCAATTACAAAGGGCACACGTATGACGAGTGCCTAAAACGTAGAATACGCCTTTCTGCATTAACTGCAGAATGAAGGGCCATGATGCCCAACATTGCAAGCAAAATGCTAAGGCACCACCCGAACATGCAAACACGAGTAACAATGTTCGGTGGGGATCTGCAAATCAGGAGCAAAGAATTAATCACATACATAATATGTGCGACTTCTGTGGCAGAAGAGGACATATCGTGTCCACTTGTCAGCAGAAACAACGATGGGAGGCCACACATTCGGGAAACGGCACACTGTCGACCGAAAAATCCCCGGCTCGACATTGAATAGAACGGCGCAAATTACTTCAGGGTCCTTTCAAACAAAAAAACAAGATACTAGAGAAAACGTTCCAGTGGTAGATTTACCATTAGACATAAGCAAAAACACAGCCGTTCAGCTGATAGTGGACACTGGAGCTGAAGTAAGCATCATAAAAAAGGAAGCACTAGATACGCCAGAACATATAAAACAAAGCGAAAAGGTGACTCTGAAAACTCCATTTGGAGAAGGAGAAACATTGGGAAACTGCCAAGGCAACTTTTTATTAAGCCGCAGTATCCCGTGCAAACTCCAGGTTGTCGAAGATATCGCCCAAATCTCCCATGATGGCTGTTGGGTAATGATTTTCTTGCGAAAAATTGTAATATCGAAGGGCCTATTGAGTTCACGGTCCCTCTCGAAACATCCCTAGAAGATGGAGAGGAAATACCAAGCAATCAATTGGAGGAGCAATTTAAATTACGGGCGCCAGATAGCAAAAATGCATTACCTCCAATGGAAAAAATTCCGAGCACCTCGATTGAAGATGAAAGTAGGCAATATGAAGTTGTACTTCGGCGATCCAATAGAATACGTCCTCGATCTCAAATGGTACTGAGTATACCATTACAATTAGACCAGGAAATGGTCTGTTTGTCTCAGGAGATTAAAGAAGGAGTATTTGTCGCAAATTGCCTAGTTAGTCCTCATAGAAGTTTTATACCAATAGCAGTTCTAAACGTAAACACGCAACCAGTGTACCTAAAGAACCTAACGCTTACTCTAGTTCCAATTAATTATTATAATGTTAAGCTTCTATATTTACTTTTGGACGACAATAATACCCAAAGTTCTCAGAAAGAAGCCTCTCTTAAGCCTTTATATTTACCTTTGGACGACAATAATACCCAATGTTCTCAGAAAAAAGCCTCTCTTAAGCCTCTCTATTTACCTTTGGACGACAACAATACCCAAAGTTTTCAGAAAGTAGCCTCTTTTAAACCTCTCTATTTATCTTTGGACGACAATAATACCCAAAGTTCTCAGAAAGAAGGTGGTCCATCTTTCTCTCGTGCACAAAACAGTAGCTACTACAAACACAAAAATAATAAAACAGATTTAAATTCCAATCCATATTCGGTAAACGTAAACCGCATTAAACATTATAATCAAGATAGACTCGCGGCTTTACGTAGAGAATTACTGTTGGATAAAAATTTGAATCAAGAAGAGGAAAAATCAATTCTTGAACTATGCTATAAATATAATGATCTTTTCTATCTAAAAGGAGACAGGCTAACGTGCACTAACACTATAAAGCATACCATACCCACATTATATAATCAACCACCCATAAACCAAAAAATGTATAGACTCCCAGAGACACATCGGGCAGTCATAAATGAGCAAATAACAGAGATGCTAGAGAATGACATAATTCAACTAAGTAAAAGCCCGTGGAACTCTCCGTTACTGGTAGTTCCCAAGAAGGCTGGGCCAGACGGCAATAAACGTTGGCGGGTAGTAGTAGATTTTCGTAAGTTAAACGAAAAATCTATAGGGGATGCCTTTCCACTACCCAGGATAGAAGATATACTAGACCAACTTGGGCACTCGCGCTATTTTACTACACTGGACCTTGCAAGCGGATATCATCAAGTACTTGTTGATACAAGGGATAGACCTAAAACTGCGTTCAGTACTGCTTACGGGCATTATGAATTTAAGAGAATGCCATTTGGGCTGAAAGGCGCACCTCCGACCTTTCAGCGCCTAATGAATTACATTCTAACGGGTCTCCAAGGATTAGAATGCTTTGTCTATCTCGATGATATTGTAATATAAGGAAAAAATTTACAAGATCATAACGAGAAATTGGCTAAGGTATTCGACAGACTTAGAGCCCATAATCTTAAATTACAACCCGAAAAGTGTCAGTTCCTTCGCAGAGAAGTAATTTACCTCGGACACAAATGCTCGAATGAAGGAGCACTTCCAGATCCCAGTAAAACAAGCTGCGTTCAAAATTTTCCTCAACCCCGAACTGTGAGACAAACTCAATCGTTTCTTGGGTTGGCCAACTACTACCGAAAGTTTATTCCGAATTTTTCAAAAATTGCCAGGCCACTTACGAATCTATTACGGAAAGACGTCAAATTTAATTGGACTCAAAAGTGCCAAGACTCTTTCGATAAAATTAAAAATTCCCTAGTAAATCCTCCCTTACTCATATATCCAGACTTCACCAAACCCTTTAATTTGACAACAGATGCTAGCAATGAAGCGTTGGGAGCTGTTTTATCCCAAGGGAAAATAGGCACAGACAGGCCAATAGCGTGTGCAAGTAGAAGTTTAAATAAGGCGGAACAAAAATACTCCACAATAGAGAAAGAGTTGCTCGATATTGTATGGGCCGCCAGGAACTTCAGGTGTTACCTACAAGGGAGAACTTTCACGGTTTATACAGACCACAAACCCCTTAAAGGTGTATTCAATGTAGAAGATCCAACTTCGAGATTAGTCAGGTTCCACCATAAACTTTCGGAATTTGACTACACAATTGAATATAAGCCTGGAAAATTTAACACTAATGCAGACGCCCTTAGCCGAATACCTGCCCAAATAAACCAAACAAATCCCAATTCAATCATTGTGGAAGCTCAGGTACATCACCGTATAGATTCCGATATAGACAACGATGATTCTAACTCTCCGCAACCATCAAAATATAAGCAAGCACGATGCCATGTTGTTACGAGATCGCAAATGAAGGAGACAGAAAATAATATTGAAAATGTAACACAAAACCAAAAAAACCGAAAAATTCGAAAATATTCAAAGAACTCCCAAGATGATTCAGTAGAAATTGGCTCAACTGAAAGCAACCAACCTGAAACCAATACATTTGAGCACGACAAATCACCTTCGGATAGTAATTCAATAAATTCCCAAAATCAATTACCTGAGATTATTTCCAACCCTGAAGAAATTCAAATAATTTTAAAGGACTACCATGACTCCGCATTTGGTGGTCATCAAGGAGTAATCAAAACTTATAAAAGAATAAAAAAGAAATATAAGTGGAAAAACATGCTTAGTTCTATCAGGAAATATATTCGAAAATGTTCTAAATGCCAGAAAATGAAGGCTAGCCCGGGGTATCGTATGCCAATGGTCATAACAGATACGGCCCAAATGCCCTTCGAGAAAGTCTATTTAGATATAGTAGGTCCTCTTGAAGAAACACACTCAGGCAGCAAATACATTTTGACATTCCAAGACAATCTGACGAAATTCGTAGATTGTTATGCCATGCCGAATGGCGAAGCAGAAACGGTAGCAGGAATATTTTTCGACGAGATAATTACTCGTTACCGCATTCCTAAAAAGGTAGTAACTGATCAGGGTTCTAACTTCTTAAGCGATCTTTTTAAACGCGTCTGTAAACTCCTGAAAATAAAAAAATTACAGACTTCCGCTTATCATCCACAATCCAACGGCGCACTTGAACGTACCCACAGACCTCTAGTGGAGTATTTAAGAGCTATTGTGTCTGAAAATCCAAAGGCTTGGAATCGATTCCTGAGAACCGCGGCTTTCGTATACAATAATAGTCCACATGATTTCACTAAACTCACTCCAATGGATTGTTTGTTTGGGTTTACAGCGGATGTACCATCAAATCTAAGAAGAGAACCAGAACCCATTTACAACCACGAAAGTTACTATCACATCCTTAAATACAAATTACAAAAAACGTATGCTATCGCCCGAAAAATCTGTTTAAGGCTAAGGAAAAGTCAAAACTATACTATGATAAGCATTCACTTCCGGTTACATTCCAGCCAGGTGAAAAAGTTCTACTGAAAAATCCGGCCAAGAAACACAAGCTTTCCCAGATATGGCTAGGTCCATATCTCGTGGTACAAGCTTTTACCCCTGTTAATACTGTTATTCAAATTGGTAAACGAAGAGTAATAGTACATAACAACAGATTAAAACCATTTCACGAATAATGGCTAATCTTTGAAAACCAGACAAGGGAGAGAAAGAGAAACATACTTTGGATAATTTACTTTTATTTAAAAAAAAAAAAAAAAAAAAAAAAATTTTTTTATTCAGAATAGAACTAAGAATATTTTTATTTTCATCCTTTTTAAAGCATTAATTTTCTTCATTATCTCCTTCGCCAGCCATTCAAACTTTACACGCTTAACTACTTAAGAATATTTTTATTTTTCATCCTTTTTAAAGCATTAATTTTCTTCATTATCTCCTTCGCCAGCCATTCAAACTTTACACGCTCCTCTTTTACAATGGCCAAAATAGCCCTCAACCTAAAGTAATGCAAATCTCGGTCTAACTTGACACGCCTACCTACTACTTGCCGATTTAGTTTTATTTAACCTCTCTGCGAAACGCCAAAATATCAAGAAGGGGATGCTCGTATGTGAACACTCGAGTAGCGCTTCACACGCAAGTACTCAAGAAACCACAACCAGAATACCCGCATCCACTAAAATCTAATATGAATGAAACCATTCATAAATTCCTTAATAATATCACTCAGAATACCCAAAAACACATAATCATGCTAAAAGCAGAGGATGCCAATAATATTCTAAACGAAAATTCATACTCTTTGGATCAGCTGGAAGAGCAGATAGATACGCTAGACAAACAAAGAAAAGAGCGAAATAAAACAGAAATGGTTCAAATAAGCTCCCTATCACTGAGCTCCGTAGTAATATTATTACTCAGCATAATCGGAATATTGAAACTATGTAAGTTTATCAGGAACAAGAAAAAGAATATCATAGTCAAAACACCCAAAATAATTACCGTCAATAACAAAAAGGTTCAGTTAGACACTGAGGCAAACCCTCAACTTCGCATAGAAACTACAGAAACCTTAACTCATTAGCCTAAAGCGGATGTAAAATTTAGTAATTTCACCCTACCACAGGAAACGGTGATGACAAACAAAGTCAAACAAATCACCCAAAATGTCCAATCAGAAATTGCGAAAGCAAACACACCCCGAATGATCTCACAACCCCCTACCCAAGAAATAGCGACAGCGATCAAAGAGAGAACTCTTTATCAAACCAAACGGACAGGATTAAAAGAATCAATCAACCCCCGATCTGCCCAGCCTACACAGGCAAGTAACCGACAAAATATGTCAATACAACCCCCAACACCACCACCTCTTCCACCTTCATTAAATCAACCTAAGCCAGATTCAATTACCAGTCCACGACAATTACAGGTAGTTTAATTATTCTCCAGTATTAAGTACCTAAATAACCAGAAACAGCAAGAGATAGCTACCTATTTTACAAAAAAAAAATGGTTCACTGATTTTATGGATAACATTTGGTGGAATAAGTTTATTTTAATTGCCATCTTAAAAAAAAAGATAATAAAAAATACTACTTGTTTTTTTTTTCCACAACGTACATGTATATTTTAAATTTACATATAATGTAACAGCCAACGCGTTTCGTCTTATCAGGACATCATCAGGGCTTTTGTTGTACTGAGGGAATGATTGATTTAGCTGTTAAATAAACTCTCATGGGTAGCTAACGCATGCGTAATGTACTAAAATTCACATTCAAAAGTGGGCTGTTGTTTTTAAAATCTAGCTGATCATTTACTATAAAGCAGCCATCATCCTTAGCTTTTTTAATCTCAAAAGTTTCATATCTATCTAGTAATTTTTTATCAGATAAATTGTGTAATAATTTAATGTCGACTGCATTAGGCTTATGTCCGGTTAAGCTAAGGTGTTTAGCGAAACCGGAATTAGGGTTTGCAGCCTTTGAGCTATTTATATGCTCCTTGAATCTTGTTTTAATTGATCTTTTAGTTTGTCCAATGTAAATAGCATCACAATCCGCACAATTCAGCTTATAGACCCCGCATTGGTCAATTTCATTGATTTTAGGTTTAAATTTGTTGTTGACTAGAATATTTTTTAGAGTTCTGTTGTTATAAAAAAACATAAAGCCAGCCTTCTTTAACACTCTCACTCCCTTTGTTGGTATTGGTTTTAAGTTGTACAATCACTGGAGAAATCCCTTTGGTAACCGTAAATAGTCCCTTATATTTTGGTCCCAGTTTGGCATTATAATTTCTGATGCGTGATGATATATGCCTCTCTTTTCTCAATACTTCTTCGCCGACCTGAGGACACCATGCTCGACGACGTAAATTGTAATGACGGCTTTATTTTGTAAACGCCCTTCCCATTTTTATGCGAACTAACTCCAATATGTCTCAGTTTTGCTTGATTTCCTTCAAAGGATGTTATGCTGGAGCCGGCGATATTCTTCTTGCTATAGAGAGAAGCGGGGAGAGTTAATTCTCGACCATAATTAAGAAATGCTGGTGTTTATCCGGTAGATTCGTTGTGACTCGTATTGAGTGCTAGCATTAATTCTGACAGAAACTCGTCCCACTTACGTTGATCGTTTTCAACATACTGTGCGATCATAGCCTTGATGACACGTTTTACTCTTTCGGTCGGATCTGACTGTGGTGTGTACGGCGGGGTGAGATGGTGCTGAATTTGTAGATCTTTCAACATTTGAGTGAATTTGTGACTGGTGTATTGTCTCTCATTGTCGGTTATTAAACTTTAGAACATCTGTGGCGCGAAAAAATGCGTTCTTTGAACCACTTTAATAACGCTGGAGTGGTTGCCTCTCGAATTGGTAGGAATTCAGTGCACTTGGTAAATTTGTCATGAAATACCAATATCATGATGTGGCCGTTTGTAGATCTAAGTAGTTGGCCAATGAAATCGGAGCTTACAATCTTCCATGCTTCTTTTGCACTTGTCATATGCATTTTCCCAACAGGCTTTTGTTGTATGGGTTTATATTTCATGCAGGATTGGCAACTACGTACGTATTTGTTTATGTCTCTGAACATACCAGGCCAATAATAATTTTTGCAATTCTTGCTATGTTTTTGTTACTCCCAAGTGTCCGGCGGTAACATTATCATGATTTTCTTTCAGCACATTAGGTCTGAGCGGAGTAGATATAAATAGTTTCTATTCGGGTCCAGTGTCGTTATCTGCATCCGTGGTTATATCGTGGAAGTGTCGATATAACTGGTCTTTAGTAACTGTATAGTCTGGATATGCTGTGGAGTTAGCTTTTACGGATTGCGTTTTATTCTCATACCAAGAGCATGCAGACTTTGTGTTGACAAGAAAAATTTCGCTTTCTGTAGCTGGTAGTGGTTGCCGAGATAGAGCATCTGCCACTATATTTTGCTTTCCTCTACGGCATTAATCTCGAAGTCGTACTTCTGGAGCTCGATAGCTCACCGTGCCAATCTGCCTGATGGATCCTTGATTGTCCGTAGCCAACGAAGTGCTTGGTGGTCTATCACTACGGTGAAGTGATACCCTTCTAGATATGGCCTCATTTTTCGTATTCCCCATATGATGGCCAGACATTCTTTTTCGGTGACTGAATATTTATTTTCTGCTTCATTGAGCGTTTGGCTGGCGTAGGCATTGACGTATTCGTTATTATCTAGCCCTTGTGATAATACTGCACCGAGTCCATCTTGGATTGCATTAGTCTGGAGAATAAATGGACTAGAAAAATCAGGGCAAGCGAGGATCGGTGCTTCTGTGAGTTTTCGTTTAATCACTTCGAAGGATTTTTGGTGTTCGTCTACCCATTGCCATTTCGCCTTTTTTCGTAGTAACTTGTTTAGTGGTGCGACAAGTTCTGAGAACAAGTGGACAAAACGTCGGTACCAAGAGACTACGCCGAAAAACCTCCTCAGTTCTGTTACATTTGTTGGTGCTGGTATGGTTTTGATGGCGTTCACTTTATCTGGATCAGTCTGTATGGCATGCTGACTTACCATATATCCTAAATATTTTATTTCGTATTTTGAGAACTCACATTTCGCGATATTGATTTTAAAATTTGCTCTAATGAGCCCTTCAAACACTTCACGTAGACGGGCGAGGTGTTCATCAAATGTTTTCGTTACTATAATGATATCGTCTAGGTAGGCGAATACATATGGTTCCATTTCAGGCCCTATGATTCTGTCTAGTGCTCTTTGGAAAGTAACTGGCGTAGAGTGGTGTCCAAATGGCATTACCTTCCACTGGAATAAGCCTCTCCCTGGTACAGTGAAGGCTGTATATTGTCGACTGGTTTCCTCTAGTGGAATTTGCCAGTAACCTTGTTTCAAGTCGAGAGTTGAAATGTATCGCGCTCCCTTCAATTTATGGAGAATATGATTGATTTGGGGCAGCGGATATGCGTCTTACACTGATTGTTCATTCAGTTGCCGGTAATCTATACAAAGTCTCCACCCTCCTTGCTTCTTTCTAACTAATACTATAGGACTACGGATTACTGGAAGTTTCGATTTTACTGGTGTTTAACAGTTCATCTCTTTATTATTGATAACATCTTGCATAGCTGGGTTTCACAGGTAGTAACGTTGTTTAAACGGATGAACGTTTTTCATTCGTATACGGAGTTCGGCTAGGTGGGTGGGACTAGTAATTTCATAGAACTGAGGTAGTTGTGTAGCTAACAACTGTGTGAATCGTTCTTCTTGGTCTTTGGTTAGTTCATTTGGAATTTCAATCCCATATGCGGCCCTTTCTGTTGGTGGGGTGTGTTAAATCCCAAAGAGTTTTTTGCGCCGAAAATTAAACAGAAGAAAACATTCAGCCATTAAGTACAGTACAATTCTCATTTTTAATGAGTTTACAGTTAGCTATGCGCTGAATGCCACGAAATATAATACATTAGTGTTACCAATATTAAATAATTTGATATATACATATATAAGCTTCAAAGGTTTGACTTATAATTAATTAGCAAAAGTACGTTATTGATTGAAAATTACGAATCTGTATTAAGAGGGTGTCTGGTTGTATTGTCTCACCAAAGAGGCAGATTTCCGTCTGTGCTCTTTTGAGGAAGTCCACTCCGAGAATAATGGTTTCAGCTAGTTGTGGCATATGGTAAAACGTGTGAGTGACCCTATGCTGTTTCCAAAGTACTTCTAGTTTGCAGGACTTTCCTATATTTACTTTAGTACCATCAACTAGTGCTGCACACCATGTGCAACTAAAAAATGGTATTTTGGCCGCCTTCAACACTTTTAACATTTTCTCTCCAACAAATGACTTTCCTACTCCAGTATCGATAAGTGCGCGTACTTCTTGTTCTAATATCGTGAGTCAAATAAAGTAACGATAGTCTGTGTTTTGAGTTAAGGTATTTAGTTTCGGGGTACATGGTTGCCTGGCCTCATCTGTACCCCTCTTCCCTTTCCCGGATAGTTAGACTGGTTACATGGACAGTCTTTGGTTGGTGTATCGGTTTTCCAACAGTACGAGCAAAATAGCTTCTCCGGATTCCTGCATTGCATTCTGGTATGGTCACGATCTCCAGACCGCCAACAGCATTCATTTCAAGAGAATGGTACACTTATTGGATGTACTGTACTGGCTGGTCATATGGCCCTTTTTTCATCTGGTTTAGGCTTCATCTTCTTCTCTTGCTCTTTCACGGTTTCGTATTCTTCCGCTATTTTCACTAATTCAGTGAGGCTTTTGAAATCTCTGGGCCGTAAGTATAGGCGGTATTCTGGCAGTAGGTTTTCACATATTCTGTCTGATTTCTCTTCTTGTGTTCGGTCTGGTTGCCAGCGCATTGGTGATTGTATCGCAGTGATGTAGGTCTTCGCTTTCTCGCCAGGTTTCTGAACTCTTGCTCTGATATCATCGGATAATTTAATTTCAAAACGAGATGGAAGGAGGAACGATTTAAAGTCTTCTACGAAATCACTCCACGTTGTCCAGTTTTGTCGGTTATTCCTATACCATGCGAGTGCTGTTTTATGCAAGAGCTCTGGTAATGTTCGGAGCAATCGGTCGGTCGGTATCTGGTAACATTCTGCTAGGTCTTGCACTCGCTCCAGGAAACTCATTGCTTCTTGTCCCTCATCGAATCGCACATTCTTCTTTCTCACTTTGTCCATTATTTCCAAATATGTAAGGTGTCTGGTATCGGGCACAGCCAAATTTGGTGGTAGGGTGGGAGATGGTGCTGTATACATCTCTGTGTCTGACGGCATGTGTCTATCTGTCCCAGTTTGGCATTATAATTTCTGATGCGTGATGATATATGCCTTTCTTTTCTCAATATTTGTTCGCCGACCTGAGGACACCATGCTCGACGACGTAAATTGTAATGATGGCTTTGTTTTGTAAACGCCCTTCCCATGTTTATGCGAACTAACTCAAATATATCTCTCAGTTTTGCTAGATTTCCTTCATGGGAAGTTATGTTGGTGCCGGCGATATTCTGCCTGCTATAGAGAGAAGCGGGGAGAGTTAATTCTCGACCATAATTAAGAAATACTGGTGTGTATCCGGTTGATTCGTTGTGACTCGTATTGAGTGCTAGCATTAATTCTGACAGAAACTCGTCCCACTTACGTTGATCCTTTTCAACATATTGTGCGATCATAGTCTTGATGACACGGTTTACTCCTTCAGTCGGATTTGACTGTGGTGTGTACGGCGGGGTGAGATAGTGCAGAATTTGTAGATCTTTCAACATTTGAGTGAATTTGTGACTGGTGTATGTCTCCCATTGTCGGTTATTAAAACTTTAGGACATCTGTGGCGCGAAAAAATGCGTTCTTTGAACCACTTTAATAACGCTGGAGTGGTTGCCTCTCGAATTGGTAGGAATTCAGTTCACTTGGTAAATTTGTCATGAAATACCAATATCATGATGTGGCCGTTTGTAGATCTAAGTAGTTGGCCAATGAAATCGGAGCTTACAATCTCCCATGCTTCTTTTGCACTTGTCATATGCATTTTCCCAACAGGCTTTTGTTGTATGGGTTTATATTTCATGCAGGATTGGCAACTACATACGTATTTGTTTATGTCTCTAAACATACCAGGCCAATAATAATATTTTGCAATTCTTGCTATGTTTTTGTTACTCCCAAGTGTCCGGCAGTAACATTATCGTGATTTTCTTTCAGCACCTTAGGTCTGAGCGGAGCAGATATAAATAGTTTCCATTCGTGTCCAGCGTCGTTATCTGCATACGTGGTTATATCGTTGAAGTGTCGATATCACTGGTCTTTGTTAATTGTATAGTCTGGATATGCGGTGGAGTTAGCTTTTATGGATTGCATTTTATTCTCATACCAAGAGCATGCAGACTTTGTGTTGACCAGAAAAATTGCGCTTTCTGTCGCTGGTAGTGGCTTGCGAGATAGAGCATCTGCCACTATATTTTGCTTTCCTCTACGGCATTAATCTCGAAGTCGTACTTCTGGAGCTCGATAGCTCACCGTGCCAATCTGCCTGATGGATCCTCTATTGTCCGTAGCCAACGAAGTGCTTGGTGGTGTGTCACTACGGTGAAGTGATACCCTTATAGATATGGCCTCATTTTTCGTATTCCCCATATGATGGCCAGACTGAATATTTCTTTTCTCCTTCATTGAGCGTTCGGCTGGCGTAGGCATTGACGTGTTCGTTATTATCTAGCCCTTGTGATAATACTGCACCGAGTCCATCTTGGCTTGCATCAGTCTGGAGAATAAATGGACTAGAAAAATCAGGGCAAGCGAGGATCGGTGCTTCTGTGAGTTTTCGTTTAATCACTTCGAAGGATTTTTGGTGTTCGTCTACCCATTGCCATTTCGCCTATTTTCGTAGTAACTTGTTTAGTAGTGCGACAAGTTTTGAGAACAACTGGACAAAACGTCGGTACCAAGAGACTACGCCGAAAAACCTCCTCAGTTCTGTTACATTTGTTGGTGCTGGTATGGTTTTGATGGCGTTCACTTTATCTGGATCAGTCTGTATGGCATGCTGACTTACCATATACCCTAAATATTTTATTTCGTATTTTGAGAACTCACATTTCTCGATATTGATTTTAAAATTTGCTCTAATGAGCCGTTCAAACACTTCACGTAGACGGGCGAGGTGTTCATCAAATGTTTTCGTTACTATGATGATATCACCTAGGTAGGCGAGTGCATATGATTCCATTTCGAGCCCTATGACTCTGTCTAGTGCTCTTTGGAAAGTACCTGGCGCATAGTGGCGTCCAAATGGCATTACCTTCCACTGGAATAAGCCTCTCCCTGGTACAGTGAAGGCTGTCTATTGTCGACTGGTTTCCTCTAGTGGAATTTGCCAATACCCTTGCTTCAAGTCGAGAGCAGAACTGTATCGCGCTCCCTTCAATTTATGGAGAATATGATTGATTTGGGGCAGCGGATATGCATCTTACACTGATTGTTCATTCAGTTGCCGGTAATCTATACAAAGTCTCCACCCTCCTTGCTTCTTTCTAACTAATACTATAGGAGAACTGTACGGACTACTGCAAGTTTCGATTTTACTGGTGTTTGACAGTTCATCTCTGTCATTATTGATAACATCTTGCATAGCTGGGTTTCTCAGGTAGTAACGTTGTTTAAACGGATGATTTTCATTCGTATACGGAGTTCGGCTAGGTGGGTGGGACTAGTAATTTCATCGAACCGAGGTAGTTGTGTAGCTAACAACTGTGTGAATCGTTCTTCTTGGTCTTTGGTTAGTTCGTTTGGAATTTCAATCCTATATGCGGCCCTTTCTGTTGGTGGGGTGTGTTAAATCCCAAAGAGTTTTTTGCGCCGAAAATTAAACAGAAGAAAACATTCAGCCATTAAGTACAGTACAATTCTCATTTTTAATGAGTTTACAGTTAGCTATGCGCTGAATGCCATAACATATAATACATTAGTGTTACCAATATTAAATAATTTGATATATATATAAGTTTCAAAGGATTGACTTAAAATTAATTAGCAAAAGTACATTATTGATTGAAAATTACGAATCTGTATTAACATAGCCGCCCACCTTGGAAGTATCCGCTTCCAAATAAATGTAGTCCTCTGCGATGGGTAGTGGGCAAACCTTCGAAATATCTCGGGTTGTGGTTCCGTTAGCTGTGCGAATGGTGACTACTCGAACCAGATCATCTTCTCCTTTGTGCAGCTTAATTATGCGACCTAACGGCCATTTTAGTGTAGGAATGTTATCATCCTTTAAGAGCACCATCACTCCCAGTTGTAAATTTGGATTTGCAGTGTTCCACTTATTTCGAGATTGGAGACCTTGTAAATATTCTCTACTCCACATGGACCATATAGATTTCCGCCTGACATGCCACATGTTGACGTTCATCCAGTGTGTAGGATTCATTACCAAATGCTCGCTTGATTAAGTGCGTAGCTTGCATGACAGCGCTTTCCCAAATTCCGCCGAAGTTGGGACTGCGAACTGGAATCGTTACCCAGTCAATGCCATCCCTCTCGAATAAGGCCTTCAATTCTTTTAACTCACGCCCAGAACCGATGAACTTTTCCGCGTTGTCCAAATGAATTCTGCTGACGTATGGACGTCTTGCCATAAATTTGGTGAGTGCCGATATAAAACCTGCCGTAGAGAGGTCGCAAACAATTTCAAAATGGACTGCCTTCACTGCCATGCATATGAAGATGTATAAGTAATCTGTAGTTGGAGGACGATTGCGTATCGGACTCTTTACGTAGAAAGGACCACAATAGTCTACACCAGTGTTGAAAAATACTGGACTAGGTTGAACACGATAATTCGGCAACTGACCCATCATCTGCCCTGCTGATTTAGGATGACATTTAAAGCATCTTATGCATCCTGAAATAGCGCTCTTTACTGTAGCTCTTCCACCGATCGGCCAAAATCTTGTTCGGAGAATGGCAAGAAGTGTTTGACATCCAGCATGTAAGTTTCTGGAATAATGAAATAATATTAGTGACTTTACAAAATTCCATTTAGGTAACAATATTTGATGCTTTTGATCACATTCGAGATTAGAGTTCGATAAACGCCCGCCTACGCGAATTAAGCCATCATTATCGATAAATGGCGCAAGGTTTTTTAACGCACTTCGAGACTTTACTTCTTTGCCGATATTTAATCTGGTATAGTCCTCACAAAATTGCTGTCCTTGTAATACTCGAATAATAGTTTTTAGTGCGTAATTTGTCTCATCAAAAGATAATTCACCACAAATGCGCTCTGTCTTAGTCTTCTTTTTAGCATTTTTTACGAAACGAACCATATACGCGACCATGTTGATCATTTTCAAATAATAATTGCAAATTTATGAAGTTTTCCGATACCGACACTTTGAAGACGACCCGCACTTTACGTTCTTCTGGAAGCTCCAGGTGCTTTTCGATTATTACTCCAGGCCAATTTTCCTCCAAGAGTTGCAGAAATGTTGGTCAATGAAAACATAATGATGACTCTATCAGCTCGAGTGGTGATGCACCCCGACTCACAATATCCGATGGATTCTTTTCAGTTCCGATGTGGTTCCACATGAATTCTTTCGTCATCTGCTGAATTTTGTTGACGCGATTACCAACAAATATGCTCCACCTGGATGGGGAATCAATTTAAAGTTTGTATCTGGATGTCTAACGGTAATTTGTCGATACATTTTCGATATATCAGCCGCCATTCAGCCATTAAATACAGTACAATTCTCATTTTTAATGAGTTTACAGTTAGCTATGCGCTGAATGCCACGAAATATAATACATTAGTGTTACCAATATTAAATAATTTGATATATATATATATAAGCTTCAAAGGATTGACTTATAATTAATTAGCAAAAGTACGTTATTGATTGAAAATTACGAATCTGTATTAAGAGGGTGTCTGGTTGTATTGTCTCACCAAAGAGGCAGATTTCCGTCTGTGCTTTTTTGAGGAAGTCTACTCCGAGAATAATGGTTTCAGCTAGTTGTGGCATATGGTAAAACGTGTGAGTGTATGCTGTTTCCAAAGTACTTCTAGTTTGCAGGCCTTTCCTATATTTACTTTAGTGCCATCAGCTAGTGCTGCACAACATGTGCAACTAAAAAATGGTATTTTGGCCGCCTTCAACACTTTTAACATTTTCTCTCCAACAAATGACTTTCCTACTCCAGTATCGATAAGTGCGCGTACTTCTTGTCCTAATATCGTGAGTGAAATAAAATAACGATAGTCTGTGGTTTGAGTTAAGGTATTTAGTTTCGCGGTACACGGTTGCGTGGTCTCATCTGTACCCCTCTTCCCATTCCCGGATTGTTAGACTGGTTACATGGACAGTCTTTGGTTAGTGTACCGATTTTCCCACAGTACGAGCAAAATAGCTTCGGTGGATTCCTGCATTGCATTCTGGTATGGCCACGATCTCCACACCGCCAGCAGCATTCATTTCTAGAGAATGGTACATTTATTGGATGTACTGTACTGGCTGGTCATATGGCCCTTTTTCCAACTTGTTTAGGCTTCATCTTCTTCTTTTGCTCTTTCACGATTTCGTATTCTTCCGCTATTTTCACTAATTCAGTGAGGCTTTTGAAATCTCTGGGCCGTAAGTATAGGCGGTATTGTGGCAGTAGGTTTTCACATATTCTGTCTGATTTCTCTTCTTGTGTTCGGTCTGGTTGCCAGCGCATTGGTGATTGTATCGCAGTGATGTAGGTCTTCGCTTTCTCGCCAGGTTTCTGAACTCTTGCTCTGATATCATCGGATAATTTAATTTCAAAGCGAGATGGGAGGAAGAACGATTTAAAGTCTTCTACGAAATCACCCCACGTTGTCCAGTGTTGTCGGTTATTCCTATACCATGCGAGTGCTGTTTTATGCAAGAGCTCTGGTAATGTTCGGAGTAATCGGTCGGTCGGTATCTGGTAACATTCTGCTAGCTCTTGCACTCGCTCCAGGAAACTCACTGCTTCTTGTCCCTCATCGAGTCGCTCGCACATTTTTCTTTCTCACTTTGTCCATTATTTCCAAATATGTATGTAAGTTATCTGGTATCGAGCACAGCCAAAGTTGGTAATAGGGTGGGAGATGGTGCTGTATACATCTCTGTGTCTGACGGCATGTGTCTATCTGTCCCAGTTTGGAATTATAATTTCTGATGCGTGATGATATATGCCTCTCTTTTCTCAATACTTGTTCGCCGACCTGAAGACACCATACTCGACGACGTAAATTGTAATGATGGCTTTGTTTTGTAAACGCCCATCCCATGTTTATGCGAACTAACTCAAATATATCTCTCAGTTTTGCTTGATTTCCTTCAGGGGAAGTTATGTTGGTGCCGGCGATATTCTGCTTGCTGTAGAGAGAAGCGGGGAGAGTTAATTCTCGACCATAATTAAGAAATACTGGTGTGTATCCGGTTGATTCGTTGTGACTCGTATTGAGTGCTAGCATTAATTCTGACAGAAACTCGTCCCACTTACGTTGATCCTTTTCAACATATTGTGCGATCATAGTCTTGATGACATGGTTTACTCCTTAAGTCGGATTTGACTGTGGTGTGTACGGCGGGGTGAGATGGTGCTGAATTTGTAGATCTTTCAACATTTGAGTGAATTTGTGACTGGTGTATTCTCTCCCATTGTCGGTTATTAAAACTTTAGGACATCTGTGGCGAGAAAAATGCCTTCTTTGAACCACTTTAATAACGCTGGATTGGTTGCCTCTCGAATTGGTAGGAATTCAGTGCACTTGGTAAATTTGTCATTAAATACCAATATCATGATGTGGCCGTTTGTAGATCTAGGTAGCTGGCCAATGATATCGGAGCTTACAATCTTCCATGATTCTTTTGCACTTGTCATATGCATTTTCTCAGCAGGTTTTTGTTGTATGGGTTTATATTTCATGCAGGATTGGCAACTACGTACGTATTTGTTTATGTCTCTAAACATACCAGGCCAATAATAATATTTTGCAATTCTTGCTATGTTTTTGTTACTCCCAAGTGTCCGGCAGCAACATTATCGTGATTTTCTTTCAGCACCTTAGGTCTGAGCGGAGCAGATATAAATAGTTTCCATTCGCGTCCAGTGTCGTTATCTGCATACGTGCTTATATCGTTGAAGTGTCGACATAACTGGTCTTTGGTAATTGTATAGTCTGGATATGCGGTGGAGTTAGCTTTTACGGATTGCATTTTATTCTCATACCAAGAGCATGCAGGATTTGTGTTGACCAAAAAAATTGCGCTTTCTGTCGCTGGTAGTGGCTTGCGAGATAGAGCATCTGCCACTATATTTTGCTTTCTTCTACGGCATTTATCTCGAAGTCGTACTGCTGGAGCTCGATAGCTCACCGTGCCAATCTGCCTGATGGATCCTTTATTGTCCGTATCCAACGAAGTGCTTGGTGGTCTGTCACTACGGTGAAGTGATACCCTTCTAGATATGGCCTCATTTTTCGTATTCCCCATATGATGGCCAGACATTCTTTTTCGGTGACTGAATATCTCTTTTCTGCTTCACTGAGCGTTTGGCTGGCGTAGGCATTGACGTGTTCGTTATTATCTAGCCCTTGTGATAATACTGCACCGAGTCCATCTTGGCTTGCATCAGTCTGGAGAATAAATGGACTAGAAAAATCAGGGCAAGCGAGGATCGGTGCTTCTGTGAGTTTTCGTTTAATCACTTCGAAGGATTTTTGGTGTTCGTCTACCCATTGCCATTTCGCCTTTTTTCGTAGTAACTTGTTTAGTAGTGCGACAAGTTCTGAGAACAACTGGACAAAACGTCGGTACCAAGAGACTACGCCGAAAAAACTCCTCAGTTCTGTTACATTTGTTGGTGCTGGTATGGTTTTGATGGCGTTCACTTTATCTGGATCAGTCTGTATGCCATGCTGACTTACCATATATCCTAAATATTTCATTTCGTATTTTGAGAACTCACATTTCTCGATATTGATTTTAAAATTTGCTCTAATGAGCCGTTCAAACACTTCACGTAGACGGGCGAGGTGTTCATCAAATGTTTTCGTTACTATAATGATATCACCTAGGTAGGCGAGTGCATATGATTCCATTTCGAGCCCTATGACTCTGTCTAGTGCTCTTTGGAAAGTACCTGGCGCATAGTGGCGTCCAAATGGCATTACCTTCCACTGGAATAAGCCTCTCCCTGGTACAGTGAAGGCTGTCTATTGTCGACTGGTTTCCTCTAGTGGAATTTGCCAATACCCTTGCTTCAAGTCGAGAGCAGAACTGTATCGCGCTCCCTTCAATTTATGGAGAATATGATTGATTTGGGGCAGCGGATATGCGTCTTACACTGATTGTTCATTCAGTTGCCGGTAATCTATACAAAGTCTCCACCCTCCTTGCTTCTTTCTAACTAATACTATAGGAGAACTGTACGGACTACTGCAAGTTTCGATTTTACTGGTGTTTGACAGTTCATCTCTGTCATTATTGATAACATCTTGCATAGCTGGGTTTCTCAGGTAGTAACGTTGTTTAAACGGATGAACGTTTTTCATTCGTATACGGAGTTCGGCTAGGTGGGTGGGACTAGTAATTTCATCGAACCGAGGTAGTTGTGTAGCTAACAACTGTGTGAATCGTTCTTCTTGGTCTTTGGTTAGTTCGTTTGGAATTTCAATCCTATATGCGGCCCTTTCTGTTGGTGGGGTGTGTTAAATCCCAAAGAGTTTTTTGCGCCGAAAATTAAACAGAAGAAAACATTCAGCCATTAAGTACAGTACAATTCTCATTTTTAATGAGTTTACAGTTAGCTATGCGCTGAATGCCATAACATATAATACATTAGTGTTACCAATATTAAATAATTTGATATATATATAAGTTTCAAAGGATTGACTTAAAATTAATTAGCAAAAGTACATTATTGATTGAAAATTACGAATCTGTATTAACATAGCCGCCCACCTTGGAAGTATCCGCTTCCAAATAAATGTAGTCCTCTGCGATGGGTAGTGGGCAAACCTTCGAAATATCTCGGGTTGTGGTTCCGTTAGCTGTGCGAATGGTGACTACTCGAACCAGATCATCTTCTCCTTTGTGCAGCTTAATTATGCGACCTAACGGCCATTTTAGTGTAGGAATGTTATCATCCTTTAAGAGCACCATCACTCCCAGTTGTAAATTTGGATTTGCAGTGTTCCACTTATTTCGAGATTGGAGACCTTGTAAATATTCTCTACTCCACATGGACCATATAGATTTCCGCCTGACATGCCACATGTTGACGTTCATCCAGTGTGTAGGATTCATTACCAAATGCTCGCTTGATTAAGTGCGTAGCTTGCATGACAGCGCTTTCCCAAATTCCGCCGAAGTTGGGACTGCGAACTGGAATCGTTACCCAGTCAATGCCATCCCTCTCGAATAAGGCCTTCAATTCTTTTAACTCACGCCCAGAACCGATGAACTTTTCCGCGTTGTCCAAATGAATTCTGCTGACGTATGGACGTCTTGCCATAAATTTGGTGAGTGCCGATATAAAACCTGCCGTAGAGAGGTCGCAAACAATTTCAAAATGGACTGCCTTCACTGCCATGCATATGAAGATGTATAAGTAAGCTATAGTTGGAGGACGATTGCGGACTCTTTACGTAGAAAGGACCACAATAGTCTACACCAGTGTTGAAAAATACTGGACTAGGTTGAACACGATAATTCGGCAACTGACCCATCATCTGCCCTGCTGATTTAGGATGACATTTAAAGCATCTTATGCATCCTGAAATAGCGCTCTTTACTGTAGCTCTTCCACCGATCGGCCAAAATCTTGTTCGGAGAATGGCAAGAAGTGTTTGACATCCAGCATGTAAGTTTCTGGAATAATGAAATAATATTAGTGACTTTACAAAATTCCATTTAGGTAACAATATTTGATGCTTTTGATCACATTCGAGATTAGAGTTCGATAAACGCCCGCCTACGCGAATTAAGCCATCATTATCGATAAATGGCGCAAGGTTTTTTAACGCACTTCGAGACTTTACTTCTTTGCCGATATTTAATCTGGTATAGTCCTCACAAAATTGCTGTCCTTGTAATACTCGAATAATAGTTTTTAGTGCGTAATTTGTCTCATCAAAAGATAATTCACCACAAATGCGCTCTGTCTTAGTCTTCTTTTTAGCATTTTTTACGAAACGAACCATATACGCGACCATGTTGATCATTTTCAAATAATAATTGCAAATTTATGAAGTTTTCCGATACCGACACTTTGAAGACGACCCGCACTTTACGTTCTTCTGGAAGCTCCAGGTGCTTTTCGATTATTACTCCAGGCCAATTTTCCTCCAAGAGTTGCAGAAATGTTGGTCAATGAAAACATAATGATGACTCTATCAGCTCGAGTGGTGATGCACCCCGACTCACAATATCCGCTGGATTCTTTTCAGTTCCGATGTGGTTCCACATGAATTCTTTCGTCATCTGCTGAATTTTGTTGACGCGATTACCAACAAATATGCTCCACCTGGATGGGGAATCAATTTAAAGTTTGTATCTGGATGTCTAACGGTAATTTGTCGATACATTTTCGATATATCAGCCGCCATTCAGCCATTAAATACAGTACAATTCTCATTTTTAATGAGTTTACAGTTAGCTATGCGCTGAATGCCACGAAATATAATACATTAGTGTTACCAATATTAAATAATTTGATATATATATATATAAGCTTCAAAGGATTGACTTATAATTAATTAGCAAAAGTACGTTATTGATTGAAAATTACGAATCTGTATTAAGAGGGTGTCTGGTTGTATTGTCTCACCAAAGAGGCAGATTTCCGTCTGTGCTTTTTTGAGGAAGTCTACTCCGAGAATAATGGTTTCAGCTAGTTGTGGCATATGGTAAAACGTGTGAGTGTATGCTGTTTCCAAAGTACTTCTAGTTTGCAGGCCTTTCCTATATTTACTTTAGTGCCATCAGCTAGTGCTGCACAACATGTGCAACTAAAAAATGGTATTTTGGCCGCCTTCAACACTTTTAACATTTTCTCTCCAACAAATGACTTTCCTGCTCCAGTATCGATAAGTGCGCGTACTTCTTGTCCTAATATCGTGAGTGAAATAAAATAACGATAGTCTGTGGTTTGAGTTAAGGTATTTAGTTTCGCGGTACACGGTTACGTGGTCTCATCTGTACCCCTCTTCCCATTCCCGGATTGTTAGACTGGTTACATGGACAGTCTTTGGTTAGTGTACCGATTTTCCCACAGTACGAGCAAAATAGCTTCGGTGGATTCCTGCATTGCATTCTGGTATGGCCACGATCTCCACACCGCCAGCAGCATTCATTTCTAGAGAATGGTACATTTATTGGATGTACTGTACTGGCTGGTCATATGGCCCTTTTTCCAACTGGTTTAGGCTTCATCTTCTTCTTTTGCTCTTTCACGATTTCGTATTCTTCCGTTATTTTCACTAATTCAGTGAGGCTTTTGAAATCTCTGGGCCGTAAGTATAGGCGGTATTGTGGCAGTAGGTTTTCATATATTCTGTCTAATTTCTCGTCTTGTGTTCGGTCTGGTTGCCAGGTGATTGTATCGCAGTGATGTAGGTCTTCACTTTCTCGCCACGTTTCTGAACTCTTGCTCTGATACCATCGGATAATTTAATTTCAAAACGAGATGGAAGGAAGAACGATTTAAAGTCTTCTACGAAATCACTCCACGTTGTCCAGTTTTGTCGGTTATTCCTATACCATGCGAGTGCTGTTTTATGCAAGAGCTCTGGTAATGTTCGGAGTAATCGGTCGGTCGGTATCTGGTAACATTCTGCTAGCTCTTGCACTCGCTCCAGGAAACTCACTGCTTCTTGTCCCTCATCGAGTCGCTCGCACATTTTTCTTTCTCACTTTGTCCATTATTTCCAAATATGTATGTAAGTTATCTGGTATCGAGCACAGCCAAAGTTGGTAATAGGGTGGGAGATGGTGCTGTATACATCTCTGTGTCTGACGGCATGTGTCTATCTGTCCCAGTTTGGAATTATAATTTCTGATGCGTGATGATATATGCCTCTCTTTTCTCAATACTTGTTCGCCGACCTGAAGACACCATACTCGACGACGTAAATTGTAATGATGGCTTTGTTTTGTAAACGCCCATCCCATGTTTATGCGAACTAACTCAAATATATCTCTCAGTTTTGCTTGATTTCCTTCAGGGGAAGTTATGTTGGTGCCGGCGATATTCTGCTTGCTATAGAGAGAAGCGGGGAGAGTTAATTCTCGACCATAATTAAGAAATACTGGTGTGTATCCGGTTGATTCGTTGTGACTCGTATTGAGTGCTAGCATTAATTCTGACAGAAACTCGTCCCACTTACGTTGATCCTTTTCAACATATTGTGCGATCATAGTCTTGATGACACGGTTTACTCCTTAAGTCGGATTTGACTGTGGTGTGTACGGCGGGGTGAGATGGTGCTGAATTTGTAGATCTTTCAACATTTGAGTGAATTTGTGACTGGTGTATTCTCTCCCATTGTCGGTTATTAAAACTTTAGGACATCTGTGGCGAAAAAAATGCCTTCTTTGAACCACTTTAATAACGCTGGATTGGTTGCCTCTCGAATTGGTAGGAATTCAGTGCACTTGGTAAATTTGTCATTAAATACCAATATCATGATGTGGCCGTTTGTAGATCTAGGTAGCTGGCCAATGATATCGGAGCTTACAATCTTCCATGATTCTTTTGCACTTGTCATATGCATTTTCTCAGCAGGTTTTTGTTGTATGGGTTTATATTTCATGCAGGATTGGCAACTACGTACGTATTTGTTTATGTCTCTAAACATACCAGGCCAATAATAATATTTTGCAATTCTTGCTATGTTTTTGTTACTCCCAAGTGTCCGGCAGTAACATTATCGTGATTTTCTTTCAGCACCTTAGGTCTGAGCGGAGCAGATATAAATAGTTTCCATTCGCGTCCAGTGTCGTTATCTGCATACGTGCTTATATCGTTGAAGTGTCGACATAACTGGTCTTTGGTAATTGTATAGTCTGGATATGCGGTGGAGTTAGCTTTTACGGATTGCATTTTATTCTCATACCAAGAGCATGCAGGATTTGTGTTGACCAAAAAAATTGCGCTTTCTGTCGCTGGTAGTGGCTTGCGAGATAGAGCATCTGCCACTATATTTTGCTTTCTTCTACGGCATTTATCTCGAAGTCGTACTGCTGGAGCTCGATAGCTCACCGTGCCAATCTGCCTGATGGATCCTTTATTGTCCGTATCCAACGAAGTGCTTGGTGGTCTGTCACTACGGTGAAGTGATACCCTTCTAGATATGGCCTCATTTTTCGTATTCCCCATATGATGGCCAGACATTCTTTTTCGGTGACTGAATATCTCTTTTCTGCTTCACTGAGCGTTTGGCTGGCGTAGGCATTGACCTGTTCGTTATTATCTAGCCCTTGTGATAATACTGCACCGAGTCCATCTTGGCTTGCATCAGTCTGGAGAATAAATGGACTAGAAAAATCAGGGCAAGCGAGGATCGGTGCTTCTGTGAGTTTTCGTTTAATCACTTCGAAGGATTTTTGGTGTTCGTCTACCCATTGCCATTTCGCCTTTTTTCGTAGTAACTTGTTTAGTAGTGCGACAAGTTCTGAGAACAACTGGACAAAACGTCGGTACCAAGAGACTACGCCGAAAAAACTCCTCAGTTCTGTTACATTTGTTGTTGGTCTGTATGCCATGCTGACTTACCATATATCCTAAATATTTCATTTCGTATTTTGAGAACTCACATTTCTCGATATTGATTTTAAAATTTGCTCTAATGAGCCGTTCAAACACTTCACGTAGACGGGCGAGGTGTTCATCAAATGTTTTCGTTACTATAATGATATCACCTAGGTAGGCGAGTGCATATGATTCCATTTCGAGCCCTATGACGCTGTCTAGTGCTCTTTGGAAAGTACCTGGCGCATAGTGGCGTCCAAATGGCATTACCTTCGACTGGAATAAGCCTCTCCCTGGTACAGTGAAGGCTGTCTATTGTCGACTGGTTTCCTCTAGTGGAATTTGCCAATACCCTTGCTTCAAGTCGAGAGCAGAACTGTATCGCGCTCCCTTCAATTTATGGAGAATATGATTGATTTGGGGCAGCGGATATGCGTCTTACACTGATTGTTCATTCAGTTGCCGGTAATCTATACAAAGTCTCCACCCTCCTTGCTTCTTTCTAACTAATACTATAGGAGAACTGTACGGACTACTGCAAGTTTCGATTTTACTGGTGTTTGACAGTTCATCTCTGTCATTATTGATAACATCTTGCATAGCTGGGTTTCTCAGGTAGTAACGTTGTTTAAACGGATGAACGTTTTTCATTTGTATACGGAGTTCGGCTAGGTGGGTGGGACTAGTAATTTCATCGAACCGAGGTAGTTGTGAAGCTAACAACTGTGTGAATCATTCTTCTTGGTCTTTGGTTAGTTCGTTTGGGATTTCAATCCTATATGCGGCTCTTTCTGTTGGTGGGGTGTGTTAAATCCCAAAGAGTTTTTTGCGCCGAAAATTAAACAGAAGAAAACATTCAGCCATTAAGTACAGTACAATTCTGATTTTTAATGAGTTTACAGTTAGCTATGCGCTGAATGCCATAACATATAATACATTAGTGTTACCAATATTAAATAATTTGATATATATATATAAGTTTCAAAGGATTGACTTAAAATTCATTAGCAAAAGTACATTATTAATTGAAAATTACGAATCTGTATTAACATAGCCGCCCACCTTGGAAGTATCCGCTTCCAAATAAATGTAGTCCTCTGCGATGGGTAGTGGGCAAACCTTCGAAATATCTCGGGTTGTGGTTCCGTTAGCTGTGCGAATGGTGACTACTCGAACCAGATCATCTTCTCCTTTGTGCAGCTTAATTATGCGACCTAACGGCCATTTTAGTGCAGGAATGTTATCATCCTTTAAGAGCACCATCACTCCCAGTTGTAAATTTGGATTTGCAGTGTTCCACTTATTTCGAGATTGGAGAGCTTGTAAATATTCTCTACTCCATATTGACCATATAGATTTCCGCCTGACATGCCACATGTTGAAGTTCATCCAGTGTGTAGGATTCGTTACCAAATGCTCGCTTGATTAAGTGCTTAGCTTGCTTGACAGTGCTTTCCCAAATTCCGCCGAAGTTGGGACTGCGAACTGGAATCGTTACCCAGTCAATGCCATCCCTCTCGAATAAGGCCTTCAATTCTTTTAACTCACGCCCAGCACCGATGAACTTTGTCGCGTTGTCCAAATGAATTCTGCTGACGAATGGACGTCTTGCCATAAATTTGGTGAGTGCCGATATAAAACCTGCCGTAGAGAGATCGCAAACAATTTCGGAATGGACTGCCCTCACTGCCATGAATATGAAGATGTATAAGTAAGCTATAGTTGGAGGACGATTGCGTATCGGACTCTTTACGTAGAAAGGACCACAATAGTCTACACCAGTGTTGAAAAATACTGGACTAGGTTGAACACGATAACTCGGCAACTGACCCATCATCTGCCCTGCTGATTTAGGATGACATTTAAAGCATCTTATGCATCCTGAAATAGCGCTCTTTACTGTAGCTCTTCCACCGATCGGCCAAAATCTTGTTCGGAGAATGGCAAGAAGTGTTTGACATCCAGCATGTAAGTTTCTGGAATAATGAAATAATATTAGTGACTTTACAAAATTCCATTTAGGTAACAATATTTGATGCTTTTGATCACATTCGAGATTAGAGTTCGATAAACGCCCGCCTACGCGAATTAAGCCATCATTATCGATAAATGGCGCAAGGTTTTTTAACGCACTTCGAGACTTTACTTCTTTGCCGATATTTAATCTGGTATAGTCCTCACAAAATTGCTGTCCTTGTAATACTCGAATAATAGTTTTTAGTGCGTAATTTGTCTCATCAAAAGATAATTCACCACAAATGCGCTCTGTCTTAGTCTTCTTTTTAGCATTTTTTACGAAACGAACCATATACGCGACCATGTTGATCATTTTCAAATAATAATTGCAAATTTATGAAGTTTTCCGATACCGACACTTTGAAGACGACCCGCACTTTACGTTCTTCTGGAAGCTCCAGGTGCTTTTCGATTATTACTCCAGGCCAATTTTCCTCCAAGAGTTGCAGAAATGTTGGTCAATGAAAACATAATGATGACTCTATCAGCTCGAGTGGTGATGCACCCCGACTCACAATATCCGCTGGATTCTTTTCAGTTCCGATGTGGTTCCACATGAATTCTTTCGTCATCTGCTGAATTTTGTTGACGCGATTACCAACAAATATGCTCCACCTGGATGGGGAATCAATTTAAAGTTTGTATCTGGATGTCTAACAGTAATTTGTCGATACATTTTCGATATATCAGCCGCCATTCAGCCATTAAATACAGTACAATTCTCATTTTTAATGAGTTTACAGTTAGCTATGCGCTGAATGCCACGAAATATAATACATTAGTGTTACCAATATTAAATAATTTGATATATATATATATAAGCTTCAAAGGATTGACTTATAATTAATTAGCAAAAGTACGTTATTGATTGAAAATTACGAATCTGTATTAAGAGGGTGTCTGGTTGTATTGTCTCACCAAAGAGGCAGATTTCCGTCTGTGCTTTTTTGAGGAAGTCTACTCCGAGAATAATGGTTTCAGCTAGTTGTGGCATATGGTAAAACGTGTGAGTGTATGCTGTTTCCAAAGTACTTCTAGTTTGCAGGCCTTTCCTATATTTACTTTAGTGCCATCAGCTAGTGCTGCACAACATGTGCAACTAAAAAATGGTATTTTGGCCGCCTTCAACACTTTTAACATTTTCTCTCCAACAAATGACTTTCCTGCTCCAGTATCGATAAGTGCGCGTACTTCTTGTCCTAATATCGTGAGTGAAATAAAATAACGATAGTCTGTGGTTTGAGTTAAGGTATTTAGTTTCGCGGTACACGGTTACGTGGTCTCATCTGTACCCCTCTTCCCATTCCCGGATTGTTAGACTGGTTACATGGACAGTCTTTGGTTAGTGTACCGATTTTCCCACAGTACGAGCAAAATAGCTTCGGTGGATTCCTGCATTGCATTCTGGTATGGCCACGATCTCCACACCGCCAGCAGCATTCATTTCTAGAGAATGGTACATTTATTGGATGTACTGTACTGGCTGGTCATATGGCCCTTTTTCCAACTGGTTTAGGCTTCATCTTCTTCTTTTGCTCTTTCACGATTTCGTATTCTTCCGTTATTTTCACTAATTCAGTGAGGCTTTTGAAATCTCTGGGCCGTAAGTATAGGCGGTATTGTGGCAGTAGGTTTTCATATATTCTGTCTAATTTCTCGTCTTGTGTTCGGTCTGGTTGCCAGGTGATTGTATCGCAGTGATGTAGGTCTTCACTTTCTCGCCACGTTTCTGAACTCTTGCTCTGATACCATCGGATAATTTAATTTCAAAACGAGATGGAAGGAAGAACGATTTAAATTCTTCTACGAAATCACTCCACGTTGTCCAGTTTTGTCGGTTATTCCTATACCATGCGAGTGCTGTTTTATGCAAGAGCTCTGGTAATGTTCGGAGTAATCGGTCGGTCGGTATCTGGTAACATTCTGCTAGCTCTTGCACTCGCTCCAGGAAACTCACTGCTTCTTGTCCCTCATCGAGTCGCTCGCACATTTTTCTTTCTCACTTTGTCCATTATTTCCAAATATGTATGTAAGTTATCTGGTATCGAGCACAGCCAAAGTTGGTAATAGGGTGGGAGATGGTGCTGTATACATCTCTGTGTCTGACGGCATGTGTCTATCTGTCCCAGTTTGGAATTATAATTTCTGATGCGTGATGATATATGCCTCTCTTTTCTCAATACTTGTTCGCCGACCTGAAGACACCATACTCGACGACGTAAATTGTAATGATGGCTTTGTTTTGTAAACGCCCATCCCATGTTTATGCGAACTAACTCAAATATATCTCTCAGTTTTGCTTGATTTCCTTCAGGGGAAGTTATGTTGGTGCCGGCGATATTCTGCTTGCTATAGAGAGAAGCGGGGAGAGTTAATTATCGACCATAATTAAGAAATACTGGTGTGTATCCGGTTGATTCGTTGTGACTCGTATTGAGTGCTAGCATTAATTCTGACAGAAACTCGTCCCACTTACGTTGATCCTTTTCAACATATTGTGCGATCATAGTCTTGATGACACGGTTTACTCCTTAAGTCGGATTTGACTGTGGTGTGTACGGCGGGGTGAGATGGTGCTGAATTTGTAGATCTTTCAACATTTGAGTGAATTTGTGACTGGTGTATTCTCTCCCATTGTCGGTTATTAAAACTTTAGGACATCTGTGGCGAAAAAAATGCCTTCTTTGAACCACTTTAATAACGCTGGATTGGTTGCCTCTCGAATTGGTAGGAATTCAGTGCACTTGGTAAATTTGTCATTAAATACCAATATCATGATGTGGCCGTTTGTAGATCTAGGTAGCTGGCCAATGATATCGGAGCTTACAATCTTCCATGATTCTTTTGCACTTGTCATATGCATTTTCTCAGCAGGTTTTTGTTGTATGGGTTTATATTTCATGCAGGATTGGCAACTACGTACGTATTTGTTTATGTCTCTAAACATACCAGGCCAATAATAATATTTTGCAATTCTTGCTATGTTTTTGTTACTCCCAAGTGTCCGGCAGTAACATTATCGTGATTTTCTTTCAGCACCTTAGGTCTGAGCGGAGCAGATATAAATAGTTTCCATTCGCGTCCAGTGTCGTTATCTGCATACGTGCTTATATCGTTGAAGTGTCGACATAACTGGTCTTTGGTAATTGTATAGTCTGGATATGCGGTGGAGTTAGCTTTTACGGATTGCATTTTATTCTCATACCAAGAGCATGCAGGATTTGTGTTGACCAAAAAAATTGCGCTTTCTGTCGCTGGTAGTGGCTTGCGAGATAGAGCATCTGCCACTATATTTTGCTTTCTTCTACGGCATTTATCTCGAAGTCGTACTGCTGGAGCTCGATAGCTCACCGTGCCAATCTGCCTGATGGATCCTTTATTGTCCGTATCCAACGAAGTGCTTGGTGGTCTGTCACTACGGTGAAGTGATACCCTTCTAGATATGGCCTCATTTTTCGTATTCCCCATATGATGGCCAGACATTCTTTTTCGGTGACTGAATATCTCTTTTCTGCTTCACTGAGCGTTTGGCTGGCGTAGGCATTGACGTGTTCGTTATTATCTAGCCCTTGTGATAATACTGCACCGAGTCCATCTTGGCTTGCATCAGTCTGGAGAATAAATGGACTAGAAAAATCAGGGCAAGCGAGGATCGGTGCTTCTGTGAGTTTTCGTTTAATCACTTCGAAGGATTTTTGGTGTTCGTCTACCCATTGCCATTTCGCCTTTTTTCGTAGTAACTTGTTTAGTAGTGCGACAAGTTCTGAGAACAACTGGACAAAACGTCGGTACCAAGAGACTACGCCGAAAAAACTCCTCAGTTCTGTTACATTTGTTGTTGGTCTGTATGCCATGCTGACTTACCATATATCCTAAATATTTCATTTCGTATTTTGAGAACTCACATTTCTCGATATTGATTTTAAAATTTGCTCTAATGAGCCGTTCAAACACTTCACGTAGACGGGCGAGGTGTTCATCAAATGTTTTCGTTACTATAATGATATCACCTAGGTAGGCGAGTGCATATGATTCCATTTCGAGCCCTATGACGCTGTCTAGTGCTCTTTGGAAAGTACCTGGCGCATAGTGGCGTCCAAATGGCATTACCTTCGACTGGAATAAGCCTCTCCCTGGTACAGTGAAGGCTGTCTATTGTCGACTGGTTTCCTCTAGTGGAATTTGCCAATACCCTTGCTTCAAGTCGAGAGCAGAACTGTATCGCGCTCCCTTCAATTTATGGAGAATATGATTGATTTGGGGCAGCGGATATGCGTCTTACACTGATTGTTCATTCAGTTGCCGGTAATCTATACAAAGTCTCCACCCTCCTTGCTTCTTTCTAACTAATACTATAGGAGAACTGTACGGACTACTGCAAGTTTCGATTTTACTGGTGTTTGACAGTTCATCTCTGTCATTATTGATAACATCTTGCATAGCTGGGTTTCTCAGGTAGTAACGTTGTTTAAACGGATGAACGTTTTTCATTTGTATACGGAGTTCGGCTAGGTGGGTGGGACTAGTAATTTCATCGAACCGAGGTAGTTGTGAAGCTAACAACTGTGTGAATCATTCTTCTTGGTCTTTGGTTAGTTCGTTTGGGATTTCAATCCTATATGCGGCTCTTTCTGTTGGTGGGGTGTGTTAAATCCCAAAGAGTTTTTTGCGCCGAAAATTAAACAGAAGAAAACATTCAGCCATTAAGTACAGTACAATTCTGATTTTTAATGAGTTTACAGTTAGCTATGCGCTGAATGCCATAACATATAATACATTAGTGTTACCAATATTAAATAATTTGATATATATATATAAGTTTCAAAGGATTGACTTAAAATTCATTAGCAAAAGTACATTATTAATTGAAAATTACGAATCTGTATTAACATAGCCGCCCACCTTGGAAGTATCCGCTTCCAAATAAATGTAGTCCTCTGCGATGGGTAGTGGGCAAACCTTCGAAATATCTCGGGTTGTGGTTCCGTTAGCTGTGCGAATGGTGACTACTCGAACCAGATCATCTTCTCCTTTGTGCAGCTTAATTATGCGACCTAACGGCCATTTTAGTGCAGGAATGTTATCATCCTTTAAGAGCACCATCACTCCCAGTTGTAAATTTGGATTTGCAGTGTTCCACTTATTTCGAGATTGGAGAGCTTGTAAATATTCTCTACTCCATATTGACCATATAGATTTCCGCCTGACATGCCACATGTTGAAGTTCATCCAGTGTGTAGGATTCATTACCAAATGCTCGCTTGATTAAGTGCTTAGCTTGCTTGACAGTGCTTTCCCAAATTCCGCCGAAGTTGGGACTGCGAACTGGAATCGTTACCCAGTCAATGCCATCCCTCTCGAATAAGGCCTTCAATTCTTTTAACTCACGCCCAGCACCGATGAACTTTGTCGCGTTGTCCAAATGAATTCTGCTGACGAATGGACGTCTTGCCATAAATTTGGTGAGTGCCGATATAAAACCTGCCGTAGAGAGATCGCAAACAATTTCGGAATGGACTGCCCTCACTGCCATGAATATGAAGATGTATAAGTAAGCTATAGTTGGAGGACGATTGCGTATCGGACTCTTTACGTAGAAAGGACCACAATAGTCTACACCAGTGTTGAAAAATACTGGACTAGGTTGAACACGATAACTCGGCAACTGACCCATCATCTGCCCTGCTGATTTAGGATGACATTTAAAGCATCTTATGCATCCTGAAATAGCGCTCTTTACTGTAGCTCTTCCACCGATCGGCCAAAATCTTGTTCGGAGAATGGCAAGAAGTGTTTGACATCCAGCATGTAAGTTTCTGGAATAATGAAATAATATTAGTGACTTTACAAAATTCCATTTAGGTAACAATATTTGATGCTTTTGATCACATTCGAGATTAGAGTTCGCTAACCGCCCGCCTACGCGAATTAAGCCATCATTATCGATAAATGGCGCAAGGTTTTTTAACGCACTTCGAGACTTTACTTCTTTGCCGATATTTAATCTGGTATAGTCCTCACAAAATTGCTGTCCTTGTAATACTCGAATAATAGTTTTTAGTGCGTAATTTGTCTCATCAAAAGATAATTCACCACAAATGCGCTCTGTCTTAGTCTTCTTTTTAGCAGTTTTTACGAAACGAACCATATACGCGACCATGTTGATCATTTTCAAATAATAATTGCAAATTTATGAAGTTTTCCGATACCGACACTTTGAAGACGACCCGCACTTTACGTTCTTCTGGAAGCTCCAGGTGCTTTTCGATTATTACTCCAGGCCAATTTTCCTCCAAGAGTTGCAGAAATGTTGGTCAATGAAAACATAATGATGACTCTATCAGCTCGAGTGGTGATGCACCCCGACTCACAATATCCGCTGGATTCTTTTCAGTTCCGATGTGGTTCCACATGAATTCTTTCGTCATCTGCTGAATTTTGTTGACGCGATTACCAACAAATATGCTCCACCTGGATGGGGAATCAATTTAAAGTTTGTATCTGGATGTCTAACAGTAATTTGTCGATACATTTTCGATATATCAGCCGCCATTCAGCCATTAAATACAGTACAATTCTCATTTTTAATGAGTTTACAGTTAGCTATGCGCTGAATGCCACGAAATATAATACATTAGTGTTACCAATATTAAATAATTTGATATATATATATATAAGCTTCAAAGGATTGACTTATAATTAATTAGCAAAAGTACGTTATTGATTGAAAATTACGAATCTGTATTAAGAGGGTGTCTGGTTGTATTGTCTCACCAAAGAGGCAGATTTCCGTCTGTGCTTTTTTGAGGAAGTCTACTCCGAGAATAATGGTTTCAGCTAGTTGTGGCATATGGTAAAACGTGTGAGTGTATGCTGTTTCCAAAGTACTTCTAGTTTGCAGGCCTTTCCTATATTTACTTTAGTGCCATCAGCTAGTGCTGCACAACATGTGCAACTAAAAAATGGTATTTTGGCCGCCTTCAACACTTTTAACATTTTCTCTCCAACAAATGACTTTCCTGCTCCAGTATCGATAAGTGCGCGTACTTCTTGTCCTAATATCGTGAGTGAAATAAAATAACGATAGTCTGTGGTTTGAGTTAAGGTATTTAGTTTCGCGGTACACGGTTACGTGGTCTCATCTGTACCCCTCTTCCCATTCCCGGATTGTTAGACTGGTTACATGGACAGTCTTTGGTTAGTGTACCGATTTTCCCACAGTACGAGCAAAATAGCTTCGGTGGATTCCTGCATTGCATTCTGGTATGGCCACGATCTCCACACCGCCAGCAGCATTCATTTCTAGAGAATGGTACATTTATTGGATGTACTGTACTGGCTGGTCATATGGCCCTTTTTCCAACTGGTTTAGGCTTCATCTTCTTCTTTTGCTCTTTCACGATTTCGTATTCTTCCGTTATTTTCACTAATTCAGTGAGGCTTTTGAAATCTCTGGGCCGTAAGTATAGGCGGTATTGTGGCAGTAGGTTTTCATATATTCTGTCTAATTTCTCGTCTTGTGTTCGGTCTGGTTGCCAGGTGATTGTATCGCAGTGATGTAGGTCTTCACTTTCTCGCCACGTTTCTGAACTCTTGCTCTGATACCATCGGATAATTTAATTTCAAAACGAGATGGAAGGAAGAACGATTTAAATTCTTCTACGAAATCACTCCACGTTGTCCAGTTTTGTCGGTTATTCCTATACCATGCGAGTGCTGTTTTATGCAAGAGCTCTGGTAATGTTCGGAGTAATCGGTCGGTCGGTATCTGGTAACATTCTGCTAGCTCTTGCACTCGCTCCAGGAAACTCACTGCTTCTTGTCCCTCATCGAGTCGCTCGCACATTTTTCTTTCTCACTTTGTCCATTATTTCCAAATATGTATGTAAGTTATCTGGTATCGAGCACAGCCAAAGTTGGTAATAGGGTGGGAGATGGTGCTGTATACATCTCTGTGTCTGACGGCATGTGTCTATCTGTCCCAGTTTGGAATTATAATTTCTGATGCGTGATGATATATGCCTCTCTTTTCTCAATACTTGTTCGCCGACCTGAAGACACCATACTCGACGACGTAAATTGTAATGATGGCTTTGTTTTGTAAACGCCCATCCCATGTTTATGCGAACTAACTCAAATATATCTCTCAGTTTTGCTTGATTTCCTTCAGGGGAAGTTATGTTGGTGCCGGCGATATTCTGCTTGCTATAGAGAGAAGCGGGGAGAGTTAATTATCGACCATAATTAAGAAATACTGGTGTGTATCCGGTTGATTCGTTGTGACTCGTATTGAGTGCTAGCATTAATTCTGACAGAAACTCGTCCCACTTACGTTGATCCTTTTCAACATATTGTGCGATCATAGTCTTGATGACACGGTTTACTCCTTAAGTCGGATTTGACTGTGGTGTGTACGGCGGGGTGAGATGGTGCTGAATTTGTAGATCTTTCAACATTTGAGTGAATTTGTGACTGGTGTATTCTCTCCCATTGTCGGTTATTAAAACTTTAGGACATCTGTGGCGAAAAAATGCCTTCTTTGAACCACTTTAATAACGCTGGATTGGTTGCCTCTCGAATTGGTAGGAATTCAGTGCACTTGGTAAATTTGTCATTAAATACCAATATCATGATGTGGCCGTTTGTAGATCTAGGTAGCTGGCCAATGATATCGGAGCTTACAATCTTCCATGATTCTTTTGCACTTGTCATATGCATTTTCTCAGCAGGTTTTTGTTGTATGGGTTTATATTTCATGCAGGATTGGCAACTACGTACGTATTTGTTTATGTCTCTAAACATACCAGGCCAATAATAATATTTTGCAATTCTTGCTATGTTTTTGTTACTCCCAAGTGTCCGGCAGTAACATTATCGTGATTTTCTTTCAGCACCTTAGGTCTGAGCGGAGCAGATATAAATAGTTTCCATTCGCGTCCAGTGTCGTTATCTGCATACGTGCTTATATCGTTGAAGTGTCGACATAACTGGTCTTTGGTAATTGTATAGTCTGGATATGCGGTGGAGTTAGCTTTTACGGATTGCATTTTATTCTCATACCAAGAGCATGCAGGATTTGTGTTGACCAAAAAAATTGCGCTTTCTGTCGCTGGTAGTGGCTTGCGAGATAGAGCATCTGCCACTATATTTTGCTTTCTTCTACGGCATTTATCTCGAAGTCGTACTGCTGGAGCTCGATAGCTCACCGTGCCAATCTGCCTGATGGATCCTTTATTGTCCGTATCCAACGAAGTGCTTGGTGGTCTGTCACTACGGTGAAGTGATACCCTTCTAGATATGGCCTCATTTTTCGTATTCCCCATATGATGGCCAGACATTCTTTTTCGGTGACTGAATATCTCTTTTCTGCTTCACTGAGCGTTTGGCTGGCGTAGGCATTGACGTGTTCGTTATTATCTAGCCCTTGTGATAATACTGCACCGAGTCCATCTTGGCTTGCATCAGTCTGGAGAATAAATGGACTAGAAAAATCAGGGCAAGCGAGGATCGGTGCTTCTGTGAGTTTTCGTTTAATCACTTCGAAGGATTTTTGGTGTTCGTCTACCCATTGCCATTTCGCCTTTTTTCGTAGTAACTTGTTTAGTAGTGCGACAAGTTCTGAGAACAACTGGACAAAACGTCGGTACCAAGAGACTACGCCGAAAAAACTCCTCAGTTCTGTTACATTTGTTGTTGGTCTGTATGCCATGCTGACTTACCATATATCCTAAATATTTCATTTCGTATTTTGAGAACTCACATTTCTCGATATTGATTTTAAAATTTGCTCTAATGAGCCGTTCAAACACTTCACGTAGACGGGCGAGGTGTTCATCAAATGTTTTCGTTACTATAATGATATCACCTAGGTAGGCGAGTGCATATGATTCCATTTCGAGCCCTATGACGCTGTCTAGTGCTCTTTGGAAAGTACCTGGCGCATAGTGGCGTCCAAATGGCATTACCTTCGACTGGAATAAGCCTCTCCCTGGTACAGTGAAGGCTGTCTATTGTCGACTGGTTTCCTCTAGTGGAATTTGCCAATACCCTTGCTTCAAGTCGAGAGCAGAACTGTATCGCGCTCCCTTCAATTTATGGAGAATATGATTGATTTGGGGCAGCGGATATGCGTCTTACACTGATTGTTCATTCAGTTGCCGGTAATCTATACAAAGTCTCCACCCTCCTTGCTTCTTTCTAACTAATACTATAGGAGAACTGTACGGACTACTGCAAGTTTCGATTTTACTGGTGTTTGACAGTTCATCTCTGTCATTATTGATAACATCTTGCATAGCTGGGTTTCTCAGGTAGTAACGTTGTTTAAACGGATGAACGTTTTTCATTTGTATACGGAGTTCGGCTAGGTGGGTGGGACTAGTAATTTCATCGAACCGAGGTAGTTGTGAAGCTAACAACTGTGTGAATCATTCTTCTTGGTCTTTGGTTAGTTCGTTTGGGATTTCAATCCTATATGCGGCTCTTTCTGTTGGTGGGGTGTGTTAAATCCCAAAGAGTTTTTTGCGCCGAAAATTAAACAGAAGAAAACATTCAGCCATTAAGTACAGTACAATTCTGATTTTTAATGAGTTTACAGTTAGCTATGCGCTGAATGCCATAACATATAATACATTAGTGTTACCAATATTAAATAATTTGATATATATATATAAGTTTCAAAGGATTGACTTAAAATTCATTAGCAAAAGTACATTATTAATTGAAAATTACGAATCTGTATTAACATAGCCGCCCACCTTGGAAGTATCCGCTTCCAAATAAATGTAGTCCTCTGCGATGGGTAGTGGGCAAACCTTCGAAATATCTCGGGTTGTGGTTCCGTTAGCTGTGCGAATGGTGACTACTCGAACCAGATCATCTTCTCCTTTGTGCAGCTTAATTATGCGACCTAACGGCCATTTTAGTGCAGGAATGTTATCATCCTTTAAGAGCACCATCACTCCCAGTTGTAAATTTGGATTTGCAGTGTTCCACTTATTTCGAGATTGGAGAGCTTGTAAATATTCTCTACTCCATATTGACCATATAGATTTCCGCCTGACATGCCACATGTTGAAGTTCATCCAGTGTGTAGGATTCATTACCAAATGCTCGCTTGATTAAGTGCTTAGCTTGCTTGACAGTGCTTTCCCAAATTCCGCCGAAGTTGGGACTGCGAACTGGAATCGTTACCCAGTCAATGCCATCCCTCTCGAATAAGGCCTTCAATTCTTTTAACTCACGCCCAGCACCGATGAACTTTGTCGCGTTGTCCAAATGAATTCTGCTGACGAATGGACGTCTTGCCATAAATTTGGTGAGTGCCGATATAAAACCTGCCGTAGAGAGATCGCAAACAATTTCGGAATGGACTGCCCTCACTGCCATGAATATGAAGATGTATAAGTAAGCTATAGTTGGAGGACGATTGCGTATCGGACTCTTTACGTAGAAAGGACCACAATAGTCTACACCAGTGTTGAAAAATACTGGACTAGGTTGAACACGATAACTCGGCAACTGACCCATCATCTGCCCTGCTGATTTAGGATGACATTTAAAGCATCTTATGCATCCTGAAATAGCGCTCTTTACTGTAGCTCTTCCACCGATCGGCCAAAATCTTGTTCGGAGAATGGCAAGAAGTGTTTGACATCCAGCATGTAAGTTTCTGGAATAATGAAATAATATTAGTGACTTTACAAAATTCCATTTAGGTAACAATATTTGATGCTTTTGATCACATTCGAGATTAGAGTTCGCTAACCGCCCGCCTACGCGAATTAAGCCATCATTATCGATAAATGGCGCAAGGTTTTTTAACGCACTTCGAGACTTTACTTCTTTGCCGATATTTAATCTGGTATAGTCCTCACAAAATTGCTGTCCTTGTAATACTCGAATAATAGTTTTTAGTGCGTAATTTGTCTCATCAAAAGATAATTCACCACAAATGCGCTCTGTCTTAGTCTTCTTTTTAGCAGTTTTTACGAAACGAACCATATACGCGACCATGTTGATCATTTTCAAATAATAATTGCAAATTTATGAAGTTTTCCGATACCGACACTTTGAAGACGACCCGCACTTTACGTTCTTCTGGAAGCTCCAGGTGCTTTTCGATTATTACTTCAGGCCAATTTTCCTCCAAGAGTTGCAGAAATGTTGGTCCATGAAAACATAATGATGACTGTATCAGCTCGAGTGGTGATGCACCCCGACTCACAATATCCGCTGGATTCTTTTCAGTTCCGATGTGGTTCCACATGAATTCTTTCGTCATCTGCTGAATTTTGTTGACGCGATTACCAAAAAATATGCTCCACCTGGATGGGGAATCAATTTAAAGTTTGTATCTGGATGTCTAACGGTAATTTGTCGATACATTTTCGATATATCAGCCGCCATTCAGCCATTAAGTACAGTACAATTCTCATTTTTAATGAGTTTACGCGCTCAATGCCACGAAATATAATACATTAGTGTTACCAATATTAAATAATTTGATATATATATATAAGCTTCAAAGGATTGACTTATAATTAATTAGCAAAAGTACATTATTGATTGAAAATTACGAATCTGTATTAAGAGGGTGTCTGGTTGTATTGTCTCACCAAAGAGGCAGATTTCCGTCTGTGCGTTTTTGAGGAAGTCTACTCCGAGAATAATGATTTCAGCTAGTTGTGGCATATGGTAAAACGTGTGAGTGTATGCTGTTTCCAAAGTACTTCTAGTTTGCAGGCCTTTCCTATATTTACTTTAGTGCCATCAGCTAGTGCTGCACAACATGTGCAACTAAAAAATGGTATTTTGGCCGCCTTCAACACTTTTAACATTTTCTCTCCAACAAATGACTTTCCTGCTCCAGTATCGATAAGTGCGCGTACTTCTTGTCCTAATATCGTGAGTGAAATAAAATAACGATAGTCTGTGGTTTGAGTTAAGGTATTTAGTTTCGCGGTACACGGTTGCGTGGTCTCATCTGTACCCCTCTTCCCATTCCCGGATTGTTAGACTGGTTACATGGACAGTCTTTGGTTAGTGTACCGATTTTCTCACAGTACGAGCAAAATAGCTTCGGTGGATTCCTGCATTGCATTCTGGTATGGCCACGATCTCCACACCGCCAGCAGCATTCATTTCTAGAGAATGGTACATTTATTGGATGTACTGTACTGGCTGGTCATATGGCCCTTTTTCCATCTGGTTTAGGCTTCATCTTCTTCTTTTGCTCTTTCACGATTTCGTATTCTTCCGCTATTTTCACTAATTCAGTGAGGCTTTTGAAATCTCTGGGCCGTAAGTATAGGCGGTATTGTGGCAGTAGGTTTTCACATATTCTGTCTGATTTCTCTTCTTGTGTTCGGTCTGGTTGCCAGCGCATTGGTGATTGTATCGCAGTGATGTAGGTCTTCGCTTTCTCGCCAGGTTTCTGAACTCTTGCTCTGATATCATCGGATAATTTAATTTCAAAGCGAGATGGGAGGAAGAACGATTTAAAGTCTTCTACGAAATCACCCCACGTTGTCCAGTGTTGTCGGTTATTCCTACACCATGCGAGTGCTGTTTTATGCAAGAGCTCTGGTAATGTTCGGAGCAATCGGTCGGTCGGTATCTGGTAACATTCTGCTAGCTCTTGCACTCGCTCTAGGAAACTCAGTGGTTCTTGTCCCTCATCGAATCGCACATTCCACTTTCTCACTTTGTCCATTATTTCCAAATATGTAAGGTATCTGGTATCGGGCACAGCCAAAGGTGGTGGCAGGGTGGGAGATGGTGCTGTATACATCTCTGTGTCTGACGGCATGTGTCTATCTGTCCCAGTTTGGCATTATAATTTCTGATGCGTGATGATATATGCCTCTCTTTTCTCAATACTTGTTCGCCGACCTGAGGACACCATGCTCGACGACGTAAATTGTAATGATGGCTTTGTTTTGTAAACGCCCTTTGTATGTTTCCACTTAATGACTTCTTGGGTTCACAACTTCTAATATATGTGGGATTTTAATAAAATAAAATAAACTTCTTGATTTCACACAACAATCTATATTTTATTATTTTTTATCCTTTTTAAAGATAAACTTTTGTTTTTACACAATTGCAAAGGTTCTTGATTTGGTTTTTTTTTAGACAGTTCAACAAAGGCTAACTTATTTAAGTTATCAATATATATCGAATTTTTAGAGACAGTACTCAACATTCTCCCGGACTAAAAGTGATCTTATAAACGATACTCTTCATAAATGGAAGCTCATGCGTTACGTTGTTACTTTTATCTATGCAAATATACTTGAAATGTTTGAAGATTTATTAATCCAAGTTTGAATGAAGTAGATATGTCAAAAGTTATTAAGATTAGTAATTATTTGGACTAGTGGTCATAGTCGTTATACCCAATATTTAGGACAAAGTTTGGAGTTTGAATTGAAATGATTTCACCGATTGTCTTGCTTTTCTGTGTTCAGTGAAGGTGCTTCAATACGATTATGTACTTCATTGTCTTTAATAGGTAAACGCGCTATTTTTGTAATTGGTCGTTTCACGATTGTTTCTTTCATACGAATACTTACGACGCGCACTAAACCATCGTTACCAGGGTGTATATCTACAATTCTTCCCAATGCCCACTTATATGGGGGAAGTTTGTCGTCTTTTACTAACACCATGTCTCCTTTATTCACATTGGGTTGTTGTATGGTCCATTTGGAACGTTGTTGCAGTTGTGTTAAATATTGACTACTCCATCGTTTCCAAAAATGCTGTAGTAGTTTTAGACAAAATTGCCATCTGTTTAATCGATTGTCGCTTCTTTCCGCAACATCCTCTTGAGGTGGTGCCAGTAGAGCATCGCCTATGAGAAAGTGGCCAGGTGTTAGAGCTGTTAAGTCGGATGAATCTGCAGTAAGTGGACATAAAGGCCTGGAGTTCATACATGCCTCAACTTGAGTTAGTGTTGTACTAAGTTCTTCGAAGGTCAATACTGAATTACCTATGATGCGTCGCAGATGAAATTTTGCAGATTTTACACCTGCCTCCCAAAGGCCGCCAAAGTGCGGCGAATATGGTGGTATAAAATGCCCCGTTATACCTTCACATGCCAACTTACTTGCTATTTCATGGTTATGGTTTTGGATATCTCTCAAATAAGAATTAGCTCCTATGAAATTGGTGCCACAATCAGAATACATGTGCTTGCATAAACCTCTACGAGATACAAATCTGCGAAAGGCAGCAATGAATGCTGATGTAGTTAAGTCGCTGACAGCTTCTAAATGAACTGCTTTGACCGCAAGGCAAACAAAAACAGCAATGTATCCCTTGAAGGTCGTAGATTTTCTACCCTTACTGAATTTCAGTTCGATTGGTCCACAATAGTCTACGCCGGTATGTGTGAATGGCTTACTCATGTTGATTCTTGCTTTTGGCAAACTTCCCATTTGTTGGGTACATGTCTGGGCCTTGTGACGATAACATGTAATGCACCTACATATAAAATGTCGAATAGTGTTTCGAGCGTCGAGAAGCCAGTATCTTTTCCGAAGTAATGTCAACAGTACCTGAACTCCTCCATGTAAACACAAGCAATGGTAATGTTGTAGTATCAGTTGAGTTAAATGGCCAGTTTTTGGTAATATCACAGGATGTCGTTCATTAAAGTTGAGACCAGAGTTCTGAAGTCTTCCGCCGACACGCAACATGCCTTGTTGGTCTAAAAATGGATTGAGGTTTCGCAATTTACTCTTACGATCAATTGGCTTCTTTTCTTTTAATTTAGCTATTTCTTGCGAGAATGAGATGTTTTGAAGAATTTTTACCCAGGAGCATAAACTTTTTTCCCATTCTTCTGCGGTAAACCAATTGTATTGAATCACTTGTCCCTTTGCTCGGCGGATAAATCTGTAACAATAAGCTGTGACTCTAATAAGTTTCGCCAATGTAGAAAATCTTTCCAAATTTTGTAGGAAATCAAATGACTCGGCAGTAAAATACACTTTTACAGTTTTCTTAAGCTCTCGATCTGTATTAGGAATCTCTACAGTATTGGCCCATTCAGTTTTACCTCTACACAGCCAGTTTGGTCCTGTCCACCATAACTGATTCTCAACAATTTCATTGCCAAGTAGGGCCCTGGATGCTAGATCAGCAGGATTCTGATTTGAAGGCACATGATGCCATGGAACATTTAACACAGTCTGAATAATTTCACTCGTCCTGTTGGAAACAAAGGTAGTCCATTTGTTAGGGTGAGCTCGAATCCATGCTAAAACTATAGATGAGTCTGTCCACATATAAGTTTCCGTCTTTGGTAGCTCCAGAGCTCCAATTATATATTTAATAAGTCTGGCTGCTAATAGTGCCCCGCATAGCTCTAGCCTAGGAATTGAAACTGTCTTTATGGGTGCTACTTTCGATTTAGCCATAATTATGCGGCATTTCGCTTGTTCTTGCTCATTAATAGTTTTTAAATATACGACTGCAGCGTAAGCTTGTTGAGAAGCATCACTGAACGCATGTAACTCACACTCCTTATTATTGCCTGTTGTCTCAATCCATCGAGGAATTCGAAGTTTTTGTATGATAAAGATATGAGCTTTAATTTCTTCCCACCTGCTTTTTAATATTGTAGATAGCTGTGCATCCCAATCTAATCCATGTAACCAAACAGATTGTATTAAAATTTTTGTTGATATTGTCAGCGGGGCAATCCAACCCAGAGGGTCATAGATCTTCGCTATATCCGATAAAAGCTCTCTTTTTGTACTCGCGATAATGCGATAATCTAGGTTCAATTTGTAACTAAATGTATCTGTTGTTGGATGCCAAATTATTCCGAGAGATTTCACTCCTTGGTCTAGATTTAGATCAAAGCTGTTAAGATGTTCACGATCTTCACTAGGAATAGCCTCCATGATTCTTTCATCATTGGAAATCCATTTTCTTAACTTGAATCCACCTGATTGTAATAGTGTTCTTAGTTGTTTCTGCTTTAAGATGGCATCATGTATTGTATTGTCTCCTGATAAGAGGTCATCGACATAAAATTCATCAAGTAGGGATTTCGCTGCTATAGGATAGTCCTCCTTGTCATCATTCGCGAGCTGGTGAAGTGTGCGAATTGCGAGGAAAGGAGCGCAAGTCACCCCGAAGGTCACTGTATTGAGGCAATAATCTTTGACTTCTTCACTTGAATCTTGTCTCCAGACAATCCTTTGATAATTGTTGTCACTGTCATTTATTTTTACCTGGCGGTACATCTTTTCTATGTCCGCTATGAAAGCAAACTTATATCGTCGCCATCGAAGAAGAATAGTTATTAAAACATTTTGTATGCTTGGGCCTGTCAACAAAACATCATTTAATGAAAGTCCTCTATTAGTTTTTCTGGACGCATCGAAGAGCACACGTAGTTTGGTTGTAGTGCTTTCTTTAAATACCGCGTGATGCGGAAGATAGTAGCTATGATACGAGACATTTTCCTTTTCACAAGTTTTGTAATTACTTTCAGTGGTTGTAACTTGATGCATATGTCCCAAGTCCATGTACTCATTGAGACATTTGTGATATTCTCTTTTAAGTGACGGATTGTTAGCAAATCTCCTTTCTAAATGAAGAAGACTTGATACTGCATTAAATCTCGATGAACCTAGTGCATTTTTATGCACTTCATCAATAAATGGTAAGCGAACCATATATCGTCCATTATCTAAGCGTGTATGGTTTTTCACAAAGTGATTTTCACAAGCTTCTTCCTGTTGTGTTAAAAGCTTACGTGTAGGAATTTCCTCTAATTCCCAAAAATTTTGAAGTTTTTGGCTTATTTCATTATCTGTTACAGCGATTGTAAACGTTTTATAAACTTCAGATTGTTTCTGTTTGTTGGAGATTTCACCAGATATAATCCAGCCAAGGATTGTGTTTTGAGCAATGGGAACTCCATCTGGTCCCCTTTTTAAACCATCTTGTATCAGTTTGGCATAAACATCGGCTCCCAACAATAAATCCACTTTCCCCGGCTGACAAAAGGTCGGATCAGCTAGTTTTAAACCATCAATATGGCTCCAGTGACTTGTAACTATCATTTTGGATGGTAAGTAGCTTGCTAAATTCTTCAAAACTAAAGCTTGTAGTTTTATAGATTTATCTTGATTTGGAGCTACGAGATTCAAATCAACCTTTGCTTTCGGCATTCCTGCAACTAACTGTCCGATTCCACTAATTGTAGCATTGACGGGATTTTTCTTCAGATGTAAGGATTGTGCAGCATGTTCTGTAATCAGCGTGGCTTGAGATCCTTGATCTAGAAGTGCTCGAAATATTTGACGATTTCCATGTGGACCTTCTATTGTAACAAGCGCCGTTGCTAACAAGATTTCCCTTTGTCTGAGCGATGCATGAAGGGAATTTACTCGAGTTGCACTGGAATACGTAGGAGTTTCTTCTTCAATACGTTGCTGATAGGATGAGGTTGGATGAAGCTTTGCAGCATTGATATTGTGGGGAAACGCTTGATCCCTTTTGTAAATATGAAGAAGAGTGTGATGGCGCCTGCCGCAACGAGAGCACGAGCTCTTACTAGGGCACTGAGAATATAAGTGACCACGTCCTAAGCAATTGATACACAAACCTTGTTGCTTAATTACTTCATTTTTTTGTATGAAACTCATATTGAAGAACCTTGGACATTGTCGTAAAGCATGATCTTGACCGCACTGACTACAACTTATTTTTTGTTCAGATAAAAAAGACTGATGCTGCATAGGCTTGTATTTGTGTTGAAAGACTCCAGGTTTAAATGACTTTGGAATTGAGCTACCTAAAGCTTCAAGAGTCCTGAAACGAGCTTCTAGAAATGATTTTAAATCGTTAAATGTAGGGAGATCATGTTTGCTACCTAACTGCTGTTCCCAGATTTGTCGTGTATCCTTAGGTAATTTTTGTACTGTTAAATAAACCAATGCAGAATCCCATAAATTATTTATTTTTAGACTATCCAGCGCTTGTACACATTCGACGGTATTATCAAGCAATCCTTTAACAGATTCAGGTGTCTCGTTAGAATTTGATTGTTTAAATAAAGATCCAAATTGTGAATTCACGAGCATACGTTTGTTTTCATATCTATTATTAAGAATTTTCCATGCTATTTCATAATTTGCATCGGTTATAGCAAAGTTCTTTACTAACTGTTCCGCCTCTCCAGATAAACTGGCTTTTAAATAATGTAACTTTTCTGCCTCGGATAAGGAAGTTTTATTATGAATTAACGATGCGAAGAGATCTCTAAATGATGTCCAAGACGAATAGGTTCCTGAGAATTTTGGCAAATTAATACGTGGCAGCTTTATTGTATAATTTCCCATTTGACTTTCGCCTTTATTTTGATCTCCTATTGGATCGGTTGCAGAGGTTTCTAGCTTTGAAATATAAGTTAAATACAATTCTTCATATTTTTCGTAAGTGTCTTTCTCAAAATAAACTTGTTCCAATTCAGTAGGTTTCTCCGAAATCGCATCAATTATGTCGTCGTGTGTTTCTTTAAACTTCGTCCATAAGTCCCGCACATTTTGAATTCTGTTTTTGTAATATCTTTCGGTCTGAAGCGTTTCTGGGTCTTTGCCATAATTAATAATATGTTTTTCTAATTGTTTTAATGCCAAATTTTGTTTTTTCACCAAACTATTCATATTTATTTCAATTAAAATAAATCACTATAGCCTAATTACAGCTCAAAGTTTTTAATAAGAATGCACCTTCAGTATTCTTGTTTCACTGAAAAATGTTTTTCACCTTAGTTTAATTCACGTTTTCACTCTTTTTTATTCGATTTATTGAAATCCGGCTCGATAGGACCAAAAAATGTATGTTTCCACTTAATGACTTCTTGGGTTCACAACTTCTAATATATGTGGGATTTCAATAAAATAAAATAAACTTCTTGATTTCACACAACAATCTATATTTTATTATTTTTTATCCTTTTTAAAGATAAACTTTTGTTTTTACACAATTGCAAAGGTTCTTGATTTGGGTTTTTTTTTAGACAGTTCAACAAAGGCTAAATTATTTAATTTATCAATATATATCGAATTTTTAGAGACAGTACTCAACACCCTTCCCATGTTTATGCGAACTAACTCAAATACATCTCTCAGTTTTGCTTGATTTCCTTCAGGGGATGTTGTGCTGGTGCCGGCGATAATCTGCTTGCTATAGAGAGAAGCGGGGAGAGTTAATTCTCGACCATAATTAAGAAATGCTGGTGTGAATCCGGTAGATACGCTGTGACTTGTATTGAGTGCTAGCATTAATTCTGACAGAAACTCGTCCCACTTACGTTGATCCTTTTCAACATATTGTGCGATCATAGTCTGGATGACACGGGTTACTCTTTCAGTCGGATTTGACTGTGGTGTGTACGGCGGGGTGAGATGGTAATTTGTAGATCTTTCAACATTTGAGTGAATTTGTGACTGGTGTATTGTCTCCCATTGTCGGTTATCAAAACTTTAGAACATCTGTGGCGCGAAAAAATGCGTTCTTTGAACCACTTTAATAACGCTGGAGTGGTTGCCTCTCGAATTGGTAGGAATTCAGTCCACGTGGTAAATTTGTCATGAAATACCAATATCATGATGTAGCCGTTTGTAGATCTAGGTAGTTGGCCAATGAAATCGGAGCTTGCAATCTCCCATGCTTCTTTTGCACTTGTCATATGCATTTTCCCAGCAGGCTTTTATTGTATGGGTTTATATTTCATGCAGGATTGGCAACTACGTACGTATTTGTTTATGTCTCTGAACATACCAGGCCAATAATAATATTTTGCAATTCTTGCTATGTTTTTGTTACTCCCAAGTGTCCGGCGGTAACATTATCGTGATTTTCTTTCAGCACCTTAGGTCTGAGCGGAGCAGATATAAATAGTTTCCATTTGGGTCCAGTGTCGTTATCTGCATACGTGGTTATATCGTGGAAGTGTCGATATAACTGGTCTTTAGTAATTGTATAGTCTGGATATGCTGTGGAGTTAGCTTTTACGGATTGCGTTTTATTCTCATACCAAGAGCATGCAGACTTTGTGTTGACCAGAAAAATTTCGCTTTCTGTAGCTGGTAGTGGTTGCCGAGATAGAGCATCTGCCACTGTATTTTGCATTCCTCTACGGTATTTAATCTCGAAGCCGTACTGCTGGAGCTCGATAGCTCACCGTGCCAATCTGCCTGATGGATCCTCTATTGTCCATAGCCAACGAAGTGCTCGGTGGTGTGTCACTACGGTGAAGTGATACCCTTCTAGATATGGCCTAATTTTTCGTATTCCCCATATGATGGTGAGACATTCTTTTTCGGTGACTGAATATTTCTTTTCTGCTTCATTGAGCGTTCGGCTGGCGTAGGCAATGACGCGTCCGTTATTATCTAGGCCTTGTGATAATACTGCGCTGAGTCCATCTTGGCTTGCATCAGTCTGGAGAATAAATGGACTAGTAAAATCAGGGCAAGCGAGGATCAGTGCTTCTGTGAGTTTTCGTTTAATCACTTCGAACGATTTTTTGTGCTCATCTGCCCATTGCCATTACGCCTTTTTTCGTAGTAACTTGTTCAGTGGTGGGACAAGTTCTGAGAGCAACTGGACAAAACGTCGGTACCAGGAGACTGCGCCTAAAAACCTCCACAGTTCTATTACATTTGTTGGTGCTGGTATGGTTTTGATGGCGTTCACTTTATCCGGATCAGTATGCCATGCTGACTTACCATATATCCTAAATATATTATTTCGTATTTTAGGAACTCACATTTCTCGATATTGATTTTAAAATTTACTCTAATGAGCCGTCCAAACACTTCACGTAGACGGGCGAGGTGTTCATCAAATGTTTTCGTTACTATAATGATATCATCTAGGTAGGCGAATACATATGGTTCCATTTCAGGACCTATGACTCTGTCTAGTGCTCTTTAGAAAGTAACTGGCGTAGAGTGGTGTCCAAATGGCCTTACCTTCCACTGGAATAAGCCTCTCCCTGGTACAGTGAAGTCTGTATATTGTCGACTGGTTTCCTCTAGTGGAATTTGCCAGTAACCTTGTTTCAAGTCGAGACTAGAAATGTATCGCGCTCCCTTCAATTTATCGAGAATATGATTGATTTGGGGCAGCGGATATGCATCTTACCCTGATTGTTCATTCAGTTGCCGGTAATCTATACAAAGTCTCCACCCTCCTTGCTTCTTTCTAACTAATACTATAGGAGAACTGTACGGACTACTGGAAGTTTCGATTTTACTGGTGTTTAACAGTTCATCTATTTCATTATTGATAACATCTTTCATAGCTGGGTTTCGCGGGTAGTAACGTAGTTTAAACGGATGATCGTTTTTCACTCGTATACGGTTTTCGGCTAGGTGGGTGGGACTAGTAATTTCATCGAAACGAGGTAGTTGTGTAGCTAACAGCTGTGTGAAACGTTCTTCTTGGTCTTTGGTTAGTTCATTTGGGATTTCAATCGTATATGCCGCCCTTTCTGTTGGTGGGGTGTCTGGTTGTATTGTCTCTCCAAAGAGGCAGATTTCCGTCTGTGCTTTTTTGAGGAAGTCTACTCCGAGAATAATGGTTTCAACTAGTTGTGGCATGTGCTAAAATATGTGAGTGACCCTATGATTTTTCCAAAGTACTTCTAGTTTGCAGGACTTTCCTATATTTACTTTATTGCCATCAGCTAGTGCTGCAACTAAAAAATGGTATTTTGGCCGCCTTCAACACTTTTAACATTTTCTCCCCAACAAATTACTTTCCTGCTCCAGTATCGATAAGTGCGCGTGCTTCTTGTCCTAATATCGTGAGTGAAATAAAGTAACGATAGTCTGTGGTTTGAGTTAAGGTATTTAGTTTCGGGGTACACGGTTGCCTGGCTTCATCTGTACCCCTCTTCCCTTTCCCGGATAGTTAGACTGGTTACATGGACAGTCTTTGGTTAGTGTACCGGTTTTCCTACAGTACGAGCAAAATAGCTTCGGCGGATTCCTGCATTGCATTCTGGTATGGTCACGATCTCCATACCGCCAACAGCATTCATTTCAAGAGAATGGTACACTTATTGGATGTACTGTACTGGCTGGTCATATGGCCCTTTTTTCATCTGATTTAGGCTTCATTTTCTTCTCTTTCTCTTTCACGATTTCGTATTCTTCAGCTATTTTCACTAATTCAGTGAGGCTTTTGAAATCTCTGGGCCGTAAGTATAGGCGGTATTCTGGCAGTAGGTTTTCACATATTCTGTCTGATTTCTCTTCTTGTGTTCGGTCTGGTTGCCAGCGCATTGGTGATTGTATCGCAGTGATGTAGGTCTTCGCTTTCTCGCCAGGTTTCTGAACTCTTGCTCTGATATCATCGGATAATTTAATTTCAAAACGAGATGGAAGGAGGAATGATTTAAAGTCTTCTACGAAATCACTCCACGTTGTCCAGTTTTGTCGGTTATTCCTATACCATGCGAGTGCTGTTTTATGCAAGAGCTCTGGTAATGTTCGGAGCAATCGGTCGGTCGGTATCTGGTAACATTCTGCTAGCTCTTGCACTCGCTCTAGGAAACTCACTGCTTCTTGTCCCTCATCGAATCGCACATTCTTCTTTCTCACTTTGTCCATTATTTCCAAATATGTAAGGTATCTGGTATCGGGCACAGCCAAAGGTGGTGGTAGGGTGGGAGATGGTGCTGTATACATCTCTGTGTCTGACGGCATGTGTCTATCTGTCCCAGTTTGGCATTATAATTTCTGATGCGTGATGATATATGCCTCTCTTTTCTCAATACTTGTTCGCCGACCTGAGGACACCATGCTCGACGACGTAAATTGTAATGATGGCTTTGTTTTGTAAACGCCCTTCCCATGTTTATGCGAACTAACTCAAATATATCTCTCAGTTTTGCTTGATTTCCTTCAGGGGATGTTGTGCTGGTGCCGGCGATAATCTGCTTGCTATAGAGAGAAGCGGGGAGAATTAATTCTCGACCATAATTAAGAAATGCTGGTGTGTATCCGGTAGATTCGCTGTGACTCGTATTGAGTGCTAGCATTAATTCTGACAGAAACTCGTCCCACTTACGTTGATCCTTTTCAACATATTGTGCGATCATAGTCTGGATGACACGGTTTACTCTTTCAGTCGGATTTGACTGTGGTGTGTACGGCGGGGTGAGATGGTGCTGAATTTGTAGATCTTTCAACATTTGAGTGAATTTGTGACTGGTGTATTGTCTCCCATTGTCGGTTATCAAAACTTTAGAACATCTGTGGCGCGAAAAAATGCGTTCTTTGAACCACTTTAATAACGCTGGAGTGGTTGCCTCTCGAATTGGTAGGAATTCAGTCCACGTGGTAAATTTGTCATGAAATACCAATATCATGATGTGGCCGTTTGTAGATCTAAGTAGTTGGCCAATGAAATCGGAGCTTGCAATCTCCCATGCTTCTTTTGCACTTGTCATATGCATTTTCCCAGCAGGCTTTTATTGTATGGGTTTATATTTCATGCAGGATTGGCAACTACGTACGTATTTGTTTATGTCTCTGAACATAACAGGCCAATAATAATATTTTGCAATTCTTGCTATGTTTTTGTTACTCCCAAGTGTCCGGCGGTAACATTATCGTGATTTTCTTTCAGCACCTTAGGTCTGAGCGGAGCAGATATAAATAGTTTCCATTTGGGTCCAGTGTCGTTATCTGCATACGTGGTTATATCGTGGAAGTGTCGATATAACTGGTCTTTAGTAATTGTATAGTCTGGATATGCTGTGGAGTTAGCTTTTACGGATTGCGTTTTATTCTCATACCAAGAGCATGCAGACTTTGTGCTGACCAGAAAAATTTCGCTTTCTGTAGCTGGTAGTGGTTGCCGAGATAGAGCATCTGCCACTATATTTTGCTTTCCTCTACGGTATTTAATCTCGAAGCCGTACTGCTGGAGCTCGATAGCTCACCGTGCCAATCTGCCTGATGGATCCTCTATTGTCCGTAGCCAACGAAGTCCTTGGTGGTGTGTCACTACGGTGAAGTGATACCCTTCTAGATATGGCCTAATTTTTCGTATTCCCCATATGATGGTGAGACATTCTTTTTCGGTGACTGAATACTTCTTTTCTGCTTCATTGAGCGTTCGGCTGGCGTAGGCAATGACGCGTCCGTTATTATCTAGGCCTTGTGATAATACTGCGCTGAGTCCATCTTGGCTTGCATCAGTCTGGAGAATAAATGGACTAGTAAAATCAGGGCAAGCGAGGATCGGTGCTTCTGTGAGTTTTCGTTTAACCACTTCGAAGGATTTTTTGTGCTCATCTGCCCATTGCCATTTCGCCTTTTTTCGTAGTAACTTGTTCAGTGGTGCGACAAGTTCTGAGAGCAACTGGACAAAACGTCGGTACCAGGAGACTGCGCCTAAAAACCTCCACAGTTCTATTACATTTGTTGGTGCTGGTATGGTTTTGATGGCGTTCACTTTATCTGGATCAGTATGCCATGCTGACTTACCATATATCCTAAATATATTATTTCGTATTTTAGGAACTCACATTTCTCGAAATTGATTTTAAAATTTGCTCTAATGAGCCGTCCAAACACTTCACGTAGACGGGCGAGGTGTTCATCAAATGTTTTCGTTACTATAATGATATCATCTAGGTAGGCGAATACATATGGTTCCATTTCAGGACCTATGACTCTGTCTAGTGCTCTTTAGAAAGTAACTGGCGTAGAGTGGTGTCCAAATGGCCTTACCTTCCACTGGAATAAGCCTCTCCCTGGTACAGTGAAGTCTGTATATTGTCGACTGGTTTCCTCTAGTGGAATTTGCCAGAAACCTTGTTTCAAGTCGAGACTAGAAATGTATCGCGCTCCCTTCAATTTATCGAGAATATGAGTGATTGATTTGGGGCAGCGGATATGCATCTTACCCTGATTGTTCATTCAGTTGCCGGTAATCTATACAAAGTCTCCACCCTCCTTGCTTCTTTCTAACTAATACTATAGGAGAACTGTACGGACTACTGGAAGTTTCGATTTTACTGGTGTTTAACAGTTCATCTATTTCATTATTGATAACATCTTTCATAGCTGGGTTTCGCGGGTAGTAACGTAGTTTAAACGGATGATCGGGTTTTATTTGTATACGGTTTTCGGCTAGGTGGGTGGGACTAGTAATTTCATCGAAAAGAGGTAGTTGTGTAGCTAAGAGCTGTGTGAAACGTTCTTCTTGGTCTTTGGTTAGTTCATTTGGGATTTCAATCGTATATGCCGCCCTTTCTGTTGGTGGGGTGTCTGGTTGTATTGTCTCTCCAAAGAGGCAGATTTCCGTCTGTGCTTTTTTGAGGAAGTCTACTCCGAGAATAATGGTTTCAACTAGTTGTGGCATGTGCTAAAATGTGTGAGTGACCCTATGATTTTTCCAAAGTACTTCTAGTTTGCAGGACTTTCCCATATTTACTTTATTGCCATCAGCTAGTGCTGCAACTAAAAAATGGTATTTTGGCCGCCTTCAACACTTTTAACATTTTCTCCCCAACAAATTACTTTCCTGCTCCAGTATCGATAAGTGCGCGTACTTCTTGTCCAAATATCGTGAGTGAAATAAAGTAACGATAGTCTGTGGTTTGAGTTAAGGTATTTAGTTTCGGGGTACACGGTTGCCTGGCTTCATCTGTACCCCTCTTCCCTTTCCCGGATAGTTAGACTGGTTACATGGACAGTCTTTGGTTAGTGTACCGGTTTTCCTACATTACGAGCAAAATAGCTTCGGTGGATTCCTGCATTGCATTCTGGTATGGTCACGATCTCCATACCGCCAACAGCATTCATTTCAAGAGAATGGTACACTTTTTGGATGTACTGTACTGGCTGGTCATATGGCCCTTTTTTCATCTGATTTAGGCTTCATTTTCTTCTCTTGCTCTTTCACGATTTCGTATTCCTCCGCTATTTTCACTAATTCAGTGAAGCTTTTGAAATCTCTGGGCCGTAAGTATAGGCGGTATTGTGGCAGTAGGTTTTCACATATTCTGTCTGATTTCTCTTCTTGTGTTCGGTCTGGTTGCCAGCGCATTGGTGATTGTATCGCAGTGATATAGGTCTTCACTTTCTCGCCAGGTTTCTGAACTCTTGCTCTGATATCATCGGATAATTTAATTTCAAAGCGAGATGGGAGGAAGAACGATTTAAAGTCTTCTACGAAATCACCCCACGTTGTCCAGTGTTGTCGGTTATACCTATACCATGCGAGTGCTGTTTTATGCAAGAGCTCTGGTAATGTTCGAAGCAATCGGTCGGTCGGTATCTGGTAACATTCTGCTAGCTCTTGCACTCGCTCTAGGAAACTCACTGCTTCTTGTCCCTCATCGAATCGCACATTCTTCTTTCTCACTTTGTCCATTATTTCCAAATATGTAAGGTATCTGGTATCGGGCACAGCCAAATTTGGTGGTAGGGTGGGAGATGGTGCTGTATACATCTCTGTGTCTGACGGCATGTGTCTATCTGTCCCAGTTTGGCATTATAATTTCTGATGCGTGATGATATATGCCTCTCTTTTCTCAATACTTGTTCGCCGACCTGAGGACACCATGCTCGACGACGTAAATTGTAATGATGGCTTTGTTTTGTAAACGCCCTTCCCATGTTTATGCGAACTAACTCAAATATATCTCTCAGTTTTGCTTGATTTCCTTCAGGGGATCTTGTGCTGGTGCCGGCGATAATCTGCTTGCTATAGAGAGAAGCGGGGAGAGTTAATTCTCGACCATAATTAAGAAATGCTGGTGTGTATCCGGTAGATTCGCTGTGACTCGTATTGAGTGCTAGCATTAATTCTGACAGAAACTCGTCCCACTTACGTTGATCCTTTTCAACATATTGTGCGATCATATTCTGGATGACACGGTTTACTCTTTCAGTCGGATTTGACTGTGGTGTGTACGGCGGGGTGAGATGGTGCTGAATTTGTAGATCTTTCAACATTTGAGTGAATTTGTGACTGGTGTATTGTCTCCCATTGTCGGTTATCAAAACTTTAGAACATCTGTGGCGCGAAAAAATGCGTTCTTTGAACCACTTTAATAACGCTGGAGTGGTTGCCTCTCGAATTGGTAGGAATTCAGTCCACGTGGTAAATTTGTCATGAAATACCAATATCATGATGTGGCCGTTTGTAGATCTAGGTAGTTGGCCAATGAAATCGGAGCTTGCAATCTCCCATGCTTCTTTTGCACTTGTCATATGCATTTTCCCAGCAGGCTTTTATTGTATGGGTTTATATTTCATGCAGGATTGGCAACTACGTACGTATTTGTTTACGTCTCTGAACATACCAGGCCAATAATAATATTTTGCAATTCTTGCTATGTTTATGTTACTCCCAAGTGTCCGGCGGTAACATTATCGCGATTTTCTTTCAGCACCTTAGGTCTGAGCGGAGCAGATATAAATAGTTTCCTTTCGGGACCAGTGTCGTTATCTGCATACGTGGTTATATCGTGGAAGTGTCGATATAACTGGCCTTTAGTAATTGCATAGTCTGGATATGCTGTGGAGTTAGCTTTTACGGATTGCGTTTTATTCTCATACCAAGAGCATGCAGACTTTGTGTTGACCAGAAAAATTTCGCTCTCTGTAGCTGGTAGTGGTTGCCGAGATAGAGCATCTGCCACTATATTTTGCTTTCCTCTACGGTATTTAATCTCGAAGCCTTACTGCTGGAGCTCGATAGCTCACCGTGCCAATCTGCCTGATGGATCCTCTATTGTCCGTAGCCAACGAAGTGCTTGGTGGTGTGTCACTACGGTGAAGTGATACCCTTCTAGATATGGCCTAATTTTTCGTATTACCCATATGGTGGCGAGACATTCTTTTTCGGTGACTGAATATTTCTTTTCTGCTTCATTGAGCGTTCGGCTGGCGTAGGCAATGACGCGTCCGTTATTATCTAGGCCTTGTGATAATACTGCGCTGAGTCCATCTTGGCTTGCATCAGTCTGGAGAATAAATGGACTAGTAAAATCAGGGCAAGCGAGGATCGGTGCTTCTGTGAGTTTTCGTTTAATCACTTCGAACGATTTTTTGTGCTCATGTGCCCATTGCCATTTCGCCTTTTTTCGTAGTAACTTGTTCAGTGGTGCGACAAATTCTGAGAGCAACTGGACACAACGTCGGTACCAGTAGACTGCGCCTAAAAACCTCCACAGTTCTATTACATTTGTTGGTGCTGGTATGGTTTTGATGGCGTTCACTTTATCTGGATCAGTCTGTATGCCATGCTGACTTACCATATATCCTAAATATATTATTTCGTATTTTAGGAACTCACATTTCTCGAAATTGATTTTAAAATTTGCTCTAATGAGCCGTCCAAACACTTCACGTAGACGGGCGAGGTGTTCATCAAATGTTTTCGTTACTATAATGATATCATCTAGGTAGGCGAATACATATGGTTCCATTTCAGGACCTATGACTCTGTCTAGTGCTCTTTAGAAAGTAACTCTCGTAGAGTGGTGTCCAAATGGCATTACCTTCCACTGGAATAAGCCTCTCCCTGGTACAGTGAAGTCTGTATATTGTCGACTGGTTTCCTCTAGTGGAATTTGCCAGTAACCTTGTTTCAAGTCGAGACTAGAAATGTATCGCGCTCCCTTCAATTTATCGAGAATATGATTGATTTGGGGCAGCGGATATGCATCTTACCCTGATTGTTCATTCAGTTGCCGGTAATCTATACAAAGTCTCCACCCTCCTTGCTTCTTTCTAACTAATACTATAGGAGAACTGTACGGACCACTGGAAGTTTCGATTTTACTGGTGTTTAACAGTTCATCTATTTCATTATTGATAACATCTTTCATAGCTGGGTTTCGCGGGTAGTAACGTAGTTTAAACGGATGATCGGTTTTTATTTGTATACGGTTTTCGGCTAGGTGGGTGGGACTAGTAATTTCATCGAAACGAGGTAGTTGTGTAGCTAACAGCTGTGTGAAACGTTCTTCTTGGTCTTTGGTTAGTTCATTTGGGATTTCAATCGTATATGCCGCCCTTTCTGTTGGTGGGGTGTCTGGTTGTATTGTCTCTCCAAAGAGGCAGATTTCCGTCTGTGCTTTTTTGAGTTCTTCTAGTTTGCAGGACTTTCCCATATTTACTTTATTGCCAACAGCTAGTGCTGCAACTAAAAAATGGTATTTTGGCCGCCTTCAACACTTTTAACATTTTCTCTCCAACAAATTACTTTCCTGCTCCAGTATCGATAAGTGCGCGTACTTCTTGTCCAAATATCGTGAGTGAAATAAAGTAACGATAGTCTGTGGTTTGAGTTAAGGTATTTAGTTTCGGGGTACACGGTTGCCTGGCTTCATCTGTAGCCCTCTTCCCTTTCCCGGATAGTTAGACTGGTTACATGGACAGTCTTTGGTTAGTGTACCGGTTTTCCTACAGTACTAGCAAAACAGCTTCGGCGGATTCCTGCATTGCATTCTGGTATGGTCACGATCTCCATACCGCCAACAGCATTCATTTCAAGAGAATGGTACACTTATTGGATGTACTGTACTGGCTGGTCATATGGCCCTTTTTTCATCTGATTTAGGCTTCATTTTCTTCTCTTGCTCTTTCACGATTTCGTATTCTTCCCCTATTTTCACTAATACAGTGAGGCTTTTGAAATCTCTGGGCCGTAAGTATAGGCGGTATTCTGGCAGTAGGTTTTCACATATTCTGTCTGATTTCTCTTCTTGTGTTCGGTCTGGTTGCCAGCGCATTGTTGATTGTATCGCAGTGATGTAGGTCTTAACTTTCTCGCCAGGTTTCCGAACTCTTGCTCTGATACCATCGGATAATTTAATTTCAAAACGAGATGGAAGGAAGAACGATTTAAAGTCTTCTACGAAATCACTCCACGTTGTCCAGTTTTGTCGGTTATTGCTATACCATGCGAGTGCTGTTTTATGCAAGAGCTCTGGTAATGTTCGGAGCAATCGGTCGGTCGGTATCTGGTAACATTCTGTAGCTCTTGCACTCGCTCCAGGAAACTCACTGCTTCTTGTCCCTCATCGAATCGCACATTCTTCTTTCTCACTTTGTCCATTATTTCCAAATATGTAAGTTATCTGGTATCGGGCACAGCCAAAGTTGGTGGTAGGGTGGGAGATGGTCCTGTATACATCTCTGTGTCTGACGGCATGTGTCTATCTGTCCCAGTTTGGCATTATAATTTCTGATGCGTGATGATATATGCCTCTCTTTTCTCAATACTTGTTCGCCGACCTGAAGACACCATGCTCGACGACGTAAATTGTAATGATGGCTTTGTTTTGTAAACGCCCTTCCCATGTTTATGCGAACTAACTCAAATATATCTCTCAGTTTTGCTGGATTTCCTTCAGGGGAAGTTATGTTGGTGCCGGCGATATTCTGCTTGCTATAGAGAGAAGCGGGGAGAGTTAATTCTCGACCATAATTAAGAAATACTGGTGTGTATCCGGTTGATTCGTTGTGACTCGTATTGAGTGCTAGCATTAATTCTGACAGAAACTCGTCCCACTTACGTTGATCCTTTTCAACATATTGTGCGATCATAGTCTTGATGACACGGTTTACTCCTTCAGTCGGATTTGACTGTGGTGTGTACGGCGGGGTGAGATGGTGCTGAGTTTGTAGATCTTTCAATATTTGAGTGAATTTGTGACTGGTGTATTGTCTCCCATTGTCGGTTATTAAAACTTTAGGACATCTGTGGCGAGAAAAAATAAATGCCTTCTTTGAACCACTTTAATAACGCTGGATTGGTTGCCTCTCGAATTGGTAGGAATGCAGTCCACTTGGTAAATTTGCCATTAAATACCAATATCATGATGTGGCCGTTTGTAGATCTAGGTAGTTGGCCAATGATATCGGAGCTTACAATCTCCCATGATTCTTTTGCACTTGTCATATGCATTTTCCCAGCAGGTTTTTGTTGTATGGGTTTATATTTCATGCAGGATTGGCAACTACGTACGTATTTGTTTATGTCTCTAAACATACCCGGCCAATAATAATATTTTGCAATTCTTGCTATGTTTTTGCTACTCCCAAGTGTCCGGCAGTAACATTATCGTGATTTTCTTTCAGCACCTTAGGTCTGAGCGGAGCAGATATAAATAGTTTCCATTCGGGTCCAGTGTCGTTATCTGCATACGTGCTTATATCGTTCAAGTGTCGACATAACTGGTCTTTGGTAATTGTAAAGTCTGGATATGCGGTGGAGTTAGCTTTTACGGATTGCATTTTATTCTCATACCAAGAGCATCCAGGAATTGTGTTGACCAGAAAAATTGCGCTTTCTGTCGCTGGTAGTGGCGTGCGAGATAGAGAATCTGCCACTATATTTTGCTTTCCTCTACGGCATTTATCTCGAAGTCGTACTGCTGGAGCTCGATAGCTCACCATGCCAATCTGCCTGATGGATCCTTTATTGTCCATAGCCAACGAAGTGTTTGGTGGTCTGTCACTACGGTGAAGTGATACCCTTCTAGATATGGCCTCATTTTTCGTATTCCCCATATGATGGCCAGACATTCTTTTTCGGTGACTGAATATCTCTTTTCTGCTTCACTGAGCGTTTGGCTGGCGTAGGCATTGACGTGTTCGTTATTATCTAGCCCTTGTGATAATACTGCACCGAGTCCATCTTGGCTTGCATCAGTCTGGAGAATAAATGGACTAGAAAAATCAGGGCAAGCGAGGATCGGTGCTTCTGTGAGTTTTCGTTTAATCATTTCGAACGATTTTTGGTGTTCGTCTACCCATTACCATTTCGCCTTTTTTCGTAGCAACGTCGGTACCAAGAGACTACGCCGAAAAACCTCCTCAGTTCTGTTATATTTGTTGGTGCTGGTATGGTTTTGATGGCGTTCACTTTATCTGGATCAGTCTGTATGCCATGCTGACTTACCATATATCCTAAATATTTTATTTCGTATTTTGAGAACTCACATTTCGCGATATTGATTTTAAAATTTGCTCTAATGAGCCCTTCAAACACTTCACGTAGACGGGCGAGGTGTTCATCAAATGTTTTCGTTACTATAATGATATCACCTAGGTAGGCGAGCGCATATGGTTCCATTTCGAGCCCTATGACTCTGTCTAGTGCTCTTTGGAAAGTACCTGGCGCATAGTGGCGTCCAAGTGGCATTACCTTCCACTGGAATAAGCCTCTCCCTGGTACAGTGAAGGCTGTCTATTGTCGACTGGTTTCCTCTAGTGGAATTTGCCAATACCCTTGCTTCAAGTCGAGAGCAGAACTGTATCGCGCTCCCTTAAATTTATGGAGAATATTATTGATTTGGGGCAGCGGATATGCGTCTTACACTGATTGTTCATTCAGTTGCCGGTAATCTATACAAAGTCTCCACCCTCCTTGCTTCTTTCTAACTAATACTATAGGAGAACTGTACGGACTACTGGAAGTTTCGATTTTACTGGTGTTTGACAGTTCATCTCTGTCATTATTGATAACATCTTGCATAGCTGGGTTTCTCAGGTAGTAACGTTATTTAAACGGATGAACGTTTTTCATTCATATACGGAGTTCGGCTAGGTGGGTGGGACTAGTAATTTCATCGAACCGAGGTAGTTGTGTAGCTAACAACTGTGAGAATCGTTCTTCTTGGTCTTTGGTTAGTTCTTTTCGAATTTCAATCCTATATGCCGCCCTTTCTGTTGGTGGGGTGTGTTAAATCCCAAAGAGTTTTTTGCACCGAAAATTAAACAGAAGAAAACATTCAGCCATTAAGTACAGTACAATTCTCATTTTTAATGAGTTTACAGTTAGCTATGCGCTGAATGCCATAACATATAATACATTAGTGTTACCAATATTAAATAATTTGATATATATAAGTTTCAAAGGATTGACTTAAAATTAATTAGCAAAAGTACATTATTGATTGAAAATTACGAATCTGTATTAACATAGCCGCCCACCTTGGAAGTATCCGCTTCCAAATAAATGTAGTCCTCTGCGATGGGTAGTGGGCAAACCTTCGAAATATCTCGGGTTGTGGTTCCGTTAGCTGTGCGAATGGTGACTACTCGAACCAGATCATCTTCTCCTTTGTGCAGCTTAATTATGCGACCTAACGGCCATTTTAGTGTAGGAATGTTATCATCCTTTAAGAGCACCATCACTCCAAGTTGTAAATTTGGATTTGCAGTGTTCCACTTATTTCGAGATTGGAGACCTTGTAAATATTCTCTACTCCACATTGACCATATGGATTTCCGCCTGACATGCCACACGCTGAAGTTCATCCAGTGTGTAGGATTCATTACCAAATTCTCGCTTGATTAAGTGCTTAGCTTGCTTGACAGCGCTTTCCCAAATTCCGCCGAAGTTGGGACTGCGAACTGGAATCGTTACCCAGTCAATGCCATCCCTCTCGAATAAGGCCTTCAATTCTTTTAACTCACGCCCAGCACCGATGAACTTTGTCGCGTTGTCCAAATGAATTCTGCTGACGAATGGACGTCTTGCCATAAATTTGGTGAGTGCCGATATAAAACCTGCCGTAGAGAGATCGCAAACAATTTCGAAATGGACTGCCCTCACTGCCATGCATATGAAGATGTATAAGTAAGCTATAGTTGGAGGACGATTGCGTATCGGACTCTTTACGTAGAAAGGACCACAATAGTCTACACCAGTGTTGAAAAATACTGGACTAGGTTGAACACGATAGCTCGGCAACTGACCCATCATCTGCCCTGCTGATTTAGGATGACATTTAAAGCATCTTATGAATCCTGAAATAGCGCTCTTTACTGTAGCTCTCCCACCGATCGGCCAAAATCTTGTTCGGAGAATGGCAGGAAGTGTTTCACATCCAACATGTAAGTTTCTGGAATAATGAAATAATACTAGTGACTTTACAAAATTCGATTTAGGTAACAATATTTGATGCCTTTGATCACATTCGAGATTAGAGTTCGCTAACCGCCCGCCTACGCGAATTAAGCCATCATTATCGATAAATGGCGCAAGGTTTTTTAACGCACTTCGAGACTTTACTTCTTTGCCGATATTTAATCTGGTATAGTCCTCACAAAATTGCTGTCCTTGTAGTACTCGAATAATAGTTTTTAGTGCGTAATTTGTCTCATCAAAAGATAATTCACCACGAATGCGCTCTGTCTTAGTCTTCTTTTTAGCATTTTTTACGAAACGAACCATATACGCGACCATGTTGATCATTTTCAAATAATAATTGCAAATTTATGAAGTTTTCCGATACCGACACTTTGAAGACGACCCGCACTTTACGTTCTTCTGGAAGCTCCAGGTGCTTTTCGATTATTACTCCATGGCAATTTTCCTCCAAGAGTTGCAGAAATGTTGGTCCATGAAAACATAATGATGACTCTATCAGCTCGAGTGGTGATGCACCCCGACTCACAATATCCGCTGGATTCTTTTCAGTTCCGATGTGGTTCCACATGAATTCTTTCGTCATCTGCTGAATTTTGTTGACGCGATTACCGACAAATATGCTCCACCTGGATGGGGAATCAATTTAAAGTTTGTATCTGGATGTCTAACGGTAATTTGTCGATACATTTTCGATATATCAGCCGCCAACACATACTTGTGTGAGCGAAAGCGAATAATCAAGTCATAGAGGTTATCCTGAATGACTGGTCCAACCATCAAAATATCATTTAGGGACACTCATGAAGATGTCTTACATGATGCGTTTTCTGTAATATAGGGAGCCCATTTCCTAATTTGGTCTGGCCCACTGATAGTAACTCGAAAAACAAATTCGCCCTTATGAGCAAGTCAATGGGTTGAGGGATATTATAACTAGGATCTGCCAACTCCACATTATCGGGTATTTTCCAATTAGCATTCGTAACATATCAACAAGATTGATTTCCAGTAATTTTTGTGAGCACATATGGTTCTATACTTGCGCTGTAGAGGTTCACGCGTAATTTTAAAGCAACATTAATCTTATATTTTACTGCCATCGTTGTGGAACTAATACCGCTTATTTCTAAATCTGATCTCACTTTTTTAAGCCGAAAATGCTGTGCTACTCTCTCTGCTACGAAGTTGAGAGGCGAGCCAGAGTCCAGCAGCGCTCTACAAGCTGTATATTCACCACTACTGTTTTTGATGAGCACGACTGCTGTTGCCAAAAATGTCTCCGAAGTCACCTTCATGCTTCCTTTTGATGAATGTGATGTCAAGGTAATGCCACCTTGTGGAAGATTTGAATTCAAGTCTCCTAACTGACTGGTGATGTGTGCTGACACATTTTGCACAGAATCCTGTGACCCTCCAAAGTCCAATAATGCATGGTGCCTTTGATTGCATTCCTTATTTAATTTATTTAACAAACTACTCACAATTATCGATCAGGTGTTGTGTGTGCCCGTAAAAGGAGCAACAATGATTTGCCTTGGAAATGACAAATGATTTTCGAAATTGCGTCTTGAAACCTTTGTTTACATTGAGAGGGCTTATCTTGCTAGTAGACATAGATAACGTGCTAGACTCCTTCAATGAATTGGAGTTTTCCAATGCCCGACACCGTCTTTCAATGAAACTGGAGAACTCATCCCAAGTAGGATAGACACCTGCGGGAACCTCTTCTTCCCACTTCACTCTTGACACACTATCAATTTTTGAGCGCATTATATGTACCAGCAATCCTTCAAATATTTCCTTTTGGGAGGCAAAATTATTTAACGCTCGAAGAGATGATCTGACTGTATCAATCATCGACCTAAGTTGCACTTCCGATTGCCTATCAACAGCCTTAACTTCAACGATCTCACGTAGGTAGCCTTGTAGAATCAATTGATTAATTTCATATCTTGCCTTTAACGTAGCTACCGCTCGAGACTTAAGTTAGAAATGAGAGTAAGAGGCTTTTCCTCTAATGATTCTTGCAAGTAGGCCATATTTTCAACGTTCGATAGTTCGCTGTCATTCTCTATCAATGTCTTAAATATCACGTAGAAGTCCGGCCAGTCAAGATAACGACCTGAAAACTTTTTAATCGACAATTTAGGTAAGCGTACGTTCTTCTTACCAAGAGATGAACTATCAGGTGTTGTACATGGATATCGTGGAACTGTTGTTTTCGGTTCAATAAGTTCAAGAATTTTACTTTTCACCATGATGAATGATTGTTGAAGTACTTCTCTCTTATCAGATGTTTGCTCATCAACATCGATACATTCTAGTTCAGTTTGAAAGTTCTCAAATTTAGACTAAAAGTCTTCAGCTAATCCCAGACGCGTTTGAAGTTCCGCCAATGCTAATGAACGACCTGGAGTTACAATAAATTTTTTCATCTTAGTCATTTGCATCTGTACAACACCACGTTTTATGCTGAGATCACTGAGAACTTGTTTATTGTTCTCGCCATCCGAATTCTCTTCATCACTCATAATTACCAATTTATTATTCTTGCAACTAAAAGCAAACGAAAGGGCAAGATTTCAATTAAATAACCGATACAGCTTACAGAAATGTTGCCGCTATGATAACGGGAAGTATGTGAACTGCTGACTACGTGAAATCCTTCGCTGCAATTGCAGATTTACAGCTACAATAACTAGCAGATTTTTAGGATGGACACATATAATTAGTTAACTGTTTATAATTAATTCTTCGCTACAATGTATGAGTATTTTGCCTTTATATGTGATGACATTTGACACGTTCAATTAATCGAATCGATAAGATCGAAATATATGTATCATATACGTGCTATGAACATAGCATCGAAATAAATATTCAGTTAGCGCTATCAAAATACGACGCGCGTCGCGCTTCTTATACGATACGATTACAATGACTGTGTATGTGTGATTGTGAATAATACAAGAACTACATGAGTCCCTGCTCGGGCGCCAATGTTAAATCGCAAAGAGTGTTTTGCGCCGAAAATTAAACAGAAGGGTGTTTGGGTATGGAACACGCACGAAATGAATTGTCACACAATCGCAGAATTATTTAATTCACTCTTTATTTGACGAAAGCTATCACGATACAAATTTTTCTTATAACGAGAACCGAACTAACTCCTCGACCTTTCGACTGTCGACTGGAAAAGAAAATATTCAGCCATTAAGTACAGTACAATTCTCATTTTTAATGAGTTTACAGTTAGCTATGCGCTGAATGCCACGAAATATAATACATTAGTGTTACCAATATTAAATAATTTGATATATATATATAAGCTTCAAAGGATTGACTTATCATTAATTAGCAAAAGTACATTATTAATTGAAAATTACGAATCTGTATTAAGAGGGTGTCTGGTTGTATTGTCTCACCAAAGAGGCAGATTTCCGTCTGTGCTTTTTTGAGGAAGTCTACTCCGAGAATAATGGTTTCAGCTAGTTGTGGCATATGGTAAAACGTGTGAGTGTATGCTGTTTCCAAAGTACTCCTAGTTTGCAGGCCCTTCCTATATTTACTTTAGTGCCATCAGCTAGTGCTGCACACCATGTGCAACTAAAAAATGGTATTTTGGCCGCCTTCAACACTTTTAACATTTTCTCTCCAACAAATGACATTCCTGCTCCAGTATCGATAAGTGCGCGTACTTCTTGTCCTAATATCGTGAGTGAAATAAAATAACGATAGTCTGTGGTTTGAGTTAAGGTATTTAGTTTCGCGGTACACGGTTGCGTGGTCTCATCTGTACCCCTCTTCCCATTCCCGGATTGTTAGACTGGCTACATGGACAGTCTTTGGTTAGTGTACCGATTTTCCCACAGTACGAGCAAAATAGCTTCGGTGGATTCCTGCATTGCATTCTGGTATGGCCACGATCTCCACACCGCCAGCAGCATTCATTTCTAGAGAATGGTACATTTATTGGATGTACTGTACTGGCTGGTCATATGGCCCTTTTTCCATCTGGTTTAGGCTTCATCTTCTTCTTTTGCTCTTTCACGATTTCGTATTCTTCCGCTATTTTCACTAATTCAGTGAGGCTTTTGAAATCTCTGGGCCGTAAATATAGGCGGTATTGTGGCAGTAGGTTTTCATATATTCTGTCTGATTTCTCATCTTGTGTTCGGTCTGGTTGCCAGGTGATTGTATCGCAGTGATGTAGGTCTTCACTTTCTCGCCAGGTTTCTGAACTCTTGCTCTGATATCATCGGATAATTTAATTTCAAAGCGAGATGGGAGGAAGAACGATTTAAAGTCTTCTACGAAATCACCCCACGTTGTCCAGTGTTGTCGGTTTTTCCTATACCATGCGAGTGCTGTTTTATGGAAGAGCTCTGGTAATGTTCGGAGCAATCGGTCGGTCGGTATCTGGTAACATTCTGCTAGCTCTTGCACTCGCTCTAGGAAACTCAGTGGTTCTTGTCCCTCATCGAATCGCACATTCCACTTTCTCACTTTGCCCCATTACCTCAAAATCTGTGAGGTATCTGGTACCGGGCACAGCCAAATTTGGTGGTAGGGTGGGAGATGGTGCTGTGTCTGACGGCATGTGTCTATCTGTCTCCCCTTTGTTGGTTTCAATACTTTCGGTCGAATGGCTGGCAGTAGTGGGGATGTCTGGTTCACTCAACTTGTTCCCTTGCTTGATGCAGTCACTTAGTCTTTTCCTGAGTTCGTCGGTTGTTCCTGTACTGGTTAACCCTACTTGAATTAATTCGCTCATTAGCTTCTCTTTCTCCAGTGTGTATACCCAACTGGCAGTTTTATCGGTATTCGTCCCGCTCTACTTAGCGGTCATGATGTTTGTTCAGTGCAAAAGCAGGTCCCTGCTCGGGAACCAATTTTATGTAATGTCTGGTCGAGTATTGCTGCGAGTAATCAGGAGGATGCCCAGGGTTAAACCAAAATCCCACGACGTTGGTAGAATAAAATGAGAACACTGTATGTTTCACTCGAATTCAAATGCTTTTATTTATTTATCCTAAGCTAATAAGACTAATGTTGCCCTACTCTAATTTAATGAGTTATTCATTACACACAACTAAAGAATGGTATTTTGGCCGCCTTCAACACTTTTAACATTTTCTCTCCAACAAATGACTTTCCTGCTCCAGTATCGATAAGTGCGCGTACTTCTTGTCCTAATATCGTGAGTGAAATAAAGTAACGATTGTCTGTGTTTTGAGTTAAGGTATTTAGTTTCGGGGTACACGGTTGCCTGGCCTCATCTGTACCCCTCTTCCCATTCCCGGATTGTTAGACTGGTTACATGGACAGTCTTTGGTTAGGGTACCGGTTTTCCAACAGTACGAGCAAAATAGCTTCGGCGGATTCCTGCATTGCATTCTGGTATGGTCACGATCTCCATACCGCCAGCAGCATTCATTTCAAGAGAATGGTACACTTATTGGATGTACTGTACTGGCTGGTCATATGGCCCTTTTTTCATCTGGTTTAGGCTTCATCTTCTTCTCTTGCTCTTTCACGGTTTCGTATTCTTCCGCTATTTTCACTAATTCAGTGAGGCTTTTGAAATCTCTGGGCCGTAAGTATAGGCGGTATTCTGGCAGTAGGTTTTCACATATTCTGTCTGATTTCTCTTCTTGTGTTCGGTCTGGTTGCCAGCGCATTGGTGATTGTATCGCAGTGATGTAGGTCTTCACTTTCTCGCCAGGTTTCTGAACTCTTGCTCTGATATCATCGGATAATTTAATTTCAAAACGAGATGGTAGGAGGAACGATTTAAAGTCTTCTACGAAATCACTCCACGTTGTCCAGTTTTGTCGGTTATTCCTATACCATGCGAGTGCTGTTTTATGCAAGAGCTCTGGTAATGTTCGGAGCAATCGGTCGGTCGGTATCTGATAACATTCTGCTAGCTCTTGCACTCACTCTAGGAAACTCACTGCTTCTTGTCCCTCATCGAATCGCACATTCCTCTTTCTCACTTTGTCCATTATTTCCAAATATGTAAGGTATCTGGTATCGGGCACAGCCAAAGTTGGTGGTAGGGTGGGAGATGGTGCTGTATACATCTCTGTGTCTGACGGCATGTATCTATCTGTCCCAGTTTGGCATTATAATTTCTGATGCGTGATGATATATGCCTCTCTTTTCTCAATACTTGTTCGCCGACCTGAGGACACCATGCTCGACGACGTAAATTGTAATGATGGCTTTGTTTTGTAAACGCCCTTCCCATGTTTATGCGAACTAACTCAAATATATCTCTCAGTTTTGCTTGATTTCCTTCAGGGGATGTTGTGCTTGTGCCGGCGATATTCTGCTTGCTATAGAGAGAAGCGGGGAGAGTTAATTCTCGACCATAATTAAGAAATGCTGGTGTGTATCCGGTAGATTCGTTGTGACTCGTATTGAGTGCTAGCATTAATTCTGACAGAAACTCGTCCCACTTACGTTGATCATTTTCAACATATTGTGCGATCATAGTCTTGATGACACGGTTTACTCTTTCGGTCGGATTTGACTGTGCTGTGTACGGCGGGGTGAGATGGTGCTGAATTTGTAGATCTTTCAACATTTGAGTGAATTTGTGACTGGTGTATTATCTACCATTGTCGGTTATTAAAACTTTAGGACATCTGTGGCGCGAAAAAATGCGTTCTTTGAACCACTTTAATAACGCTGGAGTGGTTGCCTCTCGAATTGGTAGGAATTCAGTCCACGTGGTAAATTTGTCATGAAATACCAATATCATGATGTGGCCGTTTGTAGATCTAGGTAGTTGGCCAATGAAAGCGGAGCTTGCAATCTCCCATGCTTCTTTTGCACTTGTCATATGCATTTTCCCAGCAGGCTTTTATTGTATGGGTTTATATTTCATGCAGGATTGGCAACTACGTACGAATTTGTTTATGTCTCTGAACATACCAGGCCAATAATAATATTTTGCAATTCTTGCTATGTTTTTGTTACTCCCAAGTGTCCGGCGGTAACATTACCGTGATTTTCTTTCAGCACCTTAGGTCTGAGCGGAGCAGATATACATAGTTTCCATTCGGGTCCAGTGTCGTTATCTGCATACGTGGTTATATCGTTGAAGTGTCGATATAACTGGTCTTTGATAATTGTAATGTCTGGATATGCGGTGGAGTTAGCTTTTACGGATTGCGTTTTATTCTCATACCAAGAGCATGCAGGCTTTGTGTTGACCAGACAAATTTCGCTTGCTGTCGCTGGTAGTATCTGCCGAGATAAAGCATCTGCCACTATATTTTGCTTTCCTCTACGGTATTTAATCTCGAAGTCGTACTGATGGAGCTCGATAACTCACCGTGCCAATCTGCCTGATGGATTCTCTATTATCCGTAGCCAACGAAGTGCTTGGTGGTCTGTCACTACGATAAAGTGTTACCCTTCTAGATATGGCCTCATTTTTCGTATTACCCATATGGTGGCGAGACATTCTTTTTCGGTGACTGAATATTTCTTTTCTGCTTCATTGAGCGTTCGGCTGGCGTAGGCAATGACGTGTTCTTTATTATCTATCCCGTGTGATAATTCTGCACCGAGTCCATCTTGGCTTGCATCAGTCTGGAGTATAAATGGACTAGAAAAATCAGGGCAAGCGAAGATCTGTGCTTTTGTGCTTCTGTGAGTGTGGTACTCTGGCCGCCTTCAACACTTTTAACATTTTCTCTCCTACAAATGACTTTCCTGCTCCAGTATCGATAAGTGCGCGTACTTCTTGTCCTAATATCGTGAGTGAAATAAAGTAACGATAGTCTGTGGTTTGAGTTAAGGTATTTAGTTTCGGGGTACACGGTTGCGTGGTCTCATCTGTACCCCTCTTCCGTTTCCCGGATCATTAGACTGGTTACATGGACAGTCTTTGATTAGTGTACCGGTTTTCCCACAGTACGAGCAAAATAGCTTCGGCGGATTCCTGCATTGCATTCTGGTATTGTCACGATCTCCACACCGCCAACAGCATTTAATTCTAGAGAATGGTACATTTATTGGATGTACTGTACTGGCTGGTCATATGGCCCTTTTTCATCTGGTTTAGGCTTCATCTTCTTCTCCTGCTCTTTCACGATTTGGTATTCTTCCCCTATTTTCACTAATTCAGTGGGGCTTTTGAAATCTCTGGGCCGTAAGTATGGGCGGTATTCCAGCAGTAGGTTTTCATATATTCTGTGTGATTTCTCTTTTTGTGTTCGGTCTGTTTGCCAGCGCATTAGTGATTGTATCGCAGTGATGTAGGTCTTCACTTTCTCGCCAGGTTTCTGAACTCTTGCTCTGATATCATCAGATAATTTAATTTCAAAGCGAGATGGGTGGAAGACCGATTTAAAGTCTTCTACGAAATCATTCCACGTTGTCCAATTTTGTCGGTTATTCCTATACCATGCGAGTGCTGTTTTATGCAAGAGCTCTGGTAATGTTCGGAGCAATCGGTCGGTCGGTATCTGGTAACATTCTGCTAGCTCTTTCACTCGCTCTAGGAAACTCAATGGTTCTTGTCCCTCATCGTATCGCACATTCCACTTTCTCTCTTTGCCCCATTACCTCAAAATCCGTGAGGAATCTGGTATCGGGCACAGCCAAAGTTGGTGGTAGAGTGGCAGATGGTGCTGTATACATCTCTGTGTCTGACGGCATGTGTCTATCTGTCTCCCCTTTGTTGGTTTCAATACTTTCTGTCGAATGGCTGGCAGTAGTGGGGATGTCTGGTTCACTCAACTAGTTCCCTTGCTTGATGCAGTCACTTAGTCTTTTCCTGAGTTCGTCGGTTGTTCCTGTACTGGTTAACCCTACTTGAATTAATTCGCTCACTACCTGCTCTTTCTCCAGTGTGTATACCCAACTGGCGGTTTTATCAGTATTCGTCCCGCTCTACTTATCGGTCATGATATTTCCTCAGTGCAATGTTAGGTCCCTGCTCGGGCACCAATTTTATGTAACGTCTGGTCGAGTATTGCTGCGAGTAGTCAGGAGGATGCCCAGGGTTAAACCAAAATCCCACGACGTTGGTAGAATAAAATGAGAACACTGTAGTTTCACTCGAATTCAAATGCTTTTATTTATTTATCCTAAGCTAATAAGACTAATGTTGCCCTACGCTATTTTAATGAGTTATTCACTAAACAGCTTAATTATTACACTGATTCTGAGTCTGTGGGGTTGTGCTTGTATACCTTTATGCGGACGGGTCGGGAAGGTGTACATCGGACCACGCAAGAAGCGAGAATACGTGGTAGCGTAACACTAGAGGAGATTGTGCAACGTCGGACCACGCAAGAAGCGAGAATACGTCGTAGCGTTAACACGAGTCGAAGTAGAGTAGCGTCGGACCACGCACGAAGCGAGAATACGTCATAGCGCTAACACTAGAGAGATTTGTGTAACGTCGGACCACGCTCGTGTTTCAATAATTAAGTAGAGATCAGTAATAAATTATAGATATTTTACTTAATCGTGGGAGGCCCCCCGTATATAAGAGTAATGACAAGATTAAGAAATTATTTAATGAATAGATGTACTGAACTATTTAAATCTTGGTGTCGGATACATATGGCAAGGCCAATGTCAACACCTAAAGCATCAATTAGCTTCCTACAACACAATCTGGGTTAAAAATAGCGGACTTAATATGATTTGTAAAATGAATTGCCTATCTGCGAACAAAAGTTTTAAATGCACTCTGCCAACATTTCCGGATTAAAAATAGAATGCCCAGCATTTAAATAATTAAGTGTATGCATGTGATGCACAGCTCAAGGTTAATGCTAATCATGAAAGTTTTATTTGCTTACCACAACGTATTGCTAATTTTAGTGTAAAATTTGATGTTTTGCCAAGCCCGTTTAAATACTTGCAAATATAACTTCTCCACCTCCAAAATAGCTGGCGATAAAGAAACAGTATATAGATGCTGGGTAAGGCAAGTTTTGCGACATTTCAAATTAATATGAGGACGATGATCAGAAAAAGGTTAAGTTAAGAAATAGAAGACCGGGTTGATAACCGGTAAATATATAATTAATTTTCTTCAAGAAAAAATTTTTTGGGATATCTCCGGTATATAGCAAAAGTTAAGAAATGCTCTAATTTGTTATTTCATCACACAACCCATTAATTTTTGGTGACAAGTTTCAAGTCTTGGTTTGACTCATCAACAGGTCCCAAATAGCGAAATTTTGTGATTTGAAAAACAAATGAAAAAATGAAAAATGAAAAAAGAAATGAAAAGTTTGAGAAAAATAGGAAAAACAATTTTTTTTATTTATTAAAAAAATTTAAAAAAATTTTAAAGACACAGATTCATTCGAAGCGAATCGAACCTGTATACACCACGCTGTGGACTGAAAATAAAGAAGAAAAGGAAGAAGCAGAAGCGTTTCGTGTCAGCAGAAAACCTTACACTCATCGGTGCATCTTGGTTTTCTTCCTGCTGCAGACGCTTGAAAATAGATCAAACTGATCTCTTCTCATATAAACTCAGAATAAATTCTGGGTGTGAATTATATGAGGAAAAAACACTCCTATACAGGCCCAGGAGGAAAAATAAATAAAAAGGTTACTCTTTTGGACTTTTTACCGGGTTAAACTTGGGATATCTCCGGTATATAGCAAAAGCTAAAAAATGGTTTAATTGTTTATTTCATCACAAAATCCATTAATTTTTAGTGACAAGTTTCAAGTCTTGGTTTGACTCATAACTAGGTCCCAAATAGTGAAATTGGGTGATTTGAAAAACAAATGAAAAAATGGAAAAAGAAAAAAGAAATGAAAAGTGTGAGAAAAATAGAAAAAACAATTTTTTTTATTTATTAAAAAAATTTAAAAAAATTTTAAAGAAACAGACTCATTCGAAGCGAATCGAACCTATATACGCCACGCAGTGGGGTGAAAATAAAGAAGGAAAGGAAGAAGAAGAAGCGTTTCGTGTCAGCAGAAAACCTTACACTCATCGGTGCAGCTTGGTCAAAACAGAGATGAAATTCCAACAAATATTACTTCTCTTGATCGGTTGCAGACTATGGTTAATACACAGTCATCACTATAGAAACGCAGTTGCTGATAGGAGCCATTTACTAAACAGTGACATAATGACAAAATTTTCTTTTGTGATAGTTATCTTCATTTTAGTCTCTTTTTTTCTCTATCTTCTTAAATTTCATTAGTTTCTTTTACATTTTTTATAGTATATATAATAGCTCTCTTATCTTGTTGATTTTTCTTGTAAACATCATGCATGTAGGTATTTTTCAGAAAGGTAGTGTTGTGTCAATGCTAGGGATTTTATCTCATACTGGATTCCCCAATGGCTTCTGTATTAAACTTACCGGAGGTTTCTGATTCTGATACCGTGGATGGACGGGGTGCTATACAAAGTGTTTTGCTGTTGGTAAGTCTTACCTGAATATCTGCCACCTTAATGTTAGAAGTTTGGTCTCAGACTTTGATGAATTTAGGGAAACGTTCTCTGACAGCAATTTGGACATTATTATGATTTCGGAATCAAGGCTTACTGCCTGCATCCCTGACCATTCGGTGGGTTTAGCAGGATATCAACTATTTCGCAATGACCGTAGTTATTCGAGAGGTGGAGGTGTCGCTATATAGGTGCGTGATGAACTTCAGAATTATTTCTCAGTCTGTCAATAGTTTGGCTGGCCCTGAACACATATTTCTAGAGATAATCCTTGCGCGGCAAAAATGTTTAGTGGGTTGTGTATATAGGCCCACAAGAGTGAATGACATTGGTGAGTTCTATAATACGTTGATGCAACTCTCAGGAGCATACCCAATTAATTTGATATGTGGGGATTTTAATATAAATATGTTAAGTGATGCGCAGACAAGGCATGAATTTGTGTTGCAGTTGAGCAGTATAGGTCTGCAGGTCATTAATAACAAACCTACGCGATATCATGATAGTGGCTCTAGCTTGTTGGATCTGATTATTGTCAATGTACCTAATCTCGTTAAAGGACAAATTGAGGTTGTTGTACCCGGAATTAGTAATCATCATGCTTTAGTGGCATCCCTAGCACTTCCTCACTTTATCAGACCTCTCTAGCGCACCATCATATGTAGAAATCTCAACAGAGTAGTAACCGTACTATTAAATGAAGCAATACTGTCTTTAGATTGGGATCCCATCTTCAACACTGCTTTTGTTGACTTCCAGGTTGAATACTTTAGTGAGGTTGTAGGTAATTTATATAATGAATTTGCGCCTGAGTATTCATTAAAAACTTGTTTTCGGTCGCCTTGGTTCAATGATGACATTAAGGCACTAATTATGGAGCGAAATTTTGCTTACAGTTGCTGGAAAAGGTACGGAGGTCCTGAGTTACAAGCAAACTATAAGAGACTTCGCAACAAAACTGTTTCAGCAATTCGTAAATCAAAGTTATCCTAAATTAATGCTAAACTTGACCCAAACCTACCAACTAAGATGATTTGGAGGAATATCAACAGCAATTATTCCTAAGGCTGATAACTCATGTAGTTTCGATCCGGATGAATTGAATGTATACTTTTAAATAGTGCAGAACATAATACTTCCTTGGAACCAGATTCTCATGAGCAATCGTATGATGCTTGTAATGGTCGATTTGCGTTTCGTAATGTGACTTTTGACGAAGTGGTATTGGCATTTAAGTCTATTAAATATAATGCTATTGGTCTTGATAACATAGACATTCGCTTCCTTAGGCTTATTTTCCCATACATATTTAGGCCTATCTTGCATATATTTAATACAACAATTACCACATCCTCATTCCCAGCTCTGTGGAAGGTTGCAAAAGTATACCCAACGAAGAAAAAAAGTCAAGCATCTACGCTTCAAGATTTTAGACCCATAAGTATTCTTCCCGTGCTGTCGAAAGTATTGGAATGCTTGTTATACAGTCAAATCCGGGAATTTATTGATAATAATAATCTAATCTCCGATCAACAGTCTGGTTTTAGAGCGAAACACAGTACTATTACTACTCTGCTCTATCTTATTGAGAAGGTGCGACAAAACATTGAACTACGACAGCCCACAATTCTGTGTTTACTCGACTTTTCGAAGGCCTTTGGATCGGTGGATCATCGTATCTTATGTTATAAACTCCTTAGTCAGTTTGAATTTTGTACTTCAGCAGCAAATTTTATGTGGTCCTATCTCACAGGTAGACAACAAGCTACTGTAGCTCACAATCGAACTTCAGGTTTATTACCTCTTTGCTCAGGTGTACCGTAGGGTTCAATCTTGGGACCGTTATTATTCACTATATACATTAATGATTTGATACTTGTCCCGGAATCTTGTTCAATACTTTTGTATGCTGATGACGTTCAACTATTTCTTCCAGCCAATGCTGACAATTTATCCGTCAGTGTTGATGAATTCAATAATGATTTATCCCGAATTAGTGCGTGGGCTGTGGATAATAAACTGTTGCTGAATCCAATTAAATCGCAAAGCATAATACTTTTTCATAGACAAATTACCACCGTGAGTGTCCCGGCATTGTATCTAAATGATACCCGCATAGAATATAGTGAAATGGTAACTAATCTTGGCATGACTGTGGATGCAACGTTGACATGGCGTTATCACATTAACAAAACTGTTGCCAAAGTCTATGGTGGCTTAAGAAACTTATGGCGTCATGCAAAGTATACACCTTCTAAGCTCCGTGAGCGCCTTGTCAAAGCACGTTTAATTCCCATTATATCTTATGGCGCCTGCATATATTCCAATGTTGACAGCATTAATCGTAGGAAACTTAATGTGGCGTATAATGCTTGTGTGCGATATATTTTTGGTCTTCGGAGATATGATCATATATCTGAATTTTCCAGGCAGATTTTTGGTTGCTCACTGGATAATTATTTAATATTCCGACTTATTGTCACGATGTATATGATAATAAACGATCATTGTCCTAATTATCTAAAAGAAATTCTAGGGTTCCTCCCATCACGTCATACCCAACAAATTAATCTTCCAAGGTTTCAGACTTCTTTTATTTCGCGCACCTTTTTCATTCACGGTGTTAGAGTCTGGAATAATCTTCCTTTGGATATTCGTTTGAGTTCCAGTCCTGGGGATTTCAGATTGAGAGCCTTACAACACTTTAGGAGTTCATAATCTTATCTCCGTTACATGTTACAGCTATCTGCTAGTTGCATGCATGATGTTCTATTGTTTTATTATTACTCTTTTTTCATCCTATAGCTATATATATTTTCACGTCCGATTTTTCCAATACTATTGTTATTATTATTGGTCTTATCATATCATCATTTATTAACAATGCTTAGCTTGCTTATTTGATTAATTTTCATTGCTTTCGTTTGATTGGTTTAAATTGTAGATTAAGTACATACTTATATGAAATTATAACAGTTGAATTTTTCTAACTCACAGTTTGTGCAAATTAATGAGAATTGTATCTCAATTGTGCTCTTAATAAAAAATTATTATTATTATTATATTGAGCGGACGTACCGCTGTTGAGCTCCAGGGAAAGAAATAATAATACGTAGAAATAGTGCCCGAAAAGTGCAAAATCTTACAGAAGTGATGTCCATAACATCAGTTTTGTGTCAATTTTGTCCAAAGGTATAAAGGAGTGCAGAAAAAATTGTGAAAATTAGTTTAAAAGTCGTGAAAAGTTAAAATTTCTAGTGACATTTCAAATAAATTTAATTAATTTCGTAGTTGCCATGACAACGTGGATATCGTAAAACTTTGAAAACTGTTCGAACAGAGACTTTAAAATTTTTTTGAAGTGGAAAAATTAAATTAAATTTAATTAAAATAAAACACATAAAAAAGGTAAATTCATGCTGCCTCATTCAAAATGAGTGAGAGCAGCAGCGATTCTGGGGGGACTAACGATCCCCAAAAATCAAATGGAAAAAAAATAAGTTAATAAAGGGCGCTTCATCCGTTTCCAAGACACCCCATAAAGGGCCCACCGAAAAGGCCATTAGGGGCGCAATTGAAGAGGCCAAAGTTACAAAGTTACAGCCAACTCCATCAGAGGGAAATAATGTTGCCAGCACAGCAGAGACTGTTCAAGAAGAGTCTGCAGCAGCGGCTCCGAATGTTTCGCCAACGTCCAGCCTAGAACAACATCCTACGCTGAAGGAAGTTGTGAAAGGAGCTTCGGCCTCAGCGCCAGAGCGAGCACTATGATCATGAGGCCACCGCTTTCTGCAGCGAAGGCAAATGCTTCTAAGCAGCAGAAGACGCAGGCATTAGTAACAAGACCAGCAGCAGCACCACGATCCCCGGCGTTAGTGTCAGGAAATCGCTGTTCCAAACAAGTTTCCACCATCGAAATTTTAGGTACAGGCATCACTCCACGTCCAGCCCAATTGGAGGCGGGTAAGCCTCGACCCAAGACCAGTGCGGGCCTTCAGGGCTTCTTCGACGGGAGGTACCGCAACCCTCGAAAGCGCTACCAAGGTTATGCTTGAGGGTAGACACCGTGTGCCGTTCCCACTCAGGGAAAAGCCCACGAAGGTCGTGTTTTCGCGGGTCCCTATGCGAGCCCAAAATAAAGACCTCGCGAATTTCCTTGGGAGATTCGAGAAGGTTCCCGGAAAGGTTCGCGCCATTAAAATTAAAATTGTGGATGAGGGTCTCGGGCGGGATATTTCCGGTACCAGCCGGGAAGCGTCGATTACTTGAATAAGGGATGTATGCTTCCGTCAGACTTCTACCTGAGCATAACCGGTTCGAGATACTGGATAGATGAGGGTACTTTCTGCCAGCACTTAACCTGCTATCTTGGAGCAGCCAGTGACTAATGTGCCTGAAATTGTCCCAGAGGCAAAAAATATTTAGGCTATAAACGGTGCCACGTCAGCACGTGAATGCATGGCTACTTCTGACGAGGAGTCGACTAGCCATGTAGTTAAAAAAAAAGAGGACGAGGAGGAAGAAAGTTGACCAGGTGATGCTGCCTCCTCCTGAGCCAGCAAAGCCAGTCGCTCCAAAGCGCCCCACTCGGAGGAGGACGATAGTGGTGCCCGCGGTTCGAAGGTAGTTGTGAGAGAGGGGGAAGCATCTCTCGAACAGCTTTCGGACTGCGAAATGACCGGTTTGGATGAGACTGGTCTCTCGAGCTTCAGTGGCTACGAATCGTGTGGTAGCACCATGTCGATTGGTAGCCAATTTGAGGTCTCGGAGGGTATGGAAACCCTTTCTAGGGAACAGATCTCCAAGATTCTTGCCCGGCTCCCGTACAAGAAGAGTTCAGATAAAATCTGGTGTATTCTTGTGGAGGAGCTGGGCAGGCCAGCGTTGTTACTTCCTCAACTTCTACTCCTACAAGAGGAGTGCAAGAATAGGGGGAAGTACAACGATGCATCTCGGCTAGATCGACTCCATAGGAAGGTGGAGGAGCTGATTCAGGAGCATTGCTTGGCCGATTCTCCTCGCCAGTAGATGTCACACATTCATCGTTTGAGCTTTTCATCTCTTTGAATGTGCAAGGTAGGCTCTCTGAACACCGGGGGCTTAAGTGCTCATACAAGACTACACAGTACTGTCGAACATGCCAAAATGTTCGATATAGACATTACACTTCTGCAGGAGGCGAATTTTACACAAGACACGTATACACACCTTGAGCGCTATGCTTATTTACACACTGGCTATCCAATATTTGCCACACCTGCGCCTCGCCGAGGCTCAGGAGTGGCAATCATTATATCCAACAAATTTACACTATCGTCTCCTGTATATACAGATATCTTTAAAGGCTTCGCTTCTTCTTTGGACTTTGTCGTTCAAGACAAACATATCAAGGTAGTAAACGTGTACTTTCCTCATGACCAGGACATTACAAGACAAGTTCTTTTGATAGTGTTCAATCCTGTCTGGTGAATTTTAGTGGCGAAACTATCCTCGGAGGTGATTTCAACTGCACGCTAAGTCCCTCAATGGATCGGCATTCCGGAGTTGAGTTCAACTCTGTCAATGCTACTCGGTTAAGGAATTTTGTCGGTGTTTTCACACTCGTGGATATCTATCGTTGAATGCATCCTACGACTAGATCATACACGAGGGTCTCTCGAAATATCCATGGAAGTCTCGCAGGCTCCAGAATCGATAGACTTTACGTCTTATCTGGAATACTAGAACATTTCGTTGGTGTCACTCATGAAGTGTGTTCCGTTAGCGACCACTTTCTTGTATTGCCGACCAGCACTCTAGTTGAAAGATGAACTGCATACTGGATATTCAACAACTATTTGTTGAATTCCGAGCAGTTCATCAATGAATTCACTGAGTTCTGGCACGATTGGCAAGAGAGGAAAGGTGACTTTCGCCTTCTTAGTCAATGATGGGATGTTGGAAAGCTCCAAATTCGATCGTTTATCGAAGCAAATTTCAATCGAAGTGGGTATCAAGCTTCGAGCTTGTCGGCCGAAGTATCTCGGGTGGCAGCTCTTCTCCCAACTCAGCCGGAGTTGATTCTTTATTTTAACAGAATAAAGGAACGCTTGGCAACACAAACTTACAAGCACAGCTTGGAGTTTGTGCTGCGCAGCCAATCACGCTGGCTGAGGGAAGGCGATTCTCCAACCGAGTACTTCTTTCAGGCAACTAGACGACGTACTGCTTCTTGTGAAGACGAATCGATAGTTGATGAATCTGGACAAGTCCTCAACGGACAACAGCTATCAGAATTTATTCGAAACTATTACAGTAGTCTTTACAGCAAGGAGATCCTGAATACCGTAATCACATTGGATGATATGATCGCTGCGACAAAGGATCTAAGGCGACACACTTCACCTGGTTATGACGGCTTGACTCCAGAATTCTTCATATGTTTCAGGGATTTATTAATTCCTGACCTTTTGGAAGTCTTCAGTTCCGCGGTTGTGACACATTCAGACTTTCCTTCTAGTTGGAGGAGGTCTGTTATGCGATTGATTCCAAAGAAAGGAGATTTGCAGAGGATGGGGAACTGGAGGCCAGTAACCCTATGCGATGTGGACTATAAAATCGTCTGCAAAGCATTAGGGGCAATAGCCGCACAGTTGAAAACTCTGAATGACGCAATAAGCCTCGCAAATAAAATTGAACATCCTCTGACGAATGACACAAGAATTTTTAGTTTCAACAGAAATCTCCGTAACCGGCAAAACGGAAATAATACACAGATGCAAAATTACAGAGATTTCAACAGAACTACCAATGCCAATAGATATAAAAATAACAACAATAGCTACCAGAACAGAACCAATAATTGGCAAAACAGAGTAAATCTACATAATAAAAATTACAATAACAACCAAAGAAATAGCCAAAATAGAAATAATGTTTGGCAGAATAGCTATCAAAATAACAGAGGAAGGATTTTTTTCAGAAACCCCCAGCAAAACGAACGAGGAAGGGTAAATTTTCTCCAAGAAACGAGCAATGCGCAAAGTCCAGGACGAGGTCAGCAAGAATAAGACAAAATTCGAGAATTTACAACATCAGGAGTTGTACAACAAACTACATAACGCTGACGGACAAACTCTCAAACGCAAAACTAAATTTTCTCGTTGACACAGGTGCAGACATCTCGATTTGTAAAATAAACACATTGGAATATGAAATAAACAGGAGTGACCAATGCAAGATAACGGGCATAGCGAATAATGAAACTCACTCCTTGGGTACATCTATATTGTAGTTAGCATATGAAGAGCACGTCATAGAACACAGGTTTCACATAGTGGATTCAAGAACACCGATAACCACACATGGGATTCTAGGAAGAGATTTCCTAATGAAATATCTATGTAAAATAGATTATGAAACCTTCACAATAACTGCAAATCTGAATGATGACGATGTTAAAATACCCATGATAAGTAGATTTACAGACGAAATCACAATGCCAGCATGGACAGAAATAATCCAAGCAATTTCAATCAGCATCAATGAAGATAGCTTAGTTTGTGGTGAAGAATTAACAGAAGGAGTATTTCTAAACAACACAATTATACCAAAGGAAGGATTTCAACACGTAAAGCTACTAAATACGAACAACCATATGGTGACGTTAAAACCATTCACAGCAGAGCTACATCCGGTGAAAAACTACAGAATAACAGAGCACCAAGTAGAAAGCAATATGTTCAAAATAATGAAACCGATTTACGATTCCATAAATTATTACAAAAGCTTAAACTGGAAGGACTGGACGAAAATGCGAAGAATTCAATCAAAGAACTCTGCAGAAAGCATCAAGAGGTATTTCACTTGGAAGACGAGGGGTTAACAACAAATAATTTTTACACACAAAATATAAATACAATAGACAAGAACTCCGTCTACATAAAGAATTACAGACTGCCACATTCACATATTAATGAAATAAACAAAGAAGTCGAGAAGCTAATACGAAATGATATAGTTGAACCTTCAGTGAGTCGATACAACTCACCACTACCAAAAAAATCAGATGACAAAAAAAATGGAGATTAGTTGTGGACTTCAGGCAGCTGAACAAGAAAGTGGTCAATGATCAATATCCACTAACAAGATTAGAAGACATACTAGACAGATTAGGACGAGCGAAATACTTCTCAACACTTGATATGACGAACTCCTTTCACCAAATAGAGCTCGAGAAAGATTCAAGAAAACTAACAGCATTTTCAACCAATCAAGGGCATTATCAATTCAAAAGATTACCTTTTGGGCTGAAAATATCCACGAACAGTTTTCAGCGAATGCTCTCAATTGCATTAAGTGGCTTGGATGACGGTGCATTCATATATGTAGATGACATCATAATTCGTGGATGCAGCCTTAAGAACCACAACCAAAATCTAGAAAAGGTATTAAAAAGGCTTCAGCAGTACAACTTGAAATTTAATCCAAGCAAATGCAACTTCTTAAAACCAGAAGTATTATATCTGGGACACTTAATAACGAAGAATGGAGTCCAAACAGATCCAATCAAACATGAAGTAATATCCAGTACCAAAAAATGTGGATGACGTACGACGATTCGTAGCCTTCTGCAATTATTACAGGGGCTTCATACAAAACTTTGCAGAAATAGCCCGACCACTCAATGCACTCCTAAAGAAAAATACACTGTTCCTTTGGTCAGAAGAGGCAAGAAATCCTTCGAAACACTCAAAACGAAGCTAATAACTTCACCAGTCTTGCAATATCCTGATTTCAGCAAACCATTCATCCTAACGACGGATGCCTCGAATACTTGGAGCAGTGCTCTCGCAGGGTGAAGTAGGAAGATTTGCCAATAGCCTATGCAAGTAAAACATTAAATAAGCCCGAGCTGAACAAATCGATAATCGAAAAAGAATTGCTTGGCATACACTGGGGAATCAATTTTTTTAGACCCTATCTCTATGGGAACAGATTCATGGTGGTAACAGATCACCGACCGCTCGTCAGCCTTTTCATACATAAGAACCCGTCTTCGAAACTAACGAGAATTCGTTTAGATCTCATGGATTATGATTTTGAAATAATGTACAAACAGGGAAAAATGAATACAAACGCAGATGCCCTGTCAAGAATAAAAATAGGCTATGAAAAATTAAAGTCAATGATACCGGCAGAAATAAATGTTATCACACGTAACATGGTAAAAAAGCAACAAAAAGATACAAAGAAAAGAAAAAGGATAGAGCCAAGCCAACTATATATATGGGAATGCACGTCCATTTCCGATATAAGAAGTATTAAAAAGTTACAATTCCACACAGCGTATGTACAGAATAATGCGAATAATAAAGAAAGTTTGCCAAAGATAAACATAACAAGAAAAGGGGTAACCGTTCAGTACAGCGAAAATCCAATGTTCAACTCTGGTTACATCATGGAGAAGCTGATACAAGAAATGAACGAGAACAATATTGAAGAATTAGCACTCGCAAAAGATGATGCTATATTTAATAATATTGGTATAAATAAATTTAAAGATGAATTCAATAAGCTGCAGCGAAACAATATACGAGGTAAGGCAACACCACTGAAGATACTACTTTATGAACCCCCAACAATGATCGATAATCCAAAGAAACAACAAGAATTAATAAAAGAATACCATGACAGCATGCATGGTGGACACGCTGGAATTAAACGCTGCATGAATAAATTGAAACAAAAGTATATATGGAAGAACCTTAACAAAATGGTAAAGAAGTACATAAACAAGTGTGATAACTGTGCGAAAAACAAATACAAAAAATACACAAAAGAACCTCTAGTGATAATGGATACACCGAACAGTAGTTTTCAAACGATCGCAATTGACACCGTAGGACCTTTAAGGATGTCAAACGGCTTTAGATATATTCTAACTCTGCAAGGCGAATTAACTAAATTCGTAGAGGCATACTCAATGGAGACAAAAGAAGCCTCCTCCGTGGCAAAAACGATTGTTGAAAGATTCATCTTGAAATATTGAAGTTTCAAGACACTGAAAACGGACAGAGGTAGAGAATTTGTGAATAAATTACTTAAGAATATCTGCAAATTTCTAAACATAAAACATGTCACATCCACACCGTTCCATCACGAAACGCTAGGATCCATCGAACGAAACCATAGAGTGCTAAACGAATACCTAAGAATAATCTCGAAAGAAGACAATTGGGATGAGCTAATTCCATACTACATATTCCGCTATAACACAACACCACACACAGATCCGAATTACACACCATTCGAATTAGTATTTGGAAAGATAGCAACACTTCCAGCAGAAATTTTGAAAAATAAAGAACAAATAGACAGCATACACAGCTATGCAAGAGAACTGAGAGCAAGATTAAAAAGAGCCCACGAAAAGAGCAAAGAGCACTTGGAAGAAGCTAAGATAGAGCGAAAAAGAATTGAAGGCAAAAACACCAATCCCTCAGATTTTAACGTCAACGACTATGTATACTTGAGAATGAACAAAAAGGAGTGAACTTCACAGTATTAGTAAAGAATAAACCCAAAGAGGTGCATAACAACAGATTACTAAAATGTAAATTTAAATAAGATACTATTTCAATAGAATTAATTAGGGCATTTAATAAAATAATTATTTCAATAGAATTAACAAAAAGTAAGGCATTATTTCAATTTGCAATAAAAATAATAAAATATAAGGCATGTAAATTTAAAAGACTCTCATAATTTAGAGTAGAACACTAAACAGTTAAGAATAAGTTTTAAAAAGATCCATCTGTAAACAAACACAAAAAAATTTTTTCTTCTCATGTACAAAAAAAAAATTTTTTCTTTTAAGGGTAAGGATGTAAAGCCATGACCACGGTCAATAATTATAAACAGAAATTGAAATGAAAAATAATTAAAAACAGAAAAAGTTACTCGACCTCAAGAAGAATTTGCAACGCAAGCAAATTCTGCTATGCAAGCATAATTCTTAATTGAGAGAAATATTTATACCCGGGGTCATCGCTTTACAAATTCCACAGTTATATGTGAATCATTCAATAATTCGATGTGAATTTTGTGATCAGAAAAGCTGACACAACATAAATGATTCTTTCAATGCATTATTGCAATTCGGCAATAATGCCCCCTTTTGTATTATCGTAGCATGTAAAATAATTGTATAAATAACCTGCGATTGATTGAATAAAGACAGAGTTAAGTTAACTTTACCCAAGGTTCTATTAGTTCTCATCACAGCGGCATATTCTGCCATAAGGATTAAATTGGCATACTCTGCCTTCCGAATAAACAGCGGGATACTCTGCAATAAGGAGTAAATTGGCATACTCTGCCTTCCGAATAAACAGCGGCATACTCTGCCATAAAGAACAACTTGGCACACTCTGCCTTCTACATAAATATAGGCAAAGCTTTGCCTCATTAAACTAAAAGACACAGCGGCTCTTTAGCCATCCCATGTAAGTGCGGCAGCTCTCTGCCTATATAATTAATTAAACAAAAAGGTGAAATTTTTAATCAATAATCATGGACAGCTCCAGAACTCATCAAAGATCAAGCTTACTACAATACAACAGATGGTGAACATACCTCGGGGTGAATATGGGTGTAATGGGATGGACAACTTGCAGAGTAGTCTACAGTTATCATTCTAGTTACAAAGATGCTGATGTAGCATTCAAATTGCTGCATCACAGTCTTATGCATCATAACCAGTTGTCACATATCGACCGACGGGTTCAGAGGATCTGCACAGTTTGTTCTGGTGAAGGCACTGGAACTGGTGCGCGATATGTGTCAGTTGATCCACCCGAATTTCAGCATTACTAGGACATCGTTTCTATGGGGACCAAAGGTTTGTAGTCGGGTGAATTGCTTGATTAGCTTTGTGTTGACACTGGCCAAACCTAAAATTCACTTGTACTACATGAGAGCCGGAGATGGGAATCAGAACACTGACCCACAACACCGCGCACAAGCACTTAAGCGCCACTTCGTTGACAGATTGAAGAGACGTTTACGTCTTGAATATCTTGCAACGAACGCAGACACATTCAACTGCACATGGCTACCACTATCGTCGGTGCAGTACGGAGCTCTTGTCTTGCGCTGGTGATAGCAGGCCGCAGCATTTGCAACACTAGTCCACGGGGCTTCTCCCCGCTTAGGAATCGATGCACGTGCTGTGGGAAGGACAAGTACTTTGTTAGAGATGGTAAGCTGGAGGGATGTTGAGGGCAGTTTGTAGAAGTCTATGTTACTACAGGCCACCCTCGCGGGACTCTATAACGGTATCGCGCAAATTTTTCGTTCGTTCGGCTATTATGTTTTTAATTCGGTTTCGGTTTCGGTGCTAAATTTCAAAATTTTATTTTGAAAATACGTTCGTTTAGGTCATTATTTTTATTAGATTATTTTGGAAATTGGAACTTCTTGGAACTGCCACTTACCCAATTGTCAAAATTGGGACTATTAAATTTTTTGTACATATTTTATATCCCTTTCAAAATTCTCGTATCCGTTTATACAGTCTCTTTTGAGAATTTTTTCTTGTTTGCTTTCCTTTTACTTGTGTCATTTTTCTTGTTTTTTAGTTTTTCTAATTGTTTTAATTGTTTAATTGTCCCTATTGACCTTTTATAACTTTTAGATTAGCTAACGACTTTTTGTTTACACTTTGTAGAGCCTTCTGCCACCCTATTTTTAAGGAATTTTTAAAAGAGCCAATGAGCCAACAAATAAAGAGCTTATCTAAATAAAAAAAAACTATTATTATTATATTGAGCGGACGTACCGCTGTTGAGCTCCAGGGAAAGAAATAATAATACGTAGAAATAGTGCCCGAAAAGAGCAAACTCTTACAGAAGTGAGGTCCATAACATCAGTTTTGTGTCAATTTTGTCCAAAGGTATAAAGGAGTGCAGAAAAAATTTTGAAAATTAGTTTAAAAGTCGTGAAAAGTTAAAATTTCTAGTAACATTTCAAATAAATTTAATTAATTTCGTAGTTGTCATGACAACGTGGCTATCGTAAAACTTTGAAAACTGTTCAAACAGAGACTTTAAAATTTTTTTGAAGTGGAAAAATTAAATTAAATTTAATTAAAAAAAACACATAAAAAAGGTAAATTCACGCTGCCTCACTCAAAATGAGTGAGAGCAGCAGGGATTCTGGGGGGACTAACGGTCCCCAAATATCAAATGGAAAAAAAAGAAGTTTGTAAAGGGTGCTTCATCCGTTTCCAAGATACCCCATAAAGGGCCCACCGAAAAGCCTATTAGGGCCCAACTGAAGAGGCCAAAGTTTAAAAGTTACAGCCAACTCCATCAGAAGGAAATAATGTTGCCAGCATAGCGGAGTCTGTACAAGAAGAGTCTGCAGCAGCAGCTCCGAATGTTCCGCCAACGTCCAGCCTAGGACAACATCCTACGCTGAAGGAAGTTGTGAAAAGAGCTTCGGCCACAGCGCCAGAGCCGAGCACTGTGATCATGAGGCCACCGCTTTCTGCAGCGAACACAAATGCTTCTAAGCAGCAGAAGCCGCAGGCATTAGCAACAAGACCAGCAGCAGGTAAGTGGCACTTCCAAAAAAGTTTCCACCATCGAAATTTTAGGTACAGGCATCACTCCTCGTCCAGCCACATTGGACGCGGGTAAGCCTCGACCCAAGATCAGTGCGGTCCTTCAGGGCTTCTTCGACGGGAGGTAGCAGGACGAGAGCTACGGGATGCAGTTGGAACAAATCAGAGGATGTCCTCAGACTGCATACCTGAAAGCTATCTTCCGCGTCGCCTCCTGTGAGCAGCTATTCGTCATGGGGATAATAGCTGGGGAAATGGTTGAGGTGTATAGCACAACCCTCGAAAGTGCTACCAAGCTTATGCTTGAGGCCATCGATGTGGAGAGTAGACACCGTTTGCCGTTCCCAATCAGGGAAAAGCCCACGAAGGTCGTGTTTTCGCGGGTCCCTATGCGAGCCCAACATGAAGACCTCGCGAATTTCCTTGGGAGATTCGGGAAGTTTCATGGAAAGGTTCGCGCCATTCCAATTAAAATTGGGGACGAGGATCTCGGGTGGGGTATTTTTGGTACCAGCCGGGAAGCGTCCAATACCTTGAGTAAGGCATGTACGCTTCCGTCAGGCTTCTACCTGAGCATATCCAGTTCGAGATACTGGATAGATGTGGGCACCGAAGCGAAATGCCATGCTTGCCATTTGGTAGGGTATTTTATTGCTGACTGCCCCAAGAGAAGCGGAAAGAGGGCTCAACAGAAGGCTCCTTCGAAGGAAGCCACTGGTAGAGTAGTGGCTCCGGAGAAGGAACTTTCTACCAGCACTCAACCTGCTATCTTGGAGCAGCCAGTGACTAAGGCGCCTGAAATTTTCCCAGAGGCAAAAAATATTAAGGCTATAAAAGGTGCCACGTCAGCACGTGAACGCATGGCTACTTCTGACTTGTAGTCGACTAGCCATGTAGTTAAAAAAAAGAGGACGAGGAGGACGAAAGTTGACCGGGTGATGCTGCCTCCTTCAGAGCCAGCAAAGCCAGTCGCTCCAAAGCGGCCTCACCCGGAGGAGGACGATAGTGGTGCCCGCGGTTCGAACGTTGTTGTGAGAGAGGCGGAAGCATCTCTCGAACAGCTTTCGGACTGCGAAATGACCGGTTTGGATGAGACCGGTCTCTCGAGTTTCAGTGGCTACGAATCGTGTGGTAGCACCATGTCGATTGGTAGCCAATTTTAAGTCTCGGAGGGTATGGAAACCCTTTGTAGGGAGAAGATCTCCAAGATTCTTGCCCGGCTCCTGTACAAGAAGAGTTCAGATAAAATCTGGTGTCTTCTTGTGGAGGAGCTGGGGAGGCCAACGTTGTTACTTCCTCAACTTCTACTCCTACAAGAGGTTGCATCTCGGCTAGATCGACTCCATAGGAAGGTGGAGGAGCTGATTCAGGAGCATTGCTTGGCCGATTCTCCTCGCCAGTAGATGTCGCACATTCATCGTTCGAGCTTTTCATCTCTTTGAATGTGCAAGATAGCTTCTATCAACACCAAGGGTTTAAGTGCACATACAAGGTTACACAGCACTATCGAACATGTCAAAATGTTCGATATAGACATTACACTTCTGCAGGAGACATTTTTACACAAGACCCGTATACACACCGTGAGCGCTATTCTTATTTACACACTGGCTATGCAATGTTTGCCACACCTGCGCCTCGCCGAGGCTCAGGGGTGGCAATCATTGTATCCAACAAATTCACGCTATCGTCTCTGTTTATACAGATATCTTCCCAGGCTTCGCTTCTTCCTTGGACTTTGTCGTTCAAGACAAGAATTCCGGAGTTGAGTTCAACTCTGTCAATGCTACTCGGTTGAGGAATTTTGTCCGTGTTTTCAGACTCGTGGATATCTATCGTTGGATGCATCCTACGACTAGATCATACACGAGGGTCTCGCGAAATATCCATGGAAGTCTCGCAGGCTCCAGAAACGATAGACTTTACGTCTCACCTGGAATACTAGAACATTTCGTTGGTGTCACTCATGAGGTGTGTTCCGAGACCACCTTCTTGTAGTGGCAACCAATACCCTAGTTAAAAGAAGAACTGCATACTGGATATTCAACAGCTATTTGTTGAATTCCGAGCAGTTCATAAATGAGTTCACTGACTTCTGGCACGATTGGCAAGAGATAAAAGTGACTTTCGTCTTCTTAGTCAATGGTGGGATGTTGGAAAGCTCCAAATTCGATCGTTTATCGAAGCAAATTTCAATCGAAGTGGGTATCAAGCTTCTAGCTTGTCGGCCGAAGTATCTCGGGTGGCAGCTCTTCTCCCAACTCAGCCGGAGTTGATTCTTTATTTTAACAGAATAAAGGAACGCTTGGCAACACAAACTTACAAGCACAGCTTGGAGTTTGTGCTGCGCAGCTAATCTCGGTGGCTGAGGGAAGGCGATTCTCCAACCGAGTACTTCTGTCAGGCAACTAGACCACGTACTGCTTCTTGTGAAGTCGAATCGATAGTTGATGAATCTGGACAAGTCCTCAACGGACAACAGCTATCAGAACTTATTCGAAACTATTACAGTAGTCTCTACTCTGAATCGACGTCGACAACATCCTCGACCACTCATGAATTTCTTGAGAATATTCCCACTTTCTCTGAAGACAGCAAAGAGCTCCTGGATACAGTAATCACATTGGAGGATATGATCGCTGCGACAAAGGATCTAAGGCGACACACTTCACCTGGTTATGACGGCTTGACTCCAGAATTCTTCATATGTTTCAGGGATTTCTTAATTCCTGACCTTTTGGAAGTCTTCAGTTCGGCGGTTGAGACACATTCAGACTTTCCTTCTAGTTGGAGGAGGTCTGTTATGCGATTGATTCCAAAGAAAGGAGATTTGCAGAGGATGGGGAAATGGAGGCCAGTAACCCTATGCAATGTGGACTACAAAATCGTCTGCAAAGCATTAGGGGCGATACTCCGCTCAGTGATTGTTTCGGTAATACACCCGGAACAGTCCTATTGTGTTCCTGGTCGTAGTATCAACGACAACATCGCGGTAGCCAAATATTTGTTTGCCTACCATGAACAGACAGGTACACAAATGGCCATGATTTCACTTGACCAGCAAAAGGCTTTTGATAGCGTCTCGCACGAGTATCTCCTGACTGCTCTCGAGGCATTTGGATTCCCGTCCAGGTGGCTCGATATCATCGGGAAACTGTATAGAGATTCAGCTATTTTGATTAAGCATCAAGGACAAGTTCTGGCTCCTATCTCGTTTCATCGAGGTATCAGACAGGGCTGTCTATTGTCAGGTATGCTTTATGATCTTTCGTTGGAGCCGCTACTGGTGAATCTTCGTCGAATGCTCGGACAATATTCAGTGCATCTACCATATATCAATGTGAGGCCTCTTATGTTGGCATATGGGGATGACGTTTCTATTTTCGTGACAAGAGATGAAGCTTTTCCGGTCGCTCGTGCGGTTTTCGAACAGTACGAACGTATAGCGGGCGCTAAAATCAACGTTAGCAAGAGTCAAGGCTTGTGGTGTGGAAGGTGGAGAGATCGTACAGATACTCCACTGAACATCCAATGGACTAACACTTGCCTGAAGTATTTAGGTATGTATATCGGACGCGAGAGTAAATCAAATAATAGCCACATCGCTCTTGAGAAACTCTCTAGAGCTGTTAACTCATGGCGTAGTCGACTGTTTCCTCTATCCCTAATGGGAAGGTCAGTCGTGATAAACTATTTGATTACTTCGTCCATCGTTCATCTGCTAAAGTCTGAGACGTTTGATGAAGGCTTCGTAGGTCTCCTTCAAGCAAAAGCGATAGACGCCTTTTGGTGCGGAAGACGATGGGTTGCTGAAAGCACGCTCTGTCTGCCAGTCAAGATAGGTGGATTAGGTCTCACTAATTTGGTTGTGAAATCAAGGTGTGTTCAAGTTCGTGCATTCCAACGAGTGTTTTGCCAGAGAGACACCTTAATTTCTCAACTGTGGATGAATATACTGGGAGGGATCGGCATAGGGGAGTATTACTACCTACTCTCTGTTCGACCACCCTATCCTCGTGACTGGCCGCAGGATATAATCGCAACGATTCAGACCTGGGGTAGAAGCAGGCCAGCATTTCACCTTAAGTGGAATGCTCTACGGTACACGCAATTCGCGTCGATTCCAATCAGGTTTAATCCTGAATTAATAGATTCGGTGTTCAGTAATGCTCGAGGTTTTGAAGCTGGCACGCATACACTGACAGTTCTCGGAGATATTATTGATATCTCCGGAAACTGTCGAATAAATACTAACACTCCACAACTACACGACCTGGCGGCTTCTGCGCGGGAGAGATTTCGCCAATTTGGGACCACTGACCCTGGCACTAAGTTGGAAGATGCTTTCGTTCTAGACAGACCGCCTGACACACCTTTCAGCACACTTACAACACGTGTGCTCCGTGATGTGCTTATGTCAATACGACCTCCGGAGTATACAGGATACAACAGATGGCGAACACACCTCGTGGTGAATATGGGCATGATGGGATGGACAACTTGCAGAGAAGTCTACAGTTATCCTTCTAGTTACAAAGATGCTGATGTAGCATTCAAATTGCTGCATCACAATCTTATGCATCATAATCAGTTGTCACATATCGACCGGCGGGTTCAGAGGATCTGCACAGTTTGTTCTGGTGAAGGCACCTTGTTTCACAGGTTCTTCACTTGTCCAGCTTTGCAGAGTTTGATGGAACTGGTGCGCGATATGTGTCAGTTGATCCACCCGAATTTCAGCATTACTAGGACATCGTTTCTATGGGGACCAAAGGTTTGTAGTCGGGTGAATTGTTTGATTATCTTTGTGTTGACACTGGCCAAATCTACAATTCACTTGTACACATGAGAGCCGGAGATGGGAATCAGAACACTGACCCACAGCACCGCGCACAAGCACTTAAGCGCCACTTCGTTGACAAATTGAAGAGACGTTTACGTCTTGAATATCTAGCAACGAACGCAGACACATTCAACTGCACCCACTATCGTCGGTGCAGGAAGGAGCTCTTGTCCTGCGCTGGTGATAGCAGGCCGCAGCATTTGAAACACTAGTCCACGGGGCTTCTCCCCGCTTAGGAATAGTTGCACGTGCTGTGGGAAGGACAAGTACTCTGTTAGAAATGGTAAGCTGGAGGGATGATGAGGGCAGTTTGTAGAGGTCTATGATACTACAGGCCGCCCTCGCGGGACTCTATAACGGTATCGCCCAAATTGTTCGTTCGTTCGGCTATTATGTTTTTAATTCGGTTTCGGTTTCGGTGCTAAATTTCAAAATTTTATTTTGAAAATACGTTCGTTTAGGTCATTATTTTTATTAGATTATTTTGGAAATTGGAACTTCTTGGAACTGCCACTTACCCAATTGTCAAAATTGGGACTATTAAATTGTTTGTACATATTTTAGATCCCTTTCAAAATTCTCGTATCTGTTTACACAGTCTCTTTTGAGAATTTTTTCTTGTTTGCTTTCCTTTTACTTGTGGCATTTTTCTTGTTCTTTAGTTTTTCTAATTGTTTTAATTGTTTAATTGTCCCTATTTACCTTTTATAACGTTTAGGTTAGCTAGCGGCTTTTTGTTTACACTTTGTAGAGCATTTTGCCAATTAGTTTTAAGGAATTTTTAAAAGAGCCACAAAAAAAGAGCAAAAAATAAAGAGGTTATATAAATAAAAAAAAATTATTATTATTATAAAACAAAAAAATCTTACTAGCATCTGGCGTGTCACAGATGCTTATGGTCCCACGATAACCTGTAATAAACAAAATGAAATAAATTGAATAATAGCAACAAATTGTGTTTACATAGCACCTTACTATGCATGCAATTACAACAAAAAAAAAACGCAATAAACTTTATGCTCAGCACCATAAAGCATAAAATTACATTATTTATTTATTTATTTATTTAGAACTTCATCAATGATCTGATTACTGAGTATACAAAAATGAAATATAGCAATAAAATAACAAAAGCATACATAACCATAATAATGATTAAAAGTATATATATAAATAATAATGAAAAACAAGTGACATTAACTAAGCTTTTCTCTTATTTGACTTTTTGAAAGATGAAAGTCAATGCAATCAAACTGGCGAGACGAGACATTGATGAAACCGGCTCGTGCATGCCATAGTTTGTACTATGCTGAGGAACAACGAAGAAGTCACAGTTCCTCAAGGAGCGCACGGGAACAGATATATTGAAAGTATTTAAGAGCTCAGGGGAGTTTATCACTCCTTGTATACACTGAAATGCAAAGACAACCGTGGAAGTTTTACGTCTATTCTCAAGAGAATCTAATGGAAAGAGTTTAAGTCTATCAACATATGGAGGCAGAATAATAGGGTTGTCCCAATAAAGTCCTCGCAGGGCAAATCGGATAAATCTCCGCTGGACAGCCTCTATGCGAGTTATATATACAGAATAGAAGGGAGACCAGACAGGACTGGCATACTCCAAAATGGGTCTAACGAATGTGCAGTAGAGGATCTTCGTTATAAATGGAGCATTAAACTCAAAAGACCATCTCTTTATAAACCCCAGAGTAGCATTAGCCCTGGCCACGATTGAATTAATATGATGTTCGAAGGAAAGACGAGTATTAAGGAAGACACCCAAATCTTTGGTTTTGTCAAGTCGAGTTAATAAGCATCCATCTAAAGTATAATTAAACTCCAATAGCCTCCTTTTACGAGAAAAGGACATAGTAGTACATTTGCTAATATTAAGAGGAAGACAGTTAATAGCACACCATTTATGAAAGGTGTCTAAGTCCGACTTTAAAAATCCGCACTCGTTTTCATTAGAAACAATGCGGAAGATTTTGGCTTCGTCGGTGTAGCAAAGAATTCTTGAATTAGCCAAAATCACAGATACATCGTTGATGTAAATTACAAAAAGGAGTGCTCCAAGATGGCCACCTTGAGGTACGCCGGAAGTATTATTTATTTCGTCAGAAAGGGCTGAGCGGAATATGACTCACTGCGTACGATCAGATAAATAAGAACGTAGCCAATTAACAAAAACAGTATGAAAACCAAGAACAGTCAACTTGTGAATTAAAATTTTATGATTGATTCGGTCAAAAGCTTTACTGAAATTAGTGAAAATGCAATCCACTTGCTAACCGTTTTCAATAGCAGAAATGCAGAAATTAGTAAACTCCGATAAATTAGTCGTAGTAGATTTCCCCTTCATAAAACCATGCTGAAAAGAGCACAGGAAGGGCTTGCAGTAGAAGTACAAAGCATCACAAACCAGGGCTTCAAATATCTTACCAATACAACTTAAATTAGCGACAGGTCTGTAGTTAGAAATGTCGCTCTTATTGCCCTTCTTGTGCAAAGGAATAATCAAAGAAAGCTTCCACTGTTTCGGAAAAATACCAGAAGTTAAAAATAAATTAAATAAATAACACAAAACAGGAACGATGGACGTAGCACAATGTTTTATGAGTGTGGAAGGAACGCCATCCGGACCGTCAGAAAAACTATCAGCTATGCTAGAAATGTACATAGAGACAGACGCTTCATCGAAAAACAGGTCTTTAGGTTGAAGAGAAGTCAGCGGAAGCTTCGTCAAATGGGTAAAATCATTATAACTAATATCACAGTGGTTATCACAGAATGCAGTTTTAAAGAAGTCACCAAAAAGATTGGCAGTCTCTAACGGATCCACACTGTCGTAGTTACCGAGTCGCAACGATGAAGGGTATCCGTCACAGTTGCGCTTAGAGTTAACAAACCTCCAAAACTGCTTTGATTCAGCACGCAAAGCCGATTTCATTCTAAATACATAATCGTTGTACGAGTCAGTCAAACACGAAATGTATTGAGCACGCGAATTAGAATAAATAACGTAATCAGCATCACCCCTTGAGGAACAGAACCTCCTCTAAGCTTTATTCTTTAAATTTTTAAGATACGAACAAGTGGTACACAGTGAGTAAAACAAAGAAATAATGTGTCATAAAATCAGTTAACAGCTTCATCAATGTCACGTTCACCCAGCACACTGGTCCAATCACAAGCGGATAACCATTCATTCATTTTATCAAAATCAGCTTTTTTAAAGTTATAACAGTAGTTACTAGAAGCATTAAATGATGAAGTTACAGGATCAAAAAACAAAACTACATCTAGTGCCGGATGATGACTTGTTTCAGGAACCATAGGAGTTAAACAACGCTTAACGAGAGTCCCATTGGAATCGGAGGAAAATACCAGGTCAAGAGATTTTCCCGAGTCATTAATAACGCCGCTAGACTGCATTAGACCTGAAGAAATAATGTTGTCAATAAAAGATATGGCATGTGGAGGAGTCGCCGAGAAAGAAGGCAGCAGGCCCTCATCGTCCAAAGAGTGTTCCCAGTTAACACTAGGCAAGTTAAAGTCACCAAAAAGCAATAATTCATCGGCAGGCAGCAAAACTTCAGTAAGCCTATCAATACATGCAGCCAGCAAGTCAAATATCACAGCTGATGAGCATGGAGGGATGTAAACTGTTGCAATATATACATTTTTGTGTGAGAGCTTGAGAGCTACACATATAAACTCCAGATCGCCGGACTCGGCAAAATCGATTAATGTGCATGGAAGGTTGCGACGAACGGCGCAAAGCACTCCACCTCCAACAGGAGCATCCTAAGCTAGACGATGGCGATCACGGCGAAACACCAGGAACTCGGGAACAAAAGCTCTGCATCTGCAATCTTTCCACATAGCCATGTTTCGGTCAAACAGACCACGTCAAAACATGAGTTCATCGAGCTTGTAAAAAGGCGAGTCGTTTGGGAGCGAAGACCAGTTACATTGGCGTAGTGGACGGAGATTTCGCCAACAAGTTTTTTGCCTTAGCAGAAGATCCAGAGCGCCCCCTTGGAATAAATTCACGCACAATAGAATTGTGGGGCCAAATCTCAGGAGAAAGGACCGCCTGAAACAGATTTTCCGGAACCAAAACTCTGAAGGACGCAGAAAATGAGCGTTTCTCACGATCATGTCGAGTAGTTAATTTTTTGCAGGCAATCGAAGAGGTCGAAGTACCAACGCGTGATGAAATATGTCTGGTTATCTCATCCTCGGTAGTGTCAGGATGTACTCTGGATACGAAGACACACTTTGGAAGCCTGGCTGGCCGCAGCGAAACAGCGTCCACAATTACAGTCGGAGTATCATTGGTGAAGGCAACATCCGCAACCGAAGCAGACCGCAATATACCGACATCCGAAACTGAAGCTTTCGTCCCACTATCAAACACCTCGTCCGCAATCGGAGATACCACAGTATCGCCAACCAAAGACGAAGTCCCGCCAATGGAGGCCACATTGGTATCTAGAGAAACCTCATGTTGAACTGAAGAAATACTTGAGGCAGTGGTAATATGATTTGGGCTCATGCGATGATTCCTTTGTCTCTGACGACGACCCACCTTCGCTGAGGAAATATTCTCAGAGGAGGCAGAAGTTAAGACATGCGCATCTAGCTGAATAGATGAAAACTGAGGCTGTAGAGTCTCAGAGCTGCGAGACTCTCTTATAGATAATTTCTCAATATCATGAACCACCGAGCACAAAAGCGTAGAATTTTTAAATACGGCCGACGAACAGGAGCCAATATCGCCCTTGACCCGCCTAATAGTGCGCCTGATATCTTCAATGATAGGTAAAGCAGTCCCGCCGTTAGCACTGGATGTCAAAGGCGCATCACATGTTGCTACCACAGAGTGAAGATCGTCCAAGGTGCTCGACACAAGAGATATTTTTGATGATATTTCATGAGTCTTTTCCAGTATCGCAATCGAATTAGAGTTCAACGTGTCAGTCAAGGTGAGAACGTTCTCCATCTTACAATTCAATATATGTACATCATCATAAAATTGTTGAAAATTAGACAGCTTGGCTGAAAACTGGCTAATTTTATCCAGCATAAGAGACTGGTCCCCAGAGATTGCCTCCGAAAAACTTTTCATGGGTCGTAGGACGTGACAAGGCTTGATATCTGAGCATTCACTGCAAGTGGTGTGTCCAGAAGACGCAGATGGAGCATTTCGCTTCAAGCATGTAGCGTGGAAAACATTGCCGCAAATACCATCGCATACTGCCTCCTTGCCACCAAATTTAGTGGAGCAAATCTTGCAAACTGCCATTATTATCAGAAAAATTAGATTAATTAGATTAAATTACATATAAATATTTAACTATCAGTATAATCAGATGATAACAATATTGAATGAGTTGATGAATATTTGCGAGAAAGTACCCTTAATATTGTTGTAAAAATAGTAAGTTGCTTAGTGTCTTTGCTAATATTAAAGTTATTCGAAACACTTTCACTCATAGATGGCGCTATAATACATTCCACAGAAAGTGATCAGTGGACGGTTTATGTCTATGGTGTGAACAATTTACATTGAATTGTCATCGCTTATGTAAATAAATAAATAAACAGATAAAAGGAATTTTTGACGAAATCAATAATATAAAAATCGCAGCACAAATTACACAAAAGCAGTCTATAACAAAAAAATGGTTACAAAAGACTGCAAATATATGCACAGGTTAAAATTTAGTAAACGCACTTAAATTATATGCAGCGCCCGACATCCGATCAGCACAATCTATTAAATGTCTACACCATGGCAATATTTAAAAAGTTTCCAACAACACGATAGAAAGGTTAATTAAATTAACCAAATTATACCAATTTCGGGTTAATAAAATTTCATTACATTAGTAAAACAAACAAAAATTATACGAGGCGATTTGACACACGACACATTGACTTGACACCTCACATCTCTCTCTCATGCTAAGATACATATAAAATCCCTTTTGTAAGAGATTCACGGATACCTAAGTGAGCAATTAGGGAAAAATTAACTCACCTTGACAGGTACCCGCGGAATTTACAAACGAGAGATTTTACAAGAATTCTACATATAAATAAAATAAAATCACATACCAACCTATGCTATGAGATATATTTCCCACGATGATAATTCCTAAAGTACCTAAATTATACTTTAACATTAAAAATTAACTAAAAAACAAAACTCGCGTGCGGCTGACTTACGAATGTAAACAACACGTCAAACTTCATATTCTTGCGACGTTTGACATGTCACCCCGGGGTAAAAGGAGACGCAGAATCCGATGGGCGCGTTCCCGTCGCGATATTTTCCACGGTTTACAGAATAATCGCGATTTTTCGAAATTCTCTTTACACCAATGAGTGCGAAAGAGACACAAAGGTGTGAAAGGGACACGAATAAAGATGAACGAAAATGAATTCTGAGAGTAATTTGGTAAATTGAACTAAAAGATGGCGTATCGATAAGTTATGGCACAGATTCGGAAAACTTATCATAATTACGTGAAATTAAAAAGGATTCCTATGGCAAATATGTCAAAAAATACAGCGTGTTATTTGACATCAAGGAAAAATAATTATAGTCAACATTTTATTTAAATTTCGTCATAAAATCGAGAAATTCATTTTTATGCAATCGGAACGAAATTCTCTATAAAAAGGGGGTTCATTCTTCATTCCCAATAAGCAATTCGAACGGAATTCGGGTCGTTTGCCTTGTCATTTTTGACGAGTTTACCTGGAAATCCGTACTATTTGCGCACGGAATTCCGCTTCTTTGGCCAAAGGGAACTGCGCCGAGATTCCAAGTCTTTGATTGTATTGGTAGATGGAACTAAACGTGGAAATCTATCGGATTTCCGTGTTATTTCCTTGTTATTTTGGCATGGAATTCCCAGACTTTTCCGTGGCATTTCTATATGGAATTCCTAGGGATTTCAAAGGTTTTTCTGCATTTTTTAATTAAACAGTGGAACATAAATAATTTGTAAGATGCAAAGCAGTAGAAAATGTTTCGAAAGTATAGAGAAAATAATCAAACTGCCATGACTTGAATCGTTTCAAAATGCTAAATAGAGCTTGATAAATTCGGAGCAAAGTTTGACAGATTTAGCGTTTTGTAAGAATTAAAGTCATGGCACCTGGTACCTTGATTATTTTCGCTATACTTTCAAAACTTTTTCTACTGCTATGCACTCTACAAATCAATTCAATTTGCAATCGCCTGTGTTTTGCAGAACACTACACAAAACCAAAAGAACACAGCTAATATAAGCCATTAACAATTTTTCGTATACCTGCAACACATTTGTAAATCTGAAAATAGCGTTCGCTGTAGCGTGTAAAAACAGCTGTGTGTGTGAGAATGTCGTCACTTTTTTCCGCTGGAATTCCGTGCGAAAATTCCACATTTGGAATTTTTGCTTATTGGGTTCTGTCTTCTTATTTTCAAAGTTGTCAAAGTGCGAGCATATGTGATACCATTCCTCCCACAATTTGCAAATTTTCTCCAGTGTCATCAGCAATAAAGAAAACAGAAATCAGCGAAACTTAGAGCATTTTAACTGCAGAAACATCAAATTTTCTAACTCAAGTCACAAATAACAAGGAATCTCAATCACTTTATTTGTGAAATTTTATTAATGACAAATTGTTTGACTTTTTGAATCAATTAATGGTAAATTTGTGAATTAATTATTTTTTCTGCAATTTGGGTTAAAGTTCATTGTGTTTGCATGCCAGGTGTTGGTCATACACACATGTATGAATTTAACATGGACGATTGAATTTTTATTATTAACTTCTTCCTTTCAGCCATTTAACTATTTCACTCAAGTAAATCAAAATTTCTACCAATTATTTATCGTGTGAAACAAATGCCATTAGGTCAGTTTTGACAACATAATAATTAGAAACTAGATCTACCTTGAGTTCTAATTATTATTTACTTTCAGCCATTAGTAAATATATTAGTGTTATATACCTAATATATAATATATAAAATACAATAAAAAACCTGAAAAAAGGGGAAGAAAATAAAAATCATATTCATTAATTTTTTCACCTAAGCTAACCATGCTTAAAACATGGTTGGCTTATCTCTTAAATCTATGAAGAAAATTGCATCAGCAATTTTCTTCACATTCCACATAATTTATAAAATTTTTCTCATAAAACAACTTGGGAAAAACAAAAGTTTCAGTTTACAACCCAAGTCGTTTTACTTAAAAATTTGTCATTTCAACAATTTAATTAAAAAGTAAATCAAAAGGCAAATCGTACCTTCAGTACGATTTGCAGCGAAAAATACAATATGTATGTACATACGTACATACATATTATTAAAAAGCTTTCACGATAAGAAACGCGCGCCGCATAAATGCATTGTATGTATATGCGCGTCGCGATTTCAAACGGTGGCTGATGTTTTAAAAAGTGTAAGATTACATTTTCTGCAGCCATCGTTCAACGCGAATAATTCTGGACATGTTTGAACAAGTCCAGAATTGAAAAAGTAAAATTTTCTCAGGATAAGAAAATGCAATTTAGCATTTTCTATCCTGAACGACGGCTCTTGATCACGATGAATGTGATCAAGAGTTGAGTTGGTTTTTTGGTATGTTGACGGGCGGTCTCGAGTCGTTGAGTTTTAAAAAAGAGTAGAGTTGTTTTTTTTTTGTAGAAAAAGTGGTTAACAAACGGGTTAAAAAACGGAAGTGTAGGCGCGAACAAAACAAATTATAAAAAGTTAACGTTCTAATTTTTAGAAAAAAGAAATAAGTTTGTGTTCTGATAAAAGACGAATAAGTGTTCCGCCTTCGAATAATTAAACTAAATAGCTTTACGTTCTTTTCGAGTAATTAGAGGCATAAGTTTGTATTCGGAGTTTAAGTCATAAGAGAGAAATAAGTGTATGTTTCGCTATCGAGTAATTAGAGAAATAAGTTTGTGTTTTGATTTTTAGTAATAAAAAGAAATGAGTTTGTGTTCTGATGTTTTGGATACTTAATCATACCCAGACAACACTTCGGTAAGCAACTTAATATATATATATATATATATATATAACAATTGGCGCAGCCGGTAGGATCAAGGAAGCTTGGTCAGAGTTAAAAGATCGTAAACGCTTGAAAAGCCTTGATCCTGCAAGAATCTACGGGGAACCTGTGACACTAGCCACATTATACGGCCACGTCACCCCCAACGCTCGGGGTAGATATCATCTATAGGCGCCTCTGCTCCAGGCGAGCAAGCGTTCACCCCAGTGAGTGAAAAAAGAAACATCAGCAAGGGACTTTACCAGAAGCTCTTTCCCAGCACCGAGAAGAAGTCAGGACAACGGACACCCATTCAAAACCGATAAGGAGGAAAACGAAGACAGCCCCACTCAGCAACCAACTCCAGAAGGAAGATATCATCGTTCCTGGGTTGAAGGGGATTTCGAAGAAGGTTTTAAGCCCCCCTTTCAACCATATCCAGGGGAAATAAGTAGGCCTAGGGCCCCCCCAGCAGCAAACAGAAGCACCGGAAATTGTAACTTCGTTCCAGGATTGAAAGGGATCTCGAAGTCGGCAAAAGCCCCCCTTTCAATCTCAGCCAAGGGAAATAAGACGGCAGGAGCCCCCCTAGTAGCAAGAAACATTCCAGAAGGGAATACTCCAAGAAGGCTGGAAGCCCCCCTTTTGGACAACGCGGGACGCATATGTCAGGAGAAAACTCGACACCGGCACCTGAGACAGGCACGAGATTAAACTCCATACCTTCATCCGACGCGGAGAAATCCCCAGGTGAAAATCTTCATCACCTCCGGGAAGGTACAGACAACGCCCCAGAAGACAACCCAACACAATCAACTAGCCAGAATCCAGACCCATTACAGCAAGAAAGAAAAGGAGTTCGCCTTCGAAGCGGCACCGTTTTAACAGGGCCCACAGTTGTATCTAAAGTAAGTCTAGATAAGTTTTTAGATAAGTTGTTAGAAAAGGCACGTGAATCCGATAAGCTCACTGTCACGCACTGCGACGCTCTTGACCATAGATTAAGTCAAGGCAGAGAGCAGAGGCTGACAAAAATCGAAAAATTTAAAAAAGATACAGAGCGATTCAAACAGGAGCTTATCGCATTTGCCGGGCTTTCACGTTCACTAGGTTTAGATAAGAGCTCAGCCAGTGTAGTTGTAAGCGCTGAAAGTCACAGTGATATTAGTGGTGACGAAGCGGACCAAACAACCGCCGAAAATCTCCTTAGTGGCTGGCTAGAAGTATCCTTCACGGATTCTAGTCCAGAAACCAGCCCTGAAACCCGACAAAGCACAAGTAGACTACCCTACAAAAGTTTAAATAAAAAGATAATCACAATGGTAGATTATGCGAAGGTGGCCAAGCTGACGGCACAACTAGTTCCTCTGTTTTCGGGTGAAAATACCCCACAGCTAGGTCGTGAGCTACAAACATTTATTGGCTGTTGCAAACAGGCCCTACACTGTTTAAGTGAGGAAGAAAAACCAGCCTTCCTACATATCTTGCCCACAAGACTTCGTGGCGATGCTTATCAGCTGTTTGCTTCGGACGTTCCAACTACTTTTAGTGAGGTGGAGGAACGTCTGAACAGAACCTACCTACCACGAGAATCGTACCAGGAGTTGGTAAACAAATTGATCACAATGAGGCAAAACCCGTTGGAAACTCTCACTGCCTTCACAACAAGAGTGAAGCATTTGTTGATGCTTTGCAACGAGGCAGCGGTACTGAAGTACGGAGCAACGGCAGCCCCAGCTGTGAAGACACAGTTGGCGGACTTCGCCAAGAATGCCCTCAAAAGTGGAGTGAACAATCCCCACCTATGCCAGTACCTCCTCACTCTGGTAGAAAATGATCTAGAGCAGCTGATACAAAAGGCTCTAGACATGGAAAAGCTACAAGCAGGCACAGTTTTCGTCCAAACGCCGCTAACGCAACAGCCATATCCAATGGCACCAATAGACCCTAGTCTTCGAGTTCGGGCTCTCAGCCGAACCCCTTACCATCAAGCACCACAGCCACCCATGTATGCATCACCACGAGCACAAGAGCCCCGACAGTTTAATCCCCCATACGTACATGCTCAACCACTACGCCCGCCACTTCCACGAAGGGATTCTAGACAACCGGATACACAGAATCTGGTACAAAACATCACTTGCAATTTCTGCCAGAAGCGGGGACACACCTACACGGAGTGTCTAAAACGCAAAAACACCCCCTTCTGCACTAACTGTAGAAGTTACGGGCATGACATTCGCGACTGTCGAAACAACCAAACACAGTCTGCAAATCGTTTCACACGAGGATCGCCTAACAATCAACCACAGTCAGACCCGAACAATACAAAAGGCCCCAGAGTCTTTAACATAAGACAAAAATGTGAGTTTTGTGGGCGCCGTGGACATAAGATCGACGAATGTCGACAAAAGCAAAAGTGGGAGGATAAAAAACAGGGAAACGACAAAGAGTCGACCCAAAACTCCCCGGCTCGACTATAAACCCTACCAGCAATAAACAAGGGTCTTCTCAGCCGCCCAACTTCAGTGTGCCCACCGCCAGACTTCCTCTAGACATAGGTCTAAATGGTCAGGCCCAGCTAATAGTGGACACCGCCGCTGAGATCAGTATAATTAAGAAAAAAGCTCTCAAATCTCGCGAGCTAATAAACCCCAACAAAAAACTAACGCTTCAAAGCCCCCTTGGTACCGGAAAAACCTTAGGAAGTTGCCAAGGAAACTTCATGCTAAAAAACAAATTACCTTGCAACTTTCAGGTGGTAAAAAACATCCCAGGTATTTCCGACGACGGCTTGCTAGGAAATGATTTCCTAGCCAAAAACTGTAATGTTGAGGGACCCAACAGGGTTCTGCGGTTTCCTCGCACGGAAACCAATCCAGAAGAGTTTGCTGTTCCATTAGAAACCGCATCGGACAACCCGTGTTCACAAAACACAGTCAACAAAGAGACACTGGTAGAAGATATTAAACCCGAAGGGGATACACCTTCTACCCGAAGTGTTCTCAATGCTTCTCTGTCAGAGGAAGTCGGCCAAGAGGCATTTCAAAGCATTACGAACGCTTTAATTTCCCCTCCACTCTTAATATATCCCGATTTTGCAAAAACCTTTAACCTTACTACAGACGCCAGCAGCGAGGCTCTTGGAGCAGTCCTATCTCAAGGAGAGGTAGGAAGTGACCAGCCCATTGCCTACGCCAGCCGTACCCTGAACAAAGCCGAACGTAACTATTCCACTATTGAAAAAGAGTTACTGGCTATAATTTGGGCGACTAAAAATTTCAGGTGTTATCTGCAAGGCCGAGAGTTCACGGTCTATACAGATCACAAACCACTCAAGGGTGTCTTCAATGTTAAAGACCCCACATCCCGTCTGGTGAGATTTCACCATAAACTTTCCGAGTTCAATTATAAAATTGAATATAAGCCCGGAAAGTACAACACGAATGCCGATGCTTTAAGCCGCATTCCACGGGATAATACCAAAGACAAGGAAACTACAACCTTCACGGTAGAAGCGATAGTCCACCATCAAATGGACTCGGATATGGAGGAGGAAAAACACTCATCGGACCAAAAGGAGTGTCTGCAATGCAATGCAGTAACCAGAGCCCAGACACGAAATATTCAGGAAAATGGAACAAACCAAGACAGCCAGTCCAAACAAAAAGAACAAACTCATCATCCAGAAGAGGCCGCAGACCATGACAGTCCACCTAGTACCAATCCACAAATCATAGACGAAACTCGTCCCCCTGAAGTAATCACAAGCCCAGAGGAGATTCAATTAATCTTAAAAGATTATCATGATTCTCTCTTTGGCGGCCATCAGGGAGTGATAAAAACCTATAAACGGATTCGAAGAAAGTACTGGTGGAGGCACATGCTTAGTGACATCAAAAAGCACATTAAGCGGTGTGCCAAATGTCAAACCATGAAGGCCTCACCACAGTATAAAATGCCGATGGGGATTACAGACATAGCGGAACAACCATTCGATAAGATCTATTTAGATATAGTCGGCCCACTAGAGGAGACAGAATCCGGAAACAAATATATATTAACGTTTCAGGATAACCTCACGAAATTTGTAGATTGGTATGCCATACCGAATGGAGAAGCAATAACGGTAGCGCAAATTTTCTTCGACGAAATCGTCACGCGCTACCGCATTCCCAAAAGAATAGTCACCGATCAGGGAAGTAATTTCCTGAGTGACCTATTCAAAAAGGTATGCAAACTCCTCAGGATTAATAAGCTGCAGACTTCAGCTTATCATCCCCAATCAAATGGAGCACTCGAACGTGCACATAGACCATTGATTGAATATCTACGAACTATAGTGGACGAAAATCCCAGCTCATGGGATAGTTATCTGCGAACCGCTGCTTTCGTGTACAATAACAGTGTACACGAAGGGACAAAATTAACTCCCATGGACTGCCTCTACGGCTTTACAGCGGACGTCCCGTCCAACTTAAGGCGAGACCCCGAACCCATATAATCACGAGAGCTACTACCATATTCTCAGGTATAAGCTTCAGAAGTCTTACGCCATGGCACGAAAAAACCTTCTGATGAGTAAACAACGCTCGAAAAATTACTATGACAAAGCTGTACGTTCCCTGACATTTCACAGAGGAGACAAGGTTCTACTCAAGAGCGAGACTCGCAAACATAAGCTCTCCCAGTTTTGGGTAGGACCCTATACGGTAACCGGCATCCCCAGTTCAGTAAACACAACAATTAAAATTCGCAAACGAGAGGTGTCAACATAATCTCAGTAATTCTAAGATACATATATAATAGAATGTAAGCTACAAAATCAACAAAAACCCCATTTTAATATGCTACCCTATCCTCTCCTAGATAACAATGCGGTCAATAATTTTTTACGGACTGATCCTGATCACGATAGGAGCCCTCGCGGAGGAACCTTACACTATAACGCCCCTAAATAATACGGGAATACTATTTGAGGATCTTGGAAGCCTATCAGTTTACCACGATACTTGGAGCATCATAACTGAGTTAGATCTGGCGGAGTTGGACAATCAGACAAAACTAGCGGAACGCGCGGAACACTACGTACATCAATTATGTGGTAACAAATCCTTTGATCAAGATCTATGTACCCTACAAACCAAACATGTACATGCCCTGATGGAAAACATCAAGAGACGCACCAATGTCATTAAAGAGGCAGTGCCTAAATCACGCAAGCCCCGATCCATCTTTGATGGGATAGGTAATGCGATGCACTATCTCTTTGGCACTATGGATAGCGGAAACGAACAAGAGGTGTACAGCCGGCTAAGCGAATTAGAGGTAAATACTCAAACCTTAGCTGATCTGGAAAAGCAACAGATCAGTGTAATAAAAACCACTTTTGAGCAAATTCAAAAACCCCTATCTTCGCTGACTGAACGACAGCGTCAGATAACCAATCAGATTAACCATCTGCAAAACACAACGGACGATTTGATAGCCCACCAAATAAGACAAGAGATCGTTTCTAGTCTGACACTACAAATGATAGAGTTGGAATTTAGACAACAAGCTCTACTGGACATAATAATGTCCAGTAGAAATAATCAAATTCATCCCCTTTTAATTTCCCCAAACCATTTGCTAGAGATTTATCACAAATCTCATTCCACTTGTCCCAACCTACAGGACTGTTTGTCAGTTCTGTATCAAACAGCAGATGTTAAGACACATTTGTTACAGGACAAATTAGTTATCCGAATCAAACTTCCCATATTTAATATTCCCAAGATGAAAATCCAACAGATTAGATGTTTTCCCATACGGGTGGATTCAAACCACTCATTAATACCTGATATCGAATTTTCCCATGTGGCGAGTCAAATCCAGACCCAGGAATTTCTGCTGCTGAAGCCAGAAAACCTGAGATCTTTCAAACAAATTTCAAAGGGAATCGATGAGGATACTTTGGTTGGTAAGCTAAATACACCAATCACAAAAGCTAGTAAAACAGATGAATGTATCATCAAACTTTTGTTTAACCCATTAGACGAAAACCCAAAGTGTAGTTTCAGGGTTCAAATTCCCCCAAGGGACACAGTAATTAAACTCAATAGACCAAATTCGTGGCTGTATTCCTTAACCGAAACTACTATAGTACATATAACTTGTACTCAACAGTTACTCACTCATCGTCTCGCAAAACAAGGAATCATGACAGTCAACGAACCATGTTCCTTGCAAATAGGGCCTCATACACTTTATTATGAAGAAGAAAATTTGCATCCGCTTAGAATCCTCCAACCAACCTACTTCCCAGGCACAAACGAAACTCAGGATGAGTTGGCAGAATACATGTCCAAGATATCCGCTCCTAAAAACCTTGAGAAACAACCAACGTTACTCCTCGGAGACGATACAAACCAACGTATCCACCTAGATACAAAATCTCTAGACGAAATCCGTACCAAAGTGAACAACATTCACTTTGGACCAAAGGCCAAGATTCCTCATATACTCTCTATTACATCCCTATCAATGACCCGACTCTTGTTGCTAATTGCATCTGTGGTGGCGTTAGCAAAATATATCGTCCCGGCATTCATGGCATGGATTGCTAAACGCAGACAACAGCCCACAACTGAAAACGTTCCTATGGAACCGGCTTACGCAACACCCCAAGGAAAATTAAAACGTACTCAAAGTCTCCACAGAGCGAGATCTATACAAGTAATATAGTATAATCAAAAAGATCTATACTCGTTGGTTGGCCCCCGACTGTGTTACTGGCGCAGCATCCTATCCTTTCACTACACTGGTTTTCGAAAATAAGTTAAAATAATAGTAGCAAATATAAGATAAAGCGAACACGCGAAAATTAATATTACATAAAAATAAAATTTATTTAGTAGTACCTAAGAAAAGAAAATTTTTAATAAACCTAAGTAGTACATAGCAAAGTAGAAATAATAAATTAAATAAGCAAAAAAAAAAGATAATAAATAGAAGAAAGAAAGGCATAAGATAGTAGAGTTAAAACAAATAACCACTTAAAACATAAAAGATAATCGAAATTTATTTACACAAAAATAATAAAAATAACAAATAACTAATATTTAGTAGCATTAAGCAATACAAAAAATAATAATTTAGAAAATAAGATATTAAAATACAATAACATAAATAACTATGCTAAATAGATATAAAATGAGAAGTTAAAATACTAACATTATAAATAGAAAAATAGCAAATAAAAATAATACAAAAAAAAACAATAAGATAACCAAGAAAAAATTAAAAGGCGTTAGATAAAAATAAAGGAAAAAGAAAATATGCTTTAAAAGTAGATATAAATAAATAAATAATTAAGTAAGCTAGATAATTGGATTAAGGAAACCGTGCACTTAATTACACACACAAAAAAAAAACATAAAATTTTATTAGCGAATGCTTAGAAAAATATATGAGCATTATACATTCCTGTAAAAACTCAACCGAAAGCCAACCAAGAACCGCCCGCCAAAAAACGCACCCACAACAACTTCCCCTGAGAATTATTCCTCTTCAAAGAATAATTCCCTTTTTCTCAGGGGGAAGGATTGTTATATACCTAATATATAATATATAAAATACAATAAAAAACCTGAAAAAAGGGGAAGAAAATAAAAATCATATTCATTAATTTTTTCACCTAAGCTAACCATGCTTAAAACATGGTTGGCTTATCTCTTAAATCTATGAAGAAAATTGCATCAGCAATTTTCTTCACATTCCACATAATTTATAAAATTTTTCTCATAAAACAACTTGGGAAAAACAAAAGTTTCAGTTTACAACCCAAGTCGTTTTACTTAAAAATTTGTCATTTCAACAATTTAATTAAAAAATAAATCAAAAGGCAAATCGTACCTTCAGTACGATTTGCAGCGAAAAATACAATATGTATGTACATACGTACATACATATTATTAAAAAGCTTTCACGATAAGAAACGCGCGCCGCATAAATGCATTGTATGTATATGCGCGTCGCGATTTCAAACGGTGGCTGATGTTTTAAAAAGTGTAAGATTACATTTTCTGCAGCCATCGTTCAACGCGAATAATTCTGGACATGTTTGAACAAGTCCAGAATTGAAAAAGTAAAATTTTCTCAGGATAAGAAAATGCAATTTAGCATTTTCTATCCTGAACGACGGCTCTTGATCACGATGAATGTGATCAAGAGTTAAGTTGGTTTTTTGGTATGTTGGCGGGCGGTCTCGAGTCGTTGAGTTTTAAAAAAGAGTAGAGTTGTTTTTTTTTGGTAGAAAAAGTGGTTAACAAACGGGTTAAAAAACGGAAGTGTAGGCGCGAACAAAAAAAATTATAAAAAGTTAACGTTCTAATTTTTAGAAAAAAGAAATAAGTTTGTGTTCTGATAAAAGACGAATAAGTGTTCCGCCTTCGAATAATTAAACTAAATAGCTTTACGTTCTTTTCGAGTAATTAGAGGCATAAGTTTGTATTCGGAGTTTAAGTCATAAGAAATAAGTGTATGTTTCGCTATCGAGTAATTAGAGAAATAAGTTTGTGTTTTGATTTTTAGTAATAAAAAGAAATAAGTTTGTGTTCTGATGTTTTGGATACTTAATCATACCCAGACAACACTTCGGTAAGCAACTTAATATATATATATATATATATATAACATTAGTTAAGAACCAGAAAGCAAATTTGTTTTTACCTTATATATATGAAATTGTAACGTAGCATTATTTTCTAATTTGGCAGTATTGAAAAGAAAAAGATAAATTGAGTAAAAATATAGTTATTTTGCACATTTAAGTTTCTTTTAGTTATTAAATACATATAACACACTGTGAATCATTGAATAGCAAGTGAAGTTTCTAAGCGGGTACGTGTAAGTTGAGGGAAGTAAATTTTGCACATTCAAAGAATTTATTCAAATAATTAATTTTCTCATAAGATTAATATTTGTTTAGTCAATTAATATTTTTTTTACAATAAATAATTGAGTGACAAATTTCCTCTTTTTATTTAACCGCTACACTCCACCAGAATATTTTCTTTCAGCATACGTGGATTCTCGTTCGTAGTTGCATATTATTAGAAAGTCAGTTATAGGAATTGAGAGATTTCATTTAATTTGCACTTTGCGAGCGCAGTTCTTTCGTAGTTGTCAATTATAGGAATTGACACAACAGCTGTGGGAAAACACCAGTTGTTAATCCTTTAAAAATGGTAAATTTACCTCCTCCACCTGGGTTTAAATAGCACTCTGCCAAATGGTGTAGATTAAAAATAAAAAAATTAGTAAAATTGCGAATATAAATTGTATAAATCATTAAATGTAAAAACAAATTGCAAAAAATCATAAAAACATGAAAAATTAAAAAAAAAATCTAAATATTTCAAAAATTAGTAAGATTGCGAAAATAAATTGCAAAAAATCATTAAATGTAAAAACAAATTGCAAATAATCATAAAAACACAAAAAATTAAAAAAAAAACGCAAAAATTTCAAAAATATAATGCTCAACATTAAATAAGGAAATCTAAACAGCATAATGCATACCTCAAGTGTCAATTTGCTTTCAGTACCACCACGCAGATTAAAAATAGCATGCTTAACTCTCAATATTTAAATCTTGGCGTCGGATACATATTGCAAGGCCAATGTCACCACCTAAAACAGCAATTAGCATTCTACAACACCATCTCAGTTAAAAATAGCGTGCTTAATATGATTTGTAAAATAAACAAAATTTTTAATGCACTCTGCCAACATTTCCGGATTAAAAATAGAATACTTAGCATTTAAATAATGTGGTGCACAGCTCAAGGTTAATGCTAATCATGAGAGTTTTATTTGCTTACCACAACGTATTGCTAATTATAATGTAAAATTTGATGTTTTGCCAAGCAATTTTAGGATAAATAACATTACACGAGACGAAGAGCTCTTCAGTTTTATTATAAACGCGTTAAAGCGTGCAACACAGTACTATGTTTGCTATAACAGCTGTTTTTATTTAGCAAATTCAGTTTTAGTTGAAACTGAGTAGCACGATATATTTGCTATTGATCACTATATATGTAGTCATGTGTTGTATAAACCACTGCAATGGATTTATTATACTTTTGCAACACCGGGAAAGTAAGCAGAATAACAGCATTCATTGATTCCATCATCTAAAGTCTAATATTTATTATGCTAGATAAAACGTCACTTATGGAACCCAACGAATGGCTATCCCGTAAAGCACCTGAAAACATCTTTTTATTGCAACAGGGCGCTGAGAGTATTGGCTCGCAAACTTCATACCACTTCGGACAGTGCAATAAGAACAACATTATCGATAAAATAGACGCATATAATGTAAACCTTGATGCTGCATTTGCCCAAAATCTACCTTCAGGCCAAAAGTCGCTAGCAGACAGATGGTTGAATAGATCGCACCAACTTCATAATAATTCTCAAAGTAATAACACCGATCCTCAAATTATACAACAAGCTACAACAGTAAAAATCCGAAACTAAAAAATAATAACAATTATATAATTAGCTTAAATGCAGGTTCATCAACCGATGTTAATACTTGGAGAGCGGAAAAAGAAGTTTTACAAGCTCAAATGAATCAAAAACTAGAAAACCTTGGTGAGGAAGTGACTCAGGTATGCGCAACTGAAAAAAAAACAATAATTCGGAAAATACGTCAGATGAGGAGTCTACCGAAGATGAAACATTAATTCCCCAACAACCCGTTTTTAGTTCTGCAGTTTTATCGTTTCTTAAGTTAAAAGGCGGCATCACAATCCCGCCAATGAACCTTAATGGGCCCAACTTATTTGATTACACTTTTAATCAATACGAGCAAAGGATAACAACAACAGCACATTACATAAAAAATCTTCCCAATTTTAAGCATTTTTTTTTAAATACGCGCAGTTTTAGAGGGCTATGCGTTACAGAGCACACGTTTTACTGTTGTAGATATTTTTGTAGATGAAGATGATCGTGAATATTTTAATGAGTCTTTATCCAAACATATCGAGTATAAAGACTTTTTGGCGTACACATATGGACGATTAGTTTTCATCACGCGGCCAATACCTCAAAATTATGTCTTCCCAAACACCACAACCACGCAATCCAATAACGAGAGAAAATCTGCATATTTAGCCAGAGGTATGTAAAAATTTCATGATTTTATTGAAAAATTTTTATATGTACATTAACAGTTGAACAACCAACAGTTACTACAACTTACCCATCTAATCTAACTACGCCTGTTTTGTTGCAAAATACTATTTGAATAATACTATTGATGATGATGATACATCCGGCGATTTGGAAAACGCTCCAACAATACTAAAAGCAGTGGCAGCCCTAACCACAAGCATACAAATTTTCATTGCCCCAACCATCAATACACCTACAACAACTTTTGCAACATCAGCATAGGTGGAAAGCGCTCTGGAAACAGCTGATTTGAAATTATTTTCCATCAATGTAATAGATTCTAAGTATACAGACTTTGTTATTGCAACTACCAACACACCGTTTTTTATACGTTTTATTTAAGAATTCTGTATGGACAATACATCAAAACGATACCCGTCCCGTCAGACTTAAGCACTATAGGCATTTTCGAAGAAGCTCATCCAGACCGCGGTATGCGGGTGGATGCCCCCCCATTGTTTTTACTAATAATAGCTTCCGAACTAAATTCGTTAATTTTTTAGAGATATATATGTTTAGATTGAGAAAGACGTTTATTGTGTTATTATACAACAGATATCTATAATTAGATTAGATAGATATTTCGTTGTGCTACAAAATAATTACTTATATTGTAAATAAACGGTTTATCTGAAGCAAAGCCACCTGCATTTATTTGAATGTAATGATGTGGAACAATGCATTTTATTGTCGATTGCTGCAAGATTTAAGTGAAATTTATATACAGTTAATACGTTTATTCTTTTTAATTCTCCACATATGTATGTATATATGTATACAACATTTGCAACCAATTTTTTTTAAACAAAAACAAGTCAGCTCTTATTACAGATTATTTCATGGTTATACAAACCAGCAGCCTCATAATAGTTGACCTTGTTCACCAAATCGGCAACCTGCTCTTACCGGCACGAGCCCCTTGTTTACATACCGGCAAACTGATTCAGTTTCTTTCTTCATTTTTGTTGCAACTCGTGCTTTTTATTTATGCTACCTTCCAACTTCGGAAATTGATGTCGTTTGTTAAGAAATATGATAATGTGATTTGAACAAGATCAGCTAGTTGTTGTTAGCACGTCACATCTTTCTGTGAATATGTGTGCAATTACGCATCCACCTATTATGTGTTCCTATTACTTCGCTGCTCCTGCTGCTTTTTTGTTTACGCTAATTTTTTAATAAGAAAAGAATAATTCTTTAATAAACAACAAATAAACCTAAACGAAGAAAATACTTAATCAGTTTGCCGGTATGTAAACAAGGGGCTCGTACCGGTAAAAACAGGTTGACGATTTAGTGAATTTGATCTGAAAAAACACGAAATGTAGGCCATTAATTTGAAATATTTTATTTTTGGACCTCCTCTTGCAAATTACAAATAAAATGGTCAGCACTGATTTTAAAAAACCTAAAATAAATAACGTATACTGCTCAAGTTTCAAAAAAAAAATTATCCTGGGGTTAAAAGTCGGCTATCAAGATTTAATTTGCTTTCAGCAACGTTTTGTAGATTAAAAATGAAAAGCTTTGATTTACTTTTGTTTAAAAAATTAGTACATGTACATGCTGCTACTACACTTTTAGAATCACTTCATTGCTACTGTTTGAAATTCCTATTTATTTCAGAAAAATCGTTAAATTTCGAAGCGGTTTCCAATTATTATAGGTATTTGTGAGATGTATGACTACTTGCTGGTAAAATATTTATAATATCTGTCCTCATATCTCATTAAATGTTCCCGATTATTATATTAATCTGCTTTTATTTTTAAGAGATCTATTGATGTATCACATGCCAAGATTTAAAATATTTAATGCCAAGCATTCTATTTTTAATCTGCTTGGTGGTATTGAAACCATTATTTTATATATATATATATGTTTTGAAACTATGTTTTGTTTTTCTATTCTAATTCAGCGCGTTGCGCTAATTAATGAACGCATAATTAAATTTCTCATACATTATTTCTCCACCCAGTTTTAATATGTTTTACAGCTCACACTCCTTATTATAGGTTAATTTATCTTCTAAAACAATCTCTCATAACTTTCCGCAATTGTAGTAGAAATGCTAGCTACTTTTACACAACCATATTTGCGGATTTGTTAACAAATATGTAGATTTACAACATTCAAGAGAGCCCGTTTGAAGTTAGAAAGTAAAATACACCGCTTTTACCATACACAAAGATCTATAAAACGGCCGCAAACAAATAAGTGTGACGAAGACGAAGCGTGTTTAGACTTGCCGGGTTGAAGCATGCTTTTTCTGATAAAATATTTTTCAAATTTTATGATTTTTTTTTAAATATTTGCGTTTTTTTGGGATTTATAAGAATTTTTTGCAATTTTTACGATTTCTTTTTGCACTTTTTACGGTTTATTATTATTATTTTTTGCACTTTATACGAATTTTTTAGAAATTGCGCTTTTACGATTTCTTTTGGCACTTTTCGTGATTTATTATTGTTTTTTTTTTTGCAATTTATACAAATTTTTGCGCTTTTACTTTTCTTCGCAATTCTACGATTTCTTTTTGCAATTTATATGAATTTTTTTGAAGTTTGAAGATTGTTTTGCAATTTAATTTTGCGATTTTTATGATTTTTGTCTAAATTTTGCGAAATAATGATGGTAGAGCAAAATGGATTGGACACCCATTCATAATGTTAAAAGTTATTTCGATTTTTGCATGTCCGTCCGTCCGTGCGCACGATAACTCGAGACCGCGTATACTTAGAGAGCTCAAATTTTGTACACTGACTTTAAAACAAAAAGCAAAATTAAGTTCGAAAATGAGACAAATCGGGCAACTCCTAACGTGGGGTTGCCATATAAAAGTTTCGTTTTCCGCTATATATTTGGACACTGCCTGAGAACGCGTTGACGTAGAGAGCTGAAATTTTGTACATGATGTTTTTGCTATATTAGCAAATAAAATGTCAAAAATGGACTAAATCGGGCAACTCCTTCTTGGTGTTGCCATATAAAAATTTCGGTTTATTACGTATACTTTGAAAACGATCAGTCCAAGACATTTTTATTGTATCGCTGACTATACCAAATTTAATACGGGCATTCATCTGTCGTGTCCCAATGATAAAACTCACGAATCGATCAAACAATAAATCTTTAAACCGAAGAAAACACACGACTTGCATTTAAAACAATACTTTATTTATCTGAGAACTGACCTAACTTAATGACAATATAAAACTGGAAATGTCTTTATCCTCATTCGGTTCAGATTCTTTACATTTTCCATTATATACCTACTATCTAAATTGTCTTATTTTTCTTTTTCAAACCCTACATTTTACATTTTTACATCTTTTTACATCATTTCTTTTATTTATTCTGATTTTACAACATATCTATTTACTTTTTTTTTTACTTCACATGTCCTTTTATTTATTCTGATTTTACAGCATGTCTATTTACTTTTTTTTTACTTCACATGTCCTTTCTTGGAAACTTCCTCCACTTCTTAAATGCCTTATTATACTAATAATTTCCTACATTTGAATCTTATAACAATTAATCTATTTCTTTCCATTGAACCTGATTGAATATTATAAACCATATATACATATTTTTATTTCTATGTAACTTTACACGTTAATCTCTAACTATAGGTTGCCCTTAAATTACTTCTACGTTATACAAGTGCAAAAAATATATATATATACTTAACTAAATCTATGGCGGTCACTCTAGCTGCACAAGTTGCTTCCCCACAATAGTTGGCAGATTGGTGGTTGGCAAGTTCGCTGTCGTGGGCAAGATTGTCTCAATTGTTATGTTTGCATTTTGGGCCTTGGGTTGCTGCTCTGACTTATGAACTATAGGTAGAATCACTCTGTTAGTGCCGGCTTGAGTATAGTTCCTCTTCCAGCGCTTCAAATGGCATAATACTCCTATCAGGATTATTAAGCTGATGATGGCTAAACATGCGGTAGTAGCTGTCGCTGCTAAATGTACTGGATGTGGAATGGCACGCCTACTTGCCTCCTCCGTGCTGATCTTGTCTTCAACCCTCTTTATAGCTGCATCCTGCTCTCTCCATGCTTGATTAAAGTTGTCACTAGACAGCAATCGTATTTCGTCCTTTTTTTCTTCTACTATCTCCTCTCTCTGCCTGTCTGTCTGTGTTGCGATGCTGCTCGAGGCTGGTAACTCCATTCGTCTGGGCTGCCATAGAGATATATTTCGCTGCGCGGCATCTTCAGCTTGTATTCGTAGGTCACCGATTTGTAGGTGACAATGTTCTTCGATGAATAATACCCCTGTTTGCTCCAGCTCACAGATGGAAGTTGGTGAATGTTGGCAGTTCACTTCCAGCTTGGTCTTCTCGGACATGACAAATAACCAGTGGTTTCTCGTTACCATTCTCACTAAGCTGCTCCAATTTGCTGTAACTCTTTCCCTACAGGCCTTCGCATTTACGTTGATCCGGAAAAGGTTCAGCACACAGTTTTCCCCAATAGCAGTAATAGTTGGGGCTAATTGTGGGCATACGATTTGCGGGTAGTCTGATGCGGTTAACAATCTCTGGCACTTCTGGTACTGTTGGTAACTCAGCAAGACATACTGTCGTTCATGATTGTTGGCTGCCACAAATTTAGCGTCCAGATCATATATATGATTCCCAAATTCATCTATAGCTATCGGGATCGTGTATACCTTATGTAAGTCAAATGGAACTCGTTGGGGCTGTAGGATATGTACCCTGAGTACGATTTCTTGGCCTTGCTTGTACCTTTGCAATTTGTACCAGCAATTGGAAATTCTGGAATTTTTCATCTAAATCCAGTTTACTAGTGGCATTTTTCATTATCTCGGTCATCTCTCGTGCATGAATTATCAGCGGGTGTAGCTTTCCTACGCTTAGGGAGATTAATATGCTCATCATTGTTTCTTGCATTTCGCTGATTTCTCTTAAATGAAGGCTGCCTGTAGCCTTGAAGCATTAAACAAATCGAACGTAGATTTGACGACTGTAATTTGGTCCTTCAGTAGATTTAATGTTCGGCTCTCCTTATCATTAAGGTCATCTATAGCTGCATGTATTTCTTCCGAGTCGGCAAGGTCCATGGTTCCGAACAATGTCTTGGCCAGAGATCCCACTCCATCAAAAATTGAACGCTTGTTTTTTCCGGGTGTCTCATTTTGGGTATGATGCGAGAGTTCCTCATCTTGACGCTTAATTTTTTCCACCCAGCCTCCTATCTCTTTCACTGCTGCCTTACACCTTGCAACGCCTCCAGTATCGGTTATATTTGCGCATAATCCGCTTATCAAACCGCTGCATTTGCTGACGAATTTTAAGTCTTCAGTGAGATCTGATGTTTGGAACTTAGACAGAATAGTCCAATGTTTCGTGTAGAAATTAACCACCCCGAGACGCTCGAACAACACTCCCGACTGTTGTATCGGCTCGATGCTATAACCTGCCTGCTCTGCTTGGATCCCAGCTACCAAAGTGAAGATTAAAATTATTACCGTCTTCATCGCGAAGCTAAACCTTACTTTATAACTATATAAATTTAGGGCAATTCTAGTATCCTTAGAATAATGAATTTTGTTTTTCTTTAATATAACTCCTAATTTATTCTACTATATTTCAATTCTCACTTTTGTTTTACAATCTTTATTTCTCTTACACCTTCTTTCTTTTACAATTCTCTTTTCTCTTTACACAACTTGTATAAAAACTTCTCTTCCTTTAAATTTCTGAACCCTTTTTTTTTAATCTTTTATTTTTAACCTCTTATTTATGTTTTCTTTCACAGCTCTTCTTATTGATTTTCCATTATTTCTTTCAAAATCTCTGTTCAGTACAAATACTTAGAGTTTAATTAATAAATTCAATTTGCACATATGCTCATTCATTTAGTATCGAATTTCTATTGCTCTTAAATGTGTGCCTAAAAGTATGCCTTAATGTTCATTAGTTGTAATACACACTTCTAAATTTGATTTATCTACATTTGCCTTTTAGTACTAGGCACTAGGTCTAATCCGTTTGGTTTATATACATGTAAAAAATTGTCCAGCAAGAACCGCTGTATGTAGCCGCTGTAATTTCTAATATACAATGTCAAGTAGAGGGCAAGCTTCACTTGCACTTCACAAGTACTAGCGATCAGAAGCAAAAAATAAAAAGGCTCGGATTTTAAGAAGTAGTGATTTTCTTTCAACTACCCAAATGCAAAAAACCTTGCATTTTTTATATTGGCGACCGTGACAGGACAGTGTGTAAATTAGCTTGTGACGTTAATTAACAAAAAACAATATAGTGACATTGTTGAACAAAGGCAGGTCAAAAAATACCACACTTCAGTGCGTTTGTTATCAGTTTTCATTGTTCGAAATAAAAAACCCATTAAATTGCATTGTAATTCGGATGAGAAATCAATTACTCAACGCAAGCATTCAGCGTTGGAAATCTTTCGAGCACATAGCAGCAGACGGATATTGCGGAGTACTGGATAAATCTACACGGAAGGAAATTAATTTCGTCGAAAGCAAAAAGTTAGAAGAAATTCAGCAAAAAAAATCAACAAAGGAAACGATTTGGACGCATCGCTTGCAAATAAGCCGGTTGACCTTCAGCACCACCTATATACATTGACAGATCATACAAGGTGACTCGTGTGGTAAATTTATAGTTCATGCGGTAAGCAATTCTTTTGCAACTTATTTATTACATACAATGAAATAAATTATGAGGACGTAATTAAGAACTAGATAACAAGCTATAATTTCTATTTGTACTATATTGAACTTTAAAGTGACTAGAACTGAAAATGAATTTTAAATTAAGCTAACCTTTCACTAATAATTTATGCAAACATAATCGAAGTAATACATTTCAACGTGGAGTGCAAGTCAAATGAACTATTTATACGATACACGCACACATAATTCGTGGGCATTTAATTCTCTCGTTGTTGAATAATCGAACTGTGAGACAATAATCTATATTTCGCGCAAGTTTGTTTCGAGATACATTCGCTTTTAAATACACATATATTTAGTTGTTGATTAATAACGCCAACCATGTCAATTGCTAATGATGAAGACCTAGCCAAAAGGCTTGATGATTTGAAGGTACAACGAGCAAGTACTCGCGGCTGCATTACACGTATTCGAACGTTAGTTAATAGCAAAGCAGACACATTAACAGTCACAGAGCTAGATTGTCGATTGGGTATACTAGAATCATACTGGAAGGCACTTCTTTCACACCAAACGGCAATTGAACGGCTTTCTCCTGATGACATGAACAACAATGTTGTGCGTGGAGAACTGGAGGATCTGTACTGTGAAGTCAAAGACAAGATCTTGTTGTTGTTGCCCAGTAAAGGGCGTCTAAGCTTTTCAGAAGGTAACAGTTCTTTCGTTGCTCCTACTATTCATAAAGCCATTCAAACTGCCACAGTTCTCCGGAAAATATTCGGATTACCCAAACTTTATCGCTACGTTTAATAAATTAGTTCACGATGATCCCGATAAGTCCATAACTGAAAAGTACAGTCACTTACTCAGCTGCTTGTCTGGTGCAACACTTCGTTCAATAGAATCTTTAGGAAAGTCTGCCATAACTTATACACAAGCGCTAGACAAGCTCAAGGAGCGATTTGATAACAAATGCCTCATATTTCAGGAGCACATATCAGAATTATTTGAATTGCCCAAAGTAGCTAAGGCTTCTGCAGACCAATTGCGGTATTTAGTTGACAACACCAGTGCACATCTAAGTGCTTTACGTGCTCTCGGCTCAGATACGGATATTTTAAATTCAGTCGTAATTCATCTGACAAATTCCAAATTAGATTCTGAATCGCAGGCGCGTTGGGAGGAATCTATCGATTACTCAAATTTCCCATCATGGCAAAGTTGCGAACAAGTCTTATATAGGCGCTGTCAGCTGCTTAAAGGCCGAGAGAAGAAACCCACCGAACATACGTCTCATCAAAGGGGTAAGCCGATCAAGCAGCAATATAATAGAGCACCCATGGCTTTAGATATTACATCCGTAAATTGCTCGTTATGCTCAGAACCAACCCATACAATCGGGAATTGTCCGAAATTCGCTCAATTATCTGTGCTTGAACGATTTGAAACAGCTAAGAGACTATCACTTTGTGTAAACTGTCTCTCAAAGGAGCACTCATTGAGAGAGTGTCGTTCCGGTAAATGCAGGGTCTGTCACAGACCACACCATACAAAGCTGCATAGATATCCGCGCATCCAGAATTCTACACCGTATTTGGGTCCAGTCGGAGCGGCTAGTAAGGGTGAAGCTCCTATAGCAAGTCCACCTAACCCACCTTCAACGCTATGTTCAGGAATTCAGGACGGTAAGCCTGGCGAGACAAAGGGGCATGTCTTTCTAGCTACCGCTGTGGTACAAATAATGGACAAATTTGGTTGTTATCATCCAGCTCGCGCTTTGCTAGACTCAGCATCCCAGCTTAATTTCATAACCGCTGATTTAGCGCACAAACTGTCATTGAAAAAGCGCCGCATAAATGCAGCTATAAGTGGTATAGGGGATGTCACTGCGAAAGTACTTCACGAAGTGTGCTCAATTATAAAGTCTCGAATAAACGATTTCCAGTCAGAACTAAATATGTGGATCTTACCTGCAATAACGGGGCTCCAACCAGAGTTGGAAATCAACGTGCAGCCGTGGAACATACGTCGCAATCTCGACTTAGCGGATTCTAATTTTTATAAACCACAGCGCATAGATATGCTCATTGGAGCTGACAAATTTTTCCAGCTGTTATCGATTGGTCAAATAAAGCTTGGAACAAACCTCCCAACCCTACAGAAGACTTTGTTTGGGTGGATTGTATGTGGGACATATAACACTCCTCCAGCTGTGGCACAAATTTGCAATATAGTATCGAGCCCTAATGCTGAATTGGTGGAAGATACGTTAAATTCCATCGTTGAGAAGTTTTGGGAAATCGAATGCTTAGAGCCAAAGCGTATTAAGCACACTGAAGAACAGCTTATCTGTGAGGATTTTTTTCAGGAAACAGTCCGTCGTGCAAATGATGGCCGCTTTGTTGTCAGGCTTCCGCTGAAATCACCTATATCAGCTTTAGGAGATTCTTATGAAATTGCTAAGCGACGATTTATGATGTTAGAACGGAGGTTACTCAAAAACCCAGAGTTGAAGCAAGAGTATGCTGCTTTTCTGGAAGACTACTACAACTTGGATCATATGGAATTGGTTCCAGATACGTCTCCATCATCTAGTCGCTATTATATGCCTCACAGCTGTGTACTTCGTCCAGAAAGTTCATCTACGAAGCTACGAGTAGTCTTTGATGCTTCTTGTCGCACATCATCACAAACATCATTGAATGACATTCTCATGGTTGGCCCAACAGTGCAGAATGACTTATTCTCAATCCTCTTCCGCTTTCGTTGTTGGAAATTCGCCCTTACTGCGGATGTATCTAAGATGTATTGGCAAATTTTAGTCCATCCGGAGGATAGAGAACTGAAATGCATCCTATGGAGAGATCCTGGCGTCTTAAATCTTCAGACATTTCGCCTTAAAACTGTCACTTATGGTACTGCCTCAGCACCATATCTTGCTACTCGATGCTTGAACCTCTTAGCTGATGAGAATTCTGAATCCTATCCACAAGCTAGCAATGTTATCAAACACGACTTTTATGTGGACGATCTACTGACTGGAGCAGACAGCGAAGCTGAGATTACTCAACTGCGTGAGGACATTGAACGTATTTTGGCATCTGGAAACTTTGAGCTGAGGAAATGGTATTCAAATGTGCGCTCATTGTTGATCGGAATACCGGAATCAGCCAGGGAAAAGCTCATTATGTTACATGACTCGGCAGTAATTAGAACGCTTGGCATCGCATGGCAGCCAACAGCTGATGAGTTTATTTATTCATATAAGTTAACAGATCAACAATCACGGAGAGTAACGAAACGAACTATTCTGTCAGATTTGGCTAAGTTATTTGATCCTCTGGGACTAATAAACCCGATGGTGGTAAAAGGAAAAATATTTATGCAGGAACTCTGGCTCCTTAGCTTAAGTTGGGACGAATCGCTTCCACTTGAATTTAGTACCCGATGGGAAAGTTATCTAGACGATCTGAAAAATATTCACACTATTCGAGTCCACGCCTCGTACTATCCAAGAGCAACTCCGGATATATCGAAATGCATGGGTTTTGTGATGCATCTAATAGGGCTTATGGTTGTTGTATATACTGTCGATGCATTGACAATGATGGCGTCATTTCTACTCATCTCCTCAGCGCTAAATCTAAAGTTGCACCCACGAAAATAGTGCGAACGTTACCATGCCTGGAACTTTGTGGAGCTGAACTATTGGCTCAAATAGTAGAAAAGACTGTAACACTGTTCACAAAACCAGTTCATCGTACATACCTTTGGACCGACTCACAAGTTGTTTTGGGGTGGCTTTCATCACATGCTTCAAGTTGGAAGCCTTTCGTTGCTAATAGGGTATCGACAATTCAAGAAAAGACAAAGGGAGCAAGTTGGAGATATGTTCCTAGTAAATTAAATCCAGCCGATATTATATCAAGAGGCGCAACGGCAAAGGAGCTAAAGGAGTCATGATGGTTTAATGAACCTGACTTTTTGAAGGCCATGCCCGAGTCTTGGCCAGTCAAACAAAGGAAACTGGCTGAACTACCAGAAAAAAGAAAGGTGAAAACTATTTTGACCAGCACAACACAATCGTCCTTCGTTGATTCTATTTACAAGTGGAGCAGCTTCACAAAGACCCGCCGAATATTTGCATTCATCTTACGATTCATACACAACGTTCGACAAAGGCAAAAAAAAGGAGGAAATCATCACTGGAGAGCTCACTGTAGCCGAATTGGAAGCTGCTATAACGTCAATTGTTAGGATCATCCAGCAGAGCGAATTTGCTGAAGAACTCGCATTGTTGAAAAAGGATAAGGGTGCTGATTTGAAGAATTCCTTTCAAGCTTTGACTCCATTTATCGATGATGCAGGACTTCTACGAGTTGGTGTACGACTAACCAACGCAAACTTACCATATGCAACCAAACATCCATTCTTGCTTTCAAAGGAAAATCCATTTGTCAAGTCATATTTTATACATCTACATCAAAGAAATTTCCACGCCGGTCCCCAGGCGCTTGTAGCTCATAGCCGACAACACTTTTGGTTTGTAAACGCTAGGCACTGTGCAAGAAAGATTGTGAAAGAATGCATTCATTGCTTCAGATATAAGCCAAAGCTTATGAAACAATTAATGGGAGATCTTCCTAAAAATCGATTAGTTGGTGACGGAGCCTTCGAAAATGTGGGTGTGGATTTCTGCGGTCCCATCTGGACAAGTTATAAGCTACGGGGGAAAAGCCCTTACAAATCATACATTTGCGTCTTTGTTTGCCTTTTATCAAGAGGAGTTCATTTGGAGGTTGTATCCAATTTATCTTCAGAAGCTTTCATAGCCGCACTTAAGCGGTTCGTTAGTCGTCGACGACTGTGCAAGCAACTTTAATGCGACAATGCAATGAATTTCGTTGGTGCTAAACGAATGTTAAACGAGTTCAAAGCTGCATTTTTAAACGAAAGATACCAAACCAGCATAGCACAGTGGTGCGCAGAGGTCGGAATCAACTTTCATCACATACCCCCGAGGTCTCCACACTTTGGTGGGATTTGGGAAGCAGCTGTAAAATCCGCCAAGTTACATCTATTTCGGACACTTCAGAATGCCTTACTGACTTTCGAGGAGCTGTCTACAGTCTGTTGCCAATTTGAAGCTGTGCTCAACTCCAGGGTAATATGCCAGCTGTCGCCCGATCCAAACGACGAGGAAGCGCTAACACCTGCACACTTTTGGGGCCAAGCTCCATTACACTGTGTATTAGAACCAGATACACCGAATTCCAACGTAAATTATATACAAAGGTGGCGGCGTATTTCAGCTGTGCAACAGCATTTTTGGAAACGCTGGTCTAATGAATATTTGTCTGCTCTTCATTCCAGATACAAGTGGAAGACAGCATCGCCGAACATTCTAATTAATTCACTTGTTCTCATATCTGATGAAAATCTTCCTCCACAGAGATGGCTATTGGGTAAAGTAGTCAACGCTATTCCAGGCAAGGATGGCAAAGTGCGGGTGGTTGACGTCAAAATAGCAGCAGGAGTCCTTCGTCGAGCTATCCACAAGATTGCACCACTTCCAATTCCAACTGATGATTGAGGGCACTACTCGTGCCCTCAAGGTGGGCGGCATGTTCAATACAAATACTTAGAGTTTAATTAATAAATTCAATTTGCACATATGCTCATTCATTTAGTATCGAATTTCTATTGCTCTTAAATGTGTACCTAAAAGTATGCCTTAATGTTCATTAGTTGTAATACATACTTCTAAATTTGATTTATCTAAATTTGCCTTTTAGTACTAGGCACTAGGTCTAATCTGTTTGGTTTATATACATGTACAAAATTGTCCATCAAGAACCGCTGTATGTAGCCGCTGTAATTTCTAATATACAATGTCAAGTAGAGGGCAAGCTTCACTTGCACTTCACAAGTACTAGCGATCAGAAGCAAAAAATAAAAAGGCTCGGATTTTAAGAAGTAGTGATTTTCTTTCAACTACCCAAATGCAAAAAACCTTGCACTTTTACAATCTTTTATCTCTTTTTTTTTTTAATCTTTATATCTTGTTTACTATTCCTTTTTTCTTTCTCTTTTTTTTTAATTATTATTTCCTTTAAATTCTCTATTTCTTATAGTTTTTATACATGTACTTACTTAGTTCCCTCTATTGGCAATCTTTTCGAATGTGCATAATCTTCTTTTTCCTTTCCTCTCAGCCTAAACGCTTAATGAACCTTGTTCTGCAAGAAAAACAAAGAAACTAAGAAAAAGACTAAATAAAATAAAATATTCAAATTGTAAAACTATTCTCTCGTGCTTCATTCCACTTAGGTTATCGTCCTAATATGATGAACATACTCTAATCTTAAAATTAGTCATGATACCTTCTCAAACGATTGGTATGAATCCGCTTTAGCTTTCTCCCTTGAAGTAAAGTTACATTCTCAGGACTGTGAACGTAAATTACTTCATATGAACCTTTAAAAATGGATGCTAATTTCCCTGCCCTAGCTAAGTCTTTAACTAGAACTTTATCACCAATATGTATAAGACTTCCGGCCTAGCTGAATTGTCATGGTACTTCTTTGCCACTAGTTTGCTTTTAAGTAGGTTCTCCCTAGCTAGTTGAAATGGCCTCTGCAATTTGAACCGCAATACCGAATGGTACTTAACCGTATTATATACCGGTTCAGGCTGACGCTGTACGCTACTGGGGATTTCCGCTACAAAACCAAACAACGTTTCCATGGGCGTAAGTTTTGTGCCTGTATGCACGGTGTTGTTGTACGCATGCGCTGCGGTTCTCAACAGCTCGTCCCAGTTTCGTGGCTCCCGATCAACGAAACTCCTCAGATAGTTGGCTAGCGTAGAATGCTGCCTCTCCGCAGCGTTGGACTGGGGATGGTAGGCAGTTGTTTGCTGCTTCTTTATCTTCAACATTTTACAAAGAGCCTTTAAGACTTCTCCAGTGAAGTTTGCTCCCTGATCCGTTAGTAGCTGTTTCGGTAGCGAGTACCGGCTGAGGATTTGCTCAAACAAGGCCTGGGCTACCGTGTTCGCTTCTCGGTCTGGTATCGCCAGGAAATCTACAAATCTAGTCAGATCATCCATCATAGACAAGATGTACTTGTTACCCTTGTGACTGACTGGCAAAGGTCCAACTAAGTCAACATAGACTTTCTCAAAAGGTCTTTCCGCGATTTCCGTCACTACTAATGGCATCTTGATGGCTCTAGCGTGCTAATTTTTTTCGCAAATCGTACAACGTTTAACATACGGAGCTATATCAGCCTTCATTCCCTTCCAACGGTAGAAGCGCTTCACTCTGTTGAACATTTTGTTCCTCCCAAAGTGTCCTCCAAACCTAGAGTCATGATAATCTCTTAGAATTAGCTCAATCTCTTCTGGATTGGTCACCAGTTTTGGTTCTGGTTTCTTCATTTTTTCTTCAGTGATTATCTCAGTCCCTTCAATACTGTTACCTTCGTTTTTAGAATCTCGCAATGGTGTTGTTTTTATTTTGTTCCCTTTCTTTCTGTTCCCTAGCTTGAGTACGAGTTATTGCAAGGCATGGGTACTCCTTGTTATGATAGGACTCAGGTTCTTCAGCGTGCCTTGGAATTCTGCTTAGAGCATCGGCATTACCATTTTCCTTTCCAGGTTTATATATAATCTCAAATTCAAACTCCGATAGTTTTTGGTGAAATCTGAGCATACGTGAAGTAATGTCCTTCACCTTGAAAACTCCCCGTAGCGGTTGGTTATCCGTTATTATTTTGAAAGGTTTGCCCAGGAGGTAGCACCTATAGTTCCGTACTACCCACACAATGGCCAACATCTCACGCTCTGTAGTGTAGTAGTTTCTTTCTGCCATGTTCAAAGTACGACTAGCGTAACTAATTGGTTTGCCCTCTTGCTCCAGAACTGCCCCTAAAGATTCCCCACTTGCATCAGTGATTACCGTAAATTCCTTTGTGAAATCCGGATATATCAAGAGTGGTGGTGTAGTAAGAATTTCCTTGACACGACTGAAAGCCTTTTCACACTCGAGTCCATGTGAACTTAACGCTTTTCTTTAATAAACTATTAATGGGTGCCAATATTTTTGAAAAATTCGGAAAAAATTTCCGATAATAATTGGCTAGCCCTAAAAAAGATTGAACCTGACGAACAGTTTTTGGTTTTGGGAAATTTTGCACTACTTCTACTAATCGTTTATCAGGCTTTACCCCTTGTTCTGAACAAATATGCCCCAGATACACTATCTCTTTCCTTAAAAACTGACATTATGATTATGAAGGCTGCAACTGAAGGTTGTGTTCTCTGAAGCGCTGAAAAACTTCTCGTAGTTTGCTGTTATGTTCGTCCAAACTCTTAGCAAATATCACTACATCGTCGAGATACAGGAAGCACTTAATCCCTTGAAGTCCCGTTAGAATTCCGTTCAGTAGGGATTGAAAAAATGGGGGGGCCGGTTTTAAACCAAATGGTAATCGTTTATAATGGAAATGATTAAAATTGGTACCAAACGCCGTTTTTTCTCTGTCTTTTGGGTCGATTAATACTTGGTGGTACATGTTAGCTAAATCTAACGTGGTGAAGTATCTAGAATGACCCAAACGATCTAAGATGTCCTCAATTCGGGGAAGGGGATAAGAAAAGGGGATGCAGACTTTGTTTAGTTCTCCGAAGTCTACACATAGCCGATACTTTCTTTTACCGTTATCATCTACTCCTTTCTTAGGAATTAGAAGTACGGGGAAATTAAATGGACTGTCACTGGGTTCGATGATATCGTCCTCGAGCAATTTTTTGAGTTGTTCCTGACACTGCTTTTTGTGTATGGGGGCCGTATTAGCCATTAATGGTAACTTAAAGGTCATCGTCGGGGTGTATGACAATTTATCGCCTGGCAAATGAAAGATATCACTGTACTCGTAGCAAATATGGGTTACTGCTTCCCTTTCTTCGAAGTTAAGGTCTTCTCCCAGCACCAGTGATTCCTTCATTAGCTTGAGCCGTTGTTGGCGATTATCAATCTTACCCTTATCCCGTCCTAGTGGATGCACAGTATACTTACTCAATTTTGCAAGCCTCGGCCTGAAATTCTCTAGTTCAACGGGCTCCCTTCCTGCGTTAATAATACCTACCCACGCTTTACCGTTCCTTGGCTTAATTATAGCATTCTCACAATACACTCCTGGCCGAATTTCTTCAGTCATGCATACTAAATCTTCCTCACCTGTGACAGGAATTTCCAATAACCGCTCTGTTCTTGGGTTCAACTTAATTCTTGTCCCCTGAGTGCTTTTACTCTTTCCTAAGTAATACTTTTCCTTTCGCTGTGTAAGATGTACCTTTTCGCTCTGAGCCTCTGCGTAAGCTGTAGCTTTAGAGGGGTCGCGCTGGACTTCCATGCGAGGAATTTCCAGCTCCTTTTCCCTTCTTCCTGCTACACCTTCTTGTTCTCTGCTCCCCCTCGGTTAAGTGCTATTGATGGGTGCTTCTTGAGAATCTTTTTGATTGTTCCCGTGCTAAGGGACTTGACCAATTGTACGAAAGGCCACTTCTCAGCTGTTAGAGCTGGCTGAACATCATCTTCTTTTGGAAAAGTCATCTTTCTTTCTTTTATTTCACCATCTTGGTAAGATTCTACTTCTGAAAGATACTTTGTGAGGCTATCTGATACCACGCCCGCTTTGGATATAATGTCGCGCAAGGCTGCGACTCGATTCTTCATTCGTTGCTGAATCTCTTTTGGGGAAGAATACACTGACTCTTCTTTCTGGATAAACTGGTGATGATTATCCTGGGTGCTTTCCTTCAACTCTATTATCTCGATTTTCTCCTTTCCAGTGGTGCATCCAAAAAGAGGTTTTTCTTCCCTTATTTTCTCCATGCCTTTCACTGACAGTTTTCCATTTATGCAATCAATGACTGCTTTGTCCTTCAGGAACTCGATCCCCAGAATACCGTCAGCTAGAATTGAATTAGTGTCATAAATGGTGTTAAACTCGCATGGCTGCTCTACTCTACCTATGCGTAGTGTGGCCTTGCAAGTTCCAATTGAGCTTTCTTGTGCCCCAAACAACCCTCCAATCATTATTTTCTTGAGAGTTTGTACAGGCGTGTTTCTTTAATACGATTTACCTTAATTATATTACATGTTGCACCTGTATCTACTAATAATGTTAATTTACCCGTTATACCTATATCCGATTCTACTGAGATAATGCAGTTATTTAACAAACTTAACTCTATGACACTGGCTTCTTTCTGTGAGGTCTTCGTGGTCTTGAATTCCGTTAATTGAAGGCAGCTGCGGATAATTCCCTCAGCTGCCGCTCCCCGTTTCCCTTCTTTAGAGCTTCTTGTTCCGCTAGATATTTCTTCAAGCAGTTTGCGGTATAATGATCGCAGGTTCTACAAAATTGGCAATAAAGGATATCTGGGTCTGTTTGCAGCTATCCTGGAGAACCAATTAAAGTATCCGCGAACATTATGCTTTATCTTCGGCAACTAGTAGTATCGTGACCATAGTTTCGGCATTTTACACAGTATGGTGGCTGTTTTCTTGATTGGTATTCCCTAGCAATATGCCCTCTTTGCCCACACTCGAAGCACTGGATGGCCCTAGGCGGCGTTGCCCTAGCCTGTGATCCACGATATATTCCTGCTGCTGCTGGAAATGGGCCCTTCTGTACGGCTTCTTTGAATGGTCTTCTGGTATTATTGTTGAAATTATTAGTCCCCCAGCTATCTCGCATTGTTTCGGAATTCAGTTTTCGCCCACTTCCCCAGACTTCTGGTTCTCTACTCTGGAACCTCGTTGCATCCTTCTCGAAATAACTAGCTTCTCCTTGTACTTCATCTAGAGATTGGAACCTCCTTCCCGTCAGATGCACTTGCGTTGCCTTATTCCCTACGCCTGCTTTAAAAGTAGCCACTGCGTCAGCTTCCAATTCTGCTATTAGTCCACCTTCCTTATTTGGGTACTTAGCTGTGACTGCTGTTTTAATTTTGTCCAGAAGCTCTTTCATTCTGTCAGCGAATTCTCGAATGTCCTCTCCAGGTCGTTGTTTACACCCCAGCATTTCCGTACATAGCTCACTGAACGTTTTTCGTGGCGTATATGCAGTTGTAATAACTTGCTGCAGGGTTTCAAAATCCTTCGGCTCCTGAGAACACACTAGGTAATAAGCGTCATCTGTTAGCCGAAATTTCACACATTTGATAAAGATTGCTTTTTCTTCAGTAGTCAATTGATCGTAGAGTTCCTTGCTGCAATTCAGGAAACGGTACAGTTCTTTGCCCAGCTTTGGTGACCTTTCCCCAGAAAATAATGGTATATATTTGGATACCATATCCATAACTTTCCCATGTGCTTCCGCCATACTGTTCTTGAGCAATCCGTATGATTTACTGCTTCCTGGTTCTTTTGTCTTTCCCTTCGATGAGCTTTCTTTCGTTTCTCGTGGTTTATCCTAGAACACTAATTTCCTTGGTGTCCACTTCTTACTGACTTTTTGCCTGTATACTTTTTCTTGTGGCAGTAGACCCTCGGCTCTTAATTCTGTCTCCAGTTCCTCCGCTGCCTCTTCTGCTTCCTTCAGTTGCGGTTCCAAGGACAATATTTTCTTTCCTAGACCCTTGTTTTTTCTTTTATCTTCTTCTAACAATTGTTCTGCTTGGATCTCACCCCTTTGGATCACCTCGAGTGTAGCCGTTACCAGCAAGTCTAAAGCTTCGCCTTTCGTACAGGACTTGGCAGCTTTATTCCACTCCTGAATCAATTTTCTCGATTCTTCACTTGATGTTCGTTTTTGCAACTCTGCCGTGAGATACTGCCAGTCTTTCTCGTAGCTTTCTAACTTCTCCTTACACTCTTTTAGCTCCTGCGGACTTTCCTCTAGTTCCTTCTCTTGAGTTTCGAACCGTAACAGTTGCTCTCTTGTCAGTACATTACTTCTACTCCCCGACATTGAAGTCTGCACCAGAAGATCATCTAATTCTTTTCTCTTTTCCTTCCAGTCTAAGCCTAATTACCAATGACTCCCGATACCTTAATTTATTAAACTTAACACCTAACCAAAACTTTGTAACATAAATGCTCCCTAGATTAACACTTTAATCACAATCGTTACAGTCGACTTGACTTTTTGTGTGAAGACATAAACCCAACACCTCAGCAGATATCAATATCGAGATTCATAATCTCTGTTTAAAATGTTGACGACTCAAACGAATATAGCATACAAACAGGAGTGAAACTCTACTTTTAAACGGCATAAAAGAAAATAACGTTATCATTACAAAAAGTTCCTCTTCTTAACAACTACTTTTACACTATTTACCGTCTAAGAAAAAATTCACCGTTTCTCCTATACATATAAATTCATTCACCAACACAACGCTAAAGAAAAACTTATTACACTTCCCATTTGTAATAAGAATACGAAAGCCAACTATGAACACACAAAACATTTATTTCCCTCGGTTGAACGAAAAGCATTGATCCACATCACTGCAGACAAAACAAAAACAAAATTCCAAGAGCCCCCGATAAATTGAATACTTAACCTATACTTTGATATTTTCAACTTACACATGGAATTCTGAAAAACAAAACTTTCAAACGCCTATAACTATTAACACTTAACCCAAACACTCAACGTCAGCATTATCACAACCTCAATCAATCACTCAATCAATTTCTATATATTTATATTATATTTACCACTTATTCTAACACTTCTTAAATTTACCCTGAAAAGTAAATGGAGCAGCTAAAAGAAGCATAGCTCCCACAATTAACCAAAAAAATGGAGCAGCTAAAAAAGCATAACTCCCAGAAAATAAAAAAAAATGAAGCAGCTAAAAAAGCATAACTCCCAGAAAATAAAAAAAAATGGAGTAGCTAAAAAAGCATAACTCCCAGAAAATAAAAAAAAAATGGAGTAGCTAAAAAAGCATAACTCCCAATATATATCAATTTTAAAAACACAATACCTTTTTAAACCGGCTGCGCCAATTTGTTGTGTCCCAATGATAAAACTCACGAATCGATCAAACAATAAATCTTTAAACCGAAGAAAACACACGACTTGCATTTAAAACAATACTTTATTTATCTGAGAACTGACCTAACGTAATGACAATATAACTAAGCTACCTGGCGCTTAGGTAACCTGAACCGACTCTAATCACGATAAGACTGTACACCTTACGGCACTCGCCAGTCCAGTCATTGGTCTTTTATGCACCAATATTCGGAAGTAGACTTTACTTAACAACGCGGATGTAAACAAACGACAACAACCTTGCCGTTTGTTCTACCGATTGAAGCACCTGAGACGCTCAGTAGTAAACAATCGCTTTACATAATAATTACCATGCGAGGTTAATTATTATTGTAATCGTCGATTGCTCCACTAAGTGTTCATCGCAGCCAGCTGTTGAGCTAATCAGCAAAATAACCGACAGTTGCAGAACAGTACCATGCGAGGTTACTGTTTAGCAGTTGCTAATTATTTCACTAAAATGCGCCCTTGGCTGCTGGAAGAATCTTCCGTATATTGGGCCATAACACATCTAGGGTATCATAAGAATTGGTCTTATTGTTAGACCAATTCTAGCTTTTTTACTTGTTTTTTTTTCAGTTTTTCCAGTTAACTTATTGGTGGCGAAGCATAAAATTATTGTATTCAAAAGGTAAATCATCTTCAATAACCTTTGCAATAAAAAATACTTTAAACAAAAATATTGTTTAGAATTGAGGTTCACATAGAGCGTATTTATATATAAAGAAACTTTAGACCAGATTTCAGAATGATCGGTTGAAGAAATGTCAGAAAATTAGTGCGCGCCACGCGCTCCTGGACTTGAACGAGCGACGCTCACTTAATCGCCTCTAACTTTTGAACGAATTGGAATTTTGATCTGAAATTTTAAGAGTATATTTTTGAATAGTTTTACAGACGATTTATGAAAAATTGAATTTTTCAAGCCTCTATACATATCTCCCCTTTAAACCATAGATTTCTGTTCTGGTCCTCTACAATTTTTATGACCAACCGGGGCGGGTTTTTTAAAATAAAAACAGTTTTTTCATTATTTGAACACATTCTTTTATTTTTTTAATTTACCATATTTATATACATTGTCTTTTAAATCCGTAAGGTATAGAGCTATAATCTTTGAAAAATTTGTGCTTCTCTCCTTTAGGCCTATATAATTTTACTTCGGGGGTTGATAATACCTCATGCTCTCCTGTGCGTCGTATATTTTGCGAAATTATGGGGATGCAGCCGTTTTCTTCAGAGTTTAATATCATACTTTCCATAGAGTCAGGATTCACAAGTTCTGAAATCTTATGATCTACGCGTATACCTTTTACTTTATTTGTTGTTTTAAATAGGTTTTCTTTTGCGTTGAAGTATTCATACGCATAATTTTTAGGGCTTCCGCTCACAAACCGCCTTATATAACTACCTTTGCCAAAGCAATCTAGTTCATCGGTCATATGCCAACGAATTCCCCTCTTGGTGGGTCATATTCTCCTTCTCTGCTAACATAAATGACAGAATCGGTGTTATAATATAAAGCTCGATCTTCTGTGCGTCGTATATTTTGCGAAATTATGGGGATGCAGCCGTTTTCTTCAGAGTTTAATATCATACTTTCCATAGAGTCAGGATTCACAAGTTCTGAAATCTTATGATCTACGCGTATACCTTTTACTTTATTTGTTGTTTTAAATAGGTTTTCTTTTGCGTTGAAGTATTCATACGCATAATTTTTAGGGCTTCCGCTCACAAACCGCCTTATATAACTACCTTTGCCAAAGCAATCTAGTTCATCGGTCATATGCCAACGAATTCCCCTCTTGGTGGGTCATATTCTCCTTCTCTGCTAACATAAATGACAGAATCGGTGTTATAATATAAAGCTCGATCTCCAAGTTTTTCCAGGTAGCTGTACAGTTTAAGCCGCGCTTGTGTAGTAGTATAAGCAGCTATACAGACGTTTACAGTTGATAAAGAGTCGGCAGCCTCTTCTTTGTAAACCCAATTGGCGATAACCGTATCTTCACCGACTGGGATGATATGGTTGCTTCGGTGGCTGGTTTAGCAAACAGTGCATAAAATTCTGCTGGGTTATTTATTATACTTGTCCTCAGCTGGTTTTCACGCTGGCCAAACTTTCCCCAAAAGGAATTTAATATTAACTTGGCTAAAGATCTTAATCCGGGGTTGGATGTAATTTCATGGAAACTCAGCTTTATTCCCTCATTCTCCAAAAATTAATCAATATAGCGGTTCTTCTCTCCTCAGATTGGCAACTGTGCGGCCGCTTCATTTTGATGAATTTATTCATCATGACCGTGAATAATCCGCCCACCCGAGTCAATTTATCGTATTGCTCGATTTCATAACGCCATATTTCATATATTTTCAAAAATTTATAGCCCTGATTTAAGGCCTACTTAACTTCATCAATTACCCATGTGCCTATTAATGCCCTTTCTTCATCTTTATGAGGACATTCATCAGTCTGATTTTTCTCCTCACTACAAAGGCGGCATAGTGAAAACATTAACTTATTGTTTTGTTTTATTGGTAGAACAGGGTGATATACCACTTGTGGGGGTAAAATTTTACATTTAATTAGCCCCTCTGTATTATTCAAGCCCAACTCGGAGCAGGCCCTGCCTCCAACATATAACTTTGGATGACCGATTGGAAATATGCCATATTTACAAACCCAGGGATACAGAGAGCATACATTGATATATTTGATTTTCTCGCCTGGTCTGCAATGATAGCACATCACAGTATTTCCTGTTCGGCCGCCATAAAAAGCATCGCGAGGATTTAACAGCATGTTTACCATCAAAGGATGGTCTTTCAAATATCGCATGTCTTTATTCTTCTCTAACTGCCTGCGAAAATCACACTCCCACATTTCTATTACTTCGTATCCATAACAACGTAAGCGTTCAACTTTTTTCAAAGTAGCTTCATATCTCCAGTTTAAACTATCGTAGGGGTCATCATACAGTGGAGCACCGCAGTTATGTGTTAGACATATTTCATGCTCATGATAATATCAGCCATGAAATTCGAAAACCTAATTTATTTCTGGACAATATCCATCTACCTTAACCCCATTTAGCACAACCTCTCGTTGTTTAGCCGCATGCAAGATATTAATTTTACGATAATCTTCCTCCCTTATCAGCCACTGCATTGCTATTTCTGACTGGTTATCAGCTTTTCCGCCTCCAAAAATCGCTCAACATTGCATTCATCTAACAACAGCTTTCTAAATTTTAAGCATGCCTCTGTCAAAATTTGCTAACACAGTGTTCAACAATATCATGCTGCATATTATACTCGTAATGTTTATGTTATTCATACCATTTAAGAAATACAGCTCGTTCTTTTGTTTTCATTGTATTAGGGCCGTAATAATCTATTGCTGGCAGTGTGCCAATATAATTTTCATTTTCAGCAGTATTGAAAAGATGTGGAAAATAACCTTTTTTATAAACGGACGGTAAGGGAAATGCTTTTGGTAATAGGGCTAGAGCCACTGGGAAGTACTTCAAAGAATCTATATATTTCACATTTCTCAGTTGCATCTTGATTATTTTCGTACCTCGCATAATTAATTCGGGTTTTAATTCTGTATTTTGCAAAATATGTTTTAGCATAAATTGGTGGTCAAATGCTTGGTCATTGTGCGCTATAACAACTACCTTCTTGAACAATTTTCGCTGATTCAGTAAATACTCTACAAAGTACTGAACAGAACTAACCTTTAAGACTTGTTCTCTTATTCCGCATTTTTCACATATGCGCAGATCTTTTTCAATAAAGTGCTCGCATCGCTGTTGAAAAATGCATAAATTTGGCTGATGCACCTTAATTTCTCCTATGGATCGTTCTTGAACAACTTTTTCTACCAACACTTTTTTCTGTCGTGTCTCTAAATCGTAGAAAACAAAAAGAGTATCTTTTATACAGGGTTTATGACTATCCTGTTGAATAAAGCATAAATGCCCTGTGGTACATGCTTGTTGCATATTTTACAGAAATATTCTCCGCATACATGAATTTTATCAGCTTTGTATGTATTCAAATAATCCATACATCTTTTAATCTGTTCACAGACGGTTTTCTTATTTAATGATCCACACGCATTGTGATTATCGAAGCATTGCTGATCTCTAAAAGGGCGGTATAATTTTGAACACTTAATTTCGATTATATTTTTATTAGTACAGGCTGATGACTGTTGACAACAGGGGCATGTCCCGCCACACCTGTGATCGTTTTTAGTATTATACGGTATATGACATATTTCACAATAATAACTGCAACAAAAGGCAGCAGTGAGGGATGCTATGAAATTATAATGATAATTGTGATATAACAGATTCAGCCTGGGGTCATCGCTATGTCCTTCAGAAATTACATCTCGTCCTTTAGTTCCGTATGGATAAACTACAATACTATATTCTTTCAAATGGTTTTGAAATTGCTGAAGTTCAAAAATTCAATCGGAATATGAATTCTTGTTTCTGCTAACAATTTTGAAACGAGACGAGTTTGTAGTTTTCGAATATTTCTTCTAATTTTCCTATAGTCGACATCTTTCTTTACGCCGGCGATTGCAACCACCAATGCTCGAGGTAAGCACAGGTTGTCCTTATTCTCTATCACAACGATACCCTTATTCCTGGCGCAATCTTAAATAAAAGTATTATATTATATATATATTACGGCGATTATTTCCTCGCCCTTCTGGTAGGCGCACCGATGTTACCCGCAAGCAAGAAGTATCTGTACATAATCCTAAAATAAAAATTTTGTTAGAAAACCTTGACTAAATCAGGTCCAAATATAAAAACATACCTTCAGAGTTGCTTTGAAATATTTTCGAAATCATTTCCCAGATATCTTCTATTATAATTTCCGTAGCAGGTCTAAAATTCAACCACCCCGGCCCCTCTCTTTAAAACTGTTTCCGCAAAAAGTAATCCCTACCTGATCGTTTGGTAGGAGCTCCTATACGACACGTTGAATAATGTCTTCCACTGAAGTCTTAATCCACGAGGTGGGCTCCGCATTTTGGGGCACCGGTGCGATTTTAAACTCTACTTTATGGCCTCGTATATTGAACCTTTTGATATAGGTTATCTTGTCTTTTGTAATAATGAATTTTTCCACATATCAATAAATTGTAACGACCGAACACTTTAAATATCCAATTAAAAATGAGATAAAAGAGCTTTCGGTATATTTATAGCAACCAGGTCTGAAAAAATGTTTATGTTACTACGATTTATTCCCAAGATATACGAAATATCCCGAAGCGATAGTCCTAGAATTCATACATCGATTCATTAAACAATTTCTTAACCCTGTCATTATGTCTTGTATACAGGGGGCCTCACACGATCAAGTCAAATATCTATAAGTTATTACTGATCTTTGCTTAATTATTGAAAGACGGGGATATAAATCCCTTCTTTTAATTGTACTATTATTAATTAAATAGCCCTATCGAGGTGGATAATTCATAATATGGTATCAGGCCATCATAAATTCAGACAGCAGAATTTGTTTGATATACTCATGCCAGGTTAACTCAGCTTTTTTTTAATTCTACTCATAAAAAAACAGAAAAAGGCCTTAATCGCATCGCGGTCAAGTTCAAGTTTTAACATTTGTAAGATCTACAAGAAAAATGCCTGCTATGGAAAAATGACGTAAAGAAGTGTGACTGATATGAAAACATCGATGCAGGTTTAAACCATGCTTGCTAGCCTGCATAAGCTCTTATGCAAGATTTTGTGTTTTTGTTATCTGATTGTGAGTCAACGTGTACATAGGCTTGCGACAAAAAGCATTGCCCGCCCGGAAAATTTAATTGCTATCACGCCGGCGCCTCATTTGCATATTGCACATTCCGCAATAAGAGCTTTGATTATTTCCATCCCACCGTATACAAATAGCAGCGTCACGTTGTGCATCATTGCCTCTAAACCCAGCTACCAGGTGTGCACCTGACTCAAACAACTAACTACATCAATAACATACAATTAACAACTCATTACACACCATTTGCATATTTAATGAGCTCACACCAAAAACCGTTTTTTTTCCAGGCCAAAGTGACCCAGTACCTATAAATATATAAATGCATTGGCGTGTGTGTGTGTGTGTTATAAAAGGTAAATGACCTCGTACAAGGTCACTAACTGGCGCCTGTCTGGCCAAACTGCCCTAATACCTACTGATAAGTATCTACGAATTGAAGGTGGAGCTGTCGGTGGTGGCAAATTGAGCTGCAAAAGCTGATGAGACGTATTAATCTGGCTATCCTGTCGAGTATGGTTTCTTTTCGAAACTACACCTGTGTGCGTAGTGAAATCTTTTTGTGTGAGGGGACACCAGCAGTTTGGGCAGTTCCCCTGCTCGCCTATCTATGTCCGCAAACACGCTTTATGGAATAGGTGTCCACAGATAGTCAGGGCTGGTTTCCTATGAGCAGACCAGTCTCCATCTTGATAGATGGTGCACTGGTCTGGTCTAGATACGGGAACTTCACCGGGAGGTGGTGTTCGAAGAGTAGCCATGATAAATTTCAAAAGTGTGATTTGATCTCAAACCAACAAATCAGAAAGGGTTGACGTCAATATAGGAATATGACGAAATCTTGGCAAGACGAGCAGATATTATTAAAACTAGAATCAGACCTACACCAGAGACTGCTTCAAAGAATCAAAAATAGACTTTCTCAACCGAAGGCTGATGCTTAATCATGATAATCATACAAGTCGGCAAGGATAAGTGTGAAAGATTTTATTTCAAAAGTTATATCTAAGTTGATTAAAGGAAAAGCACACTCTAGACAGATCAAAATTTCAAACCTCTGTTCCAGAGTGCCATATTGCAATATTACGGAAAATATACGCGGAGCCAAACTCTAACTAAAAAAAGAACAGCTATGAGCTAAACTCACAATTTCTCAAAAACCAAATAATAAAAAAATCAATAGAATTTCTCCCTCTCTCTGCAAGAGCTTACTCTCAAGACAAGGGTCTCCCAGGCCCACTCTCCAAAAATCTCAGGTCAAAAACAGTAACAGGTAAGTAGTGTGGATGTGTGCATGAAAAGATTGAAATTCTCACAGAAGTCTTGGAAAAGTCGGGTTGGAAATATCAAAGACTGAAAATGTTGCTAGAGATTCTTCAGCCAGGCGGTTAGCAGTATGCCAACGCCTGATTACTGAAGGTCTCCAGCATGAACTAGTTAGCTAAAATCCAAACAGTAATCTCACAGACTCATGACTCTATACAGCCAATTTCCCAACAGAGACATGCCTCCGTGAGAACACAAGCGAAAATTCGTTCGTGAGGCCACCTACTATTTCCATAGCAGAAGGCGAGCGGGAAAAATCAACAATTCAAAATTTCAAAAAAAATGCAAAAATTCAAAAACTTCCACGACTTGAGGCTTGACCAACTTAAAACCTAAAGTCGAACTTTCGGTAATACAGCAATATCAAAACTTTAAACTTTCAAAAACAAAGCTTTACTTTAATGACAATAATTCCAAAAACTCTAAACATTCTTAAACTTTAAAAACTGTAACTATACTCTAAAAAAAATATTAATTTAGATACAACAACAGTTAGACTCAGGTCTGCATGTAACTTCTACTAGATATGAGACTACCGATTCAGACAATTAGCTAACAGCCAAAAGTCCATATCTCCAAGCAATCTCAGTCCCCAGTACCAGTCACACTTAGATGCCGAAGTCCAAATGAGTTTGCCCCACGTTTGGCGCCATTTTGTTATGATTGTATGTAGAGTGATTAACATCGGACGTGAAGTCCAGATTGCCAGCATGAGCTGAAAGATCACTCGGTGGATAGCGTTGACTCCAGGGCGGCACGCTAGCTCGCCTCGGCTATTGGCGGAGAGTGTGGGGAAGTTCAACGAAAACCTGCCGCTACCACCAGCCATATACAAAACAATTCATGCCTGACAAACCAAATGCCGCCACACACATCCAGTCCTGAAGGGACGTTTACACTACTTACCATTAACCATGTGAAGGCGCAGATGTTCTGCCTTCTACTGCCGTCGCCCCATCCACCCAATCTACGCTGAGGGTAGAGTATTTCCAGTGTCCCTGTTGATCTGATATCTGAAACGTTAGAGGAGCGGACCTATTCGGCCATCATCCTGAAAGGGTTCCGGGAGAGTGAAAGGAAAATCAAAATCTTAGTTCACCATTACATTATAAAATTCATTCGTTCAAACAAGGTAATTTGAGTTAGTTAGATTATATAATAGTAAACCTAATTCTTACTTATCCGTATAAATATTAGGAGAAAAAACGCTACAATAAAGCTAGATTGAGTACATACTAGCAACATTCCCAAGATAATTATTCAAGCAATGTAATAATAAAAACTGATTAGGTAAATAATTGGGTGACAACAACTTACATAAATTTTGTTGATGCGGATCCCTCGCAGAGACGCCTCCGAGAAGTTCCACTATGCCACTGGATTCTATTTCATACTGTAGATTTTTGGTATTAATGCATGCAAAAACGAAAATTAAATTTATGCAAAGTAATATACCATAACTACGTCACAGTTACAATTGTAAAAATTTGCTTATTGTAATTTTTAACTTAATCAAACACAATCTGCATACAAAACATTTGACTGAATGAGTTGATGTTATCCGCATGGTGCGTATCTTCGAGCTTTTCCCATATGCATGAGTTGTTTCTTTATCTCTAGTTGCTACCTATCTAGTCTCAATACGGTGTATGATCCAGCTGATTATCTGGTTTCTATGTATATAATTTAAATATTGTACGTAGTTCTATAATGCGATATGATCTCCTACATTGAGGTTATGGTTTAGCTGTAGTTGTACTAAGTGCCAAACTATTTAATGTCTTAGATTCCAACGTTTACGTTGCCCTAAGCAAGCGTTTGTAGATGAATACTCTTTGAATTTGATCATTCTTCGTAATCAGAACATATATATATGCTAGAACTTAGCCGCCAATGCTACTGGCACCAACGTAATGCCAAATAACCGCAGTTAAATTCGTCGGCAAATTTATTACATTTATGAATTTTTCAGCCTTATAATACTGCTATTTACTTTGCGGATCTGTATATAACACAATTAAGCCCGATGTATCTGAATACCTTTTAGCTGGACGAAATGCAGGTGGCGGATCATTTTATGAGAAAGTTACTGCATTTTCAGTACAAGGCAGACTCTTTTCAGTTGCTGAAATTTACTTTAGGGACCTCCACATCCCCTTTTATTGACCCGCGCCCAATTTACAGAGCATTTCTGAAAGTTCGTCGTGTTTTCTTCTAGCTATTTCCCACTTTAACAGAGCGGATAAAATAAACAGAATGTTTTTTTTATTTTTTTCTCAACGAAGAAATTTATGGCTAAAACTTTACGCGCAACTAAACTTGTCTACCGGGTTAATTTCTACTCCTTTTTCCTTATATTTTACTCGCGATACTTTTGGATTTTTCTGTCATTTTTTACAATCACACCTTTTTTGCTGTCCTTGTATCAGATTCTTCTTCTTCTTCTTCTTCTTCTTCCTCTTCTTCCTCTTCTTCTTCTTCGTCTGCTTAATTCTTCTTCTTCTTCTTCTTCTCCTTCTGCTTCTTCATAAAACTCGTTCTATCTGGAAGCTCTGCCCGGTTAATTAGATGGCGTTCGGTGCGTACAGACGCTCCGTCCATACAGAAAGCAGTCCGCGCATACATGACGTAGCTAGCCGCAGTCTGCATGCAATATGCTATGACCATAACAGGGCAGGGTGGTCCAGACGACGCTGAAAATGGTCGACTGAGCTAGCCGGTCCTAAAACATAGGCCTCATCGCTGCCGGCACCCAAGTCACCCAAGTCCATGAAAGAATTTTTCTTCAGTATCTACTCTTAGAGGCTCTTCAAGAGTTCCAAGGCTTCTAAGGATGTGATAGGAGCTGGCATGGTCAATCATCTGTTGGCCTAAGAGTGTTCGATAAGGTGAGAAGCCAGTTGTTTGGTGGATTGTGATCTTGAACGAGCTAGCTATATTTTCCAGTAATCTTTTAACATTCTCCGGGCACCGAAAATCAATTCATTTCAATAGGATAAAGTCGTTGGAAGGGCCGCTTTAATTTTGTTCCATTGGAGAGACGAATTAGAAGGAGCGACTTTTTTCATCACGACCCCGATATACCTCTTCGCTTATAGCCATTTTCCAAAAAAATTTCGGCGATGCGGGATCATGCATTGATACCAGATCACCTGGTTTCGCAACGGTTGAGAAGTTTCCCTTGATGACATGATGAGCAGAACGGAGTTGCTATGAATACTCATTGTGCCAACGTCTTCGAAATTGGTTAAGTGCTGTAAGTCGTTGCTTCCACTGAAAGCGTAGGTCTTGGCCGGAAAAATCCCTTTCTTCTTTATTGTCACAGGGAAAGGGTAACGAGGTTGGTGCGGCAGATTGCAAAAAGTGAGCCGGAGTAAGCGGTGACAGTTCATGAGGGTCTTCGCCGAAAAAGTTAGTGGTCTTTCGTTGACGACGCTTTCCACCTCAACAAGTAATGACCGCAATTGATCGTCATTAAGTGAAGATCTTCGAATAATAGCCTTCAAAGCTGACTTTACGATACCTACGAGTCTCTCCCAAAATCCTCTCCACCAAGGGGCTCGTTCCTCAATAAACTTCCAATTAATATCGAAATCGCTCACAATACCATGGAGCCTTCCGTCGCACATCATCAGAATTCTTCGTATATAACGGTCCAGCAAAATCTAAGCCAGTAACCTCAAATGGTTGCGATTGCAAGAATCTATCTCGTGGAAGAGGAGCAAAAGGCTGTTGCATAGGTTTGCCCTTCAGAATTCTGCATACTGTACACTTTTGCATGATTGCTCTAATCAGCTGTCATCCTTGTGGGATCCAGAATTTCTGTCGAATACGGGAAAGGACCAGTGAGCTTTCCCCGTAAAACATTTTTTCGTGTACGTTCATTACTAGTAATGAAGTAAAACAAGACGATTTCTGCAAGATAATCGGGTGAGCCCTTTCGACATTATTTAGTAATTTCAACCGTCCTCCAACTCGTAAAAGGCCAGCCTCGTCTAGAAAGGCATTCAAAGTTATTAATTTCGAATTCGAAGGAATACCTTTTCCATTTCGAAGCGATGAAATTTCGTTTTAAAAGTGATCTATTTGAACAATCTCGATGGTTTAGGATTGCCCAGAAGTAAGGAGATATAGGGGAAAACATATGCTGTTGTTCATAATAGCTTATTCCAAGAGCTGAAGTCCTTGACTGGTACTATAGGCTTTAAATCAGTTTCGATGGATTGAATTTTGTAATAATATAGAGATGACATCGTTGCCATGTAATAATATTGCCAAGAAGTTGTTGCCATGTAATATTATAACAGAGATGATGTTAGATGTTGTCACCATGGTGTAGTAGTATGAATAATTAGGTCGCCAAGTAGCAATAGATGAATGTACAACAGATAGGAGAAGCTTTGTGAAAAGCAGACCTCCGCTACTACGACGGGCGCAGCTGTAGTGATGAGCAAAATTGGTCTTGGTCTTGCAGAATATGCAAGACCGATACCAAGACCAAGATTGTATGCATGCTCACAAGAGTCTAGTGATGTGAAAATACAAGACCAAGACTATAATGGTCTTGGTGTTGGTCTTGGTCTTGCAAACTTAGTCTTGGTTTTGGGCTTGGTAAGATTAGTATAATATTGGTCTTGGTCTTGGTCTTGCATAGTCAAGTCTTGGTGTTGGTCTTGGTCTTGTTCTAGCTCTTGGTCTTGCAATTCAGTCTCGGTATTGTCTGTGATCTTATAGTAGGTTTTAGCTTTGGGCTGCACAGCCAACTTTTGGTTTTAGTTTTAATCTAGGATTTCGTTTTTTTTGCGCAATTCTATAATTGATGTATCATGCCATAAATTTATAAATATTTAAAAACTACCTTATTCCCGTCTAAATAAATCTTGTGTTATTTGTGTTCTTTTAATCTTTATGTAAATAAAATACAATACTGCTATGACTTGTGCATAATGTGGTCTTGGGCTTGGTCTTGTTAACGTACACATGGTCTTGTGAGCATGTTTACAATCTTGTTCTTGGTATCGGTCTTGCATATTCTGCAAGACCAAGACCAATTTTGCTCATCACTACGCAGCTGTAAACAGCAGATTCCCGGTAGTAGTATCAAGGGTAAAAGATGGTACGTTGGCGCAGCTGTAAAACAGCAGATTCCGAGTGAATAAAAGACTACTTGTTCTTTCTATGACTAGTGGAAATCAATTGTTCTTTATTAGGTTGTTGCTATTTTATTTATACACAAATTATTACTTACGGTTAACACAATTCTTCTTTCTTAATACAAAATGCATACTTTTTGTTTACAATTATTATAGATCATGACGCAATTGCATATTTGCATTTATTTGTTTAACTCCGGCAGAAAGATGTGACGCAATATAATTGACCCATATTACGCTGGTTGCAAAAATGTAAACAAACGCATGTAAACAATTACAGTCACTTCTTAAGGTTGTGACATATATTTTGTTTAGCGTATGTTTTTGCTTAATTGCAATTAATCAATCGATCGCATTTATTGTGATTGATTAATTGAGCGATGAGTTTTGGGTCAATTGAATAATACAAGAATGCAGAATGTGTATTCTTGTATTTTCAACTGATTAGGAAATTGTTGTGTAAATTCACATCACAATTTCTACATCAGTATCGTTCGCAGTTAGAAGACAAGCGGTACCTGGATATGATTCCATCGCGTCGTTACTTTTGTTACCCTTAATCCAATAAAGGGTTATCTTAGAATCGCTACAAAGCCAAACTTCAGGAATACGTAATTTAAAGTTCTGGCGCAGATAGTCCGCTAAACGGGAAGCAATGAGGGCTGCAGTTAGTTCCAACTTCGGAAGAGTTATCTCCTTGCTTCCCTTTTCCTTTATGGGCGCGATTCTGTTTTTAGAGCAAAGTTATTGTGCCGATATTGTACCATTTATGTTGACCTCTCTGATGTATGCCACGGCTCCGAACGCGTGAAGGCTAGAGTCGGTAAAAATATGGAGCTGCCTGCTAATTTCTTCAATACCACCAACGTAGCGTGGGATTGTCATTTCGTTTAATTTAAAAGATCTTCACAACATGAGCTCCAAAGCTTCATTATTTCGATTGGCAAACGCTCATCCCAATCCACTTTCAAACGCCAAAAATTTAAAAAAAAAAAAATATTTTTAACCGTACAGTAAATAGACCCAACACACCTAAAGGATCATATATTTTGCCAATTACCTTCAGTAGGTTTCGTTTAGTGCCTTCAAAATATCCCTCTAAAAGAGTCTTCGCTGGTTCCAAATTAACTGCAAGCTCATCAGTGAGAGCAAACCATTTAAATCCCAGGACATCTTGAATGTCTGTCATCATCTCTTTTCCGGAAAACTGATTTCGAAGATTGGCGTTATTGGTATTCCACTTTCGAAGTACCATAGATATTTCCTTCATGATCAAGCTCGCATTGCGATTTATTTCCTGTGCTAATTCCCCACTATCTACACTTGTTACAAGATCGTACATGTAAAAGCTTTCTTGAAGTAGGGTACACGCTTCTGGGAAACGGTTTTTTTCATTTTTCATATGTTCGTTAATAGCAGCTCCCCGCAAAAATGGGCTTGACTTGACACCAAAGGTAACACGTGTCATCCGGTAGGTTTGAATTGGCGGAAGCGGAGAATCAGAGTTCAGTTTCTTTGAGAACCAAAAGAATCGATGGCTGTCACTATCAGCTTCATCCAAAATAACCTGGAGGAAGGCTTTCTCTATATGGGCAACTAATGCTATTTTTTCACAGCGAAAGTTTAACATTATTTTTAAAATGTCCGGTAATAAATTATTACCAACCTCGAGATGTTCATTTAAGGAGAATTTATCGCAAGCGTTCGCAGAAGCATCAAAAATTATCCGCATTCGTCACGTAGCCTTATCCAAACGATACACGGGACGATGTGGCATGTAATAAATCCGATTTTCTGTGTCATCTTTTGATACCCTTTCTGCTAGGCCGTTGGTTATCATCTCCTGCATCGCAACATCATACTCCGTTAAATTTTCTGCCTATCGCGACAACTTTCGTACCAGAATATTCAATCTTGCACATGCACCGTCTCGATTGTTTCCTAACTCGCATTCCATATTTTTCCAGGGAAGTCTACCTATAAATCTATTTTCCACTGTTTTTATAAAATCACAAAATTGAAAAATATTCTCACCTTCAGGTTTATTGCCAAAATCTCCAATTCACAGATTTTCTTAGCCTCGTCACATGCACAAGTGCTAATTAACGATGTATAACAAGGCGACACAGCTGATTGAAAAACAGTAGAATTTGACGGCCCTTGCAGAGTCCAGCCGAAAATGGCAACCAGTTTATCTGTAATTCTCTCGTGTTCTCCAGTAAAGAAGTTCCAGTACGTGTCCGCGCCAACTAATAGACTGATTCCCTCTTCAAGTTGAACACCAGCCAACCTTGAATCTGCTAGCTGCAGTTTTTTATTGAGTATGTCGGATACATTAGGAGCTGATAATACGTCTATACATATTTCGCGAATCTCGATCGCCTCTAATGCAGTTGAATTATTATCGCTGTCGTTCTGACTCTGCAGTTTCACCAACACAACATTGCAAATCTTGCTGGGCGCTCCTTTTTCACTTCCATCCGGGAAAACACATAAATTGTAAGAACATACCACTGACAATTTTAACTTTCGTGCTACGCTGGATTTAATGTACGTCAACTGACTACTGCCATCCATAATGATACGTATATATGAATTGCTGCTAAAGTTATCCTTTGGGTTAGAGGCAAAGACACCAGCAGTCTGCAAAAACACATTTATAATCGGTTTTGACGAGTTTCTTGTGTACAAATTCACAGTTTTTTGTAATGGCTGTATATTTGTAGTGGAGTTGTTACCGTTTTCCCCCGACGATTTCTGCACCGCCTTTAGCTTACAAAATTCAGGGTCACACATACTTGTGGCGTGTCTGCCATTATATTTTTTACCTGCGATATAGTGATTTTTACACGTTCTGGAGTTATGTCCCCGCCGGCAGCACCTAAATCACCTTCCTTCATTTTTCAATATTTGTTTTCGTTCTGGTAGTGTTTGTTTACTGTCACACTACTTCGAGCCGTGTACTGATGCTTTACAAAACAAGCAAATATTATCCGATGTGTATGTGGTAAATAATTCGACAGCAGCTTGTGTTTTCAACCATTTAGCAGCGTGTGTGTGTTACATACATAAAAACTCAAATCTAAAAATATCAATCGCATACCTACCTACCTACATCAGTACATTGCAAGTAAACATTTCACGTATTCCGATCAGGAAATAAAACGAAAAGTTTACGGCATGGTATACCTACATACCTACATCAGTTTCCACTGCATGTAAAAACAAACGGTATACCTACATACCTACATCAGTTTTCACTGCATGTAAAAACAAACGGTATACGTACATACATAATTAATCATCACTGATCTACCTCAATTATTTCAGTGAATGATGTGATAATACCGCTGCGCGCAAGAAGAGGTAGAACATATGTTTGTAAGTAACTAAATTGTTTTTGTAATAAGCCGCAAAGTACTGAGTGTAATTCGAGTAGGAAAGAAATTAAAATAAACAATGAGTTGAAAGCCCGCAACATAGATTGGGTAAGATATATGTATAAATTTATAAAAAGCAACGAGTGCCGTGACTTGCATACTTCCGTAAATAGTAAAATTAAGTAATAGTTGTTAATGAAATACTTCCGACTTACACTTTGTATGAATTAAACGCTAAATAAATAAAGTGCTGGGTCAGAGGTATTTTATACATTATTCTGTGTAGTATTAGTAGTCTTAGAGTAAGACAATTTTTGTATAAATATAGTACAGAATAAAGTACATAGAGTTCAGTCGTAAACAAGTCTTTCTATAATTAAATAGGTGCAAAGCCTTATTTGGCTTCGCCTAGAGTTGAGTTTTAAAGAAGTCTTCCAATAATAAATAGGTGCAAAGCCTTATTTGGCTTCGCCTAGAGTACAGTTTGCAACCAGGTCGTCTTCAGTGATTAAATAGGTGCAAAGCCTTATTCGGCTTCGCCTATTGATCGATCTCCAACCAGGTCTTCAGAAATTAAATAGGTGCAAAGCCTTACTTGGCTTCGCCTATTCTTCAGGTAACAACAAATTGTACATTTAATAAATAGGTGCAAAGCCTTATTTGGCTTCGCCATTTATTAAACAACAAGTTGTACGTTAAATAAATAGGTGCAAAGCCTTAATTGGCTTCGCCATTTATTTAACAACGCCTATTCCGGAAGATACTCGAAAGATACTCGAAAACCACAACAATTTTGGCGCAGCCGGTAGGATCAAGGAAGTTGGTCAATCTACATACACTTGAAAAACCTTGATCCTCCAACCTACGAGTTACGAGCTACTTACCGTGGAATCTGGCGATAGAACCCAGCCTAAGAAGATAAGAAGTCCCCAACTTGGAGAATACGACTTCCATTTACGAATAAATAATACACAACAAAGAGTACGGCTAAACGAAGCTGACTGAAACGACAACAATCTTTCTTAAGTAAGTTAAAAAGAGGCAAAACTGTTATTCCTCATTAATAATAGAAAAAAGACTAAAACAAGGCAGCTTTCACATATTCGGGAAAATTTTTTTGCTTTGATTAAATTAATTAAACTTCTTTGATAAAACTACTTATTCCCTGTTCTCCTCTATTCTCTCTAACTCGAATGATTTTGCTTTCATGCCTAAAACTGGCCGTAGTTCTTCATGCTCTACCTTTGAGACGGCAATAAATTCATTATCATTTGACAATACCAGTCCTCCAGATAGCCCAAGTGTAGAGTGTAATTCATCCCAAAGTCGACCTTCCGTAAACTGGTATCGTGAGCATCGCTCAGGTAAACGTTTTAGAAGGCACAGCCTAATTAATTTTCTAGTAAGAAGAAATAGCTTAAACGCCCTAATCACAGAAAAATCATTAACCTCGCCTACTTCTAATAACGATACTCCAACCAAACCAACCAGCCAAAATGCCAGTGAATTATGAAAAGTAGTTAAACTGACAGCACAAATGGTGCCCTTGTTTTCTGGAGAATTTAGTCCCCAAATCCTCACAGAATTGCAAACCTTTATAGGCTGTTGCAAACAAGTACAACAGTGCCTAGAAGAGGAGGAAAAGCAAGCTTTTATGCAGATTTTTCCCACTAGATTGAGAGGAAATGCATACCAGCTAATCGCATCTAGCTCACTCACAACATTTGCAGAGGTTGAACAATTACTTTATCGTAATTACTTACCTCGTGAGACTTACCATGAGCTGATAAATAGATTAATCACTTGCCGACAATACCCGCACGAGTCATTTAACTCCTTCACAACTAGGCTAAAAGGCCTATTGTTACAATGTAATGAGGCAGCACAGAGTAAATATGGTGCTGAAAATTTCAATATGGTGAAGCAACAAATAGAAGATTTTGCTATGGCTTCAGTGAAGAGTGGTGCTAATAATCCGCATGTAAGTGCCTATTTACTTACTTTAAATGAAGATTCGGTAGACCAACTCATCCAAAAGGCACTAGACATGGAACGATTACAACACAGCCTCTTTTATAATCCACAACCCGCCATTCATAATCCCACAAGCTATTTTCCAATGGACAACTTTTTAAGGCATAATTCCACAAATTATGCTAATGCTTATAGTCATCCTATTCACGAGACTGTTGCTCCATACCTTTACACAAATGAGCTAGGAAAGCCTAACATAAAGACTGAGTTCCATATACCTCCCACACAGGAGCCGACAAAATTAGCTTCAATATCCTTTAATACTGGCAGAAACTCACCGGATAATTGGCACTCGACCCAAGTCAGCTCAACAAGAAAATCTTTAGGAAGTCCACCCCCATACCAGAATTCTACCTTTCATCATACAGGAGAAAGAAGAGACGAAAAACAGAAATTACTGTTAAACAAGATTACCTGCAGCTATTGCAACTACAAGGGGCACACGTATGACGAGTGCATAAAACGCAAAAACACCCCTTTCTGTATAAACTGCAGAGCGAAAGGACATGATGTCCAATATTGTCGACAAAATGTTAAGGCACCACCTGAGCGAGCAAATACAAAAAACAGTTTTCAATGGGGCACTTCAGATCGCGAAGCTAGAATTAATTATGGACAAGAGATGTGTAGTTTTTGTAGCAGAAGGGGCCATACCGTGTTCACCTGTCGGCAGAAACAACGATGGGAAACTGCAAATTCGGGAAACGGCACACTGTCGACCGAAAAGTCCCCGGCTCGACATTAAAGAAAACTTATCATACTACTTCAGGGTCCTCTCAAAAGAAAAACCCCCGAAAAAGGGAAAACATTTCAATAGTAGATTTGCCATTAGATATAAGCAAAAACGCAGCCGTTCGGCTGATAGTGGACACTGGAGCTGAAGCAAGTCTTATAAAACAGGAAGCACTTGATACGCCAGAACGTATAGAACAGAGTCAAAAGGTCACTCTGAAAACTCCATTTGGAGATGGAGAAACATTGGGTAGCTGCCAAGGCAACTTTTTACTAAGCCGCAGTATCCCATGCCATCTACAGGTTGTAGAAGATAACGCCCAACTCTCTCACGATGGGCTGTTAGGTAATGACTTTCTTGCAAAAAATTGCAATATAGAAGGCCCTAACAAATTACTCCGGTTTCCTCGCACGGAAACCAATCCTATTGAATTCACGGTACCTCCCGAAACATCCAGAGAAGATGGGGAGGAAATACCAAGGGATCAAATAGAGGAGCAATTTAAATCTTCTGCTACCACTTCAATGGCACCCAATAGCAAAAATTTCTTACCTCAAATAGAAGAAATTTCGAGTACCTTGAAAAACGAGAATGAAGACGAAAGTAGGCAATTTGAAGTAGTGCTTCAGCGACCTAATAAAATACCTCCTCGATCTCAAATCGTACTGAGCATACCATTACAATTGGATCAAGAAATGATCTGTATGTCTCAGGAGATAGGAGAAGGAGTATTTGTCGCAAATTGCTTAGTTAGTCCGAATAAAAGTTTTATACCGTTATCCGTTCTGAACGTAAACACAGAACCAGTATTCCTGAAGAACTTAACGCTTACGCTAGTTCCACTTAATTACTATAACCTACAGCCTCTCTATTTACCTTTGGACGTCAGTAATTCCCAAAGTTTTCAGAATAAAGGTGGTCCACCTTTCCCTCGTGCACAAAACAATAGCTACTACAACTTCAAAAGTGATAAGACAAATTTCATTTCCAATCCATATTCAGTAAACGTAAACCATACTAAAAGCTCTAATCAAGACAGACTTGCGGCTTTACGTAAAGAATTACTGTTGGAAGAAAATTTAAATCACGAAGAAGAAAAGTCAATTCTTGAGCTATGTTATAAGTATAATGACCTCTTCTACTTAAAGGGAGATAAACTAACGGGCACTAGTACTATAAAACACACCATACCTATATTGCATAATCAACCACCAATAAATCAAAAAATGTACAGACTTCCAGAAACACATCGGGCTGTTATTAACGAACAAATAAAAGAGATGCTAGAGAATGACATCATTCAAATAAGCAAAAGCCCATGGAATTCTCCGTTACTTGTAGTCCCCAAGAAAGCTGGGCCTGACGGCAATAAACGTTGGCGCGTAGTAGTAGATTTCCGTAAAGTCAACGAGAAATCTATAGGGGATGCCTTTCCACTACCCAGGATAGAGGATATACTGGATCAACTTGGGCATTCACGGTATTTTACCACACTTGATCTTGCAAGTGGATACCATCAAGTACTGGTTGACCCAAGGGATAGATCGAAAACTGCGTTTAGTACTGCTTACGGGCATTATGAATTTAAGAGAATGCCATTTGGACTGAAAGGCGCACCTGCGACCTTTCAGCGCTTAATGAATAACATACTAACGGGTCTCCAAGGATTAGAGTGCTTTGTCTATCTCGATGATATTGTAATATATGGAAAAAATTTACAAGATCACAACGAGAAATTGGCTAAGGTATTCGACAGACTTCGAGCCCATAATCTTAAATTACAACCGGAAAAGTGTCAGTTCCTTCGCAGAGAAGTGATCTACCTTGGAGACAAATGCTCAAACGAAGGAGCACTTCCAGATCCCAGTAAAACAAGTTGCGTTCAAAATTTTCCTCAACCCCGAACGGTGAGACAAACTCAATCATTTCTTGGACTGGCCAACTACTATCGCAAGTTCATTCCAAACTTTTCAAAAATAGTCAGGCCACTAACAAATCTCTTACGGAAAGACTTCAAATTTAATTGGACACAAAAATGCCAAGACGCTTTCAATGAAATTAAAACTTCTCTCGTTAATCCTCCTCTACTCACCTACCCAGATTTCACCAAACCTTTCAATCTAACGACAGACGCTAGCAACGAAGCATTGAGAGATGTTTTATCTCAAGGGATAATAGGCAAAGACAAGCCAATAGCGTATGCAAGTAGAAGTTTAAATAAGGCGGAACAAAAATACTCCACAATAGAAAAAGAGTTGCTCGCTATTGTATGGGCCGCCAGGAACTTCAGGTGTTATTTACAGGGTAGAACCTTCACGGTTTACACAGATCATAAGCCCTTAAAAGGCGTATTCAATGTAAAAGATCCGACTTCGAGATTAGTAAGGTTTCACCACAAACTCTCGGAATTTGACTACAAGATTGAATATAAGCCTGGCAAATATAACACTAATGCAGACGCGCTTAGTCGAATACCTGCCCAGCTGAAACAGACAAGCCCCAATTCGATCATGGTAGAGGCCCAGGTACATCACCGTGTCGATTCCGACATAGACGATGAAGATACTAGTTCTTCGCCTACACCGAAGTCCAAACCAGCACATTGCCATGCTGTTACACGAGCTCAAGCTAGGGAAACAGAAATTGAGGACATAATTCACAAAACTCCCCAGAGAATTCAAGAACGTTCAGGGAGTCCCCAAAATGACTCAATGAAACACAAATCAACTACAAACAACCAATCTGGAAGTAGTACATCTGAACACGGCGAATTATCCCCGAGCAATAATTATATAAATTCTCAAAGTAAATTACCTGAAATTATCACAGACCCCGAGGAAATTCAAATAATTCCAAAGGACTATCATGACTCGGCATTTGGTGGTCACCAAGGAGTCATTAAAACGTACAAAAAAATAAAAAGAAAATATGAATGGAAGAATATGCTCAGTTCTATTAAGAGATATATTCGGAAATGTTCCAAATGCCAAAAAATGAAGGCTAGCCCTGAATACCGTATGCCAATGATCATAACAGATACGGCCCAAATGCCCTTCGAGAAAGTCTATTTAGATATAGTAGGACCACTTGAAGAAACCCACTCCGGAAACAAGTACATATTGACATTCCAAGACAATCTTACGAAATTCGTAGATTGGTTTGGGATAGATTCCTGAGAACCGCGGCTTTCGTATACAATAATAGCACACTTGACGGCACTAAGCTCACTCCAATGGATTGTCTGTTCGGGTTTACAGCGGATGTACCATCAAATCTGAAAAGAGAACCAGAGCCCATTTACAACCACGAAAGTTACTACCACATTCTTAGGTACAAATTACAAAAAACATATGCTATCGCCCGGAAAAATCTGCTCAACGCCAAGGAAAAGTCAAAACTCTATTACGATAAACACTCACGCCCGGTAACATTCCAACCAGGTGATAAAGTTTTACTGAAAAATCCGGCCAAAAAACACAAGCTTTCCCAGATATGGCTAGGTCCATATCTCGTGGTAAAAGCTTTTACCCCTGTTAATACTGTTATTCAAATCGGTAAACGACGAGTAACAGTACATAACAACAGATTAAAACCATTCCATGAGTAGTGGTAAAAAAAAAATATATATATATATATATATATACATTTTTGCAATTCCCATGCAGCAATAGTAGGCACCTATTCAAAAATTCAAAAGAAGAACTTCTCATGCAGAAAAACAATACCCCTCAACCTACCTATTCAGGGATAAAAATGGTAAAAAATTTCTTTTGGGTTAATGAAAGAAAAAGAAAGTAAATATATAACTAATCATTTATTTTATAATTTAGACATATTTTTTTTTGTTTCTTTTTGATGTTTAGAATTTCTCTTTTTATCCCTTTTGAAGGCGTTAAGTTCCTTCAATTTTCCCTTGGCCAAATCTTCATACTGAGCACGCTCCTCGGTTGTAGCGGCTAGACTAGCCCTAAGCCGGAAATAATGCAACTCTCGGTTTAACCTAACACGCTTACCTCCTCCGGTCGACTTGGTTTTCTTTGCCATATCTGGCTGATCTCCGCAGTTCTTCTTAGTCCTCCTGTGATATTCCTCTAAAGTCAGCCTTCTAGGTCCAGGTACGTAAGCCGGCACTTCTTGAGAGCTTCCAGGCAGCCCCTGAGGCACGTACGGCTCGATTGGCTGGTCCACTCGATATAAGGGCATATCTTCAATATTCCTCTCCGGCTGGATAGTCGATTTAGCCAAGGCCATCAACTTGTCAAAAGCAGCACCAATTTTCTTCCCCATATTTTTAATAAAATAAACACTCAAGAGCACAACAGTTTGTAATACACTTCCACCATCCCTAACCAATTTTGAACTAGATTCAATTAAAAGACCCCGCAATTTACAAGTAGTTTAATTAATCATTGAATGTAAATTTATAGAAATACCAGAAATAATAAGAAATACCTGCCTTGTTTGATATATAATTCTTCAAAAAAAAAAAAAATTCCCTTTTTTCAAAGATTTATACCTATACGTATATTATAATTAAAAATAAAAACATACATACGAGTATGTATAATTGTAAAAATATATACATATATACACATAAATTAGAATTAAAAATAATATATATGTGTACAATAATAGAAACTAAAGATGTTAATTTATATAAGAGACCAACTTAAAAACCAACATACCTATAAATGTATACTAATATTAGAAAATTAATTAAGAAAAATACTTTATGTATAAACATTAAAAAAAAAAACAAATATATATAATTAATAAAATTAATTAAGAAGAATATATGAAAGCAATCCGATTATCAATACTTTTAATAAAGAAAAATATGTACGCACAAATATGTATAAACAATATGATTAACCGTGCCCTATATAAAAAGAAAAGAAAAAAAAAATTACAATGTGAAATTTAATGTGTGCCAAACAAACTATCAAATATTATAACTTTATTGTACTAATATAAGAAATATTGTAACGTATTCCTAACCTTAATTTAATTTATTACATAGATAAACTTGTACTTATTAGTCTTAACGACCTAACCGTATGCTTGTCCCGGAGTTCGACATAATTTATACATATTAAATCAATAACAAAGTGCTGCCAATAAGATAAAACACATTTTTTTTTTACAAGGGGGAGATTTGTTACATACATACATAAAAACTCAAATCTAAAAATATCAATCGCATACCTACCTACCTACATCAGTACATTGCAAGTAAGCATTTCACGTATTCCGATCAGGAAATAAAACGAAAAGTTTACGGCATGGTATACCTACATACCTACATCAGTTTCCACTGCATGTAAAAACAAACGGTATACCTACATACCTACATCAGTTTTCACTGGATGTAAAAACAAACGGTATACGTACATACATAATTAATCATCACTGATCTACCTCAATTATTTCAGTGAATGATGTGATAATACCGCTGCGCGCAAGAATTCGCACGTTGAAATACGACGACCTTGCACCAGAGGTAGAACATATGTTTGTAAGTAACTAAATTGTTTTTGTAATAAGCCGCAAAGTACTGAGTGTAATTCGAGTAGGAAAGAAATTAAAATAAACAATGAGTTGAAAGCCCGCAACATAGATTGGGTAAGATATATGTATAAATTTATAAAAAGCAACGAGTGCCGTGACTTGCATACTTCCGTAAATAGTAAAATTAAGTAATAGTTGTTAATGAAATACTTCCGACTTACACTTTGTATGAATTATACGCTAAATAAATAAAGTGCTGGGTCAGAGGTATTTTATACATTATTCTGTGTAGTATTAGTAGTCTTAGAGTAAGACAATTTTTGTATAAATATAGTACAGAATAAAGTACATAGAGTTCAGTCGTAAACAAGTCTTTCTATAATTAAATAGGTGCAAAGCCTTATTTGGCTTCGCCTAGAGTTGAGTTTTAAATAAGTCTTCCAATAATAAATAGGTGCAAAGCCTTATTTGGCTTCGCCTAGAGTTGAGTTTTAAAGAAGTCTTCCAATAATAAATAGGTGCAAAGCCTTATTTGGCTTCGCCTAGAGTACAGTTTGCAACCAGGTCGTCTTCAGTGATTAAATAGGTGCAAAGCCTTATTCGGCTTCGCCTATTGATCGATCTCCAACCAGGTCTTCAGAAATTAAATAAGTGCAAAGCCTTACTTGGCTTCGCCTATTCTTCAGGTAACAACAAGTTGTACGTTAAATAAATAGGTGCAAAGCCTTAATTGGCTTCGCCATTTATTTAACAACGCCTATTCCGGAAGATACTCGAAAGATACTCGAAAACCACAACATGTGCGAGATTGAATACGATGAGAATTGGGTTTAGCTTCATGTGCCTTTTCCAAAGATTCCACTCCTCTCTTCAAGAGACCCCTTATGTTTTTATCCCCAAGAGCGGAAGAGATGGTTGCACTTGCAACAGATGAAGTACTTGAAGCGTAACCTTCATTTTTTTCCACGAGCGCTGCATCTTGATCGGCCTTTTCATTAGAATTATCGCCAAGGTCAATACAATGACGATGAAAATAGACTCGTAATTCATACGGCAAGCAACGCAGGAGTACGCCCTTTAATATTATGAAATAATTATCAGCTGAAATTCCCAACGCCGTCAGAGATCGTTTACATGAGGTGATATGATTGTACATACTTCGCAGTCCCATTACGTCTGTTCTTGCAGAGACCTGCTGTACAGACAACATGCGCTCCATCATCACATCGACAATTTTATCTGTATTGCCGTATTCCTCATTAAGTAATGATATAACCCCCTTATAGCAGGCTTTGGTTGGAGTTAAGCCTGCAATAGTTTCAGCCGCTCGTCCACCTACTGTCGACTGTACATAATTAAATTCATCCACGGCGGTTAGCGATTGGTTTTCGTGAACTAAACTTTTGCATTATTCCCAAAACGGAATCCAGTCATGAGGATCGCCAGAAAATTTCCTAAGCTCAAATTTGGGTAATTTGACTGCTCCCATTTTGGAATCTGATGAGTTTGAACAGCTATTTGTTGGGTCGGTATTGTGGGCCATGATGGTAGAATTTAGCCGATTTTGACGCTAGTGCACTTTCGTTAATCTTTGATTGAGCCGAGAAATAATGGTTAAAGCGTTATCGTCGTACTCGGCGATTGTTTCAGCTTCCCTTTCGAAATCCTCCAGCTTTAATGAAGCACATACGTCACCATTTGTTTTTTTCACATTGTTACTAGCTGCCTTTAGTCGATATAAGAACACATTCAGTTCTTCCTGCATTACATCCAATTTTTCTTCGTCATCGAGTATTTAAGCAGCAGGCGATTCTAGATACTCCATAGCGCTTTTAGCAAGTTTAGTAATTTGCCCTCTGTACGTAGCGCGTAACGGTAACCGTAACCTCTTTACAATCACGATCCCGTTAAGTTGATACCAATTCGTTTCAAATATTTCGATTAAAGTCCGATTCGATTCCCATATCTCCCTGGTTTCGGCACCAATTTTATGTATTTCCTTAATAAAAACACCGGTTCCTTTTAAATTGAATTTAATTATAATTTATTCAAAATGTATGTACTCTATATAAGTTTAATTGGTAGCAACCGTACACTAGAAATTCTAGAAAGAGACTAACTCACTCTGCTCTATAAAAATACATTTCAATACATCAAATTAAGCAATTCTAGACAAATACATATTCAACTACACACATGTTTAAACTAAATTCTAATTGACTGAGTTACCAGTGTATTTTTCCAGTAACCTTTTAACACTATATGGCCTAACTTCTCATCCCACTTGGTGTGATCCATCCGGATGTATGCCCTAATCTCTGCCAATAGAGACCTGTTCACTCGCTCTGAGGCGTTTGCTTGCGGCGAGTAGACTGCCGTTGGTAAGTGTTTGACCCCATACTTATCCAGTAATCTGGCGAACTGAGCCGAGCAAAACTGGACTCCATTGTCAGAGACTATCTTCTCCGGAACTCCAAACACATGAAATATTTCATTCTCGATAAATTGACATACATTAAGATTAGATGCTTTGCTCATCAGGTTTGAGAATCGGGAATTTAGAAAAGTGGTCAAGAATTATTAGTGTGCAGACATTTCCTTTCGCTGACTTTGGATATGAACCTAGAAAGTCAACGTACAGCTTTTTCCATGGTCTTTCTGCCACAGACTGAACTTGCATAGGTAGTCTAAGAGTGGTATTGGGGGCATTGGTTTCTTTACACACGTCACAGGAGCCTCCGTAGTTTCTAACATCAACTGTCATTCGTGAAAAGTATAAGTGTCTACTAAATCGTTCAGCGTTTTCCCTATACCTCCTTGAGAAGCTAGTTGTGGATCATGAGCCCTTTAAATGACGTCGGAGACCAGCCCACGCGGAATCCAGAGCTTCCAAACATCTTCTTCCTGAATCAGACCGCCTGTTTTCGGAACAGTCTGAATATAAACGAAGCCATCCTTGACACAAAGATTTTTCATTTTATCAGAAGTTGATTCAACTTTCTGTCTCAACTCCTCATATTCCAACGAGTTGAAATATGGAGAGCTAAGGTCAGCTTCCCTACCGGGATCTTCAGACGGTGAGAAGCTGTTACAGTGCATTCGTGGCAGAGCATCCGAGACGACGTTTAGGCTTCCTCTTCGGTGTTCAATGGTGAAGTAGAACCCTTAATAGTTCAAACTCCACCGAGCAAGTCTACTGCTGAGGTCCTTTTGAGACATCAGCCATTTCAAGCTCGCATGGTCAGTCTCCTATCTTAAACGGCATAGAGTTCTATTAAGGACCGGAACTTCTGTACACTTAAGATCGCTACTAAGTATTCCTGCTCTGTGACTGTGTAATTTCGCTGTGCTGAATTTGACTTTTTCGAGACGTAGGCTATCGGGTTGTCATGGCCATCGTCATCTAGCATCTAACAGCACTTCACCAATAACTTGTTGGCGCATCACACTGGATAATGAACTGTTTGGTGAAATGTGGGCTCACTAACAACGGAGCAGAGGTGAGTTTCAGTTTTAAAAATTCCAGAGACGTCTGGGCTTCAGGTGTCCATTGGAACTGACTGGGATTTTCAAAGTGTCTGTAATGGAGGCAGTTAGATCCGCATAGTTCGGAATAAATTGTCGATTGCATCCTGCCATTAGCTAGTAGGCGTCGTGCCTGCCGAACAGTTTTAGGTGACGGGTAGTCAACTATGGCTGAAATCTTATCAGGATCAGTTCGTCTTCCTCCTTTTCCGACAATAAAATCCAAGTATTCAGTCTCTTTATTGCAAAACTTACTCTTCTCAACGTTGATAGTGAGGCCAGCTGTCCTCAAACATTCTGCTACCCGGGATAGCAGAGCGAGATGAGAGTTGAAGTCTGATGACAGTATTAGCAAAATCATCTAAGTAGACGAGAACATTTTCACGAAGATCGAACAGAATGACTTTGTCCATAAGGGCGGGCTCATGGTTTGTGGAGCGTTGCATAAGCCAAATCGCATCACTGCGTACTGATAGAGAGGATGATCAGGTACAGTAAAAGCGGTTTTCTCTCTGGAATCAGTGTCTAGTGGGATCTGCCAGAAAGCGTCTTTCAAGTCCAGGCTTGAAATGTAGTTAGCCGGAGGAAGGCGACTCAGAAGTGCGTCTATCTGCGGCAGCAGATAGGCGTCGTTCCTAGTAACGGAGTTGACCTTCCTGACATCAAAACAAAGCCGCACCTTTCCAGCTTCCTCACCAATTTCAATGGGGAGCTCCAAGGACTCTGGATCTCCTCTATCACACCCAGCCATAGCATGCGTCTTAATTCGCATCCATCAAACTCTGCACTGCCGGTGAAATCGGAAAAGAATTTTTTTTTTTGTAATAAATGTAAAGAAAGCAAGGGAGAACACAAAAGAAAAAAAAAACCTTATAGACTCGTACATAGATACTTTGCAGCACGGAAAGTGTTGTCCAAGTCCGCATGACCATGAACAGTCGTCATGACACCATTCACCTCCATTCAAGATATGCTTCAGCTAGCTTCTCTAGGGCTTCCTGGCATAGGATACTGACACTGGCACCACTATCAAGTAACCCAGACTCAGTTTGCCCGAGCAGTCTTATTTCGGCGTACGGTCGAATGTCCTCTGGGATCGACACGGAAATATGTGCAGTATCTTTCGTTAATGCTTCATTCGTCGACAGTATTCTCGCCAACAAACGGTCGTTCGTTTATTTCTTTTTCCAAGGTTTAGGTCAGGATGCATGATTCCTATTAGCTCAGCTACTGAGGAGAAGATCGGGTCTCGTACTGCATAGTAGTTCTGGAGACATGTATAATAAGGCGTCAGCGGATATAAAACAGGCTCACGCCCACTCGTCATAGCAGAGCTTGGTGGCCGTTTTAATATTGACACGCCATGGAGACCGAACCTTCTGCTCAACAACATTGCCAAAAGAAAGTGCTGTTGGTTTTAACGGGACGTCAAAAATTAAAGGCTCTTCCAAGGCAGTGTCTATCAGTGTCGCGGGCCCCCTACAGGTGGAAACGGGGAGCTTGAAAATCTGCAAACTTTAAGGTCATTTTTTTGGTACTCCTCATTCAGCTAACAAAGCCGCTTTAACGTACTCCCACGAAGGCGTGGAGTTTTGTATAAGGAGAGACCCAGTACCAGTCCATAGCTGGACCAGAAAGTAAGGTTGTCATATATCGCACCAAGATCAAAGTCTCCGTCCAGGGCCGAGTGTGTGAGTGCTTCCACTCGAAAGACAAATTCGTCTACCGAAAGTTTGCCACTGTCGCCGCTATATGAGATGCTCCATCTACGTATAGGACTTCCTGATCGTAGAGACCACGAATTTCGTTGAGGTCTAGGATTCTGGTGTGCTTGTGCCTGAGGAATGTCATTTTTAGGCATCGATTCATGTGAGCTATCTGGACTACTCTAGGTGCACATAGAGGTGGTGGTGGTCTAGTAGCATCTACTGACAGAATGGGCGCAACAGGAGCTTGCTGAATATAATTATTAAAGAGTTCATCTCGCAGCGTACTCATGCTCTGTGAGATTCCTTCTTGTATCAGGTCTTGCATATGTATTTTTAAGCCAGCCATCAATGCTTCGGATGTTGCCAGGCCTTGAGCATGCGTAGTAGGCATTGGACTAGTAATGCGTGAACTACTATGAGACATGTTTACTGACTCTAAGCCAGGAGATAAGGATCTACGAATTGAAGGTGGAGCTATCGGTGGTGGCAAATTGAGCTGCAGAAGCTGATGAGACGTAATAATCTGGCTATCCTGTCGGGTATGGTTTCTTTTCGGAACTGTACCTGTGTTATATATCAAAAATAGACCAAAAAAAAACTGAAAAAGGGCAGCAAAAAATTTTTATTTAAAAATTAAAAAGAATTCATCCACATAAATTTTCAATAAGCTAATCATGCTTAAAAACATGATTAGCTTATCTACTCGATCAGTGAAGAAAATTGCGTCAGCAATTTTCTTCACATTCCATAGAGTTGAAACAAAATTATTCCCATGGTAAATTTTGCTTCAGCAAAATTTGCCAGTAGAAATATTTCATTTAAAAAATGAAAGAAAAGACAAATCGTACCTTCAGTACAATTTGTCGTGAAAATTACAGTAGGTATGTACATCGTACATACATACTGCGAAAAAAAAAGCTTTCACGCTCAGAACTGCACGCCGCGAAAATACATTATATGTATACGCGCGCCGCAGTTTCAATCGACGGGATGGTGGCAGATGTTTATAAAAGCATCAAATTTCAAGCCTCCGTCCAACGAAAAATATTCTGGACTTGTTTAATCAAGTCCAGAATAAATGAAAATTTTCTCAGGGTAAAAATGCAACTATGCATTTTCTACCCTGAACGAAGGCTCTTGATCGCGACGAAAGTAATCAGGGGCCGAGTTGTGTTTTTATCGTGAATAACGGCGGTTCAGGAGTTGGATTTTAAAAGAAAAGAAGGGTTGAATTTTCACGTTGGTTCGAATCGGTGGTTCGGTTAGACTCGGTGGTTTGGTAGAAATTTAGAATAAAACAAAAAGAGAGAGAAAAAATGTTCTGTGAGCAAGAGGAACAACGGAAAAAATAGCTCCGGCTACAAAATAAAAAGAAAATTTACCAAAAAATAATAATAGACGTAAGGTCAAGTGAATGTGTAAACTGAAATCTTTGTGGAATGTATAAAAGAAAAAAATAGGTGGAATAAAAAGAGTGCAACTAAATAAAAGGTGTTTTTGGCTTACTGAACATCCATCCCGAAAAGGAATTATCTGACAATATATGGATATAAGAAAGATTGGTAAGAAATTAACATATAACAATTGACGCAGCCGGTAGGATAGAGGAAGCCGACTTTACCCAAACAAAGTATAAGCGCTCGAAAACCCTTTATCCTGCGAATCAAAAAGGAGTTGAAGACTGGGCAAGACACCCTACCCACCGCCTGAAGTTGAGTCTCGCTTCAGGAGTATTTCGATCTTGTCGGCTCCCAACGCTCAGGGTCGGACAGCTTTAACTGCCTCTGTTTGTAAAACACGCAGCCACCCCCTCCTCAAAGCACAAAGTGCCAACGTGGGACAATAGCGGGCTTCATCCCAGCCCAGGAACAAAAGATGTCCATAGCCGAAAATTCCAACGCGAAACTTGAAGGAAGGACAGATACACTCCAATCTGCAATCTGGAGCTGAAAGGGACTTCGAAGTAGGCAACGCGCCCCCCTTTCAGCTTTTATCCAGGGGAATTTAAATAGGCCACGGGCCCCCCGGCAGCAAAAGAACTTCAACCGAAAAAACCAGCGATCCTGAATTGAGAGGGACCGCGAAGAAGGCAATAAGCCCCCCTCTCAATTTGAACCAAGGGAAGTAAGACGGCAGAAGCCCCCTAGCTGCAAATTTTACAAACGGTGGTCCATGAGCGAAGAAGAACTCCACAACAATCTTCCTCACCGGGCGACGCACAGGAAGGTCCATCCCGGTACGAAGGAGGCATCGCGGGAGCAACATCCGCACCAGCAGGAGAAGTGCAAACACCCCAAACACTATCAACAGTAAAAGGGCTAACACTCAGGAGTGGGACAATCCTTACAGGTCCCCAACAAGTAAGACCTTCTAATTTAAATTTAGAAAATTATTTAAAATATCTAGTGCGGAAAGTGCGAGACTCCTCCGAACTTTGTGTTATACAGTGCGATTCTATTGATAAACAGCTCATAAAGTCCCGTGAACGGCGGCTTGAGCAAATCGCGCAATTCAAAGAAAGTACGGAAAAATTTAAAGAAAGCTTAAACAGTTTGGGGAACTCTCGCACTCTCTCGAAACAGAAACTAAAAATAGTAGTGTAGAATTAAGAGAAGGTGTCATTCAAGACAATGTCAATGATTCCACCGCGAGTGAAATCCTTTTAAATTGGCTGGGCGACTCCCTTCTGGAAACCAGCATAGAAGAAAATAATTCCCCAACAGTACCAAGATTAAAGTAAAAAATCCCCAGTATAAACATGGCAGATTACGCGAAAATCGCCAAACTGACTGCTCAGCTGGTTCCCCTATTCTCAGGAGAACAGCACCCAAAATTGAGCCTTAAGCTTGAAACATTCCTAGGATGCTGCAGGCAGGTAATACGGTGCATTTCGGAGGATGAACTAGCAGCATTTTTACAAATCTTTCCCACCAGACTTCGAGGCGAAGCTTACCAGCTTTTTGCCTCAAATATGCCCACTACTTTCAAAGAAGAACGGCTAAATCGCACATACCTGCCTAGAGAAACTTACCAGGAACTGGTAAATAAATTAATCACTACAAGGCAGTATCCTTTAGAAAATCTCACAGCCTTCACGGCACGAGTAAAACAAATGCTGGCCCTCTGCAATGAAGCAGCAGAATCCAAGTACGGAGCCACAGCAGAACCAGCTGTTAAAACGCAGCTGGAAGATTTCGCGAAAAACGCATTAAAGACTGGCGTAAATAACCCATATTCGTGCCAATACCTTCTGACCATGGCAGACGGTACGGTGGATAACCTCGTACAAAGAGCACTTGGTATGGAACGTCTCCAGCAAAGAGCTCTATTCCTGCAACCTTCAGAGCAGTTTCAACAAAATGTGATACAAAATACACTACCCCATTCAATAACTGCAATAACACCCAATAACGCACAATTCAGTGGAATTAACTCATCAGCAAACCACAGCATATTTAATCCAGGCATAATGCCATTCACTCAAGTTCCCCACAGCAACTCTACAAATACAAACAGTCACATACCGCCGGCACAGTTCACACAAGTACACACCCCATCGCCGAATATAAAACAGGAACCAGGATCTCCAAATAGAAATTTTCCTGTACAAAATAAAAATAATTATTTAAATAAAATAAATTGTAGTTTTTGTAATTTAAGAGGCCATACATATGCCGATTGCCTCAAAAGGAAAAATACACCGTACTGTGTAAACTGCAAAATGTATAATCACGACGTACGTGACTGCAGAAGAAACAATAATAGTTTCCAGAGACCACATAACAATACTATAGCATCAAATCAACGACCAAGAGACCCACCAGGTTCCAACAACTCAAGGGTCTATAATGTACGTAAGAAATGTGAATTTTGTGGTCGTTCTGGACATGCAGTAAATAACTGCCAACAAAAACGTAAATGGGAGGCCCGGAGTCAGGGAAACGTCGTACAGTCGACCCAAAACTCCCCGGCTCGACTTTAAATTACCCATTAAATAAAACAGGGTCTCCTCAGCGGCCCCATTCCAGTGTCGCTACAGTAAAACTTCCTTTAGACATAGGCCTGAACGGCCAAACTAAACTAGTAGTAGCCACAGGCGCTGGGTTAGTATAATAAAGAAAAGGTCATTAAAACACCCCAAAGAAATTAACCCCAATGAGGCATGTACACTTCAGACCCCATTTGGTACCGAAAAGACACTGGGAAATTGCCAGGGAAACTTCGTTTTCAAAAACAAAATTCCCTGCAAGTTTCAAGTCGTAAAGAACTTGCCTGGCCTCTCCGATGATGGACTCCTATGAAACGATTTCCTAGCAAAAAACTGTAACGTTGAGGGTCCTAATAAGGCACTAAGGTTTCCTCGCACGGAGACTAATCCAGACGAATTTGTTTTGCCATTAGAGTTTGAAACGGACAAGATACATTCTGAAAAAGCAGTCGAAGTAAGAACACTTGCAGAAGAGGTAGAGTCTACACAGGCTGAACTATCCTGCAGTGTCTTCAAGGCTTCTCAAACGAGAAAAGCTGACTGCCAAGCTCCAAAAGAGCCCAATGAATGTGAAAAAGGCTGTCTGGGCGAACAAGAGACCGACGAAATCAGGCAGCAATTGGTTACCTTTAAGGAACCAATCTGCATACCTGCGCGCTCTCAAATTGTTGCCCCAGTCCCGTTACAAACGCAAGAAGAAATGCTCTGTTTATCACAAGAGATAAGTGATGGAGTCTTCTTGGCAAACAGTTTGCTGTCATCTGGAGAAGAATTAGTGCTGGTTAGTATTCCCAACGCTAACAGTCATCAAGTAGTCATACATAGCTTAAAGTTACAGCTATTTCCAATAAACGAATACACAATAGTCCCATTAACACACACAAAAGACCACAACCATAAGCACATTCCTATACCAAATATAGAGGCAATATCAAACAACACAAGAGACGGAACTGAGTGTCTAAAGCCTGCCAAAAAGGTGCATATAGCTCTCCCGTCCAAAATCCCGGGGCATCAATCACTACTAAACAAAAAACGGCCATACAAGAACGGCAGCGAGTCGCTAAAGCCTATATTAAAGGTGCATATTACTCCACCGTCACACAGCAGACAGAATGCTACATGCTCAAAAAACAGTAGCATTGACGCGCATGAGTATATTACACAACCTAAGGCAAAGACCACACAGGTGTGCCCAACTCAGCCGTCAACAAAGCAGGAAGCAACTACCCTGCAACTTGCTAAGAACAACGAAATAAAGCCTCAAAAGGAATCACAAAAGCCTCATCTACGTACAAGTCAAAAACTTAAAAGGAAGAGTACCCGCGCATATCTAGGCTAGAGCAAGAGCTCAGCCTAGACCCTAATTTGACCGCGGAAGAAAAAATTTCGATATCAGAACTCTGCGAAGAGTATAACGATATCTTCTTCCTCAAAGGTGACAAACTTACCAATACAAATGCGATAACGCATAATATTCCATTGGTGCAAGATCAAGCACCAATCAGTCAAAAAATGTACCGCTTACCTGAAACACAGCGGAAAGTAATTAACGAGCAACTAAAAGAAATACTAGACAGCGGGATAGTCCAGTCTAGTAAAAGGCCTTGGAATTCACGTCTACTAGTTGTCCCCAAGAAAGCGGGACCCGACGGTGAAAAAAGGTGGCGCGTCGTTGTCGACTTTCGTAAATTAAACGAAAAGACAATTGGAGACCCATTCCCGCTACCCCGAATCGAGGACATTCTCGCAAGGTATTTCACCACACTCGATTTGGCCAACGGCTATCACCAAGTTCTTGTCGACAAGGAAGATCGACACAACACTACTTTCAGCACAAGTTATGGGCATTACGAGTTCAAGCGTATGCCATTCGGGCTCAAAGGAGCCCCAGCCACATTTCAACGGCAAATGAATTTCGTATTAACAGGCCTACAAGGCATCGAATGTTTTGTCTACCTAGATGACATAGTCATCTATGGTAAAAATTTAAATGACCACAACGAAAAGTCGAGGAAAGTCCTCAATAAGTTGAGAGAGAACAACTTAAAACTGCAGCCAGAGAAGTGCCAGTTTCTACGAAGAGAAGTTGTTTACCTTGGACATAAATGTTCTAGCCAAGGAGCCCTACCAGACTCCAAGTAAGACGGCCTGCGTCCAAATATTTCCTGTTCCCAAAACAGTAAGGCAAGCCCAGTCATTTTTAAGACTTGCCAATTACAACAGGAAATTCATTCCAGACATCTCCAAAATTGTACGTCCAATCACGAATTTACTCCGAAAGGATGCAAAATTCAATTGGACAGAGAAATGTCAAGAAGCATTTCAAAGCATAAAAAATGCTTTAATTTCTCCACCACTTTTGATTTATCCCGATTTTTCAAAATCGTTCAATCTGACTACGGACGCAAGTAACGAGGCTCTGGGAGCTGTTCTTTCTCAAGGAGAAGTCGGAAAGGACCAGCCTATGGCCTACGCAAGCCGCACAATAAACAAAACCGAAAGAAATTACTCTACTATAGAGAAAGAGTTATTGGCTATTGTCTGGGCTACCAAGAATTTCCATTAGAAGAGACCACATCATGTAACAAATATATCTTGACCTTCCAAGATAATTTAACAAAATTTGTCGACTGGAATGCAATACCTAATGCAGAAGCAGTCACAGTAGCGCAGGTTTTCTTTGATGAAATCGTTACGCGCTATCGCATACCCAAAAGAATACTCACCGATCAGGGAACAAATTTCCTGAGTGAATTATTCAAAAGAGTATGTAAGCTTCTAAAGGTAAAGAAGTTACAGACTTCAGCATATCACCCACAGTCTAATGGAGCATTAGAGCGTGCACATAGACCCCTGATAGAATACCTGCGAACAATCGTAGATGAAAATCCCAAAACTTGAGACCAATACCTACGAACCGCTGCTTTCGTGTACAACAATAGTGTACACGAGGGTAGTAAACTTAAACCAATGGACTGCCTATACGGCTTCACAGCGGATGTCCCATCAAATTTAAAACGGGATCCCGAACCCGTTTACAATCATGAGAGCTATTATCATATACTGAAGTATAAGCTCCAAAAATCATATGCCAGGGCAAGAAAGAACTTATTGGCAAGTAAACAGCGCTCAACGGGGTACTACGATAAGACAGCACGGCCCCTAACTTTACATGTAGGAGACAAGCTCCTCATCAAGAATGAAAGCAGAAAACATAAGCTTTCTCAAATCTGGGTAGGACCTTATCAGGTAATCGCAATACCAAGTGATGTGAATACCACCATCAAAATTGGTAAACGTATCGTAACGGTGCATAATAATCGTTTAAAACCATATTTCGAGTAAGAGCATGTAGAACAAAAATGAACCAGGTTGACTTGAAATTCCGACTACAGTGTCCATTAATCCTCATTTCAATACCTCCCCATAAACATTTGCGGTGGAGTCACTCCACTGCTCAGTTTAAAACGGCACAATGCACGTACAACTATGCTTAAAGGATTGTTTTCTTCTTCTGAATTGTCCACAGAAATGGCGCTAAAATTCATCATAGTTACCCTCTTCATCCAGTACACAACTGGAGTAACCGCTGACAGCCCTCATGTAATAACCCAGCTAAATGGCTCGGGTATATTTTTCGAGGACCTAGGAAATCTCATGGTATAACATGACACCTGGAACGTCCGCACCGAAATAGATCTGGATGAATTAGATGCCCAGATAAAGCTAGCAGAATATACAGAGCACTTAGTGCATAAACTCTGCATAAATATAACAAACCCAGAAGACCTGTGTAACGTGCAGCAACTACACATACACGCTATAACAGACAGCGTACGAAAGCGCACGGAAACTATCAGGGAACTAGTACCAGGAAAACGCAAGGCCAGATCGCCATTTTATGGAATGCCATGCACTATTTGTTTGGAACTATGGACAGCAATAACGAGAAAGAAATTTACAGCAGGTTAGAAGAACTTGAATCGAATACACAAGCCCTAGCCGAGCTAGTGAAACAACAAATCAGTGTTGTAAAAACTACCTTGGAAAAGATTCAAAACCGCTGGCTATGTTAGTAGACAGACAACAAAAAATAGCCCACCAGATAAACGATCTCCACCATGTGACCGATGATTTAACTAGGAGGCAACTGAGACAAGGGATTATATCAAGCTTATTGCTCCAAATCATCGAAGTTGAATATCGACAACAAGCCCTCCTGGATATAATAATGGCTAGTAAAACCAATCATATTCAACCACTCCTAATGTCTCCCAAAAATCTGTTGGAAATATACCGCAAGACGGCCTCGAATTGCCTAAATGACCAAAATCGTCTATCTGTCCTATATCAGACAGCAGGAGCTCAGTCACTCCTTATGCAAAATAAATTGGTGGTGAGAATTACTCTCCCAATTTTTAATCTGCCAAAAATGAGGCTACAACAGATTCAATACTATCCTGTACCCAAGTCAGCAAATTATTCATTAATTCCAAACCCTGGTTATTCATACAGAGCCAATAGCGAAAAAACTCAGGAATTTCTCTTACTAAAAGGCGATGACATGAAAAGGTTCAAGAAAATAACAAGTAATTTGGAAGAAAACACGTATGTAGGCCGGCTGAACACGCCTATAATCAAAGCGCCAACGTCCAACGAATGTGCCATTAAATTGCTATACAACCCTTTAAAATGCCCAAATGCAGGACCAGAGTACAAGCTCCCCAAAAAGACATGCTGGCTGATCCAACTAAGCAAGCCCAATATGTGGCTATTTTCATTTATTACCTCCACGGTGTTACATATCACATGTCCAGATCACTTTGTAATCTCGAAACTAGAAGGACAAGGGATATTAGAGATAACGCAACCATGTCAAGTTCAAATAGGTGACAAAGTCCTTAAATACGAAGGTCAGAGTAAATTTCCACTAAAAATTATCCAGCCGAATCAATTTCCTGAGCTCAACCACTCTCTACTCAAAGTAAACCTGGTTGAAATTTTACAAGAAACTCAAAACCACAGTCTGTGGAAAATCGAAATCTTAACGGGAGACGATATCCATAAATCAATTTATACCGACACCCATTCGCTGGAAGAAATTCAAAATAAACTAAATAAATACCAAGAAAAGATATCAAGTAAAAACTCCCATATCCTGTCCACAACTTCTCTATCATTTACGAGCCTACTAGCTCTGGCCATAATGATCGTTGTGGCAGTAAAATATCTACACCCTGTTGTCATCAAGATGAGACAACAGAGAAATCAACCACAAGGTAACCCCGAAATTTCATTAGAGGGAATTAATTTAGAAGAACGAACCCCTGCGCCCCAACCCAGTTTAGGGCGAGCTCGATCACTTCCTAGAACCAAGTCTGTTCAATTGGTTTAAGGCGGCCTAAAGGAGCACTGATACTGTCAACCTGGCTCACCAAATCAAAGTAAAATTTATAGAAAAGGTAGACCTGGTAAAATCCTCAAGGGAAATCTCTATAGACATATATATAGTATAACTTTAACACACAAAAAAACAACTAAATTAAAAACATTAAGATGACTTAACAAAAAATGTGGGAAAAGAAAGAAAAAATCCATTTAAAAACAAAAAATGCATAAAAATAACAAATAACGCATTAGAATTAAATACAAACAGAAATTAGAATATGTGTAAAAATTGTAAAAATAAAGGAAAAATACCTTAATCGTACATACCTAGAAAACACAAACAAACAAAATGTTATGACTAGATAAAACAATAAATAAGAGTAAACAACATATATAACTTGGCTAGACTCAATAAAAAAATGGAATAGAAATAAAGTGATAAAGTACCGTAGAAATAAATAAATAAATAAAAATAGGTAGAGTAGTATAAATTTAAAAATATATTAGAATTTTAAACAAATTAGAACAAAAAATAAGTCAGAATTATGACTAAAAGATAAGGTATAACATGTTATGATGGTGCCTCATAACCCTCACATATGTATCCCATAAATTATTTCGCTTATTCAAGCACTTTCATTTTCCCATGCTCCATTTGTCACTTATCGCCGTCCTAAAATCTAAATTTTTGTAACGATTAAAGCAACATAAACCGAATTTTTCTAAAAGATAAGTGCACACAAGTGGCATATTAAATTTCAGACATACAAAGTCGCGATGGCCTACGTGATAAAACGGGCAAAAGAGGAAATATGCTGACGCTGCGCTAAAGGCGTCAGCGGTACCTAAACGGGCAATATAGAAAAGATGTTCGAGTTTTGGATATATACTTGCGCGCGTCGGATCGTCTCGAGTCTCGTCTTGATTAAATTTTGATTCTTGTTAAATTCAAATGAACAAAAGCAGTCTATTTAAATAAAGAAATAAAGAAGAATTTTATAGAAGTAAAATAAAATTGTGTATTAATTATTATTATTGAATCGCTTACATCCAATTCTCCGCCTGCCCGCTCTTCCCCTTCATATAGGTAAGCACGGCGGGAGGACGTAACACTGGTGGCAGCGGTGCCGATCACGTTTTAAGTTGCAACGACGCGCAAAGCAAGTTTAAAAAGTGTAAAATTTTTTCTAAAAGTTAAATAAATGCTACTGAAAAAAAAAGTTTCATACAAATAAATTTTCTAAAGATTTCAAATTACTTTTCCTTAAAATATTGTGAACAAATAAAATTCTGCATTAAATAACTAAATACGGTTTTCTAAAATACTGAATAAATAAATTTTTCTAGAAGAAATAAATAAAGTTTGCAAAAAACGTTTTAAAACTAAATGAAATTTCTCTAAAATTTTAAATAAACAAATTTTCTAAAAAGTTGAAATAAATAAATTTTCTAAGGATTTTAAATAAATTTGCCTAATATTGTGAATAAATACAACCCTGCTAAAAACGTATTAAACAAGTACCTAAATTTTTCTAAAATATTAATTTTGTTCAAGAAGTCAAAAAGTCCAAAAGAGTAATCTTTTTATTTATCTAAAATATTAAATAAATAAACTTTTCAAGAAGCTGCAATTTTAAATAAATTTTTCTAACATTTTGAATAAATAAATTCTTCAACAAGTCACAATAAATAAATCTTCAAAAAAAATTTAAACAAATAAATTTCTCCACAAGTCTTAAATAAATAATTTTTTTTTATAAACCTAAAATCAGTAAATTTTACAAAAGTTTATATAAATAAACTTTTCTAAACTAAAGGTCGAAAATAAATAGAGCTCTAGTAAAAAGCTTAAATTAAGAAAATTTTAACAAAACGTTTATAAATAAATGGAGACATAATATTACGAAAAATATATAAAAAATAAAAGTCAAAGGTCGGTGGACGGACGGTCTCGACCCATCACTGGTGAGATCCTGAGAAGGACGGACAGTCCTTTAATCTTGCATCGCCTAAGTGTGTAAATAAGCACAACAAAAAAAAGGGAATCAATTCGTGTAATCATCTTAATCAAAGTTCAAAAGTGATTAAAGTCAAAGGTCGGTGGACGGACGGTCTCGACCCATCACTGGTGAGATCCTGAAAGGGACGGGCAGCCCGTTAATATCGATAGATATAACCCGTAAGTGATTATGAAATTTCAACAGTAACCTGCTAAATGAATATATACAGTCTTTATATTAGTAATTAATTTTCTTAGAATTGATATAAATAGTTAAAATTTATTGAGTGTTAACAGGTGTAATTGTTAAGAAAATTGGTAACAAAAGCCTCTCTCGAGTCATTTCTTGTGTTGCTCTTCGAATAATTGGATTTGCATGACTTTTATTTTCAACGATATCTTTCCATTTTTACCGCAATACATTTCTGAAGAGAATAGTGAAGTGAAGTAGTGACTTAGTTATCCGCGATAATTTTTGTGATTACTCTTTGATAACTTATTTTACATTGCTTACACTTCCAATGATATCTCTTATATCCTTGTGTTGAATATACGTATATAAAAATAGAAAAAATAATAATTTCATACAAATCAGCTACAGATGTTCCTGAATTATGTTATGCGAAATCGAAAGTACTCGTCAACTTAGAGACCATTGAATTAGGCCTTTTACTTTCTAATTTTTCTACTAAGCACATATAAGCTTTCACGAAATTTTTGTTTTAAAATGGAAATAAACGCAACTCTTGCATCACGTTTATGAATGAATAATAATATGAAATCTAGTTCGCCTTCGCCCTATCAGTAATCTACCCCCGTGAATAAGTCTAATAGTGTTCTAATTAGTGAAAGCGAAACGCTTAATAATTTTGAAAAGAAGCAGATAAAGCTTACAACGATTAAATCTCTTTAGTATAAACGACGTTGTGCTGAATTTGGTTACCTACTGGTGTGAGCCCGATATTTTGGGTTTCCACAAACTTTCTAATTCCACGATTCTTGAGAATGATACAAACCTAGAAAGTTTAATAAATCCTTTGAGGTATGGAAGAATAATTCTTGCCTACATAGACTACTTTATATCTTGTGTATTAATAATAGTGCTGTGAAACTTCTTATTTCGGGACTGTGGTACACTAAATGAATAGTGGAACCAAAGAACTAGGTGGTAACGAGAATACGAAACTGATTACGCAACAGTCACCCTCCCCAAATCCGAAGGTAATTACTCGAAGCCAGGCACGCACAGAAGCAGTTACCGCATTTTTATTCGAAGAACTACCTAACTATTTTAACGAACAGAACATGGACATTAAGGTTCAAATAACCGATATATATAATTTAGTACCAGTTTTCGACGGGAACCCGTCAGAACTTAACAAATTCATTTCTTGTGGTGCAATAATTTTTAAATCCGCTAAAACCCCAGAAGAGAAAAAGCTCTTCCTAGAGATAGTGAGAACCAAACTCGAAGGTTCCGCCTTCGAATTCATCGAACATAAAATTTATAGTTCATGGGAAGAATTGGCCGAAGACTTAAAAGGGAATTTTAAGGAAGAAATATCACGCTATACTGTCCAAAACGAAATAAGAAACGCGTCACAAGGCCCTAGAGAAACAGTAAAAGAATATGGCCAAAGACTTACACATTTATTGTCTTCATTAAATCAAGCAACGTATAATAACGTTCAACACGAGAATATACGAAAATTCCTTGTCGAAGAGAATAACGAACTAACTGTCCAAGCATTTGAGGACGGATTACTAAATCCCAATTTGAAAATCCTTGTGAAAGCTCACAACAAAACTGCCTTGAAAGATTCGGTTGCTTACGCTGTAGACCAAGGCTCTCGTTTAAGCTCCGTTCGAAATTTTCAACAAAATGTTGTTCAACCGGTACCAAGACCCATTCCAGTGTGTCAAAGGTGCAACAAAAGGGGCCATACAATCGAAACCTGTTACCGAAATATGACGGTTCCCAATTTTGTACCTCGCCAGGTGAAGGCCGAAGTACAACATTTGATGTGCTCTTTTTGCCAAAAACCAAACCATTCGTACAATCATTGTCGCCTACGGCTTGCACAAAACACCCAACAACGATACAAAGAACAAGGCATTCCTAACTCGTCAGACAGAAGAAATTTCCATTTAACTCACAATAACCAAAGGGCAAATGTTAATCGAAACACTGGTTATCGAAAGTATGATAATCAAGAAAAGTATCCTGACAGTAGAAGAACAAACAATGTGCATCACATCCCCAGTGGAACTCAAAACCGTAAAGGTCCAAATTCCAATAACAGTCAAATGAACTCCAATTCAAGAGATAATATGAAGCATTCGGGAAACGAGACGTCCCGGGTGGAAGTAATCGGCAATCCATCCCGTATTCAAGTAACAGCCGATGTCCACGAATGCTAAGTATATCCGCAAGTTCTAACCCAAATTTTCTTATTAAAATTTCATTAAATGTTACCAAACACGGGGCAACAATCTGTTTGCCTTTTTCTCCTTCATTAAAAACTAACTTAGTGTTTCTTATAGATACCGGTGCCGAAGAACAGTCGAGACAAGCCAAACCAATGCTTATGCTGGGCATCAGTGTTCCATATCCACAATGTTTGGGGAACCTGTCTTAACCCAAGGTAGCATTAATGGCACTCTCATCTTTGACGACACGAAATACCCTTACAAATTAACCCACACATTCTATTTGTTGGGCTGTAACGCTAATTTTGCATACGATGGCTTAATCGGAAACGATTTTTTAAGAAAACACAAGTGCAGAATTGATTACGAACACGATGTACTTGAAATCAAACCAATAACCGATCAATTCATAACGGAAAATTTTAAGGGAAATGATATAATCATTTCAGAACCAAGTCTTTCGGAATTTGTTTCCAGTGGTACTGGAGGAGGTAATGTGAAAGAAAGGACTACAAGCCTAAGCTTTAATGACGGCAATGATGAAGTCGCTAAAGCTATGAAAATAATCGAGATTCCAGCAAGATGCGAAACGGTGATAACCGTACCAGTTAATGTGAATAACGAGGTAGTTTTAAAAAATAAAGAGCTTGCACCAGGAGTTTACATTGGTAATACTATAATAAAACCCGAAAATTCCATAGCAAAGGTCCTCATAATAAACACAAACGAAAGCAAAACCCAATTAATAGGGAGAACTTAAAGTTAGAATGGGAGGATTTAAACTCCTATAATATTGTACAGGTTAATGAATACGGTAATTTAATAAGGAAACGCCTTCAGAAAATAGAAGATGCATTAAATCTTGAGCACTGTAATGCGGAAGAAAGCACATCAATTTTGAAGATCTGTCGCGAATATAATGATGTATTCCATTTAGAAGGAGATCACTTGACTTTTACTGATGCAATAACACACAAAATTTAAACCGAGTCTAATAAAGCCCCAATATTTGTACGACCATATCGATTGCCCGATACACAGAAAACTGAAATCCACAGACAAGTTAACGAAATGCTCGAAAATAATATTGTTGAGCATAGTTTTAGTCCGTGGAATTCTCCGTTGCTGCTTATGCCTAAAAAGGCAGAAGTCACGGGTCAAAAACGTTGGAGAGTGGTCGTAGATTTCCGTAAGGTTAATGAAATTACCGTGGGTGATGCATACCCATTGCCAAACATTACGGATATCCTAGATCAACTAGGTAGAGCAAAATATTTTAGTACGTTAGATCTGGCAAGTGGTTTCCACCAAATACTGGTTGACCAGAATGATAGGGAAAAAACCGCGTTCAGCACTCCTTTCGGCCATTTCGAATATAAACGTATGCCTTTTGGATTGAAGAACGCACCAGCCACTTTCCAGCGTCTTATGAACAACGTACTGATGGGACTCCATGGTACTCATTGTTTCGTATACGTTGATGATATGGTAATCTATGGGTATGATCTTTATGATCACAATCGAAAGCTGATTAAGGTGCTTGATAGACTACGAAAGCACAACTTAAAGCTACAATTAGAGAAATGTAATTTCATAAAAAGGGAGCTAGCCTATTTAGGACACATTATCTCGGAGAATGGGGTAAGTCCCGATCCAGCAAAGATACAAGTCGTCAAATCCTATCCAACTCCCAAGAAGGAAAGGGACGTAAAATCTTTTCTGGGATTCGATGGCTATTATCGTCGCTTCATACCGAATTTCTCTAAAATTGCGAAGCCCCTCACAAATTTACTAAAAAAACATGTGTTATTTAAATGGGATGCTTTTTGTGACGAAGCGTTTCAACAGCTCAAAGAGAAGCTTATAAGAACTCCGATTCTAATTTATCCAGATTTTAGTAAGGACTTTATTGTAACGACGGACGCTAGTGATCTCGCCGTCGGAGCCGTATTGTCACAAGGCGAAATAGGGAGTGACAAACCCATATGCTACGCAAGTCGTACAATGAATCCGGCAGAGACAAGATACTCTACAACAGAAAAAGAGTTACTAGCCATCATTTATGCCACGAAGCAGTTTAGACCGTACATTTATGGCAGAAAGTTTATCATCGTAACAGATCATAAGCCGTTACAATGGCTAATGAACTGTAAGGAGCCATCTTCAAGACTGATGAGATGGAAAATCCAACTTGAAGAATTCGAATATGAAATAAAATACAAACCAGGCAAGCTGAATGCTAATGCCGACGCTTTAAGTCGAATCTGTGAAGAACAGAAACTTCAAAAAATACCGGAAAACATTAGGATGATTACTCGCAGTCAAACACGGGCACCTCAGGAAAAGGATGACTCCGTTAGCAATGAAGAAGAATTAGTTGGAATAAACGATCATGTGAGGATAATAGATAAATCAGAATCTCTTCTGAATAATAGTGAAGTTAACCATAAAATATTTATCTTTCCGCTAGTAGACAGTGCTGAAGAAACTAGACTGTGCGAAAAGTTAAAAATTCCACATCTAGAAATTGGAAAACTTAAGGTGAGTTACGATAACAAAAACACCTACCTTTTAACAAAAACTTTCATTCCTGTGCGTTCCGGAAAGGATCGCGAAAACTTACCACTCATATTAAGTGAAACTCTCTTATTCTTGCAAGAAAATAATTTGAAGAAAGCGCATTTATCGATTCCTGCCTTGGAAAATAAAGACCGAATTGAACTCAAGGATCTTATATCAGACACCTTTAAAGGGACCGGCATATTAATAATATTATACAGTGATACAAGAGTGAGATTAAGAAACCCCGAAGACATACAAAAAGTGCTCCATGAATACCATAATTCAGGTACCGGAGGACACCAGGGGATATCCAGAACCATTAAGAGATTAAAGATTGGGTATTATTGGCATAACATGTTAAAGGACGTGAAGGAATTTATTCGTAAATGTCCATCTTGTCAAAAGAATAAACTCAGAAAACACTCAGTGACTCCAATGAAGATTACTACCACGAGCTCTAGACCTTACGAGAGAGTGGCTTTGGATATCGTGGGGCCTCTACCTGTGAGTTATGAAGGTAATAAGTACATACTCACATTCCAAGATGACCTCATAAAGTTTTCTGAAGGATTTCCTCTTAAAAATATGGAAGCGCGCACGGTTGCGGAAACTTTTGTACAACAAATAGTATGTCGTCACGGTGTACCCGAATCCTTGCTTACTGATCAAGGTAGTAACTTTCTCAGTCTTCTCTTCACTGAAGTCTGTAATTTACTAAAGATTAAAAAAATACAGACTACCCCATACCACCCACAAAGTAACGGTGCGCTAGAGCGAAGCCAACGAACTCTTGCGGAATACCTACGACACTATATTAACAATGACCCACTCACATGGGATACATGGTTACCTTACGCGATGTATGTATATAATACTACACCACATACCTCTACCAACTACTCACCTTACGAACTTTTATATGGATTTCAACCGTTTATTCCAAGCTCACTAAAGCAATCGCCGAAAATATGCTATAATTATGATAATTACGCGAATGAGCTGAGGACTCGCCTTCAATATGCGTATAAACTGGCAAGGTAGTCTATACTCAAACAAAAGAAAAAATCCAAGGTCTATTACGACAAGAAATCAGAAGCAAAATGTTTCAATGTAGGAGACAAAATCCTTCTTAAAAATCGTCTACTCAAGGGAAAGCTATCATCGCTTTGGGAGGGTCCGTACGAAATTGTCGAAGTGATCTCTCCCGAAAACTCAAAGATAAGGATCGGTAGCAAACATAAAGTAGTTCACAACAATGAACTCAAACCTTTCATCGATTAGCAAAATAAATACTCATGACGTCTTGATCGAAATCATTTCCTTTTCTTTTATTAAACAAATTTTTAAACAAAAATATATAAATACGTACCAAACCTAATTAGACCAATTACTAATATGAATTTTGTAGCCACCTTGAACTAACACATTCCCTTTTCAGGCAATGAATTCCCTCAGAATTCTCCTTCTGAGCATGTTATTTGCCATGCCAGTATATGGGGGTGGAATCAACATTACCAACCTTGGTCACAACCCAGGGATTTACTTTGAGGAGATTGGCAAGGTTGAGCTCTATGTAAATGAGTGGAAAGTAATAATATTCTACGACTTGTACCACTTGAAAGCTGCTTTGGTGGACTTGGGCAGGCTTGTAAACGAAATAAGTAGTCTGTGTTACTCTTTAAGTGCTAAAAGTAGTTTTGTACAGTGTGCAATGGTACAGTCATGGAGATGACTCACTTGATGCTGGAACTAACCCATAAAAGCAGTCTTTTGCACGAAGGGTCTAGACAGAAACGATCACCTTTTGATATTATAGGCACTATAAGTAAATCATTGTTTGGTACATTGAATTCTGAAGACGCTGTATTCTACGACAAACAAATAAACACCATAAAAGAAAATGAGGAGCACCTATTAACATTAATTAGAAACCAAACTACTATTTTAGATACAACTATTAATATTCTTAATAAAACCCAGAGCGCTATGGAATCACAGTTAGTAGCTCTAAATACAAGTTACGAACGGTCAAAATGATGATTGGTGAAATTTATGATATGAGCATGGATAACCGTGTCATTAATGAGTTAGAATCATTAACTTCCCTTACAATTCTTGTAATAATGCGTCATCAAACACATTTAACATTATCATCGATTTGGTTACCGACGTTCGTCATGGTAAACTACACCCTAATATCATTACACCCAATCAGTTAGAAAACATTCTTACCACCATACGTAAGGAGTTGACAAGTAATGTCAGATTATCCGAACATCTAAAAGGCAACAGCCTCTTACCATTATATCACATAAGTGAAATGAAAGCCGGTGTGCTAAATGACAAAATCATATATGAATTGAAAATAAATCTACCATTCAGGGAGAGCTATCAATTATACAAAGCTATCCCTTTGCCCACACCTGTTGGAGAAAAATTCGTTTTTATACAACCTACCACGGATTATCTAGTAGTTGACTATAATAGAGAACACTATTACGATATGTCCCAAACAGAGCTTGCCAGCCGTCTAACAGAAAATCATGATCTGTTCTTGTGCCGATTAGTGCACCCAATTTTCAATTATCAAGCCAGCAACAACATGTGCGAACTGGCACTTCTCCGAAGAGAAAGTAATGTCCCAAGCACGTGCAGTCTACGAGAATCTTCTGAAAAATCCTTTTGGATCCAACTATCGCAAGTTAATAAATGGCTATATTCAACCCGTTTTAATATGACAGTCGATATAGTCTGCCAAGATAAAATATACCCGCACATACTCACTGGCACTGGAATCGTAGAGTTAACGGACTCTTGTTATTTCAGGACAAGAGATTTCACTATTCAAGCCTACACCTCCAAAGTAAATAAATTAAAGGAATTTTTCGTACCCCCTTTAAACATCTCGTATATGGTGAATCAAACGAGATCCTATCAACTTGTAGGCAACAATGCCACAAATTTTGTTAAATACACATCTGATAAAGATCTAGAAGAGCTGTCAAAACAAATTAACACATTGAAGACCGAAGAGAATGTTGGACTTAAAGCTCTAGACACCCACGAGATACACCATTATGCATTGGGTTACGCCGTGCTACTAATCATTTTGATATATGCTCTTTATCGAAACTATAAACGCGTATTAAGACTCCTCTCGTGTAAATGCAAAACTGACGTTGCCGAAACCGTTGAGAATGGTGAAGAAATCCAAACCGAAGACGAGCAAGAAATGACCGAAAGAGATCCAGGTGAGGTTAGATTTTCCTTAATTAGAGATTAAATCATCAAAAAGATGCAATCAAAAATGTACAATTTAAAGTTCTTATTTGAATTTCCTCAACTTTATATACGTTATATTGTAGTGAATAGGCATAAGTTTTGTCATTTTTATATACTATAGAAAAAAAATATAAAAAAAAAATAAAAAATAAATATTATTTTATAAAAAAAAAGGAGAGAGAAGTAAACGAATAACTTACTTTTTGTATCATTAAATCCTTCTATTTCTTAAAAAACATAAAAACATAAGTTGGCAGATTACGCATTAGTATTTTGTAATCATTTACTTAATTTTTCTTTAAATTTGTAAAAAAAACAAAAACAATTAATATTTCGTAATCATTTATTCAAACGCATAATTTTTTTTGTATGCATTAGTAATTTTTAATCTTTTATTTCATTTTCTTTGTTATAACATAGATAATAGCATATATTAATTAATTACGTATTAGTATTAATTAGTTTCATTCTTTAAATTTAGGTACTATGATGTACGATAACATAAAAAAAAAATAAACAGGTTAACTTTCCAAAATATAGAGAGACGATGCCGTACAAAGAAAACTCATGATCCCTTCAGGATATTAGTTTCCGTTTTTTTTTTTTTTTAGGGATGGTGTTATGATGGTGCCTCATAACCCTCACATATGTATCCCATAAATTATTTCGCTTATTCAAGCACTTTCATTTTCCCATGCTCCATTTGTCACTTATCGCCGTCCTAAAATCTAAATTTTTGTAACGATTAAAGCAACATAAACAGAATTTTTCTAAAAGATAAGTGCACACAAGTAGCATATTAAATTTCAGACATACAAAGTCGCGATGGCCTACGTGATAAAACGGGCAAAAGAGGAAATATGCTGACACTGCGCTAAAGGCGTCAGCGGTACCTAAACGGGCAATATAGAAAAGATGTTCGAGTTTTGGATATATACTTGCGCGCATCAGATCGTCTCGAGTCTCGTCTTGATTAAATTTTGATTCTTGTTAAATTCAAATGAACAAAAGCAGTCTATTTAAATAAAGAAATAAAGAAGAATTTTATAGAAATAAAATAAAATTGTGTATTAATTATTATTATTGAATCGCGTACATCCAATTCTCCGCCTGCCCGCTCTTCCCCTTCATATAGGTAAGCACGGCGGGAGGACGTAACAAACAGAGTAACTAACGAAAAAGCCTGTCTTACAAATATAACCCAATAATTAGACAATAAAAACCAAAGGAAGTTTACCAGGCTACTCATAATACAAAAAAAACAACATTATATTAGAATTAGATGCAAATAAAGTAAAGAAAGTCGTAGAAATAAATAAATAAATAAAATAGGTAGAGTAATAATAAAAGTAAAGATAAAAGCCATAGAATTCCAATAACATACAAAAGTGTAATACAAAAAAAATTAAATAATAATAATAGATCTAGAAATTATTATATATTCATAGATTAAACAACAACAAAATTTGTAAGAGCCCACCGAACCGACCTAAAACCGCAACCACTCGGAAAGTAAAAGTTTCCAACACCACCAACTCAAAAAAAAAAACCCTTAAATTGGAGTTTACTTAGTTTCTTATTTTTTTATTTTTTTTTACTTTTTTATTTTTTTTTTTTTATATATATAAAACGAAAAAGAAGGAGGATAGGAAAGCAAAAAAAAAACTTTTCACAAAGAAAAGGAATTGTTAGCGGTAAGCTTAGTCCTCATCGCTGTCTTCCGCGGGTCCGAAGGGTCCACAAGGGGGAGGAGTGGCCATGATCCGGCGAACAATCGCAGTTAGCAGGTCATTAAAAACAGGATGGCAGCAAGCACACAACCCAAATCGTCCAGGAATGTTGAACGTGGCACCTGTAAACAAAAAAAAAGGATATGGCTAAATAAATCGAAATCTGCGAAAAATCTAAAGCGGAACTTACCAGCGCCAACCCAAGACTGTCCTTGGTGCAGGTATAGAGGCAAGTCCGCCCAATACGACTTGCCCGCAACTGCTTCCGCCCCCACATAGTAAAGGGCCACTGGCCAGTCCTGTGCAGGACTAAGCGAATGGGTCCACGCCAGTTTGGTAGCACATGCACCACATGAATTAGACAGGCCACGCAGGTAAGCCCAGGCGGGCACTTGAAGGGCGTCTTATCCACCTTAATCGTAAATAACATCTTGCGTGAAATTAGTCCGGACCAGAAAAATAAATTGTTGTCGACACTCCATAATTCACAACACAAGTGCTAACAATCAACGCCGGCCCTCTACCGTTTCAATTAAACCCAAACAAAACATTAACCTAATACCCTAGATAAAAACCCCGAGATACAAAAGTCTTTTGACGGAACGAATTCTTCCCCCGAGAGTTATTCCTCTCCAAAAATAACTCTCTTATTCGCGGGGGGAAGGATTGTTATATATCTAAAATAGACCAAAAAAACACCTGAAAACGGGCAGCAAAAAATTTTTATTTAAAAATTAAAAAGAATTCATCCATATAAATTTTCAATAAGCTAATCATGCTTAAAAACATGATTAGCTTATCTACTCGATCAGTGAAGAAAATTGCGTCAGCAATTTTCTTCACATTCCATAGAGTTGAAACAAAATTATTCCCATGGTAAATTTTGACTTCAGCTAAATTTGCCAGTAGAAATATTTCATTTAAAAAATGAAAGAAAAGACAAATCGTACCTTCAGTACGATTTGTCGTGAAAATTACAGTATGTATGTACATCGTACATACATACTGCGAAAAAAAGCTTTCACGCTCAGAACTGCGCGCCGCGAAAATACATTATATGTATATGCGCGCCGCAGTTTCAATCGACGGGACGGTGGCTGATGTTTATAAAAGCATCAAATTTCAGGCCTCCGTCCAACGAAAAATATTCTGGACTTGTTTAATCAAGTCCAGAATAAATGAAAATTTTCTCAGGGTAAAAATGCAACTATGCATTTTCTATCCTGAACGAAGGATCTTGATCGCGACGAAAGTGATCAAGAGCCGAGTTGTGTTTTTATCGTGAATAACGGCGGTTCAGGAGTTGGATTTTAAAAGAAAAGAAGGGTTGAATTTTCACGTTGGTTCGAATCGGTGGTTCGGTTAGACTCGGTGGTTTGGTAGAAATTTAGAATAAAAAAAAGATAGAGAAAAAAGGTTCTGTGACCAAGAGGAACAACGGAAAAGATAGCTCCGGCTACAAAATAAAATTTACCAAAAAATAATAATAGACGTAAGGTCAAGTGAATGTGTAAACTGAAATCTTTGTGGGTATAAAAGAAAAAAATAGGTGGAATAAAAAGAGTGCAACTAAATAAAAGGTGTTTTTGGATTACTGAACATCCGTCCCGAAAAGGAATTACCTGACAATATATGGATATAAGAAAGATTGGTAAGAAATTAACATATAACACCTGTGCGCGTAGTGAAATCTTTTTATGTGAGGGGACATCAGCAGTTTGGGCAGTTCGCTTGCTCGCCTATCTATGTCCGCAAATACGCTTTATGGAATAGGTGTCCACAGATAGTCAGGGCTGGTTTCCTATGAGCAGACCAGTCTCCGTCTTGATAGATGGTGCACTGGTCTGGTCTAGATACGGGAACTTCACCGGGAGGTGGTGTTCGCAGGGAAGCCACGATTAATTTCAAAAGTGTGATTTGATCTCAAACCAACAAATCAGAAAGGGTTGACGTGAATATAGGAAGATGACGAAATCTAGGCGAGACGAGCAGATATTATTAGAACTAGAATCAGACCTACACAAGAGACTGCTTCAACGAATCAAAAATAGACTTTCTCAACCGAAGGCTGATGCTTAATCATGATAATCATACAAGTCGGCAAGGATAAGCGTGAAATATTTTATTTCAAAAGTTATATCTAAGTTGATTAAAAGAGAAGCACACTCTAGACAGATCAAAATTTCAAACCTCTGTTCCAGAGTGCCATATTGCAATATTACGGAAAATATACGCGGAGCCAAACTCTAACTAAAAAAAGAACAGCTATGAGCTAAACTCACAATTTCTCAAAAACCAAATAATAAAAAAATCAATAGAATTTCTCCCTCTCTCTCCAGAGCTTACTCTCAAGACAAGGTTCTCCAAGGTCCACTCTCCAAGAATCTCAGGTCAAAAACAGTAACAGGTAAGTAGTGTGGATGTGTGCATGAAAAGACTGAAATTCTCACAGAAGTCTTGGAAAAGTCGGGTTGGAAATGTCAAAGACTGAAAATGTTGCTAGAGATTCTTCAGCCAGGCAGTTAGCAGTATGCCAACGCCTGATTACTGAAGGTACCCAGCATCAACTAGTTAGCTAAAATCCAAACAGTAATCTCACAGACTCATGACTCTATACAGCCAATTTCCCAACAGAGACATGCCTCCGTGAGAACACAAGCGAAAATTCGTTCGTGAGGCCACCTACTATTTCCATAGCAGAAGGCGAGCGGGAAAAAGCAACAATTCAAAATTTCAAAAAAAATGCAAAAATTCAAAAACTTCCACGACTTGAGGCTTGACCAACTTAAAACCTAAAGTCGAACTTTCGGTATTACAGCAATATCAAAACTTTAAACTTTCAAAAACAAAGCTTTACTTTAATGACAATAATTCCAAAAACTCTAAACTTTCTCAAACTTTAAAAATTTTAACTTTACTCTACAAAACAAAAATTAATTTAGATACAACAACAGTTAGGCTCAGGTATGCATATAACTTCTACTAGATATGAGACTACGATTCAGACAATTAGCTAACAGCCAAATGTCCATATCTCCAAGCAATCTCAGTCCCCAGCATCAGTCACACTTAGACGCCGAAGTCCAAATGAGGTGGCCCCAAGTAGGGCGCCATTTTGTTATTGTTGTATGTAGAGTGATTGACATCGGACGTGAAGTCCAGACTGCCAGCATGAGCTGACAGATCACTCGGTGGACAGCGTTGTCTGCAGGGCGGCACGCTAGCTCGCCTCGGCTATTGGCGGAGAGTGTGGGGAGGTTCAACGAGAACCTGCCGCTGCCACCAGCCATATACAAAACAATTCATGCCTGACAAACCAAATGCCGTCACACACATCTAGTCCTGAAGGGACGTTTACACTACTTACCATTAACCATGTGAAGGCGCAGATGTTCTGCCTTCTACTGCCGTCGCCCCATCCACCCAATCTACGCTGAGGGCAGAGTATTTCCAGTGTTCCTGTTGATCTGATATCTGAAACGTTAGAGGAGCGGACCTATTCGGCCATCATCCTGAAAGGGTTCCGGGAGAGTGAAAGGAAAATCAAAATCTTAGTTCACCATTACATTATAAAATTCATTCGTTCAAACAAGGTAATTTAAGTTAGTTAGATTATATAATAGTAAACCTAATTCTTACTTATCCGTATAAATATTAGGAGAAAAAGCGCTACAATAAAGCTAGATTGAGTACATACTAGCAACATTCCCAAGATAATTATTCAAGCAATGTAATAATAAAAACTGATTAGGTAAATAATTGGGTGACAACAGCTTACATAAATTTTGTTGACATGGATCCCTCACCGAGGCGCCTCCGAGAAGTTCCACTATGCCACTGGATTCTATTTCATACTGTAGAATTTTGATACTAATGCATGCAAAAACGAAAATTAAATTTATGCAAAGTAATATACCCTACCTAAGTCACAGTTACAATTTTAAAAATTTGCTTATTATAACTTTAACTGAGTGTACTGAAAAAAAAAATGTACTACGCCAGTTTGGCATGTAACTTTAAAAGTTGACGCATTTAATAAGGATTCTAAAATGGTATAATACTTGCTACTTTATTTCTTAGATTACGGGGAAAAATGTTTCTTCAAGAAACCCAGTTTCGAAAAATTTCTTTTCACCTACTAAAAATGATTTTAGTGTATCCAAAGTTTGCCGTAAGAGCGTAACTTTAAGATTTTGTTTTGACTGAAACGGACAGTCATTGCATGAAGTATGAGTTAGCCAGATAGTGACGCTAGCGAGTCAAATCATTGAGTTTTTACAAATGTGCACCGTCTACTCACCACAGAGGGCTGACTTTCAAACAAGTACATGGTGAAGGAAGAAGTTCCTTACCTTACGAGGACGTAGTACTTCAAGTAGTTGAAGAAGACCCGAGTACTTCAGTACGTGCAATCCAGGAAAGCACAGGAGTGCCTAAAAGTATAGCTCTCCGAATTTTACAAAAATATGAGCTCCAGAATTACGGAAGCAGTTGTATTTGTCAACAACGGAAGATTTGCCCATCTGATAACCCGATGTTTTTTAAGAAATGTCGACGTTGTATTGTAGCTGAGGGAAGGCAGCTTGAACATCTTTTGTAAATAATAAACCTTAGCATCCAAGTAATTGGTGTTTAATTTTAAACTTACGGAAAATTTGTCCTAAATTTAACAAAAAGTTAGCATCTCTAACTTAAAAGCGTCACTATCTATCTCACTCAAACTTCATGTAATGACTCTCCATCTCACTCAAACTAAAATGTTAAAGTTATGGTCTTACGGCAAGCTTTGGGTACACTAGAATCATTTTTAGTTGGTAAAAAGATATTTTTTGAAACTTTGTTTCTTGATGAAAAAAAAAATTTATCCGTTATCTAAGCAATAATGTAGCAAGTGTACCATTTTAGAATCCTCATTAAATGCGTCAACTTTTAAAGTTACTTGCCAAACTGGCGTAGTACTTTGTTTTCAGTACAGTCATTTAAAGTTGGATGAAGTATTAATTTTCTATTCTTGGTTCGGCAAAATGTGACATTTTCTTCCAAGCTGGAGCAGTTGGCTTAAGCACTATTCGGGATTACATAAGACAAATAAAATTGAAAAAAAGCAAAGGTTTGTAGCAACAGGAGCTAAAAAACCATCACAGAGTATACATTTTCTCGAAAACAAAAGAAATGTGTACACTGAAAAAAATATTTTGATAAAACCACCGTAAAATTAACGTTTTTTGCCCATAACTTTCAGCCATAGAGAAAAATATTACCCTGACATTATGGTACTTATCAATATTTCATGATTTTAGCAATTAACAATAAAAAAGATAAAAAAAAAGATAAAAAAATAATTTAAGTTTTACGTTGAGTATTATAAAAATCAGTTATATTAATGTAATACTTTTCATATAAAATATATAATAAAAATATCATTTACATATTGACAATTATTAAAGATTAATATGAAAACTATAAATTTGAAAGTACTCTTTATAAACTTTTTATAAATTTTACGTAATTATCGTCATTTTATAAATTCGTAATTATATTTTTAAAATGATTTTCGTATCAATAAAGTGTGAAGTAATATAATGCCAACATTAAAAACTATTAATATGATAATAATCGTTTAATGCGAACAGTATAAAACTATCCAAAAACAGTGGGGGCTACATTAAAAAACTATCAAAATGATAACAATCTTTTAATGTTAACAATTTCAAACTGTCAACTATAGCTGTGCAATTTGCTGCTTACTTCAAATTCAGCAATTTCATGGGTTAAGTTGAATTGCGCAATCTGCTGCAGTAACTGCAAATTGACAGCACGTAGCCCTTGGTTTAATTACCTTACTCTCTCATTTCCTTCTAATCTATTGCCTCCGTTTTGTTATTATGAATAACAGTCCCACTTTTATTCACTTCCTTTTTGGTGAGCTAATATTAATTTCACTAAAAACAAAGCTTTCTAAGGTTTATTTGATAAGAAAAAGTCTTTTTGTTGCAGTAAATGTATATAATATATTAACTTCCGATACAATGTTTTCTTAATACTAGAAAATCTTATTTCTAATAAATTGGTCACCATTAGAGTTATAATAAGTATGAATAGGTGGTCCTGTAAAGTATATTAATTTAACAAAAACATATGTATTTATATTTTTTCCTATTAAATAACATTGGTAATGATTATCAAAAGTTATTATTTCAATTTTTTCGCCCAAGACCAGAGGATGATTCTCTTTTGTTAAAAGTAATTCCTTAATTTCAAATAGTTCAATAATATGTTTAGAAGTTTTTATTAAAAAATATCCTTTCTTATACAAAGTACCTTTAAACGTTATTGTCGTGACCACAAACAGATTTCTCATATCTACATCTATTTTACATATGTTTTTTACAGATTGATAATAATTTTGTTCCTCTAAATTAAAGCTGGTCATTCCATCGAAGCTGACATTTTTTGAAAGTCCTAACTTATTTTCTGTCAAAAAGTTGGAAAATTTTAATGCAGCTTGTGTGCTTAAACTTAAAGTAATATTTTTTCTTGAAGAAATGCTTCTTGCATAAATTTGAATAATTGTTGTTACATAATGATTTAAGAAATGAAATTTAGGTTTCGTAATTCGCTTAATATTTCTGTGTCATATTCGGATCTTAAAAGTAAATCTATTGTTCGTAAGAGAATTGTAAAATATTTCCAGATATCATCATCTTTAGATACTAAGTCGCCTATAATAAGAGGAAGAAAGTGAACAAATGTCCACATCTCTCGAGCGGACATTTTTAATTCTCTATTTTTTAAATGATTTAAATCAATCGGTGGAGAAAGATTACCTGTCTCGGTTTCCCCATAATTAAACATTTGTTTTCTGTAATTTAAGACTTCAATAGAAAATATTTTAGATTTACTTATAAAATGTAATAAAATTTCTGAAAGTGCATATCTACATACACCTTCAAATAGATCGTGTACTAAGTCAACAGAATAATTTTTCGACACATGAAATGTGTTTAATTCATTTAAAAGACAGTATTCCTTTATACCAGTATTTTTGACATCACCACTTTGAACATCATTATTATAACTAGTTATAGTTCCTGCACTTTCGGAAAACTCCTTGCAATCGTAAAACATTTGTGACCTTTGTCTTTTACAAAATCGACAATAGTATTGAGAGGTAAAAGATGTAGAGAATCCGAATATGTCATTCAATCCTAAGTTGTCACCAAGAACAAGACCTAACACAAAATATATCTTATGTATACCAGTCTCAGTTTTTATGTCAATGCCTTCTGTTTCAAGTTTTTTAAATATTTCAATTAAAGGACGTAGAAAAGGTTCATTTCCGTAAGTTTTTTTTTCTTTTGTCTTGAAATAAGCGGCTACAAAAATGTAATCTAAATTTGATAGTAAATGTTGGGATATGGTAGGAAATGAATAGTATACTCCACAAATTGAATCTACACTGGCATGACTTCCTAAAGGATTATTAATTTCAAAGTTGTCTAAGTATAGAAAAAAAGGAATGACCAACTTCCATTCATATTGCGACAGCTTTTCTCTTAATAGACTTCCATTGACAAAATGTGTAATAGTCTCCTCTTGTAGATAATCATTAATATTTCTTAAAGAAAGATTTAAAACAGATGGTATTTCAAAAAATTTACGTATTTGAAATTCAATGGGCATAATGCATCCCTTGACGTTACTTGCATCAAGAGTTGGCTGTCCCTGTACAAAAACTTCAGCAATTTCATTGTTTATAGTGAACACTTGCGGTTTTTTAAATTCGTCATTTTTTAGTAAGTTTTGAAAAAACTTGTGCTCAGAATTTATTTCTTGAAATGGATTAGAACAAAAATCTAAAAGTTGCTCAATATCCTATTTTTCGTTGTCTGGAATGTAATTCAAAACTCTAGACTTAATGCAAGTAACTATATTTGACGTAATTAAGGTTGTAATTTGTTGTTGAATAGCAACAACGTCTTTTCTAGAAAAATTGTTTTTCACATACAAACTAGTCAAGAAAGTTTTACAATTATCAGACAAATTTTGTATTAATAATATATTACTCTTTGGATTTTCAAATCCTGGCATTGTGAGTGTTTCTTCATTTGAAAGACTGCAAACGTGTCGAGATGTAAAATAAAGCTCTTAATAGCATCCTCTATTGTGGTTTTTTTAAATTCCTTTAGGTCTCCTTTTCTTAAAACAGCCCTTGACGTCGGCTTAAGGACACAGTTCATTAATGTTGTAATTATACAAGATCTGGAATCTGCGAAAAGCTTTTTTTTTAGTATTTACACATTTTAAAAATTTAATTTAAAATCTTACTTTTGCTCACATTCCCATCATTTATTGCATTAAACAGCAAACGGTACTGCTTATCCTTTATTCCATCTGAATAGAATCTTAGCAATTTTTCTTCAAAATCTTCCCATTTGTTCACCAGTTCGAAGTTTTTGGACGGATACCTCAGACCAAAGTCGATATCAATCTTTAAAAACGAAAGTTAATTTTTGTTACTATGCGGTACTAAAGATTCTTACAAATTTTTCTCCTCCCGCTTGCGAAATAAATGGCCACTCTTCAAAAATTTTGGTGAGAGATGTTGAGCAAAATTGCAGCTTTCGTAAAGCATATGTTTGAGACCATAGGGCAACTGAATCTCTTTCTGTATTTAACGTAATTTTCATTTTATTTTTAATTGAATTAAGCTCTTCCGCATTTGCCAAACACGGTTGGGCTTTTGAACAAGATGCTGTTGGCTGGGTTGCCCGATAAACATCTGGTTTTTCAAATTTTCTTTTTCTATTGATATTATTAAATCGATTGTAAAGTCGCCCGATTGGGTTTGGTTTTTTAGCATCTTTTCTGGAAATGTAATACGAATCCGCGTCTTCAGATGGAAAAATTTCATGGATCGATCTCTTCAGCGAGCTTACACATCATCTGCGGGTTTGGAATAGCACATTCGGTGCTCTCTGAGTTAAAACATTGTTCAACGATACAATTTAATAAAGCTCGCCTTCGACCTTCTCCTAGTTTTTGATGTGTTGAGTAATAGGACAAAATAATTTCTCCAGCTTTGGTTGATTTTAAAATGTCTGATAAATTCTACATGCAAAGATCAAAAGTAGAAATCCAAATAATTATACCTATATATATGTATACATATATGTTTTCAACAAGTTTAAAAAGTTTAGTAAAATAACATTAAGATGGTCGTGCCTTAGGTATGTAATAGTAAGATGTACACTGGCGAGCAAAAATGTTATCTGGAAAATGAACTTATCAGAGATCTGGCCCAAGGAAAATTGCAGAAGGAAAATTCTATTTCCACGAAAAGAAGACAATTTAACCCTGCGATGCAACAAGGACTGTTGAACGATCAAGACATCAGTTGGTGACACTCGTGCAATAAAACGAATGATAAAATTTACAGAGGTAAGGATACCAAAGGCTACCGCCGAGTTCATGCAGGACGGAATTAATTACTTATTTAGTTATTTTTAACTCTGTCTACCGATTAGATTATTTTACAGATATGCGATTATAATTATTATTTATTTCTATGAAAACTATATTTTATAATTATAAAAAATACAGCACTTGAAACTTATCTTGGAATAATAATAATAATACTTGAAACATCCTTATGAAATAACTAAAATGTCTGGAAATACTAGTTATGTATGATATGTAGATAAGAAAAAGCAAAAAGCGATAAGAGTTAGTGTTCTTGCTATGGCTTTATAATATTATATAATTACTCACAGCCACAGCACATGTACCGCTTATTTCCCTCCGTACTGTCACTTTTGGGACGACGGCGTCTTAGTAGAAAAACCACGCTACATATGACTTACCGGTAGGTGAAACGAATTTCTAGAAGAACTTCTTGATGATGTGGGTGTAGTCTGAAGCTCCTTGATCCAGTTGGAAATACTAGTATTTACAGTTAATGTACTATTGTTATCTGGGAACTAGAGATGTTTTGAATAATATAAATTCACTTATTCCCATAACAGTGTGTAACTTACATTTTTTAATTTCCACAAAAAAAGTTTTTCTCTTAGCTCGGCTTTTATTCCAATATTTTCTCTTCCAGGAAGAATTTGCTCGATATCTTCTTTAGATAAGTACCTGAGTCTGTCGTCTGTAACTCCACAAGCTGCAATTATTATTTGTATTACGTATATATATTAGCTCTTTGAAGAAAACTAAATTTTAAATTATTTCTATTGTGAAGGTTAGGTGCTTAAATAAGAGTTATTAGTAATGTGGACGTGGTAAAAAATTGTAAAGTTAGTATTTTATAAGTGAACCGGGCTATGTTGAGGTATTTTAAGAAACTTTAGTGAACTCTTCAAAATTATAAGAGCCTGGTATTGATTAGAACCGTAGAGAACATTAAAAAAATAAGTAGAGTAAGAAGTTAATATTTCACGGTTCACTGTAAGATGATAACTTCTTTTAATATATATTTTTTTAATTATATTAATTGTATCCCGTACAATAAATTGAGTAATTTAATCGGAATTTATCGTAAGGTCGTACTCTTTAAACCGTCAACCAGATATTTTACAGAAAAAGCATTTCGGTATTATTTTCACTAGGTAAAATACTTTCAAATCACTCGCAACAAAACACTGAATAATAGAACCGTACCTAAGCATTCAACTAAACAGTAACAATTTTGGAAAATTACTCTTATTATTTCACGATTCACATAACATGATAACTTCTTTTAATATATATTTTTTTAATTATATTAATTGTATCCCGTACAATAAATTGAGTAATTTAATCGGAATTTATCGTAAGGTCGTACTCTTTAAACCGTCAACCAGATATTTTGCAGAAAAAGCATTTCGGTATTATTTTCACTAGGTAAAATACTTTTAAATCCCTGGCAACAAAACACTGAATAATAGAACTGTACCTAAGCATTCAACTAAACAGTAACAATTTTGGAAAATTACTCTTATTACTCACCTGTAAGAGTAGACAACGTTTCCTTTAAATTCCACTCATCCAAGATAGATTTTAAATCATTATTTTCTGCGGGAAGTTGACTTAAATTCGAGCTGTTTTCCGTACTTAACTGTTCATTCGTTGAACCTACAACAAAACTCGTTGAAAAGTTATCGAATTCCCCGTTGGGGATATATTCTGCATCTGCAGACCAAAATTCAGTCATTACCGCACTATTAATTTCTAAAAGACACAGATAAATTAAAACCACTAAATTTGTACAGCGAAGTACAAACCCGACTAATTGCACACACAAAACAAACTGTAATGCAACTGTATACTTATTTAGTTTAGCTGACTGATCCCGCAATTTATTTAGCGCAAACAAGGAACCTGAAATTGAACTTGAACTGAACGATCTCGAATCACGATACACCGAGTATAAGGGCAGAAGACGAAGTGACTTAAAATTATAAGTTTATCCCGTGCGCTCGTGCTTGAATTCAATTGCAAGTGTAAACGTTTTCTTTATGTATGGATAACATACATTTCAATTTGATATTACCACTTGTAATTTTAATATACCGTAATGTTAATTTATTACGTCATAATTATTAAATAGAAATGTTGGCCTATCAACTTGATAAGTAAAATATCAAAAGAATATTGCAAAACGTAGAATTGCTATCTTATATTTCGATATTAACGTGACGAACTATCACTTTGAAAGTTTCACTATACAAACTTATAAAACTACATGTTAATAAGTCGGCTAGAATTTCCTAAGAAATTTTTGTGCAAAATTTGGGAATCTTGGATATATGTATAATATAATATTATAAGAAGAATAATTGTGACTATAAAAATAAAAAGATCAAATGAAATTTTACAATAAAAATATTGATTTTACAATATTTTCATGTATAATTGATAATACTTTTTCATGCAATCGATTATTGATATTTTATTTTATTATATTTTTATCATCCAAAACTATAAAGTTTCTTCTAGAGAATACAACTAGATTTGATAGTTTCTTTTGATAAGTCAATGTTAATTAAATTTTAATAGTCTAACGTACATTTTATGAGAAAAACGTGAATTGAACCTTTTTAATGTAAATCTTAAATGTAAAAATATCAACTTGACATTATTACTTCTAATTTATCACATTTGCTTTACAATTTAATATTTTTTAGTAATTAACGTTGCAAAATTATCTATTTGATAGGTTGTATTTTTCTGAGTATATAATTTAAAAAACACATGACATAATTTTTTTTTTATATTTTTCAGGTAACTATTATGATTTGGTCTATCACTCGATTCCGTCTTGATGTCGACTTACAAGACACCCTGTATATATTGATTTCATTTTGACTATATTGTAAATATTTATTTTTGAAATTGCTCAACATTTCTAGTATCCGTTTGTAATCCTCTTTTGTGCAAATTGGATACGTGGTTTTCGATATTATAAACGTTTGTTTGTCTCTCTCCTGAACTGGTAGTTATGGGTTTGAGGTATCCAGCTCTGGAAATATTTCATTCAAATATACTTCGATTTCATTTTCCGTACTTGGTAATAGGAAATACTTATGTTTTGAGCACACCTGAAATCAACAAAAAAACATTAGAATTAAATATAGAATGTATTTCATACTTCCCTTAAGTTCCACACTCCAATTTCCTCCAAGTCATCCTGCAGTGTCAGGAACTAAACTGAAATTAAAAGAAAATACATACATAAATTAATACAAATTATACAAATTGACTAAAATAATGAATTAATCAGCAAACAATTACAATTTTTACAAAATTTATATGTGAAATCTGCCAAGAAACGTATTTCTTGGCAGTACAACAACAATTGCGTGTAAATGCTACTATCGAAAATTATCGCGAAATTCATATAGTGCACATATTAACCTTTTGCAAAACATGCAAATATGTTTACATATGCAAATTACATGAATTCGCAACCTGCAGAATCATTATAATTGATAAAAATCAACAATTTGCACCATTGTTGACATTTAACAAATCATTTTCCAACATAAATAATTTATCAGAATTTGTATATTTTCGGCAAATTATTCATGCTGGAACCGACATATAATTAACAATAAACACTTAAAGAGTGAAAGAATGTACTCACCTAAATAACTAATCCTTAATTGTGGCGAAAAACACAAGAAAACAACACGGCACTGTCGAACTGAAATATCGCGATCGTGACTGTCAAATTGACTCGCGGAAAAGTGAACTTGATGAAATCAAATGCGCGCAACCTGTTGAGCAAACTTAGAATAGAATGAGGTTCAAGAAATCAGAGAAATATTTGCGTTCCACATTGGAAATTGTCATAATATAGCAGGGAGCCGCCATCTTGATAATTTCCGAAAAAAATGAAATATCTAAATAAATAAATTAGGAAAATTCGTGGATAATTTAAAATAAATTAGATGAAAGTAATGGGCACATTTTAAAGTAATTGTAAAAGTCGAGGAAGTAGGGAAAGGATGCTAAATTCGTATTTTCCTTGTGTAACCTATTAAAAATGGCCGCGGCTATAAAAAGGAGGCGAAACCTAAGAACTCTCTCATTTCTAATTGCGATCTTACATGCATAAGCATATGATCAAGTGGTTCTTTTTTCAGTTTTCAGTTCTCTTTTCAGTTTTCAAGTTTCAGTTTTCAGTTATTTTTCAGTTTTCAGCAATTTAGCATAGGATAAAAGGTGCCAATTCTTAAGGTAAGGCGAAGGGACAACATTTTGTAAAGATAAGTATTGTGTGGAAAACTAACAAATAGTGTATAAATTTAGTGTTAGGTTTCTTGCATAAATCTAAACACATGCCAAATGTGGCATTGTAATAATACATGCAACGAAACAAATTAGTTAAGTTAGGTTAAGAGTTGAAGTGTAATATAATAAATAAATATTTCGTGATAACTTTAGAAAGGGGTATAAATTTCATTGAAGTAGGCATATGCTAAGATACGGCATAATAATCACACATGCAATTTAGCAATCCTTAAATAAAATTATAAAATATAGTAAATTTGTGAATTTTGAGTGTTCTGAAAATAAGCTTCAATAAATGCAACAGTAAACACAAGCCCACCTACCTTATATATTCATACCGCTACACGTTAGTGCATGCCGTATAATAGCAAGTAGTGCTTAACCCGATTAACTGACTGATTTGTTTACAATGAAGTAAAACTTAAATGTTCATGTATGAACAAACCCTCTTGACGTTCCATGAATGATGGTAACTCAGGATGCCCGATATGTCAATTTTCGAATGGAATCATCAATACGGCCACACTTTTACGTCTATAAAAGCCGAGCTGGCACCGAGAATAAATCAGTCGATCATCAAGCTTCGACTGGCTAAACTGCTTCACTGAACTTAAGCTGCGAAGAAATAATCGGCTCAATTTCCTGCCAAGTGTGAGGTTACTGAGCTTGAGAATTACCCGTCATCCCGTAGTATTATAGAATATTCCTACCGAGTACGAGGTTTCCGTATTCGAGAACAAGCCTCTCAATTTCCTGCCGAATGTGAGGTTACCACATTCGAGAAATACCCGTCATCCCGTAGCTATTTATAAATATTCCTACCGAGTACGAGGTTTCCGTATTCGAGAACAAACTTCTCAATTTCCTGCCAAGTGTGAGGTTACCATATTCGGGAATTAACCGTCATCCAGTAGCTATTTAGATATATTCCTACCGAGTACGAGGTTTCCGTATTCGAGACATTTCATTTCCTACCGAGTGCGAGGGTACCGCATTCGAGGACATACCTATCATCCTGTACAGTAGAAAAAGTAAAAAAATAGTGAAACAAAACGAGCATACTTAAAGTGTAAAAGTGGAAAACGACCCCAAAAAGTGTGTAATAGTATTAAGATTGTGTATTGTCACAGACAGTAATCTGACAGTTTGTGTAAAACCTTATGGAAAAAAGGTTAATAAAAAGTGTATAATGGTATTAAGATTGTGTATTGTCACAGACAAGTAAATGAGTTGTCGCAGCGAGTAGACGTATTTTTTCAGTGCTCCGTGAACAGTAGCTTTTTTTCCGTTTTTTATCAACTATCAGTTCTGTGTTTGTACTGGTACCGGCTTAGTGTGGTGACAAAGTTAACCTTATATCTTTGCTGATTTATTTGATAAGAAAAATCTCATATTAAATGGCGGGAAAACAGAATGGAAAAGCAGTTGGTTCGTTGCGAAAAAGAAATAACTCGGACAGCATAGGCCCTGCGGCTACAAGGAGCGGTACTTCACAGCTAAATATCGACAAGGGTCATTGTACGCCGCAAACTACGACTAATTCATACATCGAAAATTCAAGGCCCATCTCGAAGCGTTGGAAGTTAAATATATAGAACTAGAAAAGCATTACACTACAGTTTCAATTAAGAACGATGATCTTCTTCGCACTCAACGTCTATCAGATGCGGTTATCAGAGGCATTCCACACAAGAATGGCGAAGACCCCCTTAAAATTCTGCAAGCTATTTCTGCTAAGATTGGACACAATCTCTCACCTTATGCGAATGCGTATCGTCCGTTTTCTCCACTACATAATAAAATAAAGAATAAGAGTGATCGGCTGGTTCCTATTTTGGTGAAGTTCTCATGCATAAATGAACAACGTTTATTTCTTTCAACTTTCAAGAAATATGGAGGAGTTAAGCTCAAAGATATTGAAGGGTTCTCGTCAGAGGGATTGATATTTACGCATGAAAGCCTTACACCTAAAAACCAAATATTATTGCGTGCTGCTCAGCGAATGCGTGGTCAGGGTTCTTTGTACGCTGCTTACTCTCGTACCGGTTTTGTTTACATCAAGCATAATGAAAATGATAAATCTATTCGAATAACTGATCTCGACGACCTCTGCCCTAATAGAACATCTGTTGCTGTGATCGGAGTAAACTGAATTTGATCGATGAGGAATGTATCAATTTATTGCTTTTGAGTTTTTGGATTTTTCTTTTGTTGCATTTCATTCTTCGTTTTAAATTCTTTAATTGAATTCTCTTATATGATAGATAATAACATCTTAGGTAATGTAATTTCACTTTTTTACTTTCTTTCGGCCTATTCCCTTCTAAACTTTAGTCATCCGTTAGCTTTAATTTTAATTCCAAGTTTGCTATATAAATATGTCATGAGAATTATCTTCATTATAATCAATTTATTACTGCTTTTTGAATTTGAGAGGTGCTTCGCAAAATCTCTTTATATTTTCTTGCTCATTCTGTATTTCTACAGCTCCTTATTCATGATGCTCGTAGCCGGCGTTTTGTTTTTTATCTTCTATGAATGATTACGGTGGCTTGGACAAGATAAGAATTTTGTTAGAGATTTTTTGCAGACGTGCTGCTGGTCTAAATGTCTGTTTGCTAAATGCGAGGAGTGAAAAAGTAAAATCGACGAATTGAAAGAAATTTTTGTGCGATCTAATGTGGATGTAATTCTGGTCACTGAGTCTTGGTTAAAATATCACATTCCTTCCAAGCTTGTATCCATTGATGGTTACAATTTATTTCGTAATGATCGCAGCAACAGAACTGGAGGAGGTGTAGCGATATATGTAAAGAATAATTATAAGACTAAGATTATTGGCTCTTCATCCTTACAGGCGGTTGAATTCGTATCAGTAGAAGTTAACACGGGCGTTGAAAAATGTGTTCTCTCATCGGTATATTGCCCACCTACACTATTTAATATTGATGAATCTAGAGAATTTGAGACCATTATTTCTAGTTGGGTTCACAAATATAATCATGTAATAGTAGGAGGTGATTTCAACGTCAATATTTTACACCAAAGTTCAATTTCTGCCAACTTTCAGTCCATGGTACAGTCGCTTTGTCTGAATATGGTAAACTCACTACCAACATATATGAACACAACCAATCCCTCTCTGCTAGATCTCATCCTAACCTCCAATTTGGATCGCATTGGCTTTTACAACCAGATTAGTCCACCAAGTTTCCTTGACCATGATATCTTGTTTGTGACGTATGACATTCCGCTTTTGCCGGCTGAGCTCTCGACTTTTTCATACAGAGATTTTAAGACTCTATTTGATGAATGCAGTCTCCTGAATTGGAGTACCATTTATACAAGCACAGCCGTCAACGCACAAGTCCAAATATTCAGCGAGTTTATTAAATACTTATTCGATCGTCATGTGCCCATTGTCAATAGGCGAATAAAGGTGTCCGGTTCTCCTTGGTTTACACCTAATATATCTTCTTTAATTTCAGAAAGGGAATATTATTATCAACTTCACCGGCGTATTAAATCTCAGTATACAAAGCAATTGTTTAAGACAGCACGCAACCGAGTTACTCTAGCAGTAAGGAAGGCTAAGCAAAAATACTTCTCGAACAGATTAGATCCAAATCTTCCATCGAAGAAACTCTGGAGTAATCTCAGGATCGCTGGTTGTTATGGTAAATTAACGAACTGGAATTCCGATTTTGATCCTAACAAACTGAATGCTTTTTTCTCTCACCAAAGTGAGATTACTATTCCCGCAAATGTTCTTCCTATTCTTAATACGTCTAATAACTCCGCGTCAACTCTATTTTCTTTCAAGACCGTAAATTCGTGTGATGTAATTAATGCTATTCGGTTGATCCATTCCGAATCAACTGGGCCAGATGAAATTTCTCCCCGCTTTCTTAAAATCTTATTACCAGTAATTATTGACCATTTAACTTATGTCCTAAATTCGTGTTTAACTCGCTCTGTTTTCCCCTGCACTTGGAAGTGGCTACAGTATTGGCCTTACCTAAAAAATCATCACCTGTTGATATGAATGATCTTCGGCCAATAAACATTCTGCCTTTCCTTTCAAAAGTACTGGAAAGACTAATGTATTCCCAGATGCTAACATTTTTAGAGGACAATCGCTTTTTAACCAGGTGGCAATCGGAATTTCGTCCTAAGCACAGCTGTGCTACAGCTCTATTGAAGGTGACAGATGACTTGCGGGCAGCACTCGACAGGGGATTTATTAATGTATTGGCTCTGCTTGATTTTTCCAAAACTTTTGATAAAGTCAATCATAACATTCTTCTGCAGAAACTACTAACCTCTTTTGCGTTCTCCTCTTCCGCTGCTCGACTCATTCGTAGCTTATTGATAGGCAGATCTCAACAAGTTAAGATTGGCGAATCCCTGTCAGGATTCTTGCCAGTAGCTTGCGGTGTTCCTCAGGGATCAATACTTGGCCCATTACTTTTCAGCATCTTTATAAATGATCTTCCTGATGTGGTTCATGATGTTGATATTCACATGTACGCCGATGATGTCCAGGTTTATCTCAGTAGACCGATCGGACTAGTAGAGGACTGCTTCTCACGTTTCAACAGTGACCTCATCGAAATAAGCAAATGGGCGTCATTGAACCAACTAAGTCTGAATCCGATTAAATCACATTACTTGATAATACATTACAGCAAGCTATGCGCAAATGACTTTCCCAGTATTCTGCTTGACAATTCTCCTTTGACCTTAGTCAACTCTGCAATAAGTCTAGGAATAGCCATCAACTGTAATTTAAAATGCTGTGACCACATCAAATTTACTCTTCGTAAGATCTATGGCGGACTTAGACAATTGCGGCTTACTGCTGATATTTTGTCGAGGGATATGCGGTCGCGATTGGTAAGAGCCTATTATTACCTTACTTCACATCTGGTAACATAATCTACACAAAGCTAGATAGTGCTTGCTCCCACAAGCTTAATGTTGCTTATAATGATTGTATTCGATTTATTTTTGGGCTTAGGAGATTTGACTACATCTCTCCCTACAGTTCCCAACTGTTGGGTTGCTCACTTAAAGTATACTTGGAAATGAATTTGTTGCCTTTTTTATACAACCTGATCAAAACGAGAATTCCAAGCTATTTGATCGAATGCAATTTACAGAACTTACGTTCAGCTAGAAATGTCAATCTCCTGCTTCCTCGTTTTCGCACAGTTGTATATGAAGGTTCTTATTTTGTCCAGTCAATCCGTTTATGGAATAATTTACCAACTAACATACAAGGCGCTGCGCTGGTTCCCTGCGCATGTTCAAGAGCTTACTCAAGGAGCATTTCTCGGTTTCACCATCTTTACAATGATGTATGAGTGTATTTTCTCACGACAGTTTATTGGCAAACAATTTTGCATATTAATATAGATATTTAGTGTTTTTCCCTCTTTTTTTTGGTTTTTTGCTTTCATCCTTTTCTTTTGTAGATTTTTGGTTTTTATTTTTAGTTGTTTTTTTTACGCTTTCATCCTTTTGTTTTATTTTTATTATGCTTAATACATACTGTAACTAGTTCCGTTATTTTGAAGTACTATTGTAAGATTGTAGATCTTGTGTACTCTTTACATGAAATATATATATTATTATTATTATTATTCTGAAGAGAGTCGACGTGTCATTTTAGCTCTGAGCAATAATAAAGAAAAAAACCGCGATTCTTACGGAAAAAGTGCAGGATAAATAGTGACATCTAATACGCAACTTGTGTCTGTGAAGTGATTATAAAAAAAAACTGAAAGAAAGAAAATATTTTAAGAATTTAAATTTGAAAAAGTCTGAAAGTGTATGACAGTTTATAATTTCGATTTAATTTAATTTAATTTTTTCGTTGCCATGGCAGTGTCAAAATCGTGAAAAATTTCAGTGTGAACAGCATAATTTATATTTGAAGTGAAAAATTTTTTAGTATATTAAGAAGAAAATTTTCTATTGAAAAAACTAAAAATATTTACTGCCGCACTCAAAATGAGTGTGTACAGCAGCAGCGATTCTGGGGGGAATGAAGATTCCCTCAAATTAAGTGAAAGGGTGAAGAAGACCGCCAAATCTTCTTCATCGAAAAAACCCACCCCAGGGCCCAAAGAAAAGGCCATTAAGAGCCCAAGTGAAGAGTCCGAGGCAATTGTCCGGAAAACTGCGACTGCCCGAGAAGAGTCTGGAGTAACAGCTAAAGAAACTACTGCTATTGCTACAGAATCTGTGGCTGCAGCTGTAGCAAATGCTGAGTCGATATCTTCGACCCCAAGACAGCATCCTACCCTGAAGGAAGTTGTCGAAAGGGCTTCGTCGTCAGCGCCAAAACCAAGCGGCTTGGTAATGAGGCCACCGCTTTCTTCAAGCATCTCCAATAAGCAGCAAACAGTACCAGGAGGACAAGCAGCAGCACCACGATCCCCGGCGTTAATGTCAGGGATATCATATGCGCAGGTAAGTGGTGGTTCCAAGTACGTTACCACCATCGAAATTCAGAGTAGAGGCATCACTCCTCGTCCAGCCCCATTGGACGCAGGTAAGCCTCGGCACAAGACCAGTGCGGGTCTCCAGGGCTTCTTTGACGGGAGATGGCAGGACGAGAGCTACGGGATGCAGATTGATCACATCAGAGGATGTCCTCAGTCTGCATACCTAAAGGCAATCTTCCGCGTCATCTCTTGTGAGCAGCTATTTTCTATGGGGATTATAGCTAGAGGAATGGTCGAGGTGTACACCACGACCCTCGAAAGCGCTACCAAGCTCATGCTTGAGGGCATCGAGGTGGAGGGTAGACACCTCGTTCCATTCCCGCTAAATGAGAAGCCCACGAAGGTCGTGTTTTCACGGGTCCCTATGCGAGCCCAACATGAAGACCTTGCGAATTTCCTTGGGAGATTCGGGAAGGTTCATGGAAAGGTTCGCGCCATTCCCATCAAAATTGGGGACGAGGGTCTCGGGCGGGGTATTTTCGGTACCAGCCGGGAAGCGTCCATCACTTTAAATAAGGGATGTATGCTTCCGTCAGGCTTCTAACTGAGCATATCCGGCTCGAGATACTGGATAGACGTGGGTACCGAAGCGAAATGCCATGCTTGCCATTTGGTAGGGCATTTTCTTGCTGACTGCCCCAAGAGAAGCGGAAAGAAGGCTGAACAGAAGGCTCCTTCGAAGGAAACCACTACTACAGTAGTGGCTCCGGAGAAGGAACTTTCTGCCAGCACTCAGCCTGCTATCTTGGAGCAGCCAGTGGCTAAAGTGCCTGAAATTGTCCCTGAGGCTAAAATTATTACGGCTGTAAACAGCGCCACGTCGGCACGCGAAAGCATGGCTACTTCTGACGAGGAGTCGATTAGCCATGTAGGCACAAAAAGGAGGACGAGGAGGAAGACGAGGGTGGACCGGGTAATGCTGCCTCCTCCAGAGCCAGCAAAGCCAGTCGCATCAAAACGGCCCCACTGGGAGGAGGACGATAGTGGTGCCCGCGGTTCGAAGGTTGTTGTGAGAGAGGCGGAAGCATATCTCGAACAGCTTTCGGACTGCAATATGACCGGTTTTGATGAGACTGGTCTCTCGAGCTTCAGTGGCTACGAGTCGTGTGGTAGCACCTTTTCGACTGGTAGCCAATTTGAGGTTTCGAAGGGGATGGAAACCCTTCCTAGGGAGAAGATCTCCAAGATTTTTGCCCGGCTCCTGTACAAGAAGAATTCAGGTAAAATCTGGAGTATTCTTGTGGAGGAGCTGTGGAGGCCGGAGTTGCTACTTCCCCAACTTCTACTCCTACAAGAGGAGTGCAAGAAGAAGGGGAATTACAACGGCATATCTCGGCTAGATCGACTCCATAGGAGGGTGGAGGAGCTGATTCAGGAGCATTGCTTGGCCGATTCTCCTCGTCAGTAGATGTCGCACATTCATCGTTTGAGCTTTTCATCTTGTTTATGCACGGGTATCTTGGCTCCTGGATGGAACCACCAAAATGTTTATGCACGGGTATCTTGGCTCCTGGATGGAACCACAAAATTGTTTATGCAAGTAGCTTACTTCCTGTAGGAACACCAAACAATTTAAATTGCAATAATTAGTTCCTGAAACTATAAAACGATATGGGGAAAGGTCACACCATATGCCCGTATACTAGCCTGATGTAAAATTCCCGTATTATTTATTAATACTGTAATTTCGGCACGTGTGTAACGGAACAGTTGCTGTAGAACCGTTCACAAGCCACATGTGGTGATGCTAAATTGGTGGATTATGTTAGTGTAGCGGTATATTAAAATCAGAACGCATATAATTAGAGATACATTCGATTTAATTTGTAATTCATTTGAAGTTAACTTAAGCACTCTAAATTAAAGCGAGACACTTATCTATGATTAGTCTATGATATTTCAATAATATATTACTAAATCTAGGTTTATAAATTTCAACATGAGCAAAACACAATTCCGCATATGTATTCCAACTTGACTCAACTGAGTAGTGTAGGAATACTGTCTTGAAATATGTTTTAAACAAGATAAATTAAATTTATTTCTAATAAAATATTTATGCAAATACAATTTATGCAAACAAGAGAACAATTCTCAGGTATATTCCAGCTTGACTCTGATTGAGAAGTATAGGAATAACTGTTATGGATTGTTCTGTACAAGGTAATTTACGTTATTAATAAAAAAAAACTGTTATCACTGAAATCTAATTTTAATAAAAAATGAAAGAAAATGAAAAATATTTAATTAACCTTCTTAACAAATGTTGTTGTCAACGCACAATAAATTTAACACAATTGTCACTATAATTGTTTCCCTTCACCAAAAATCGCATGAGCGCTTATGCTTACCATAGGTAGATTATAAGCTAATTTCACGATTTGCACAAGTGAATAAACTAAAAAAAAAAACTAAACTTGAACACTATACCACGATCTAGACTGCTTGACTTGGAAAAATATAAGAGAGCGATCCATGCAAATGCTCGGCTTTATATAGGGTTTGAACCGCCATTTTTGTGTCTGGAACCCGCAACCATAATGCTAATTACTCAGAATGCCTTGGTTTTCATCAACATAAATTAATTTAATTCGATGCGGAATTTAGTCATCTATATTTCCTCACAAAAAGATCTCCATCATAATTTAATTTAACTGAATGAAAATTAAATATCCAAATTGTGCTATAACATGGCGCAATTAAATTCTTGTCATCCATGTTGAGAAAAATTGCTGTGGAACGTATCTTTCTTCATCTCACTTCCACTTGCTATCTCTTTTCTTCTCATTAGTTATATGAGAAATCATATATTAGCAAATATCTATTTACTGAGATACTTTAGGACTTTTTAAATACCTCCATCGGATTCCTCATTAAAAAATACCCTAAATTCATGTGCCATATGTTGGCAATACATGAAATTTGACAGTTCCGCGATGTTTATAGTTTTCTTTTCGCGGTTCCGCGGTCGCGAGTTTTCAGTGGTGTTTTTGCTGTGTGTAGTGCTACTTAAGACAAAGGTAAGTTGTGCTAATTGTATTGTGCTCAGTACTTAGTGTTTGTGTGTGTTTATTTTGTAAGAAAGTTCCCTTATTTATATAATTAGCAATCTTAACCTGTCTTCAGGTGAGATTTTCGTTCATTGTTTTTCCGCGGAAAAACCTCGCGGGAAGTTAATTTTATGTAGAAAATATATTTAATAACTCATGAACTTCGGTTCTATTGAGTTATTATACTTTAAAACCTTGTGAAAACTAGATATTTAACAAGTTACTTTCCCTTGCGAGAACTGTCAAAGGTGAAAATTTGCGCGTAATTTTCCTTGAAATAGTTCGCGGGAAAGTGGTTTGTTATAGCTATTGTGTTCTATGACTCTTTTTCAATGATTAGTATAAATTTCGAGTGATAGAAATTGAAATTTATCTAATTATTACATAAATTCCATTTCCCACAGTGTTGTTGTTGTGTTTATATACATCTGTTTACATGTCATATGTATGGGGAAAAATTGGAAATTTTTTGTGCTTGTTTTTTTAAATTCAATTAATATTTCTTGTTCTTTAAATAATTCATGGTTTATTGCATTAATTAATTCATATTTTCTTTTCATTTCAGCTAATCCTCCATGGATGTAGGTACGTAGGTACCAATTCTACGTGGGAGGAAAGTATGAAAGTCGATTTCCCTGGCTGGTACTTAAGTTAAGTACTTTAAGTTGGTTTGACTTTTATTAATTGTTTTTTCTTTCTTTTTAGATTTATTCATCGCTGAACATTCTTCCCCTCGTTGAATGCCTGCATTCAGCCGATTCTTCAACTTTTGTATGCCGCGTTTGTGATAGCGATTGAACTTGATCTCACCATCAGCTAGTACATGCAAAAACACTTGGTACCGATCGGGAAGATTGATTGTCTTGGTTTTGCGTTTCGATTTGCTAATGGCTTCGAAATCTATGCGTTCCAGAACGTGTCGCTGCAAATAGATGTCAAACCCCTCTCGAGTGATGAACCGTTGATGTGTGTTTTCTGCACGCATTCTGAGCTCGTCAATGGTTGTTGTGGGCTTCAAGTGTGTGAGCGAGTTCAATTGTTTTCCATTGATGATTGCTGGTTGAGCTGGATTGGAATTTGTATGTGGTGTGATGACATACTTTGCTGAATGCTGCTGCTTGGATGCCTGGCCATTGGAATGAGCGCATTGCACAACTGCAGATGTGGAGGGAGCATTGTAGTGGGATGATTTTGGAAGTCCAATCAACACATCACATCCGGGATCTACAAATAGATCCTCCAGAGGGCTTCTTGGAGGAGAAAAGCGGATGTCCTCGAGGATGTATAGGACATCTTCATCATGACTCTCAACATTAGACATCTGGAATAGTACTGTATTAATATCTTGAATGCAAATGGGGACAATCACCAAACAACATAACAAATAGATAACATTTGGACACAAATATACTCTTAATGGTCATCTTGTGGTATCACCGATTTGTTCTGTAGACTCTTCTATGGGCAGTCGACATATCTTTGATATAGGTCGCTGTAACGTGCTGTCTCGAGTTCGTACCTGAACAACTCGTACCAATCCCTCAGCTCCAGGATAAACTTGGTCGATGATGCCTAATGGCCAATTGGTTGGTGGCATATTTTCATTTTTCACTAAAACAACATCTCCCTTTTTTATGTTTGGTTGCTTTGTTAACCATTCTGGCCTATTTTGTAATTGGTTCAGATAATCCATCGACCATTTGTCCCAAAAACGTTTGGTCATTTGTTGTAACAGCTTCCACCTTTGTGATGGCAGTATCTTGGCCGTAGAGTAATCAGGTTCAACAATCGCATTTAACGGTTGACCGATTAAGAAATGGCCTGGTGTGAGTATAACTAAGTCATCAGGGTCGTTTCCGACATAACATAACGGCCGTGAATTTACACAGGCTTCGATCTGTGCGAGCACTGTTGCATACTCTTCGAAGGTGCAGATCAGATTTCCTAATGTTCTGCGCAGATGATGTTTAATTGACTTCACACCAGCCTCCCATATACCTCCAAAGTGTGGAGAAGCTGGAGGATTGAGGGAAGCTTCTGGTGTTGATTGCTTGATGGCTTGAGCAAGATCCCTTTCCAGCAATGACTTGCCTCCGACAAAATTGGTGCCACAGTCCGAGTAAATGACGCTGCACAAGCCTCGTCTAGCTACAAATCTCTTCAATGCAGCAATGAAGGCTTCTGAAGTGAGATCTGACACCAACTCTAAATGAATTGCCTTGGTGGCCATGCAGATAAATAGACTAAAGTAGGCCTTGTGTCGCTTGGCATTTCGAAGCGACGACACTCGTATGGTTACAGGTCCTGCATAATCAATGCCAACCTTTGAGAATGGCTTGGCAGCATTTACTCTAGGAGCAGGTAGATTTCCCATCAGTTGGGTGATTGTTGCACTGCGTTGATTGGCACACGCAACGCATTTATGTATTCTGCTAGTAATGCTGCGTCTTGCATCTATAATCCAAAACTTCTCACGACTTGTACTCAATACTAGGGATGGTCCGCCATGCAAAGTTTCTGAATGTATCTTATCAATCAACAATAGTGTCACATGATGGTGCTGTGGTAAAATGATTGGATGTTTTTGTGCGTAAGATAACATAGCATTGGCCAACCTCCCACCTACTCGTATCAAGCCATTGGAGTCTATGAATGGATTGAGTTTAAGCAGTCTACTATTACGAGACAATGTTTCATTGTGCATTAGATGATTGTAGTCTTCCTGGAATGCTATTTGTTGTACTAGCCTTAGAATTGTTGCCTCAGCAGTATTCCATTCAACGCTAGTAAGACAATTCAAGCGTCGGTTCTCTGTATTTCGACAATTGTGTATGAATCGTTGAACGGTTGCTATCACTCGAATTAATCGTGATATAGAAGAATACCTTAAAAGAATGTCATCGGTCAACTTAGTAAGGAAGTTGGTTGATATTGATGGTTTTGCTTCTAAGTGCGTGCGTTCTGTGATGTGATTTGACCTTGGCCAGTCCTCTTGCTTCTGGCTCAACCATGTCGGACCATGCCACCACAGGTTATTATTAATTAAACTGGACGTTGAGATACCCCTAGAGGCTAGATCCGCAGGATTGTGACTTGTTGAGATGTGTTGCCAACAGTCGTGTTTTACAATGTCTTGAATTTCTACTGCCCGGTTAGCTACATAGGTCTTCCACCGTGACGGATGTTCTCGTATCCACTGTAGCACGATCATTGCATCTGTCCATGCGAATATGGGCACATCGAGTAGTTGCATGTCCTGTATAGTTGTTTTGATCAACCTTGCAAGGAGAACTGCTCCATTTAACTCCAATCTGGGTATTGTGGTAGGTTTAGTGGGCGCTACTCTTAATTTTGCCGTAAGCAAGGTTGATCTTATGCGTCCATCTTGTCCTTCAACTCTCAAATACACAACAGCCGCATAAGCCCTTGATGAGGCATCGCAGAACCCATGCAATTGCATGCGTGCATGGGTAATATATTGAATCCATCTTGGAATTTTTAACAATTGCAGCTGTTGTAGGTCTGTTTTGAATGATTGCCATTGTGTATGAATGGCGGTTGGAACTGGTGTATCCCAAGAACAGCCAGTAATCCACAGCGTTTGCATTAAGATCTTTGCTGTAATGATGATGGGTGCAAGAGAACCAAGAGGATCATACAACGATGCAATTTCAGATAATATTGTTCGCTTACTTGATAACGTTTGTGTATTCCTTTGAGTTACCGTAAATGAAAAATAATCCAGTGCGGGATGCCATCGTATTCCCAATGTTTTAATTGATTCGTTGTCCGCAAATGTTAATGCCCCCTTGACTTCGCGATGATCAATGGGTATATCTTCAAGCAGTTTCGGATCATTGCTGGCCCATTTCCTTAAATTGAACCCGCCTGCCATCATCATATTTAAGAATTCTACTTGAAGTCGTTTAGCATCAGTGATGTTATCGGCTCCAGTTAACAGGTCGTCCACGTAGAAGTCAGTGTATGTGGCCCTTGAGGCTAACGGCCAGTTAGTACTCTCGTCTTCTGCTAGCTGCTGAAGTACGCGCACAGCGAGGTACGGAGCAGACGTAGTCCCAAATGTGACTGTCTTGAGTTCATAGTCTAGAAGTTGCATAGTCTTGGGATGTTGCCAAAGGATTCGTTGGTATGTGCGTTGATCTGGGTGCACATAGACCATCCTATACATCTTCTCGATGTCTGCACTCATCACTATTTTGTATTTTCTCCAGTTGAGAAGTGTTGCGAATAATTTTGGTTGCAACGTAGGCCCCTTTAACATATAATCATTGAGCGATTTTCCATTTGTTGTTCTAGCTGAGGCGTCGAATACTACTCTTAACTTTGTTGTAGTGCTTTCCTTAAAAACTGCGTGGTGTGGAATGTAGTAATGTGGTTTAGTGTCCGTAGGAGGAGCTACTTCCTCCATATGACCAAGCTCTATATATTCATTGAGACACTTTCTGTAGTCCCTTTCCAACTCAGGGTTTTTTAAAAACTGTCGTTGTAAGGCTAAAAATCGTTTAAGAGCTTGTGGCCTTGATTGTCCTAATATATGAGCTTCATTGTTTTTGAACGGTAAGCTGACTTGGTATTTTCCGTTTCTCAATCGTTGATATGTCATTCGAAATATTCCTTGACACTCTTCTTTCTCTTGGTTCAGAATAGTTTGTGTTGGAAGTTCCTCTAGCTCCCAAAATCGCTTGAGTTGTTTGTTTAGATCAATATCAGTAATCGTAGTTGTGCAGATTGTTACCTTATCGTCATTTGTGTTGGTAGTAGATCCTAGTAGAACCCAGCCAAAGATCGTGTTCATTGCTACAGGTGCTGTATCTGATCCTCGTCTAATTCCATCTTGAATTATCTTTGCATAAACCCTTGCTCCCAGTAGGGCATCTATTTTTCCAGGTTTCCAATAAGTGGGATCAGCCAGCTGTATTCCTTGTAGATGTTGATACTCCTTTCTGGTGATCAATCTTGTCGGTAGACAAGTTGTAATGCCTTTCAAAACTAGAAAGTCTTCTTCAATTGTAGTTCCATCGAATTCGCAGGAACTCAGTTGTAGCCTTGTTTGTTGATGAGCTGTAGCAGAAGGACTAGTGTTTAAGCCCGTTATTGCTACTGATGTTGGAGTGCGAGTAGCACCTAATTTCTTGCAGGCTGCCTCAGTTATAAATGAGGATTGAGATCCACTATCTATCAGGCAGCGCAGACATGTAAATTCACCAAACTTACTCTTTACCATTACTAACGCTGTCGATAGTAATGCATGATGATCTTGACTGGCTACGAAGGTTTGGGTAGTGTTTAACCCATCAGCACCGTCGGCTGATTGTAACCTTGTAGGAGAATTGTTAACTTGTTTGCTGTCAACATGGTGTGTTTGATTTTGTGTTATTTTGGCGTGTTTTGGTACGAACGAGTCATCGTACGAACGGCTCTTGAATTTCTCTGACGTTGTTCTAGGTTGTTCCTTGTCGAGGTTATCGTGCAGTGTGGTGTGATGCCTTTGATTGCATTTATAACATTTGTATTTACTAGTGCATGCATTTATCAGATGATTCCTTGACAAACAATTGAGACAGCGTCCTGAATTCTTAATGATTTTTCGTTTTGGTTCTGTGTTCATTTTATTGTATTTTGAACACCTTTGAACAAAATGATTTCCATCACAAGCTGGACATCTGCTCTTACTTGCAGTGTGACAAGTCAACGTTGTTTGTCTTGATTGTGGTTTTGATTGCGGTGCCTTAGTGACCAATACATCCGCAATGGATTCCAACACCCTTAAGCGTGTGTTTAAAAATTTGGTGAATTGTGCTAATGTTGGCAATTCTTGACTTGCCCCTTGGTCTTCTTGCCATAACTTCAGCGTCATGAATGGCAACTTCTGAATTAATAGATGGATTAGTAGTACATCCCATGCACTTGTGTCAACCCTTAAGCTCTTCAATTGCTGTAGACACTCCTCAGTTGTGTCAAGCAATGATCTGATGCCCTTGCTTGATTCCAAATTTTGCTTGGGCTGGTTGACTAGAGTTTTAAGTTGGTGATTTACTAAAATTCTTTTGTTCTCATACCGCTCCTTTAGCTTGTTCCAGGCTGGTGTATAGTCCTGATCTGTTATGGGAGTGTGTCTTAAGACCTTCTCGGCTTCACCAACTAAACATGTTTTTAAATGATGTAATTTTTGCACATCTGTTAGTCTAGTATTTTTATGTACTAATGATACAAAAAGATCATGGAATGATCGCCATTGATCATAATCGCCATTATATGTAGGTAATGCAATCCTAGGCAATGAGGATTCTTGTTGAATAATTGTTGTGGTTGACTGCATTGAAGCAGATGTGTTAGGTTGTGACTCTATAACAGTTGAATACTTCCGTAAGCCTTCCACTAACTCGCTCATATATTCTGTGTACTGGAGCTCTGATTTACTGTAGTTATCTTCTTCCAGAAATGTATTTGATTCATCCGAATCCTGCCCAACCAATGATTCATTGAGTTCTAAATCAATTGCGCTATAATCTTGCCAAATTTTTTTTAAATCTGAAATTCTGGTTTCGTAGAATCCTTGAGTGCGTTTAGGTATTGCAGTTTTTTTTGCGTTCTCAATGAACTTGTTTAGTCTGTCTCTCAACACCGCTTCCTTATTGAATAATCCTTGTAGCGAAGACATCTTACCGTTATGTATGTATTATGTAACGGTAATGTATGTAGCTGTAGCCTGCTAATGCTACGTGACTTGATGCTTGCTTTATTAGAGTGGACTTAAGAATCTAACAAATGAATTATATGAAATCGAATGCTTCTAATTCCTGGATGGAACCACCAAAATGTTTATGCACGGGTATCTTGGCTCCTGGATGGAACCACCAAAATGTTTATGCACGGGTATCTTGGCTCCTGGATGGAACCACAAAATTGTTTATGCAAGTAGCTTGGTTCCTGTAGGAACACCAAACAATTTAAATTGCAATAATTAGTTCCTGAAACTATAAAACGATATGGGGAAAGGTCACACCATATGCCCGTATACTAGGCTGATGTAAAATTCCCGTATTATTTATTAATACTGTAATTTCGGCACGTGTGTAACGGAACAGTTGCTGTAGAACCGTTCACAAGCCACATGTGGTGATGCTAAATTGGTGGATTATGTTAGTGTAGCGGTATATTAAAATCAGAACGCATATAATTAGAGATACATTCGATTTAATTTGTAATTCATTTGAAGTTAACTTAAGCACTCTAAATTAAAGCGAGACACTTATCTATGATTAGTCTATGATATTTCAATAATATATTACTAAATCTAGGTTTATAAATTTCAACATGAGCAAAACACAATTCCGCATATGTATTCCAACTTGACTCAACTGAGTAGTGTAGGAATACTGTCTTGAAATATGTTTTAAACAAGATAAATTAAATTTATTTCTAATAAAATATTTATGCAAATACAATTTATGCAAACAAGAGAACAATTCTCAGGTATATTCCAGCTTGACTCTGATTGAGAAGTATAGGAATAACTGTTATGGATTGTTCTGTACAAGGTAATTTACGTTATTAATAAAAAAAAACTGTTATCACTGAAATCTAATTTTAATAAAAAATGAAAGAAAATGAAAAATATTTAATTAACCTTCTTAACAAATGTTGTTGTCAACGCACAATAAATTTAACACAATTGTCACTATAATTGTTTCCCTTCACCAAAAATCGCATGAGCGCTTATGCTTACCATAGGTAGATTATAAGCTAATTTCACGATTTGCACAAGTGAATAAACTAAAAAAAAAAACTAAACTTGAACACTATACCACGATCTAGACTGCTTGACTTGGAAAAATATAAGAGAGCGATCCATGCAAATGCTCGGCTTTATATAGGGTTTGAACCGCCATTTTTGTGTCTGGAACCCGCAACCATAATGCTAATTACTCAGAATGCCTTGGTTTTCATCAACATAAATTAATTTAATTCGATGCGGAATTTAGTCATCTATATTTCCTCACAAAAAGATCTCCATCATAATTTAATTTAACTGAATGAAAATTAAATATCCAAATTGTGCTATAACATGGCGCAATTAAATTCTTGTCATCCATGTTGAGAAAAATTGCTGTGGAACGTATCTTTCTTCATCTCACTTCCACTTGCTATCTCTTTTCTTCTCATTAGTTATATGAGAAATCATATATTAGCAAATATCTATTTACTGAGATACTTTAGGACTTTTTAAATACCTCCATCGGATTCCTCATTAAAAAATACCCTAAATTCATGTGCCATATGTTGGCAATACATGAAATTTGACAGTTCCGCGATGTTTATAGTTTTCTTTTCGCGGTTCCGCGGTCGCGAGTTTTCAGTGGTGTTTTTGCTGTGTGTAGTGCTACTTAAGACAAAGGTAAGTTGTGCTAATTGTATTGTGCTCAGTACTTAGTGTTTGTGTGTGTTTATTTTGTAAGAAAGTTCCCTTATTTATATAATTAGCAATCTTAACCTGTCTTCAGGTGAGATTTTCGTTCATTGTTTTTCCGCGGAAAAACCTCGCGGGAAGTTAATTTTATGTAGAAAATATATTTAATAACTCATGAACTTCGGTTCTATTGAGTTATTATACTTTAAAACCTTGTGAAAACTAGATATTTAACAAGTTACTTTCCCTTGCGAGAACTGTCAAAGGTGAAAATTTGCGCGTAATTTTCCTTGAAATAGTTCGCGGGAAAGTGGTTTGTTATAGCTATTGTGTTCTATGACTCTTTTTCAATGATTAGTATAAATTTCGAGTGATAGAAATTGAAATTTATCTAATTATTACATAAATTCCATTTCCCACAGTGTTGTTGTTGTGTTTATATACATCTGTTTACATGTCATATGTATGGGGAAAAATTGGAAATTTTTTGTGCTTGTTTTTTTAAATTCAATTAATATTTCTTGTTCTTTAAATAATTCATGGTTTATTGCATTAATTAATTCATATTTTCTTTTCATTTCAGCTAATCCTCCATGGATGTAGGTACGTAGGTACCAATTCTACGTGGGAGGAAAGTATGAAAGTCGATTTCCCTGGCTGGTACTTAAGTTAAGTACTTTAAGTTGGTTTGACTTTTATTAATTGTTTTTTCTTTCTTTTTAGATTTATTCATCGCTGAACATTCTTCCCCTCGTTGAATGCCTGCATTCAGCCGATTCTTCAACTTTTGTATGCCGCGTTTGTGATAGCGATTGAACTTGATCTCACCATCAGCTAGTACATGCAAAAACACTTGGTACCGATCGGGAAGATTGATTGTCTTGGTTTTGCGTTTCGATTTGCTAATGGCTTCGAAATCTATGCGTTCCAGAACGTGTCGCTGCAAATAGATGTCAAACCCCTCTCGAGTGATGAACCGTTGATGTGTGTTTTCTGCACGCATTCTGAGCTCGTCAATGGTTGTTGTGGGCTTCAAGTGTGTGAGCGAGTTCAATTGTTTTCCATTGATGATTGCTGGTTGAGCTGGATTGGAATTTGTATGTGGTGTGATGACATACTTTGCTGAATGCTGCTGCTTGGATGCCTGGCCATTGGAATGAGCGCATTGCACAACTGCAGATGTGGAGGGAGCATTGTAGTGGGATGATTTTGGAAGTCCAATCAACACATCACATCCGGGATCTACAAATAGATCCTCCAGAGGGCTTCTTGGAGGAGAAAAGCGGATGTCCTCGAGGATGTATAGGACATCTTCATCATGACTCTCAACATTAGACATCTGGAATAGTACTGTATTAATATCTTGAATGCAAATGGGGACAATCACCAAACAACATAACAAATAGATAACATTTGGACACAAATATACTCTTAATGGTCATCTTGTGGTATCACCGATTTGTTCTGTAGACTCTTCTATGGGCAGTCGACATATCTTTGATATAGGTCGCTGTAACGTGCTGTCTCGAGTTCGTACCTGAACAACTCGTACCAATCCCTCAGCTCCAGGATAAACTTGGTCGATGATGCCTAATGGCCAATTGGTTGGTGGCATATTTTCATTTTTCACTAAAACAACATCTCCCTTTTTTATGTTTGGTTGCTTTGTTAACCATTCTGGCCTATTTTGTAATTGGTTCAGATAATCCATCGACCATTTGTCCCAAAAACGTTTGGTCATTTGTTGTAACAGCTTCCACCTTTGTGATGGCAGTATCTTGGCCGTAGAGTAATCAGGTTCAACAATCGCATTTAACGGTTGACCGATTAAGAAATGGCCTGGTGTGAGTATAACTAATTCATCAGGGTCGTTTCCGACATAACATAACGGCCGTGAATTTACACAGGCTTCGATCTGTGCGAGCACTGTTGCATACTCTTCGAAGGTACAGATCAGATTTCCTAATGTTCTGCGCAGATGATGTTTAATTGACTTCACACCAGCCTCCCATATACCTCCAAAGTGTGGAGAAGCTGGAGGATTGAGGGAAGCTTCTGGTGTTGATTGCTTGATGGCTTGAGCAAGATCCCTTTCCAGCAATGACTTGCCTCCGACAAAATTGGTGCCACAGTCCGAGTAAATGACGCTGCACAAGCCTCGTCTAGCTACAAATCTCTTCAATGCAGCAATGAAGGCTTCTGAAGTGAGATCTGACACCAACTCTAAATGAATTGCCTTGGTGGCCATGCAGATAAATAGACTAAAGTAGGCCTTGTGTCGCTTGGCATTTCGAAGCGACGACACTCGTATGGTTACAGGTCCTGCATAATCAATGCCAACCTTTGAGAATGGCTTGGCAGCATTTACTCTAGGAGCAGGTAGATTTCCCATCAGTTGGGTGATTGTTGCACTGCGTTGATTGGCACACGCAACGCATTTATGTATTCTGCTAGTAATGCTGCGTCTTGCATCTATAATCCAAAACTTCTCACGACTTGTACTCAATACTAGGGATGGTCCGCCATGCAAAGTTTCTGAATGTATCTTATCAATCAACAATAGTGTCACATGATGGTGCTGTGGTAAAATGATTGGATGTTTTTGTGCGTAAGATAACATAGCATTGGCCAACCTCCCACCTACTCGTATCAAGCCATTGGAGTCTATGAATGGATTGAGTTTAAGCAGTCTACTATTACGAGACAATGTTTCATTGTGCATTAGATGATTGTAGTCTTCCTGGAATGCTATTTGTTGTACTAGCCTTAGAATTGTTGCCTCAGCAGTATTCCATTCAACGCTAGTAAGACAATTCAAGCGTCGGTTCTCTGTATTTCGACAATTGTGTATGAATCGTTGAACGGTTGCTATCACTCGAATTAATCGTGATATAGAAGAATACCTTAAAAGAATGTCATCGGTCAACTTAGTAAGGAAGTTGGTTGATATTGATGGTTTTGCTTCTAAGTGCGTGCGTTCTGTGATGTGATTTGACCTTGGCCAGTCCTCTTGCTTCTGGCTCAACCATGTCGGACCATGCCACCACAGGTTATTATTAATTAAACTGGACGTTGAGATACCCCTAGAGGCTAGATCCGCAGGATTGTGACTTGTTGAGATGTGTTGCCAACAGTCGTGTTTTACAATGTCTTGAATTTCTACTGCCCGGTTAGCTACATAGGTCTTCCACCGTGACGGATGTTCTCGTATCCACTGTAGCACGATCATTGCATCTGTCCATGCGAATATGGGCACATCGAGTAGTTGCATGTCCTGTATAGTTGTTTTGATCAACCTTGCAAGGAGAACTGCTCCATTTAACTCCAATCTGGGTATTGTGGTAGGTTTAGTGGGCGCTACTCTTAATTTTGCCGTAAGCAAGGTTGATCTTATGCGTCCATCTTGTCCTTCAACTCTCAAATACACAACAGCCGCATAAGCCCTTGATGAGGCATCGCAGAACCCATGCAATTGCATGCGTGCATGGGTAATATATTGAATCCATCTTGGAATTTTTAACAATTGCAGCTGTTGTAGGTCTGTTTTGAATGATTGCCATTGTGTATGAATGGCGGTTGGAACTGGTGTATCCCAAGAACAGCCAGTAATCCACAGCGTTTGCATTAAGATCTTTGCTGTAATGATGATGGGTGCAAGAGAACCAAGAGGATCATACAACGATGCAATTTCAGATAATATTGTTCGCTTACTTGATAACGTTTGTGTATTCCTTTGAGTTACCGTAAATGAAAAATAATCCAGTGCGGGATGCCATCGTATTCCCAATGTTTTAATTGATTCGTTGTCCGCAAATGTTAATGCCCCCTTGACTTCGCGATGATCAATGGGTATATCTTCAAGCAGTTTCGGATCATTGCTGGCCCATTTCCTTAAATTGAACCCGCCTGCCATCATCATATTTAAGAATTCTACTTGAAGTCGTTTAGCATCAGTGATGTTATCGGCTCCAGTTAACAGGTCGTCCACGTAGAAGTCAGTGTATGTGGCCCTTGAGGCTAACGGCCAGTTAGTACTCTCGTCTTCTGCTAGCTGCTGAAGTACGCGCACAGCGAGGTACGGAGCAGACGTAGTCCCAAATGTGACTGTCTTGAGTTCATAGTCTAGAAGTTGCATAGTCTTGGGATGTTGCCAAAGGATTCGTTGGTATGTGCGTTGATCTGGGTGCACATAGACCATCCTATACATCTTCTCGATGTCTGCACTCATCACTATTTTGTATTTTCTCCAGTTGAGAAGTGTTGCGAATAATTTTGGTTGCAACGTAGGCCCCTTTAACATATAATCATTGAGCGATTTTCCATTTGTTGTTCTAGCTGAGGCGTCGAATACTACTCTTAACTTTGTTGTAGTGCTTTCCTTAAAAACTGCGTGGTGTGGAATGTAGTAATGTGGTTTAGTGTCCGTAGGAGGAGCTACTTCCTCCATATGACCAAGCTCTATATATTCATTGAGACACTTTCTGTAGTCCCTTTCCAACTCAGGGTTTTTTAAAAACTGTCGTTGTAAGGCTAAAAATCGTTTAAGAGCTTGTGGCCTTGATTGTCCTAATATATGAGCTTCATTGTTTTTGAACGGTAAGCTGACTTGGTATTTTCCGTTTCTCAATCGTTGATATGTCATTCGAAATATTCCTTGACACTCTTCTTTCTCTTGGTTCAGAATAGTTTGTGTTGGAAGTTCCTCTAGCTCCCAAAATCGCTTGAGTTGTTTGTTTAGATCAATATCAGTAATCGTAGTTGTGCAGATTGTTACCTTATCGTCATTTGTGTTGGTAGTAGATCCTAGTAGAACCCAGCCAAAGATCGTGTTCATTGCTACAGGTGCTGTATCTGATCCTCGTCTAATTCCATCTTGAATTATCTTTGCATAAACCCTTGCTCCCAGTAGGGCATCTATTTTTCCAGGTTTCCAATAAGTGGGATCAGCCAGCTGTATTCCTTGTAGATGTTGATACTCCTTTCTGGTGATCAATCTTGTCGGTAGACAAGTTGTAATGCCTTTCAAAACTAGAAAGTCTTCTTCAATTGTAGTTCCATCGAATTCGCAGGAACTCAGTTGTAGCCTTGTTTGTTGATGAGCTGTAGCAGAAGGACTAGTGTTTAAGCCCGTTATTGCTACTGATGTTGGAGTGCGAGTAGCACCTAATTTCTTGCAGGCTGCCTCAGTTATAAATGAGGATTGAGATCCACTATCTATCAGGCAGCGCAGACATGTAAATTCACCAAACTTACTCTTTACCATTACTAACGCTGTCGATAGTAATGCATGATGATCTTGACTGGCTACGAAGGTTTGGGTAGTGTTTAACCCATCAGCACCGTCGGCTGATTGTAACCTTGTAGGAGAATTGTTAACTTGTTTGCTGTCAACATGGTGTGTTTGATTTTGTGTTATTTTGGCGTGTTTTGGTACGAACGAGTCATCGTACGAACGGCTCTTGAATTTCTCTGACGTTGTTCTAGGTTGTTCCTTGTCGAGGTTATCGTGCAGTGTGGTGTGATGCCTTTGATTGCATTTATAACATTTGTATTTACTAGTGCATGCATTTATCAGATGATTCCTTGACAAACAATTGAGACAGCGTCCTGAATTCTTAATGATTTTTCGTTTTGGTTCTGTGTTCATTTTATTGTATTTTGAACACCTTTGAACAAAATGATTTCCATCACAAGCTGGACATCTGCTCTTACTTGCAGTGTGACAAGTCAACGTTGTTTGTCTTGATTGTGGTTTTGATTGCGGTGCCTTAGTGACCAATACATCCGCAATGGATTCCAACACCCTTAAGCGTGTGTTTAAAAATTTGGTGAATTGTGCTAATGTTGGCAATTCTTGACTTGCCCCTTGGTCTTCTTGCCATAACTTCAGCGTCATGAATGGCAACTTCTGAATTAATAGATGGATTAGTAGTACATCCCATGCACTTGTGTCAACCCTTAAGCTCTTCAATTGCTGTAGACACTCCTCAGTTGTGTCAAGCAATGATCTGATGCCCTTGCTTGATTCCAAATTTTGCTTGGGCTGGTTGACTAGAGTTTTAAGTTGGTGATTTACTAAAATTCTTTTGTTCTCATACCGCTCCTTTAGCTTGTTCCAGGCTGGTGTATAGTCCTGATCTGTTATGGGAGTGTGTCTTAAGACCTTCTCGGCTTCACCAACTAAACATGTTTTTAAATGATGTAATTTTTGCACATCTGTTAGTCTAGTATTTTTATGTACTAATGATACAAAAAGATCATGGAATGATCGCCATTGATCATAATCGCCATTATATGTAGGTAATGCAATCCTAGGCAATGAGGATTCTTGTTGAATAATTGTTGTGGTTGACTGCATTGAAGCAGATGTGTTAGGTTGTGACTCTATAACAGTTGAATACTTCCGTAAGCCTTCCACTAACTCGCTCATATATTCTGTGTACTGGAGCTCTGATTTACTGTAGTTATCTTCTTCCAGAAATGTATTTGATTCATCCGAATCCTGCCCAACCAATGATTCATTGAGTTCTAAATCAATTGCGCTATAATCTTGCCAAATTTTTTTTAAATCTGAAATTCTGGTTTCGTAGAATCCTTGAGTGCGTTTAGGTATTGCAGTTTTTTTTGCGTTCTCAATGAACTTGTTTAGTCTGTCTCTCAACACCGCTTCCTTATTGAATAATCCTTGTAGCGAAGACATCTTACCGTTATGTATGTATTATGTAACGGTAATGTATGTAGCTGTAGCCTGCTAATGCTACGTGACTTGATGCTTGCTTTATTCGAGTGGACTTAAGAATCTAACAAATGAATTATATGAAATCGAATGCTTCTAATTCCTGGATGGAACCACCAAAATGTTTATGCACGGGTATCTTGGCTCCTGGATGGAACCACCAAAATGTTTATGCACGGGTATCTTGGCTCCTGGATGGAACCACAAAATTGTTTATGCAAGTAGCTTGGTTCCTGTAGGAACACCAAACAATTTAAATTGCAATAATTAGTTCCTGAAACTATAAAACGATATGGGGAAAGGTCACACCATATGCCCGTATACTAGGCTGATGTAAAATTCCCGTATTATTTATTAATACTGTAATTTCGGCACGTGTGTAACGGAACAGTTGCTGTAGAACCGTTCACAAGCCACATTTGGTGATGCTAAATTGGTGGATTATGTTAGTGTAGCGGTATATTAAAATCAGAACGCATATAATTAGAGATACATTCGATTTAATTTGTAATTCATTTGAAGTTAACTTAAGCACTCTAAATTAAAGCGAGACACTTATCTATGATTAGTCTATGATATTTCAATAATATATTACTAAATCTAGGTTTATAAATTTCAACATGAGCAAAACACAATTCCGCATATGTATTCCAACTTGACTCAACTGAGTAGTGTAGGAATACTGTCTTGAAATATGTTTTAAACAAGATAAATTAAATTTATTTCTAATAAAATATTTATGCAAATACAATTTATGCAAACAAGAGAACAATTCGCAGGTATATTCCAGCTTGACTCTGATTGAGAAGTATAGGAATAACTGTCTTGGATTGTTCTGTACAAGGTAATTTACGTTATTAATAAAAAAAACTGTTATCACTGAAATCTAATTTTAATAAAAAATGAAAGAAAATGAAAAATATTTAATTAACCTTCTTAACAAATGTTGTTGTTAACGCACAATAAATTTAACACAATTGTCACTATAATTGTTTCCCTTCACCAAAAATCGCATGAGAGCTTATGCTTACCATAGGTAGATTATAAGCTATTTTCACGATTTGCACAAGTGAATAAACTAAAAAAAAAAAACTAAACTTGAACACTATACCACGATCTAGACTGCTTGACTTGGAAAAATATAAGAGAGCGATCCATGCAAATGCTCGGCTTTATATAGGGTTTGAACCGACATTTTTGTGTGTGGAACCCGCAACCATAATGTTAATTACTCAGAATGCCTTGGTTTTCATCAACATAAATTAATTTAATTCGATGCGGAATTTAGTCATCTATATTTCCGCACAAAAAGATCTCCATCATAATTTAATTTAACTGAATGAAAATTAAATATCCAAATTGTGCTATAACATGGCGCAATTAAATTCTTGTCATCCATGTTGAGAAAAATTGCTGTGGAACGTATCTTTCTTCATCTCACTTCCACTTGCTATCTCTTTTCTTCTCATTAGTTATATGAGAAATCATATATTAGCAAATATCTATTTACTGAGATACTTTAGGACTTTTTAAATACCTCCATCGGATTCCTCATTAAAAAATACCCTAAATTCATGTGCCATATGTTGGCAATACATGAAATTTGACAGTTCCGCGATGTTTATAGTTTTCTTTTCGCGGTTCCGCGGTCGCGAGTTTTCAGTGGTGTTTTTGCTGTGTGTAGTGCTACTTAAGACAAAGGTAAGTTGTGCTAATTGTATTGTGCTCAGTACTTAGTGTTTGTGTGTGTTTATTTTGTAAGAAAGTTCCCTTATTTATATAATTAGCAATCTTAACCTGTCTTCAGGTGAGATTTTCGTTCATTGTTTTTCCGCGGAAAAACCTCGCGGGAAGTTAATTTTATGTAGAAAATATATTTAATAACTCATGAACTTCGGTTCTATTGAGTTATTATACTTTAAAACCTTGTGAAAACTAGATATTTAACAAGTTACTTTCCCTTGCGAGAACTGTCAAAGGTGAAAATTTGCGCGTAATTTTCCTTGAAATAGTTCGCGGGAAAGTGGTTTGTTATAGCTATTGTGTTCTATGACTCTTTTTCAATGATTAGTATAAATTTCGAGTGATAGAAATTGAAATTTATCTAATTATTACATAAATTCCATTTCCCACAGTGTTGTTGTTGTGTTTATATACATCTGTTTACATGTCATATGTATGGGGAAAAATTGGAAATTTTTTGTGCTTGTTTTTTTAAATTCAATTAATATTTCTTGTTCTTTAAATAATTCATGGTTTATTGCATTAATTAATTCATATTTTCTTTTCATTTCAGCTAATCCTCCATGGATGTAGGTACGTAGGTACCAATTCTACGTGGGAGGAAAGTATGAAAGTCGATTTCCCTGGCTGGTACTTAAGTTAAGTACTTTAAGTTGGTTTGACTTTTATTAATTGTTTTTTCTTTCTTTTTAGATTTATTCATCGCTGAACATTCTTCCCCTCGTTGAATGCCTGCATTCAGCCGATTCTTCAACTTTTGTATGCCGCGTTTGTGATAGCGATTGAACTTGATCTCACCATCAGCTAGTACATGCAAAAACACTTGGTACCGATCGGGAAGATTGATTGTCTTGGTTTTGCGTTTCGATTTGCTAATGGCTTCGAAATCTATGCGTTCCAGAACGTGTCGCTGCAAATAGATGTCAAACCCCTCTCGAGTGATGAACCGTTGATGTGTGTTTTCTGCACGCATTCTGAGCTCGTCAATGGTTGTTGTGGGCTTCAAGTGTGTGAGCGAGTTCAATTGTTTTCCATTGATGATTGCTGGTTGAGCTGGATTGGAATTTGTATGTGGTGTGATGACATACTTTGCTGAATGCTGCTGCTTGGATGCCTGGCCATTGGAATGAGCGCATTGCACAACTGCAGATGTGGAGGGAGCATTGTAGTGGGATGATTTTGGAAGTCCAATCAACACATCACATCCGGGATCTACAAATAGATCCTCCAGAGGGCTTCTTGGAGGAGAAAAGCGGATGTCCTCGAGGATGTATAGGACATCTTCATCATGACTCTCAACATTAGACATCTGGAATAGTACTGTATTAATATCTTGAATGCAAATGGGGACAATCACCAAACAACATAACAAATAGATAACATTTGGACACAAATATACTCTTAATGGTCATCTTGTGGTATCACCGATTTGTTCTGTAGACTCTTCTATGGGCAGTCGACATATCTTTGATATAGGTCGCTGTAACGTGCTGTCTCGAGTTCGTACCTGAACAACTCGTACCAATCCCTCAGCTCCAGGATAAACTTGGTCGATGATGCCTAATGGCCAATTGGTTGGTGGCATATTTTCATTTTTCACTAAAACAACATCTCCCTTTTTTATGTTTGGTTGCTTTGTTAACCATTCTGGCCTATTTTGTAATTGGTTCAGATAATCCATCGACCATTTGTCCCAAAAACGTTTGGTCATTTGTTGTAACAGCTTCCACCTTTGTGATGGCAGTATCTTGGCCGTAGAGTAATCAGGTTCAACAATCGCATTTAACGGTTGACCGATTAAGAAATGGCCTGGTGTGAGTATAACTAAGTCATCAGGGTCGTTTCCGACATAACATAACGGCCGTGAATTTACACAGGCTTCGATCTGTGCGAGCACTGTTGCATACTCTTTGAAGGTACAGATCAGATTTCCTAATGTTCTGCGCAGATGATGTTTAATTGACTTCACACCAGCCTCCCATATACCTCCAAAGTGTGGAGAAGCTGGAGGATTGAGGGAAGCTTCTGGTGTTGATTGCTTGATGGCTTGAGCAAGATCCCTTTCCAGCAATGACTTGCCTCCGACAAAATTGGTGCCACAGTCCGAGTAAATGACGCTGCACAAGCCTCGTCTAGCTACAAATCTCTTCAATGCAGCAATGAAGGCTTCTGAAGTGAGATCTGACACCAACTCTAAATGAATTGCCTTGGTGGCCATGCAGATAAATAGACTAAAGTAGGCCTTGTGTCGCTTGGCATTTCGAAGCGACGACACTCGTATGGTTACAGGTCCTGCATAATCAATGCCAACCTTTGAGAATGGCTTGGCAGCATTTACTCTAGGAGCAGGTAGATTTCCCATCAGTTGGGTGATTGTTGCACTGCGTTGATTGGCACACGCAACGCATTTATGTATTCTGCTAGTAATGCTGCGTCTTGCATCTATAATCCAAAACTTCTCACGACTTGTACTCAATACTAGGGATGGTCCGCCATGCAAAGTTTCTGAATGTATCTTATCAATCAACAATAGTGTCACATGATGGTGCTGTGGTAAAATGATTGGATGTTTTTGTGCGTAAGATAACATAGCATTGGCCAACCTCCCACCTACTCGTATCAAGCCATTGGAGTCTATGAATGGATTGAGTTTAAGCAGTCTACTATTACGAGACAATGTTTCATTGTGCATTAGATGATTGTAGTCTTCCTGGAATGCTATTTGTTGTACTAGCCTTAGAATTGTTGCCTCAGCAGTATTCCATTCAACGCTAGTAAGACAATTCAAGCGTCGGTTCTCTGTATTTCGACAATTGTGTATGAATCGTTGAACGGTTGCTATCACTCGAATTAATCGTGATATAGAAGAATACCTTAAAAGAATGTCATCGGTCAACTTAGTAAGGAAGTTGGTTGATATTGATGGTTTTGCTTCTAAGTGCGTGCGTTCTGTGATGTGATTTGACCTTGGCCAGTCCTCTTGCTTCTGGCTCAACCATGTCGGACCATGCCACCACAGGTTATTATTAATTAAACTGGACGTTGAGATACCCCTAGAGGCTAGATCCGCAGGATTGTGACTTGTTGAGATGTGTTGCCAACAGTCGTGTTTTACAATGTCTTGAATTTCTACTGCCCGGTTAGCTACATAGGTCTTCCACCGTGACGGATGTTCTCGTATCCACTGTAGCACGATCATTGCATCTGTCCATGCGAATATGGGCACATCGAGTAGTTGCATGTCCTGTATAGTTGTTTTGATCAACCTTGCAAGGAGAACTGCTCCATTTAACTCCAATCTGGGTATTGTGGTAGGTTTAGTGGGCGCTACTCTTAATTTTGCCGTAAGCAAGGTTGATCTTATGCGTCCATCTTGTCCTTCAACTCTCAAATACACAACAGCCGCATAAGCCCTTGATGAGGCATCGCAGAACCCATGCAATTGCATGCGTGCATGGGTAATATATTGAATCCATCTTGGAATTTTTAACAATTGCAGCTGTTGTAGGTCTGTTTTGAATGATTGCCATTGTGTATGAATGGCGGTTGGAACTGGTGTATCCCAAGAACAGCCAGTAATCCACAGCGTTTGCATTAAGATCTTTGCTGTAATGATGATGGGTGCAAGAGAACCAAGAGGATCATACAACGATGCAATTTCAGATAATATTGTTCGCTTACTTGATAACGTTTGTGTATTCCTTTGAGTTACCGTAAATGAAAAATAATCCAGTGCGGGATGCCATCGTATTCCCAATGTTTTAATTGATTCGTTGTCCGCAAATGTTAATGCCCCCTTGACTTCGCGATGATCAATGGGTATATCTTCAAGCAGTTTCGGATCATTGCTGGCCCATTTCCTTAAATTGAACCCGCCTGCCATCATCATATTTAAGAATTCTACTTGAAGTCGTTTAGCATCAGTGATGTTATCGGCTCCAGTTAACAGGTCGTCCACGTAGAAGTCAGTGTATGTGGCCCTTGAGGCTAACGGCCAGTTAGTACTCTCGTCTTCTGCTAGCTGCTGAAGTACGCGCACAGCGAGGTACGGAGCAGACGTAGTCCCAAATGTGACTGTCTTGAGTTCATAGTCTAGAAGTTGCATAGTCTTGGGATGTTGCCAAAGGATTCGTTGGTATGTGCGTTGATCTGGGTGCACATAGACCATCCTATACATCTTCTCGATGTCTGCACTCATCACTATTTTGTATTTTCTCCAGTTGAGAAGTGTTGCGAATAATTTTGGTTGCAACGTAGGCCCCTTTAACATATAATCATTGAGCGATTTTCCATTTGTTGTTCTAGCTGAGGCGTCGAATACTACTCTTAACTTTGTTGTAGTGCTTTCCTTAAAAACTGCGTGGTGTGGAATGTAGTAATGTGGTTTAGTGTCCGTAGGAGGAGCTACTTCCTCCATATGACCAAGCTCTATATATTCATTGAGACACTTTCTGTAGTCCCTTTCCAACTCAGGGTTTTTTAAAAACTGTCGTTGTAAGGCTAAAAATCGTTTAAGAGCTTGTGGCCTTGATTGTCCTAATATATGAGCTTCATTGTTTTTGAACGGTAAGCTGACTTGGTATTTTCCGTTTCTCAATCGTTGATATGTCATTCGAAATATTCCTTGACACTCTTCTTTCTCTTGGTTCAGAATAGTTTGTGTTGGAAGTTCCTCTAGCTCCCAAAATCGCTTGAGTTGTTTGTTTAGATCAATATCAGTAATCGTAGTTGTGCAGATTGTTACCTTATCGTCATTTGTGTTGGTAGTAGATCCTAATAGAACCCAGCCAAAGATCGTGTTCATTGCTACAGGTGCTGTATCTGATCCTCGTCTAATTCCATCTTGAATTATCTTTGCATAAACCCTTGCTCCCAGTAGGGCATCTATTTTTCCAGGTTTCCAATAAGTGGGATCAGCCAGCTGTATTCCTTGTAGATGTTGATACTCCTTTCTGGTGATCAATCTTGTCGGTAGACAAGTTGTAATGCCTTTCAAATCTAGAAAGTCTTCTTCAATTGTAGTTCCATCGAATTCGCAGGAACTCAGTTGTAGCCTTGTTTGTTGATGAGCTGTAGCAGAAGGACTAGTGTTTAAGCCCGTTATTGCTACTGATGTTGGAGTGCGAGTAGCACCTAATTTCTTGCAGGCTGCCTCAGTTATAAATGAGGATTGAGATCCACTATCTATCAGGCAGCGCAGACATGTAAATTCACCAAACTTACTCTTTACCATTACTAACGCTGTCGATAGTAATGCATGATGATCTTGACTGGCTACGAAGGTTTGGGTAGTGTTTAACCCATCAGCACCGTCGGCTGATTGTAACCTTGTAGGAGAATTGTTAACTTGTTTGCTGTCAACATGGTGTGTTTGATTTTGTGTTATTTTGGCGTGTTTTGGTACGAACGAGTCATCGTACGAACGGCTCTTGAATTTCTCTGACGTTGTTCTAGGTTGTTCCTTGTCGAGGTTATCGTGCAGTGTGGTGTGATGCCTTTGATTGCATTTATAACATTTGTATTTACTAGTGCATGCATTTATCAGATGATTCCTTGACAAACAATTGAGACAGCGTCCTGAATTCTTAATGATTTTTCGTTTTGGTTCTGTGTTCATTTTATTGTATTTTGAACACCTTTGAACAAAATGATTTCCATCACAAGCTGGACATCTGCTCTTACTTGCAGTGTGACAAGTCAACGTTGTTTGTCTTGATTGTGGTTTTGATTGCGGTGCCTTAGTGACCAATACATCCGCAATGGATTCCAACACCCTTAAGCGTGTGTTTAAAAATTTGGTGAATTGTGCTAATGTTGGCAATTCTTGACTTGCCCCTTGGTCTTCTTGCCATAACTTCAGCGTCATGAATGGCAACTTCTGAATTAATAGATGGATTAGTAGTACATCCCATGCACTTGTGTCAACCCTTAAGCTCTTCAATTGCTGTAGACACTCCTCAGTTGTGTCAAGCAATGATCTGATGCCCTTGCTTGATTCCAAATTTTGCTTGGGCTGGTTGACTAGAGTTTTAAGTTGGTGATTTACTAAAATTCTTTTGTTCTCATACCGCTCCTTTAGCTTGTTCCAGGCTGGTGTATAGTCCTGATCTGTTATGGGAGTGTGTCTTAAGACCTTCTCGGCTTCACCAACTAAACATGTTTTTAAATGATGTAATTTTTGCACATCTGTTAGTCTAGTATTTTTATGTACTAATGATACAAAAAGATCATGGAATGATCGCCATTGATCATAATCGCCATTATATGTAGGTAATGCAATCCTAGGCAATGAGGATTCTTGTTGAATAATTGTTGTGGTTGACTGCATTGAAGCAGATGTGTTAGGTTGTGACTCTATAACAGTTGAATACTTCCGTAAGCCTTCCACTAACTCGCTCATATATTCTGTGTACTGGAGCTCTGATTTACTGTAGTTATCTTCTTCCAGAAATGTATTTGATTCATCCGAATCCTGCCCAACCAATGATTCATTGAGTTCTAAATCAATTGCGCTATAATCTTGCCAAATTTTTTTTAAATCTGAAATTCTGGTTTCGTAGAATCCTTGAGTGCGTTTAGGTATTGCAGTTTTTTTTGCGTTCTCAATGAACTTGTTTAGTCTGTCTCTCAACACCGCTTCCTTATTGAATAATCCTTGTAGCGAAGACATCTTACCGTTATGTATGTATTATGTAACGGTAATGTATGTAGCTGTAGCCTGCTAATGCTACGTGACTTGATGCTTGCTTTATTAGAGTGGACTTAAGAATCTAACAAATGAATTATATGAAATCGAATGCTTCTAATTCCTGGATGGAACCACCAAAATGTTTATGCACGGGTATCTTGGCTCCTGGATGGAACCACCAAAATGTTTATGCACGGGTATCTTGGCTCCTGGATGGAACCACAAAATTGTTTATGCAAGTAGCTTGGTTCCTGTAGGAACACCAAACAATTTAAATTGCAATAATTAGTTCCTGAAACTATAAAACGATATGGGGAAAGGTCACACCATATGCCCGTATACTAGGCTGATGTAAAATTCCCGTATTATTTATTAATACTGTAATTTCGGCACGTGTGTAACGGAACAGTTGCTGTAGAACCGTTCACAAGCCACATTTGGTGATGCTAAATTGGTGGATTATGTTAGTGTAGCGGTATATTAAAATCAGAACGCATATAATTAGAGATACATTCGATTTAATTTGTAATTCATTTGAAGTTAACTTAAGCACTCTAAATTAAAGCGAGACACTTATCTATGATTAGTCTATGATATTTCAATAATATATTACTAAATCTAGGTTTATAAATTTCAACATGAGCAAAACACAATTCCGCATATGTATTCCAACTTGACTCAACTGAGTAGTGTAGGAATACTGTCTTGAAATATGTTTTAAACAAGATAAATTAAATTTATTTCTAATAAAATATTTATGCAAATACAATTTATGCAAACAAGAGAACAATTCGCAGGTATATTCCAGCTTGACTCTGATTGAGAAGTATAGGAATAACTGTCTTGGATTGTTCTGTACAAGGTAATTTACGTTATTAATAAAAAAAACTGTTATCACTGAAATCTAATTTTAATAAAAAATGAAAGAAAATGAAAAATATTTAATTAACCTTCTTAACAAATGTTGTTGTTAACGCACAATAAATTTAACACAATTGTCACTATAATTGTTTCCCTTCACCAAAAATCGCATGAGAGCTTATGCTTACCATAGGTAGATTATAAGCTATTTTCACGATTTGCACAAGTGAATAAACTAAAAAAAAAAAACTAAACTTGAACACTATACCACGATCTAGACTGCTTGACTTGGAAAAATATAAGAGAGCGATCCATGCAAATGCTCGGCTTTATATAGGGTTTGAACCGACATTTTTGTGTGTGGAACCCGCAACCATAATGTTAATTACTCAGAATGCCTTGGTTTTCATCAACATAAATTAATTTAATTCGATGCGGAATTTAGTCATCTATATTTCCGCACAAAAAGATCTCCATCATAATTTAATTTAACTGAATGAAAATTAAATATCCAAATTGTGCTATAACATGGCGCAATTAAATTCTTGTCATCCGTGTTGAGAAAAATTGATGTGGAACGTATTTTTCTTCATCTCACTTCCACTTGCTATCTCTTTTCTTCTCAATAGTTATATGAGAAATCATAAATTAGCAAATATCTTTTTACTGAGATACTTTAGGACTTTTTAAATACCTCCATCGGATTCCTCATTAAAAAATACCCTAAATTCATGTGCCATATGTTGGCAATACATGAAATTTGACAGTTCCGCGATGTTTATAGTTTTCTTTTCGCGGTTCCGCGGTCGCGAGTTTTCAGTGGTGTTTTTCCTGTGTGTAGTGCTACTTAAGACAAAGGTAAGTTGTGCTAATTGTATTGTGCTCAGTACTTAGTGTTTGTGTGTGTTTATTTTGTAAGAAAGTTCCCTTATTTATATAATTAGCAATCTTAACCTGTCTTCAGGTGAGATTTTCGTTCATTGTTTTTCCGCGGAAAAACCTCGCGGGAAGTTAATTTTATGTAGAAAATCTATTTAATAACTCATGAACTTCGGTTCTATTGAGTTATTATACTTTAAAACCTTGTGAAAACTAGATATTTAACAAGTTACTTTCCCTTGCGAGAACTGTCAAAGGTGAAAATTTGCGCGTAATTTTCCTTGAAATAGTTCGCGGGAAAGTGGTTTGTTATAGCTATTGTGTTCTATGACTCTTTTTCAATGATTAGTATAAATTTCGAGTGATAGAAATTGAAATTTATCTAATTATTACATAAATTCCATTTCCCACAGTGTTATTGTTGTGTTTATATACATCTGTTTACATGTCATATGTATGGGGAAAAATTGGAAATATTTTGTGCTTTTTTTTTAAATTCAATTAATATTTCTTGTTCTTTAAATAATTCATGGTTTGTTGCATTAATTAATTCATATTTTCTTTTCATTTCAGCTAATCCTCCATGGATGTAGGTACGTAGGTACCAATTCTACGTGGGAGGAAAGTATGAAAGTCGATTTCCCTGGCTGGTACTTAAGTTAAGTACTTTAAGTTGGTTTGACTTTTATTAATTGTTTTTTCTTTCTTTTTAGATTTATTCATCGCTGAACATTCTTCCCCTCGTTGAATGCCTGTATTCAGCCGATTCTTCAACTTTTGTATGCCGCGTTTGTGATAGCGATTGAACTTGATCTCACCATCAGCTAGTACATGCAAAAACACTTGGTACCGATCGGGAAGATTGATTGTCTTGGTTTTGCGTTTCGATTTGCTAATGGCTTCGAAATCTATGCGCTCCAAAACGTGTCGTTGCAAATAGATGTCAATCCCCTCTCGAGTGATGAACCGTTGATTTGTGTTTTCTGCACGCATTCTGAGCTCGTCAATGGTTGTTGTGGGCTTCAAGTGTGTGAGCGAGTTCAATTGTTTTCCATTGATGATTGCTGGTTGAGCTGGATTGGAATTTGTATGTGGTGTGATGACATACTTTGCTGAATGCTGCTGCTTGGATGCCTGGCCATTGGAATGAGCGCATTGCACAACTGCAGATGTGGAGGAAGCATTGTAGTGGGATGATTTTGGAAGTCCAATAAACACATCACATCCGGGATCTACAAATAGATCCTCCAGAGGGCTTCTTGGAGGAGAAAAGCGGATGTCCTCGAGGATGTATAGGACATCTTCATCGTGACTCTCAACATTATACATCTGGAATAGTACTGTATTAATATCTTGAATGCAAATGGGGACAATCACCAAACAACATAACAAATAGATAACATTTGGACACAAATATACTCTTAATGGTCATCTTGTGGTATCACCGATTTGTTCTGTAGACTCTTCTATGGGCAGTCGACATATCTTTGATATAGGTCGCTGTAACGTGCTGTCTCGAGCTCGTACCTGAACAACTCGTACCAATCCCTCAGCTCCAGGATAAACTTGGTCGATGATGCCTAATGGCCAATTGGTTGGTGGCATATTTTCATTTTTCACTAAAACAACATCTCCCTTTTTTATGTTTGGTTGCTTTGTTAACCATTTTGGCCTATTTTGTAATTGGTTCAGATAATCCGTCAACCATTTGTCCCAAAAACGTTTGGTCATTTGTTGTAACAGCTTCCACCTTTGTGATGGCAGTATCTTGGCCGTAGAGTAATCAGGTTCAACAATCGCATTTAACGGTTGACCGATTAAGAAATGGCCTGGTGTGAGTATAACTAAGTCATCAGGGTCGTTTCCGACATAACATAACGGCCGTGAATTTACACAGGCTTCGATCTGTGCGAGCACTGTTGCATACTCTTCGAAGGTACAGATCAGATTTCCTAATGTTCTGCGCAGATGATGTTTAATTGACTTCACACCAGCCTCCCATATACCTCCAAAGTGTGGAGAAGCTGGAGGATTGAAATGCCATGTAACTGATTTGGACACAAGATACTGGGAAGCTTCTGGTGTTGATTGCTTGATGGCTTGAGCAAGATCCCTTTCCAGCAATGACTTGCCTCCGACAAAATTGGTGCCACAGTCCGAGTAAATGTCGCTGCACAAGCCTCGTCTAGCTACAAATCTCTTCAATGCAGCAATGAAGGCTTCTGAAGTGAGATCTGACACCAACTCTAAATGAATTGCCTTGGTGGCCATGCAGATAAATAGACTAAAGTAGGCCTTGTGTCGCTTGGCATTTCGAAGCGACGAGACTCGTATGGTTACAGGTCCTGCATAATCAATGCCAACCTTTGAGAATGGCTTGGCAGCATTTACTCTGGGAGCAGGTAGATTTCCCATCAGTTGGGTGATTGTTGCACTGCGTTGTTTGGCACACGCAACGCATTTATGTATTCTGCTAGTAATGCTGCGTCTTGCATCTATAATCCAAAACTTCTCACGACTTGTACTCAATACTAGGGATGGTCCGCCATGCAAAGTTTCTGAATGTATCTTATCAATCAACAATAGTGTCACATGATGGTGCTGTGGTAAAATGATTGGATGTTTTTGTGCGTAAGATAACATAGCATTGGCCAACCTCCCACCTACTCGTATCAAGCCATTGGAGTCTATGAATGGATTGAGTTTAAGCAGTCTACTATTACGAGACAATGTTTCATTGTGCATTAGATGATTGTAGTCTTCCTGGAATGCTATTTGTTGTACTAGCCTTAGAATTGTTGCCTCAGCAGTATTCCATTCAACGCTAGTAAGACAATTCAAGCGTCGGTTCTCTGTATTTCGACAATTGTGTATGAATCGTTGAACGGTTGCTATCACTCGAATTAATCGTGATATAGAAGAATACCTTAAAAGAATGTCATCGGTCAACTTAGTAAGGAAGTTGGTTGATATTGATGGTTTTGCTTCTAAGTGCGTGCGTTCTGTGATGTGATTTGACCTTGGCCAGTCCTCTTGCTTCTGGCTCAACCATGTCGGACCATGCCACCACAGGTTATTATTAATTAAACTGGACGTTGAGATACCCCTAGAGGCTAGATCCGCAGGATTGTGACTTGTTGAGATGTGTTGCCAACAGTCGTGTTTTACAATGTCTTGAATTTCTACTGCCCGGTTAGCTACATAGGTCTTCCACCGTGACGGATGTTCTCGTATCCACTGTAGCACGATCATTGCATCTGTCCATGCGAATATGGGCACATCGAGTAGTTGCATGTCCTGTATAGTTGTTTTGATCAACCTTGCAAGGAGAACTGCTCCATTTAACTCCAATCTGGGTATTGTGGTAGGTTTAGTGGGCGCTACTCTTAATTTTGCCGTAAGCAAGGTTGATCTTATGCGTCCATCTTGTCCTTCAACTCTCAAATACACAACAGCCGCATAAGCCCTTGATGAGGCATCGCAGAACCCATGCAATTGCATGCGTGCATGGGTAATATATTGAATCCATCTTGGAATTTTTAACAATTGCAGCTGTTGTAGGTCTGTTTTGAATGATTGCCATTGTGTATGAATGGCGGTTGGAACTGGTGTATCCCAAGAACAGCCAGTAATCCACAGCGTTTGCATTAAGATCTTTGCTGTAATGATGATGGGTGCAAGCCAACCAAGAGGATCATACAACGATGCAATTTCAGATAATATTGTTCGCTTACTTGATAACGTTTGTGTATTCCTTTGAGTTACCGTAAATGAAAAATAATCCAGTGCGGGATGCCATCGTATTCCCAATGTTTTAATTGATTCGTTGTCCGCAAATGTTAATGCCCCCTTGACTTCGCGATGATCAATGGGTATATCTTCAAGCAGTTTCGGATCATTGCTGGCCCATTTCCTTAAATTGAACCCGCCTGCCATCATCATATTTAAGAATTCTACTTGAAGTCGTTTAGCATCAGTGATGTTATCGGCTCCAGTTAACAGGTCGTCCACGTAGAAGTCAGTGTATGTGGCCCTTGAGGCTAACGGCCAGTTAGTACTCTCGTCTTCTGCTAGCTGCTGAAGTACGCGCACAGCGAGGTACGGAGCAGACGTAGTCCCAAATGTGACTGTCTTGAGTTCATAGTCTAGAAGTTGCATAGTCTTGGGATGTTGCCAAAGGATTCGTTGGTATGTGCGTTGATCTGGGTGCACATAGACCATCCTATACATCTTCTCGATGTCTGCACTCATCACTATTTTGTATTTTCTCCAGTTGAGAAGTGTTGCGAATAATTTTGGTTGCAACGTAGGCCCCTTTAACATATAATCATTGAGCGATTTTCCATTTGTTGTTCTAGCTGAGGCGTCGAATACTACTCTTAACTTTGTTGTAGTGCTTTCCTTAAAAACTGCGTGGTGCGGAATGTAGTAATGTGGTTTAGTGTCCGTAGGAGGAGCTACTTCCTCCATATGACCAAGCTCTATATATTCATTGAGACACTTTCTGTAGTCCCTTTCCAACTCAGGGTTTTTTAAAAACTGTCGTTGTAAGGCTAAAAATCGTTTAAGAGCTTGTGGCCTTGATTGTCCTAATATATGAGCTTCATTGTTTTTGAACGGTAAGCTGACTTGGTATTTTCCGTTTCTCAATCGTTGATATGTCATTCGAAATATTCCTTGACACTCTTCTTTCTCTTGGTTCAGAATAGTTTGTGTTGGAAGTTCCTCTAGCTCCCAAAATCGCTTGAGTTGTTTGTTTAGATCAATATCAGTAATCGTAGTTGTGCAGATTGTTACCTTATCGTCATTTGTGTTGGTAGTAGATCCTAGTAGGACCCAGCCAAAGATCGTGTTCATTGCTACAGGTGCTGTATCTGATCCTCGTCTAATTCCATCTTGAATTATCTTTGCATAAACCCTTGCTCCCAGTAGGGCATCTATTTTTCCAGGTTTCCAATAAGTGGGATCAGCCAGCTGTATTCCTTGTAGATGTTGATACTCCTTTCTGGTGATCAATCTTGTCGGTAGACAAGTTGTAATGCCTTTCAAAACTAGAAAGTCTTCTTCAATTGTAGTTCCATCGAATTCGCAGGAACTCAGTTGTAGCCTTGTTTGTTGATGAGCTGTAGCAGAAGGACTAGTGTTTAAGCCCGTTATTGCTACTGATGTTGGAGTGCGAGTAGCACCTAATTTCTTGCAGGCTGCCTCAGTTATAAATGAGGATTGAGATCCACTATCTATCAGGCAGCGCAGACATGTAAATTCACCAAACTTACTCTTTACCATTACTAACGCTGTCGATAGTAATGCATGATGATCTTGACTGGCTAGGAACGTTTGGGTAGTGTTTAACCCATCAGCACCGTCGGCTGATTGTAACCTTGTAGGAGAATTGTTAACTTGTTTGCTGTCAATATGGTGTGTTTGATTTTGTGTTGTTTTGGCGTGTTTTGGTACGAACGAGTCATCGTACGAACGGCTCTTGAATTTCTCTGACGTTGTTCTAGGTTGTTCCTTGTCGAGGTTATCGTGCAGTGTGGTGTCATGCCTTTGATTGCATTTATAACATTTGTATTTACTAGTGCATGCATTTATCAGATGATTCCTTGACAAACAATTGAGACAGCGTCCTGAATTCTTAATGATTTTTCGTTTTGCTTCTGTGTTCATTTTATTGTATTTTGAACACCTTTGAACAAAATGATTTCCATCACAAGCTGGACATCTGCTCTTACTTGCAGTGTGACAAGTCAACGTTGTTTGTCTTGATTGTGGTTTTGATTGCGGTGCCTTAGTGACCAATACATCCGCAATGGATTCCAACACCCTTAAGCGTGTGTTTAAAAATTTGGTGAATTGTGCTAATGTTGGCAATTCTTGACTTGCCCCTTGGTCTTCTTGCCATAACTTCAGCGTCATGAATGGCAACTTCTGAATTAATAGATGGATTAGTAGTACATCCCATGCACTTGTGTCAACCCTTAAGCTCTTCAATTGCTGTAGACACTCCTCAGTTGTGTCAAGCAATGATCTGATGCCCTTGCTTGATTCCAAATTTTGCTTGGGCTGGTTGACTAGAGTTTTAAGTTGGTGATTTACTAAAATTCTTTTGTTCTCATACCGCTCCTTTAGCTTGTTCCAGGCTGGTGTATAGTCCTGATCTGTTATGGGAGTGTGTCTTAAGACCTTCTCGGCTTCACCAACTAAACATGTTTTTAAATGATGTAATTTTTGCACATCTGTTAGTCTAGTATTTTTATGTACTAATGATACAAAAAGATCATGGAATGATCGCCATTGATCATAATCGCCATTATATGTAGGTAATGCAATCCTAGGCAATGAGGATTCTTGTTGAATAATTGTTGTGGTTGACTGCATTGAAGCAGATGTGTTAGGTTGTGACTCTATAACAGTTGAATACTTCCGTAAGCCTTCCACTAACTCGCTCATATATTCTGTGTACTGGAGCTCTGATTTACTGTAGTTATCTTCTTCCAGAAATGTATTTGATTCATCCGAATCCTGCCCAACCAATGATTCATTGAGTTCTAAATCAATTGCGCTATAATCTTGCCAAATTTTTTTTAAATCTGAAATTCTGGTTTCGTAGAATCCTTGAGTGCGTTTAGGTATTGCAGTTTTTTTTGCGTTCTCAATGAACTTGTTTAGTCTGTCTCTCAACACCGCTTCCTTATTGAATAATCCTTGTAGCGAAGACATCACGCCTAAGTGTTACCGACAAGGAAATACCTTGTAAAAATATACCGACTATACCGCCAACACGTCTGAGTGTTACCGTTAAGGAGACATCTTGTAACAATATACCGATTATTCAAAATATTCTGTACCCGATTGAAATCCGAGACCGACCACTTTCAGAAGCTGACATTATGGATAAATTCAGAAGATGGAATGTGAGATTTGACCAAAGTCAAGATCCGTTAAATTTCCTCGCGAGAATTGAGGAAATGCACAATGTTACAGTATAACTGACCGATTATTGAATACACTACCCGAGCTGCTGACAAAGACAGCACTAGCATGGTATCGTAACAACCGAGAACAATGGACAACATGGGATGAATTCATAAGTGACTTCAATCTGTTTTTCTTACCACCACGTTTCAATATTAAACTAGCCGATGAGATCAGAACTAGGTTGAAAAAAAACCTAGAGATGGGGCCAAACAAACGTGTCAACCGAAGAGAAGCTTGAACGAATTTATGACAACATGTTACCAGAGTACCTCCTATACATCCGAAGGAAAGATTTCCGGAAATTATCTGAACTTATTCAACTCGCAGAAGAGTATGAATACATTCAAGTTTAACAAAAATCCCGCAATACCGAAACACCCCCTATTCGTCAGATAAGTAGACCACCACAAAACACCCCAGCCTTGCCAATAAATGTTTCACATATAAGGCGAGAGAGCTGTTGGAGATGTGGGCAACTGGAACATCGTAGACACGAATGTCAAAATCCGAAAAAAATATTTTGTTCACAGTGTGGAAAACTAGGTGTGTTAACTAGAGACTGTCATAGCCAAAACATGTACAGACCGTTAAAAGATCAAGGGATACCGGAGAGACAAGGCAGCCGAGTATCCCAGAACCAGAACCAGATGCTTTAAAAACCAGTCTACCCGATACAACCATGATAGACGTACACTATGAGGACGACCGATACTTCATTACAATGTCAATAATTGAAACACCGTGTATAGCACTCATAAATACTGGAGCTGCAAATCATTTATTGCTAATGAAGTCAAAAATCTGCTGGAATTACATAATATTCCTCCGATATCATGTTCTTTGAGAAGTGGAATGGCGAATAGTAGTGAATTTAAAATCCACCAGTCATGTATGGTGGACACATATGAAATTACACATTTATTCTACTACATGCCAAATCTAGCCGAAACCATCATACTGGGTGTAGACTTTCTTAAGAAAGCTGATATATCAGTAAAAATATGGAACCAGGAAATTTCACCAGGAATCATGAATATTGAAGAGGAAATATCCGAACCAGCAACATGTACAGTGGTAATACCCGCTGAGATAGACAATATACAGGAACACCAAATAACTGAATTCCTGTCCACTCAAATACAAAGATTTGACAAAATCTCCGGACCCACTCCGATAACACAACACGATATCCAAATGAAACATGACCGAGCGATAAAACAACACTACTTCCCTCGTAACCCAGCTATGCAAGAAATTACAAATTTGTAAATTGATGAACTACTTGCAGAAGACCAGATAGAACCGTCAAAAAGTCCATACAGTTCACCCATTGTACTAATACGTAAAAAACAGGGCGGATGGAGATTACGTATTGACTACCGACAAATTAATGAGAATTCCGTTAAAGACGCCTATCCGTTACCTCAAATCAACCATATACTGGATAAATAGAGAGACGCAAAATACCTTTCTACACTTGACTTAAAACAAGGTTACTGGCAGATCCCACTGACAGTAGAATGCCGACCATATACAGCATTTACCATTCTCGGCCGAGTTTTGTTCCAATGGAAAGTTATGCCATTTGGACTTCATTCCGCAACCGCTACATTTCAGCGAGCTCTAGACCAAGTAATCGGTCCGGAAATGGAACCATATGCTTCCGAATATCTGGACGACATTATTGTTATTGGTCGTACTTTGGAGGAACAATTGGAAAAATTAAGAGACCGACTCATAGCCGCAAATCTAAAAATTAATCCTGACAAATGTGATTTTCTGAAAGAGAAGATCCGATATCAGGGACACGTTGTCAGTTCACAAGGTATATATACTGACCCGTCAAAAGTTGAAGCCATTGTGGTGATCTCATTGTGGTAATCTCATATCATTGTATGATCTCATTAATCTCATATCATTGTATGATCTCATTATAGTAACCTCATGATATCACGACCTCATGATATCATTGCACCACATCATTTCTGTAAATCCCATAGTGATCTAATATTAAAACAATAACATAAGAAATTCATTTAATTATTGTCGATATGGGTATCCATGCTTTGACTCATCATTTCTACGGGCGCAACAAATATTACATAGTCCCATGCACTGGGTCAGTTGCAACATAAAGTGCTTGTGTAATGTGAGTCACCGTGTGTATGTTCATGATGGTCACTATAGTGAAATAATAATTAGAACAAATGAATACGAATAAGAAAAGGTAAAACAAAGAATAGTAACAAAGAAAGCAATGTTGAAAAAACTCTTTATGCAAACGAAAAATCTTTAAAACAGAAATTTCATTGCAAAAAGAGGGCGTTTCATATAAGCAGGAACCGTATAATCGTCAGTACAGCTTGGTTCCTGCCTGCCGTATACGCCAAAGCAAACAGCCAAGCTGACCTCATATATAGACTTAAAATAAATTTTCAGTGTGAATTATATGAGGCGAAATACTACGTATTTACTTGAATGCCTAGCAAGATTTAGCCCTATGCAGGACTAGAATTTCATAGAGTTTTGCTATGAAAATTCATAGCGCAATAAGTCAATATGAAATTGACTTAGTTTGCTGCTCGAGAATTAAATTGAAAAACTCTCTATGCAAACGAAAAATCTTTAAAAAATAAATTTTATTGCAAAAAGAGGGCGTTTCATATAAGCAATGAAATTTCTTTTTTAAAGATTTTTCGTTTGCATAAAGAGTTTTTTCAACTTAATTCTCGAGCTGCAGACTTAGCAGCAAACTGAGTCAATTTCATATTGACTTATTTCGCTATGAATTTTCATAGCAAAACTCAAAGAAAGCAATGTTTATGTAAGCTTTCTTAATTGAGGGGAGCATTTCTCATTGTGAAATTTGTGTATCAAAATGATGTGACAAGTTAAAAAATTACAGTTGGAGTTTGAGAGCTAACACGTATTTTATTGATTTATAGTAATATCGGCGTATCCTCTGCACTGCAGTGTTGACGCCATCGAACAGAGCGTATCCTACTTTAGTAGTGACGCTCTACACTAGGATCAATTTCTTTTATTACTACACCCCATCATTACATGGCGACCCTGCGACTAACCTAAAATCTTCTGAGAAAATCTGATTGAAGGAAATTTGGATGTTCAACTACGACCTGAAATCAACAAGAAGAATTAGACGAAATAGAAATTGCAATCTGGGAGACACCCTCAAATTCGCAACTGATTCGAATCGTCGAAATAATCTGCATTTTTTTACACTTTTCCGGAAAAATTGCCAACATCTTCATTCTATCCCGATGACAGAATTGACTTCACAAACGGAATTCGACGCATTGTTTTCGCGATTAACCGAATTAATCGAAAATGAGTTCGAGTACACTCCAAAGGCTCCACAAGTAAGTCACGTACATACCAACACCAATTGACGAATTGAAGCTCAGAGGCCCAAAACCATTGACTATAGAAGAATACAACCGCAGACAGAAATCTACGGCAACAACAGCGGATCAGTCAAAAACAAAAAGACGGCACAAATAGCGTGGAGGCAAAGAAGTGGCCTTAAGAGCAAAACGTGCAGAACTACACAGACTCATCCCAATAGCCCAAGGACTTAACAAGAAAGCGCTATTCGAGGAACTAAGGAAACTAAAGTAAATATGGGAAACTGCAGCTCCACCAATTTACAAAACAGTTCTTCGTTGAATACCAACAAGCGATGACAACAACTGCATTATTTATAGTAATAGTAGTAATAGTATATATTTACAACAGATATAATAGGGAATGTGTTAAAAAGCAACTAAGTAGATCGATTATTGTTTAAATATTATAAAAACAAAAAGAATTTTTTTTAAAGATGAATAATAAAGATTCCTAAAATTTAGATCTGTTTCTCTCTCCTTGGAATGGACTCATTAAATGAATTAACAGACGAAATTGAGAAAATCTTGACGAATTTCAAAAAAGGGCCAAAAATGTGGTTTTAAAACAGAAACCTTAAAATTGAAATCACAAAGATTTGAAGAAATAAATCAAGAATTCAAGGCTCTGATAGTTACACTAGACGAGCTAAAAACACTCGATATTAAGATTAAATTCAATAGATTCTCAAGACAACTAAAAACTTTACTAGTAGAAGCTTTACAAGAATCACTGACGGAAGAAAACAGCGAAATGGCCAACTTTGATTTAGGAACGGCCATGAAAGCCATCCCCGTATTTGAAGAGAAATTTAGCGAATTAACCGCATTCTTAAAAATCGTAGAGTTCATCAATAAAACCTTAAGCGACACCGCGAAATTGGATTTGTTGGACTTTGTTTTCAATGTAAAACTGTCACTAAACGTCCAAACAGCTCTAAGTACACCAACAACTTTTGAGGCTTTAAAAAAGGAGCTTACTTCAAGATACAAAAACACTAATACAGTATCCCAAATCCACACAACTCTCGGCAATTTAACCCAGAAAAGATCAACGGTCTCGGCCTATAAGGACAGAATATTGACTCTCATAAATGAATTAAATCAATTGCAGATAGATGCTCTTTGTTCATCTGCTACACCTGCAGAAAAAACAGCAGTCAAGACCGTTAATGACTCATACACCTTGATAATTTTTAAGAATGGTATCAGCGATCAATACAGAAGTACAGTATTCACTTCAAGACCAAAAACTTTTCAAGAAGAAATTGAGATTACGCTAGCACTAGAAAAAAGTGAGCCACATCCTGTCAGTAATATTATGCACTTTAATAAGCAAAACAATTCAATCAGACAAATTATTAGATACAATCAAAATAGTCAAAACTACAATAGGCAAAGTTATAACCAGAATTACAACCATAGACCTAACAGTAATCACAAAAACAATAACAATAATACTAGGATTAGCTATAATCAACAAAACAACAATAGACACCATAATAGAAATACTAATAATAATAATAACAATAATAATAGAAACTTTAACAGAAGTAACGATAATAATAGAAACTTTAACTATAACAGAAGTAACAACAATAATAGTAATAGAAATTTTAGTAGAAATAACAATTCCGCACGAATTAGTTATGTCCAGGACCAGGGAAACGTCCAGGACTCCGGAGAGGAGTAAAACGGCCTCCCAGAGAATGTAATAAGATGTACAGAATCTCATACACCTGTACGAATTATATAAAATTATATTGCGAGAATGCCAATAGACACCTTAAATTCTTAGTAGACACAGGCACAGACGTCTCAATAATAAAAACAAATAAATTAAACATTAGCAGTTTTGATTTAGATCCAAACAATAAATGTAAATTATCAGGAATTATGAACGAAGCAATAACTTCATTAGGATCCATAAGCTTAATGCAACACATAGGTGACCACAGATTCAGCAATTCATTTCATTTAGTAGATGAAAATTTTCCAATCAACACAAATGGAATTATCGGTCGGGACATATTAAGAAAATACCTATGCAAAATAGACTACGAGACGTTCACTACATCATTTAACATGAACGAACACGAAATTATCTTACCTATGGAAATGAAACTATTACAGATTACACAGATAAAAATTCTAGCAAGAACAGAAGCGATAGTACCAATATGTCTCTCTAGACAAGAAGACAGCATAGTACTGAATAAAGAATTACAGAGTGGTGTATTCATAGCAAACACGATAATACCAGCGAAACGTGCATGCCACATTAAAATGCTAAACACTAACGACGAAGAAGTAACGATACCAAATTTCAAAGTAGAAATAGAACCTTTGAAAAACTATTCCACACTAATGAAAACAAGAAATAAGTGTGACATGAAACGAACAAACAAACTGCTACAGGCAATAAAGATAGATTACGAAGAGGAAGAAGCTAACGCAAACCTACTGGAAATAATAAAGAAATATAATGATGTATTTCACCTGCAAGATGAACTTTTGACTACGAACAACTTTTATAAGCAAACACTCCAAGTCATGGATAATACTCCCGTGTATATAAAAAACTACCAATTACCACACACTCAAAACGAGGAAATAAAAAAACAGGTCAAGGAGTTAGAATCAAACGACATCATTGAGCCGTCTACTAGCCCTTACAACGCTCCACTACTCATAGTACCTAAAAGGGGCACCGGCGATAAAAAACAATGGAGTTTAGTCGTAGACTTCAGAAAGTTAAACGACAAAATAGTTAGCGTCAAGTTCTCTTTAACTAGATTGGAGGATGTACTTGACAAGTTAGGAAGAGCGAAATATTTCACAATTCTTGACATGACTAGTTCATTCCACCAGATCGAACTTGAGGAGAACTCAAGACCCCTCACCGCATTTTCGACGGGAAGCGGTCATTTTCAATTCAAAAGACTACCTTTTGGATTAAAGATATCTTCTAATAGTTTTCAGAGAATGTTAACGATTACTCTCACCGGGCTCAGTTCCGAAGCATTCCTTCCTTCCTTAGACGATATTATAGTTTTCGGTTGTAGTATTAGACACCACAATACGAATCTGACCAAAGTATTTCAAAGATTCCGCAAATACAATCTCAAACTCAACCCGAACAAATGCCAATTCCTTAAAACTGAAGTTGTATATCTAGGGCATTTGATAACAAATGAAGGTATAAAAACTGACACCTCCAAGTACGAGGTCATAAAAAATTACCCAGTACCCAAAAATGCTGATGAAGTTCGTAGATTCGTAACTTTCTGCAATTACTACAGACTTTGCAGAAATAGCGAAGAACCTGAATTCTCTTCTAAAAAAGAACACACCATTTATATGGAATGAACCCTGCCAAATAGCATTCGAAGCACTAAAGAAAAAGCTTACGCAACCACCAATACTCCAATATCCGAACTTCGAAAAACCTTTCATCTTAACAACAGACGCATCAAATTATGCTTTGGGAGCAATTCTCTCACAAGGAGAAATCGGTTCAGATTTACCGGTATCCTACGCAAGTAAATCGTTGTCAAAACACGATATAAACAAACCTATTATCGAAAAAGAATTACTGCGATACATTGGGGTATAAATTTCTTCAGACCGTACCTATACGGAAGAAGATTCATTTTAGTCACTGACCATAGACCATTAGTATCATTGTTCACACACAAAAACCCTTCGTCAAAACTCACGAGAATCAGATTAGATTTAGCTGACTATGATTTCGACATAGTATTTAAGAAAGGTAAAATAAACACCAACGCTGACGCATTGTCAAGAATAAAGTTAAACTGCGATATTCTGTAAAATATCGTTCCGAAAGAAAGAGACTTAACAGTAAATAAAACACTAGTGCTAACAAGGGGTATGATAGAAAAACAAAAAGGCTTGCAATAATAAGGAAGCAAAAATTGGAAATATTCCCCAGCCACAGTTAAAGCGTGATCAACTTTACACTTGGGATTGCATTTCCATATCTGATATCAGAAATATGAAAAAATTAAAATTTATAATGCTGCGCGATTATAAGAAACAAATAGAAATCGTACGTATGAAAAGTGAAATAACAGTATATTGCAACGACAATCCTGATGCGATTCGATCATGGAGAAGTTACGAAGTAGCGGTAAGCAACACAATAACGATAACCCTGATATTAAATACGTTTCTATCACGAAGAAGCTATTGGATGCTACACGCAAAATTAATATATGTACATGAGCTAGCTCTATCAAACAAAGATAATATATTTGAATGCATTCGAAAGGAAAAATTTAAAAATTGATTTAACAAATTGCAGCAAGGAAAAGAAACAGCGCGCTACTTAAAATAATATTATATGAAACCCCTAAAAGAATAAATAACACTGGAACACAATATAAGATAATAGAAGAATATTACAATTCACCACATGGAGGACATTTAGCAGTAAGAAAAACAGTACTAAAAATTAAACAATTGGAGAATTGCAATATACAAAATTAATAATCAGAAATCGTAGTGTCACTATTTTTGATCACACGATTTCTGATTGAGTCATAATCTATCGATATTGTAAAGCAATGACTTCAGGTGTGTATATTTTATCAATGAAGAATTATGCTTGCATAGCAGAATTGCTTGCGTTGCAAATTCTTCTTGAGGTCGAGCAAACTTTGTTTGTTTTTATTTCTTTTTCGTTCTGATTTCTGTTTACTTTTGTTGACCGTGGTCATGGCTTTACAGTAAATTACTTGAAATAGAACAAATTTTTAGCACCCCTTATCATCATCAAACTATGGGAATAGTGGAGCGAAACCATCGCGTTTTTATTGAATACATGCTTTCGTTCGCCGAAGACTTAGAATAGGATAAATGGATATATAAATGGACTATATTACACTTTTTGTTACAACACCACACCTCACGTAGACACAAAGTACACACCGTACGAATTAACATTTGACAAATTACCTTATCTACCATTTGACGCGATCAACAATAGTGACAAAATTTACAAACGAGTTGAAAAGCAGAGTGCTCCAAGTCCAATAAACATCAAAACAAATGATTTAGTACTCTTGAGAAACGAAGATCCCAAGAAACATCAAAAACCATATAAAGATCCATTTAAAGCATAGCAAAGAGAAGGTGTCAACACAATAATCGAAATAAACGGCACACCCAAAAAAGTCCATAATGATAATTAAAAAGGTGTAATGTATAAATAAATATGTAACCATAGGATTACAAAATAAAGAAAAGGAATTACCGTTCTCATATATCATGACATAAACTTAAATAGGTAATTGCATAAAATAATACATATTCTATTAACTAAAGGGTTTTGCAATAAGAGGTGTTATTTTAATTAGCCCGCTATTTCGGTAGATATCACTTTTGGAGCTGTCATTTTTTGATATTTGACAAGTAGAAACTACGCCATTAATAAAAATGGAACGATATACGATTCAACAACGCACTGAAATTATTAAAATTCACTATAAAAATGGAATGGTGAAAATGTGGCAGAGACGGTTCGTAAAACTCGAACATTTTTGGGTCGTCGTGAAGCACCTTGTCGGACCGCAATACAGAAATTGGTAGAAAAATTCGAGTTGTCGGGACAAGTTAGTGATGTGAAGAATAAAACCCGTGCACGTCGCTCAAGAACAGCCGAGAATATTGCTGATGTAGCCGAATGTGTTGAAGAAAACCCAGGTTTGTCCATTCCTCGTCGTTCTTTGGAATTAGGCATTCCACAAACGTCATTACACCGTATTTTGCATAAAGAACTCAAGCCGGCCTATCATCAACAACGTCGAGTCTTTGCTGATTGGGTCCTTGAAATGCATGAAAATGATCCCGAATTCCATCGAAAACACATCTTGAGTGATGAGGCCCATTTCCACCTCGATGGCTTCGTCAACAAGCAAAATTGTCGCATCTGGGGCTCGGAAAACCCAAGAGTTATTGTTGAAAAGCCTCTCTATCCTCAACGTGTGACTGTTTGGTGAGGTTTATGGTCCCACGGGATCATTGGACCTTACTTTTTCGAAAATGAGGCTGGAGCAACAGTTACGATGAATGGATTGCGCTATCGATAGATGATTAATGATTTCTTATGGCCGGAATTGGATGGTATTGATCTGGACCACGTTTACTTTCAACAAGACGGTGCTACGTGCCATACAAGCAACGAAACCATTGATCTTTTACGGGAAAAGTTTCCGGACCGTGTTATCTCTCGAAGAGGTGATCACAATTGGCCACCGAGATCTTGTGACTTAACACCTTGCAACTTCTTCCTTTGGGGCCACGTGAAAGAGAAGGTCTACGGCAACAGCCCAGCGTCGATTCAAGACCTCAAAGATGGAATTCGTGAGGCTATCAAGGACATAGGGCAGCCACTTTGCGATTTGGTTATGGAAAATTTCATGAAAAGGATATGGTCCTGCAGGCGTGGTCGTGGTGGTCATTTGGCTGATGTTATTTTCCATTATTAACGGCATACCTTCCTCTTTATAATGAAATTTAATTTATCTCAAAAAATGGCATTTTTCTTTGAATATCAAAAGAACACCTCTTATTGGAAAACCCGTTACAATAAATATTCTCATATTTCATAATATAAACCTAAGTAAATATTCGTAACATTAGTAATAAAACTTTTGTATAATCTGTGTTTGGTCTTTAAAAAAGCTAAAGACTAAACAGGAAGGGTTAGGGTGTAGTGATCTCATCATAATGACCTTATGATGTCACGATCTCATGATATCATTGCACCATATCATTTCTGTAAATCACGTAGTGACCTTGTTACATTACCTTCGAATGGTCTAGAGGCTGCAACCTAAAATTAAAAGGGGTTAACTGATAGAAAAGAAAGTTAATAATATATAACCTGTGTTGTTATTCGTTAAAATGTGTCGTCCATGTCCTACCAGCCAATTATTTGAGTGATGCTGCAAAGAAACTGTTTTATTTTCAGATAAATATACCATATCTCTGCCTACCCCGGCTCTATTAAGATTGAGAGGTTTCCACCTGTAGCTTTAGAGGAGAAAACTAAGGATCCGTCCTAATATTCCAGTCGATTGCTGTGTAACTTACTCAAGCAGCTTACTCTTGGTTTGGCCAGCTAAGCGCTTATCGAAGTTAGAGGATGATCACAGGAATTATTATAACAGTTTACGATTTTCTGGAAGATTTGCGGATGAATCGACAGCCTGAAGAAACCATGGAATTAGTTTAAGATTAGAGTTTAATTGTTATTTTTGAATTAGTCTACTAGTTCTAGTTTAAGTAACACTATATTTTAATTTTAAGTTATTTTTAAAAAAAAAAAGCACTTACTAGATAAATGTATGGTGTAAACGACCGGGCAGGTGCACGGATGTACTATATCTGGAAATTGCAAGAAATAATATGTACGGCAGTGCTTGAGTACCTTATCGTGATGGAAAACATATATACATATACTTACCAATCCCCAACTCTTCCCGCCTTCGTCACGGAAGCCCTCAATAGCACTTAAAGGAAGTTCGCCTAACCTACAAACATAGCCAACGAAGGCGCCGATTTTTGCACAGAACTCCACGAACCGAATATTTTAATTTATTAAACCGAAATATTTGCAGCCCAAGGAATATGCCGCGATGTGAAATGAGCCCCATAAGTATACCTATGAGGAGATAACCACACGTAGAGACACCTGTCAACGAGAAAGATTTTATGCGAAATTTTCGTACTTAAAGGCCAGCAATAATTTTTTTTAATGCCACGAAAAGAACACACAGAAGCTAGCGATCATTTTTAAAATAAATTTTAGAAAATAATATTAAATTACTTTCACCGATTTCCAGTAAGTGACCCGATTGCAAAATCTCTTGGAAATAGTGGCTGGAAATTTCCAAATAGGGGGCTGTCATCAATCAAGAAAGGCAACCTTGGTAGGTGAAGCAGATAGTTCGGGACATTTTGGTGAAGCAACAGCAGTGAGGTACAAAGGTGACACAAAAGGAAAATTAAAAATAAAGCAAGGTCAAAGGTGCAGAAAGATCAAAAAAAGCAAAAAAAAAATTAATTAGACGGTGAAAAGTAAAGAAAAGAGAAAATGGGAAAATTAAATTATAAAGCGAAGACAGGAAGAGGAGACAGATAAAATCAAAAGCAAGAGGAGCGAGGAGTCCGGGAAAGGAATTCGAAACCCCGTTAAGACAAAACGGATTAACGGATTTTGTTTCAAGGTTTAGGCTTTCTTTTATTAATTATTATTTAAAGATGAAATTTCCGTGCGCTGCCTTGTCGGTATAGTATTTAATATATATATATATATTTTTTTTCCTAGTTTTTATCTTTTTATGGGTTTGCAATCTCAATTTCTTTTGTGCGGTAACAATAATTATACGAACGGATTAATAGCTGAAATATAGGGTTAAGAATTTTGGAAAATTGCCAGCGTTTTTTTTTTTGTCCGAAGTTTTCGAAGAGAGTTCGTGGACTCTAACTAACCACGTGGCGCCCAGTTCAGGTAGAATACCTATCGACCCACCGCCTTTTCCGTCGCTAGCTGGCGGAAGTTTATGCGCGCAAGGGTTGTGCATAACAAATTTGGCGCCCAACGTGGGGCCAGAAGGGTCGGAGACACCTGTTAAAAACAAAAATAAAAATAAAAATAAAATAAAAATAAAAATCAATTTTGGAAATTCTTCGTGAATGGAATTAATCGCTGTGAAATAATGACAGATTAAAGTGAGCAATTCTAAATGTTTAGGAACTTTTCGCGTAGTAGACTTGACAAGGCAGCATTTGTTTAGAAACAATTTTGTTTAAGAAGGGATACCATAAAATTGAGTTACCAGTTTCCCCTTGATGTGTATATCCATAAATTTGTTTTTGGTTGCAGCTTCTACACACACATTAATAATAACTAAGTAAATCCACATTGATAAATTCTCTTGGTTAGTGCGAGTATTTTGATATTTTTTTTTTTATATAAGTTTGCACTCTTGAAATTATTTCTATTGCAGCACTAGTTTTCAGCACAAATTATCACATATTACACATATTTATTCCGGTTTTAGGCGCAAATGCTTAACTAATTGTAACCACATTGAATTTAATAAACCACGCCACGCAACTGAATTTACAATGGCGAGTTCAATTTTATTTTACGCACAGATGTTAACCTAGTCGGCAATTACTGTAATCTTGTACTGGCGTGGCGTCCCTAAATTTTTTTTTTGTCAAGCTTGGTTCTAGATTTGCTGATAAAGAAGCATATTCAACAGGAGAGACTCCATACCATAGTGAACTGATAGTGGTCAAATTATAGGCATCATCGCCATCAAGTCTCTCATTTGATATAACAGCTAGTGCAATTAGAACCCGATCTAGGTCAATAACTGACCCAGTTTCTATGGATGAGAGTGCCCTTGAGATCACAGAGAAAAACACTGCTCAAGTTTTGAGTGTGGAAATTTGATGCGGAGGTACATACATACAATCGTAAGTGAGGTATTCATTTTTTTTATGTTTCTAAGTACGTACCCCACTGCAGCTTCCCCAATCGTAGAAATCTGGTCAGACGCTTGTTGGTAGATTTGTTCCTGATGTTGCCCGCTGGAAGTTAAGAATTATTTCATAAATTGAATCTGATCGGAATTGGAAGATTATTCTGGCTGCTACGAAAGCCTCTATTAGAATGTTTTTTTGGTTTTGATATAGCTTTAAGGTCATTATTATTATGTCTTTTCCTCTTGTGCATGTTAATTTTCAGGCTTATAACTTCGCCGTTTTGTAATTAAAATCGCATATAACCAAACAGCCCGTGTGGGCCATTGTACTACGTTATATACAAGCTAGGAGGAACATTTGCTAATATTTACTCTAGTTACCCCTGTCGGTACGTATGTACTTAACTTCTCGACTTATTTTCAGGGGATAGATGCACGTATGCATACCTGTATGCTATCTTGTGTTGGTTTTAGTCGGAATTATTTGGAGGATAATTATAAGTTGCATATCAGTCTAAGTATAGATATTTAAATTTAAGTGGTAATTTCTTCCGGAATATTTTGTTATTTTTTTGTTTGGCTTTCATAATAGTTATTTACGTTTAGTTAGTTCGTCTCGAATAGCTGCTCCTGAGCTAAGAAATTAATCGTTTTAAGTTGAACTTTGAATTTCCTATATTCTGGTACACTTTCGCCCGCTTCATCGATCAAAAGAAATCATTTTCCCATAGATTTGAAAGTTTCTCTTCTTCAGAATGGAAATCAATAGGCTAAATCAAGAGGAGCTCACGTACGAGCTTACAATCCGCGGTTTGCCTATAGGAAAAGTGGACGAGATGAGAGTAGCTTTACGTGCCGCCTTGAAACTAGAAAAGGAGGGAAGGGATATTTTAGTTAGTCCATATCCATTTAAACCCGATGAAGACTTAGAAGCGCTACGGGGTAAAAGCGAGGAGATACAGGGATTGTTAGGTTCTTTAAAAGGGCAAAGTAACTCAGGGGAGTATAAAAAAATTCTCACTAAGATTGAATGGGCTTGGTCTAGACTAGGAAGGTGTGTAACAGGCGATGAAATGCAAAAGAAGGAAAAAACAAAAGTTCGTGGAGACTTGGTGTTAGCTTTGAGGTCTCTACAGGTTAACGCGGATGGTGAAGACGAGGAAAGTGATTCCTTAGATGAAGAGCAAGAGCTATCTATGACAACTACTGTTTTAACTAGCTCACGATCCCGAGTTCCCCTTCATAAGTGGGATGTAAAATTTTCTGGAGAGCCGGCTCAATCACTAAATTCATTTTTAGATAGAGTACAGGAGTTAGCTGAAGCTCGCGGAATTAAGAAACAACAGCTCTTCCGCTATGCGCTAGATTTATTTACTGGACGAGCTTTAATCTGGTACAGAGCAAATAAGACTCAGTTCCACTCCTGGCTGGATCTCGAAAAGGAATTAAAAAGAGAATTTCTGCCAAGCGATTATGATGAGAGACTGTTGGAAGAAATTAAAAGGAGGACACAGGGCAAGGACGAAACTATAGGCATGTATGTAGCCGTTATGACAAAAATGTTCTCTCGACTTACGGATTCCCTGCCAGATGATCAAAAGCTACGCATCCTTAAAAGGAATGTTAGCCCATTCTACCAAACCCAATTGAGCCTGACTGAAATTGAAGGTGTACACAATTTAGTGGAGTTTGGAAGGCGCCTAGAATCAGTTCGGCCCTCGGTGGAGGCCTTTGTACCACCTCCTTCCAAGAAGAATAATCAGCTGTTGGAGCCTGATTTGGCTTACGAAGCTGTTGAATCACCTACGGTGTCAGCCATTGTTAATGCGAGTTCCTCTTCTAGTACCCGAGATCGGAAATGCTTCAAGTGCGGAAATCTTGGCCATATAGCACGGTTTTGTAGGATGGCGTTAAGATGTTACGGATGCGGCGCGCAAGGCGTCATCAGACCTAATTGTAGTAATTGCAATATCACGAGAAATACGAGACCAGCCTCCAGTAGTAATACCAGACAGCCTCAAGAGTCGGGAAACGCGAGTGGAGCTCGAGCCTAGGCGGCGAACCGAGTACTCCCCAAGAAGCCGCTGTCGATCAAAATATTGAAGTGATTAAAAAGCAGCCTGTAAAAGAGGTGGATGTATACGACACGCTAGTGGATTATATTTTCGCAAAAGTAGAAAATGATATGCGTCCTCATCTAAAAGTATCTATTTTCGGTTTAGAATTTTGTGGGCTATTGGACTCAGGGGCCACGCGGACGATTATTGGAGAGCTAGGTTGGAAATTAATAAAGGGGCTGAATTTAAAACTTAGGATTACAGCTGCAAGGAAGGTGAGCTTAGCGAATGGGGGAACAGTAGATGTACTTGGAGAAATTAGTTTACCAATTCAGCTGGAAAACAACTTAAAAGTCTTAGATGTATTAATAATACCGCAATTGCCTCATTTTATCATTCTGGGTGTCGATGAACATTCGAGCAAACCTTAGAGCTAATTGCTGGAAATTTTCAGAAGATATCAGAACTTTGCATGTAAACACCCTTCAGTGTCATTCTAAGTTATCACTAGAACAACAGAAGGAGCTCGACGAGATAGTTAAGAAAGCAAGGGCTGATATGGGTACAGGACTGGGTCGTACTAATCGCGTAGAGCATGCAATCCACACAGACTCCCCGCCGATAAAGCAGCGGTACTATCCAGTCTCTCCGGCTATACAAAAGATAATTAACGGCGAATTAGATGAAATATTAGAAGCAGGCGTAGTTGAGCCGAGCAACAGTGCATGGGCCTCGCCAATAGTTATGGTCAAGAAAAAGGATGGTAAATATAGATTTTGCGTAGATTACAGAAAATTGAATAAGGTAACTAAAAAGGACGCGTACCCTTTACCTTATGTGTCGCCTACCTTGGACAAGTTACGCGATGCAAAATTTATGTCATCCCTTGACATCAAATCAGCATTTTGGCAGGTACCTGTCGAGGAAAATTCCAAACAGTATACGGCTTTCACAGTCCCTGGAAGGGTACTCTTTCAATTTAACCGGATGCCCTTCGGCTTAAGTAATTCGCCAGCAACATGGCAGAGATTGATTGACAATATTCTAGCGGGTGATTTAGAAAGTAACGTCTTTGTATACTTAGACGATGTCATCATTGTTACGCAAACCTTTCAGGAGCATAAGAGAGTTCTAGAAAGCGTTCTAAATCGATTGAACCAAGCGGGACTGATAATAAACTACGATAAGTGTGAGTTTTGCCGCGCGGAACTAAAATATTTGGGATATGTCATCGGCGAGAATGGTCTGCAGGTAGACCCTGAGAAGGTAAGATGTATATTAGAGATACCAAATCCTAAAAACGTGTCTGAAGTGCGAAGGTTTGTGGGGATGGTTGCTTGGTACCGGAGATTTGTACCTAACTTCTCCACGATGATAGCTCCAATTACAGGTTTGTTAAAGAAAAAGACAAAATTTGTTTGGTCAGAAGAATGTGAGAAGGCCTTTCACCTCGTCAAGAATAGCTTAATTAGCGCGCGAATCCTGTCTTGTCCGAACTTTAACTATCCATTTGTGGTTCACACTGATGCGTCGGGATATGGCTTAGGTGCGGTTCTAACCCAACAAATTGAAGGGGATGACCAAGTGATTGCATACTTAAGTCGTTCATTAAATAGATGCGAACGCAATTATTCTACGACAGAGCGCGAGTGCCTTGCTGTGTTATGGGCGATCGAAAAACTTCGGCCATATATTGAGTTTTAGTGAAGCATGCGTATGGTGTAGACGTATTGTTCTGAGCTCGGAAGTTTTTCTTTCTTTTTCCGTGTAATTTAGCCAAACATTGAGCATTTGTACGACTTGGATAAACTCTTCTTTTTTGTGCGTTCATTTTATTATATTCTGAAGGTTTTTGTGTTCCGTGTATCGAGATATAGCATAAATTTACAGAGGTTCTTATTCTCCTTTGATATGTCCAAGTACGGTAAATCAAACACCAAAGCCAAATTATCTAATACTAGTACGCCGAGTGAGAGTTTTGTCAACACACGGAGCAATAGTCTGAAAACTCAACACCTCAGTCATGGCAACAGCAGTGATACCCCTCTTACTTCTTGCCCGAATTCTCAACCACAAAGCCAAAAATCTCAACAGCTGGAGCGCAAATCTGGTAATGGAACTGCTCGTATGTCAACTCGTTCTAGTTCTGTCAGCTCAGTGGATTCGCTCGAACTTCTTGAGATAAAGCTGACTAATAATTTGTCGAAGGTAATTACCGAGAGGTTCCACGAATTGGAGGAGCTATTGGCTCAGAAACTTGAACAGGTAATTGCATCTTTCAATTGCCAATTAGCTAGTTTGCGTGAGGAGCTTGATGTAATGAGGAACGAACTCAGTGATGCTCTTTCGGAACTGGAGAATGTCCGCAGGGGGAACAGGCTTAGTGATGCGATTATTACTGGTGTGCCGTTCACCCCAAATGAAAATGTTGGGGAAATGCTTGCTAACATCTCGTCTGTAATAGACCATACACTGTCACCGTATGCTACTGCATTTCGAGCCAAGTCCAGCGACAATAACCAAAGTCGCCGCAACACTCCCCCTCTTGTAGTTAAATTCTCATCTGCCAGCGAACAGCGTGCGTTTCTGCAAAAATTTCGGCGCCACGGTCCAGTGCGGCTGAATCAGATTTCTCCGTCGTTTATCTCTGACAACAGGATCAATGTGTTCGAGAGTCTGTCTCGATGTAATCAGCAAATATTACGTAATGCTCTGAGATATGTCAGAAGTAAACGCATCCACTCTGCTTACACTCGTCAAGGCCTTGTATATGTGCGATTGAAACATGGCGATACTCCACTGGTGATAACAAACATAAATGCTCTCGATGATATAATTGCTGAAGAAAATACCTCTAACGCTTAGATGTCTGATATTATTGTTTATTGTAATTTAGTAATTTAATATTGCCTGTTAATTTAGCTTGTAGGTATTCTCCTATTTATTTCATTTTGTTTTTCTTTTTACTTTCTTTTTATTTTGCTTTGTTTTATTTTATTTTATTTTATTTATTTATTTACTTTTATGTGTTTTTTTTTTTCTGTAATGCTTCTTTGGTTGTATAAGCTCCTAGCATTAGTTTTTCAGTTTAGGTTTTTGTTTGGGTCTGAGAATCATACCACTCCATCCATTGGTTTCATATATCATGCATTGGTCTACTGTCGGTGCCTGTTGTCGATGAGTGATGTCGGCTAATCTTTCTCCCTTGGACAAGGTAAGAGCTCTGTGCCGAATCTTTACTAACCGTGCCTCTGGTTTGAATGTGGTTTCCATTAATGCGAGAAGTCTGAGATACAAGGCTGATCAAGTGAGAGATATGTTTTCGGAGTGTAATATTCACGCAATTATTGTTTGCGAAACCTGGTTAAATGGATATGTTAACTCCAAATTTGTTTCAATACCTAATTATAATCTTTTCAGAAATGATCGACATGACCGCGTAGGCGGTGGTGTGGCCGTTTATGTGCATAAATCTCTAAATGCATCCATTATCAAATTGTCGACTAAAGGTAATAAATTGGAGTTTCTTGGACTCAAATTGTGTTCTTCTTCTGATAAATGTGCTCTCTTTGGGGTGTACTGCCCTCCAAATTGTTTTGATTTAAACAATGCGGTGGAGTTCATTGATGCGGTGTCGAACGCTCAGCTGCAATTTGGGGATGTTGTAGTCTGCGGAGATATGAATGTTAACGCACTATGCTACAGTCCTGCAGTAAATAATTTTCTGTATCTTTTACAGACCTTAGACTTGAAGTTAGTTAACAACTTGCCGACATATTTTAATTGTTCCTCGCCTTCTCAGCTAGATTATGTGCTTACTACCAACATTAATAAAATTCTCTTTCATACTCAAATTTCTCCACCAAGCAACTTTGATCACGATTTTCTGTTTTTAACATACGAGATGAATTTGCTCGCTATTCCAATTTTAGTCTCCTTCACTTATCGGGATTTTAAAAACATTGATATGCAGGCACTTTCAGACGATTGTAACGGAATTTCTTGGAATCACCTATATGATGAGGAGTCCCTGGATGGTAAAGTTTCTATCTTAACCAACACCATTCTGCGTTTATACAATCAGTATGTACCTCTGAAGACTTGCAGTATTCGTGACAATAAATGTCCCTGGATTACAGATGAAATTCGTCAAGCAATGGCTGAGCGTGATTTCTTGCTTAAGCGATTTAGAAGAACTCAAGACAGTGTAGTTCATGGTAGATATAAAAGAGTGCGCAATAAAGTTATTTCTCTGCTTCGATCATCTAAATGTGCCTATTTTGGGACCAAGCTAGATCCAAAACTTCCTGCGAAGAAGCTATGGAATAATGTTCGTAGTCTCGGTATTCATGGGAAGGACCCACCAGTTGCAAATTTCAATCCTGATGACCTAAACAACTACTTTGCTTCTTTCAGGAATACTTCTCTCATGAGGGTTTCTCCTTTCATTGTGTGGATGGATCCGAGGTTCTTTCGACCCTGTATTCCATCAAGTCTAATTCTATTGGACCTGATACTTTACCACCCAAGTTCGTAAAGCTACTAGCGATCTACTTGTCATGTCCCTTAACGCATATTTATAATTTGTGTCTTACCACTTCACAATTTCCCTCTCAATGGAAGCAAGCAATAGTTGTTCCCATTCCAAAGAAATCTCATCCCTCCCTACCTTGTGATCTCCGCCCTATTAGTCTACTCAATTTTCTTGCTAAAATACTCGAAAAAATTATGTACACGCAAATCATGGAGTATGTGGGGGAAGAGAATATATTGTCAGGCTGGCAATTAGGATTTCGCCCAGGTCACAGTTGTGAATCTGCTCTCTTAAAAGTCACATCTGATATTCATAAGGCTCTTGACAATGATCATTTAGCAGTACTGGTCCTACTCGATTTCAGTAAGGCCTTTGATTCGGTGAGTCACATCAAGTTAATCTGCAAACTAGGCACAAAATATGGCTTCTCCTCATCGGCCGTTAGGTTAATTTCTGCTTTCCTTTCGAACCGTGCGCAAGTTGTAAAAGTACATAATTCTATCTCCGCTCCATTGTCCCTTTCCGCTGGTATTCCTCAAGGTTCGGTTCTAGGGCCTATTCTCTTCTCGCTCTATATAAATGACCTTCCCTCTGTTGTGAATAGCGCTTCTGTGCATTTGTATGCCGATGACGTTCAGTTGTACCTTAGTAGACCCATAGGCCTGGTCGAGGACTGTATTGCTCGAATCAATGATGACCTACAGCAGGTACACGAATGGGCAATGGGTAATGAGCTTGCCATTAACCCAAACAAGTCTTACTGTCTGCCGGTATATAGAACCGTTTTCCCTATATCTGATTTGCCTTCAGTTCGGTTGAATAATTCCACGCTTGCATATGTTGAGTCAGTTAAGAATTTGGGCATTCAACTCAATTCGAAATTTAGTTGCTGCGACTACATCAGCGCTTTGATGGGGAAAATTTATGGCAGTCTTCGTCAACTTTCTATTTCCTCAAGTTGCCTGTCTGTGGATTTTCGCAGAAAATTGGCGTTGACTCTTATCCTCCCCCATTTCAACTATGGGAGCCTTATTTTTAGCAGACTAGACTCAATTTGTCAAAGAAGAGTTACTGTAGCCTTTAACGACGTCATCCGTTATATTTATAAACTTCCTCGGAGCGCTCATGTATCTGCTCTTGCTACGTCCCTACTCGGTAGCTCTCTAGAGGCCTATTTAACTTGTCGGAGGCTTATCTTCCTTCATAGGCTAACTTACACCAAATCCCCTGCATATCTCTCCGAAAGCCTTCAGTTCTTGCACTCGAATAGAGGTCTTCAACTCCTTGTCCCGAGATGTACATCTAGGTACGGTGAGCGCTCTTACTTCGTCCAAGCTGCCCGAAAATGGAACTCTCTTCCAAATTTAATTCAGCGCACAGGTTCCGGCCTGACCTTTGCTAAGCTAGTCAAAGATTACCTTAACTAGTTATTAGATTGTGATTGGTATTTATTCTCAGATCTTAAAATTCTTGTTACATTGTCTTAATTAATTCTTAATTTTATTTATTTATTTATTTTTTTTTTCTCTTTTGTTTTTAATTTGTTGTATTTTTTATTTATTTACTTATTTTTTTATTTTTGTTCTTTTCTTTGGCTCTTTATCTCTACGTTCTCTCTTTCTTTTTATCTTTGGATTTCCTTCTTTTTTTTTTGTTTTTGTTTTTTTTTTTTTTTTTTATCTTTTTTCCTATTTATTCATTTATTTATTTATTATAATATTTATTCTTATTATTATCTCATTTTTGGTTTAATTTTAATGTTACTTATGTTTTTTTTTCACCTAATTATACTCATAAGATTTTGTAATCTTCTGTACAAGGCCGAATAAATGTATTGTATTATTGTATTGAAGGCAGCCACTTTAATGTAGTCACGGACCATGCCTCCCTGGTATGGTTACATAACCTGAAAGATCCTACCGGCAGACTAGCGCGGTGGGCCATGCGCCTACAGCAGTATGATTTCGAGATCATCCATCGAAAAGGCAAGGAACATCTATTGCCAGATTGGTTATCTCGTTCAGTCCCAGTAGTTGATTACTTACAGCTTGGAAAAGAAGATAAATGGTTGGCTAAAATGGTAAAAGAGGTTACCGTGAACCCGTCGAGGTATTCGAACTGGAAGGTCGCGAATAATCAGTTATGGAAATATTGCCTTCACAAATACCCAGATCTGGTATCAGATGATCAAAATTGGAAACAAGTGGTTCCTAAGCAGCAAAGAAAGGCCTTAATATTCAAAGCTCATGACCTACCCACTTCTGGGCATTGCGGGGTTCAGAAAACTTATCATCGGATGGCACAAAGGTTTTACTGGCCCAAGATGAAAAGTGACATCGCCTCCTACGTGAAGAAATGCAGCACATGTCAAGAAATTAAACCAGAGTTGAAGAAACCTGCAGGCTTAATGGCATCTCGAGCTATAGCCAGTAAGCCATGGGAGACGATAAGCATAGACCTGATTGGTCCTCTACCTCGCTCAAATCGCGGATTTAAGTACATACTTACTGTAGTGGACCAATTTAGCAAATTCCCTATGCTTTTCCCTTTGCGTTCAGCTAGTTCTAACTTGATCTCCCAATTTGTGACAACGGGGCTCAATTCAAAAGTAAAGAGTTTAAACAACTTTGTTGCAATTATGGTATCAATATCAGATTCACGGCATTCTATCATCCCCAAGCGAACCCGGCCGAGCGGACAAATCAGGTGATTAAAACTATGCTTCGAGCTTACGTAGCGGAAAACCACAGATTGTGGGACTCATATCTACCTAAGGTAGCTTGCGCAATCCGCACGAGAGATATGTTTTCGGAGTGTAATATTCACGCAATTATTGTTTGCGAAACCTGGTTAAATGGATATGTTAACTCCAAATTTGTTTCAATACCTAATTATAATCTTTTCAGAAATGATCGACATGACCGCGTAGGCGGTGGTGTGGCCGTTTATGTGCATAAATCTCTAAATGCATCCATTATCAAATTGTCGACTAAAGGTAATAAATTGGAGTTTTTTGGACTCAAATTGTGTTCTTCTTCTGATAAATGTGCTCTCTTTGGGGTGTACTGCCCTCCAAATTGTTTTGATTTAAACAATGCGGTGGAGTTCATTGATGCGGTGTCGAACGCTCAGCTGCAATTTGGGGATGTTGTAGTCTGCGGAGATATGAATGTTAACGCACTATGCTACAGTCCTGCAGTAAATAATTTTCTGTATCTTTTACAGACCTTAGACTTGAAGTTAGTTAACAACTTGCGGACATATTTTAATTGTTCCTCGCCTTCTCAGCTAGATTATGTGCTTACTACCAACATTAATAAAATTCTCTTTCATACTCAAATTTCCCCACCAAGCAACTTTGATCACGATTTTCTGTTTTTAACATACGAGATGAATTTGTCCGCTATTCCAATTTTAGTCTCCTTCACTTATCGGGATTTTAAAAACATTGATATGCAGGCACTTTCAGACGATTGTAACGGAATTTCTTGGAATCACCTATATGATGAGGAGTCCCTGGATGGTAAAGTTTCTATCTTAACCAACACCATTCTGCGTTTATACAATCAGTATGTACCTCTGAAGACTTGCAGTATTCGTGACAATAAATGTCCCTGGATTACAGATGAAATTCGTCAAGCAATGGCTGAGCGTGATTTCTTGCTTAAGCGATTTAGAAGAACTCAAGACAGTGTAGTTCATGGTAGATATAAAAGAGTGCGCAATAAAGTTATTTCTCTGCTTCGATCATCTAAATGTGCCTATTTTGGGACCATGCTAGATCCAAAACTTCCTGCGAAGAAGCTATGGAATAATGTTCGTAGTCTCGGTATTCATGGGAAGGACCCACCAGTTGCAACTTTCAATCCTGATGACCTAAACAACTACTTTGCTTCTTTCAGGAATACTTCTCTCATGAGGGTTTCTCCTTTCATTGTGTGGATGGATCCGAGGTTCTTTCGACCCTGTATTCCATCAAGTCTAATTCTATTGGACCTGATACTTTACCACCCAAGTTCGTAAAGCTACTAGCGATCTACTTGTCATGTCCCTTAACGCATATTTATAATTTGCGTCTTACCACTTCACAATTTCCCTCTCAATGGAAGCAAGCAATAGTTGTTCCCATTCCAAAGAAATCTCATCCCTCCCTACCTTGTGATCTCCGCCCTATTAGTGTACTCAATTTTCTTGCTAAAATACTCGAAAAAATTATGTACACGCAAATCATGGAGTATGTGGGGGAAGAGAATATATTGTCAGGCTGGCAATCAGGATTTCGCCCAGGTCACAGTTGTGAATCTGCTCTCTTAAAAGTCACAGCTGATATTCATAAGGCTCTTGACAATGATCATTTAGCAGTACTGGTCCTACTCGATTTCAGTAAGGCCTTTGATTCGGTGAGTCACATCAAGTTAATCTGCAAACTAGGCACAAAATATGGCTTCTCCTCATCGGCCGTTAGGTTAATTTCTGCTTTCCTTTCGAACCGTGCGCAAGTTGTAAAAGTACATAATTCTATCTCCGCTCCATTGTCCCTTTCCGCTGGTATTCCTCAAGGTTCGGTTCTAGGGCCTATTCTCTTCTCGCTCTATATAAATGACCTTCCCTCTGTTGTGAATAGCGCTTCTGTGCATTTGTATGCCGATGACGTTCAGTTGTACCTTAGTAGACCCATAGGCCTGGTCGAGGACTGTATTGCTCGAATCAATGATGACCTACAGCAGGTACACGAATGGGCAATGGGTAATGAGCTTGCCATTAACCCAAACAAGTCTTACTGTCTGCCGGTATATAGAACCGTTTTCCCTATATCTGATTTGCCTTCAGTTCGGTTGAATAATTCCACGCTTGCATATGTTGAGTCAGTTAAGAATTTGGGCATTCAACTCAATTCGAAATTTAGTTGCTGCGACTACATCAGCGCTTTGATGGGGAAAATTTATGGCAGTCTTCGTCAACTTTCTATTTCCTCCAGTTGCCTGTCTGTGGATTTTCGCAGGAAATTGGCGTTGACTCTTATCCTCCCCCATTTCAACTATGGGAGCCTTATTTTTAGCAGAGTAGACTCAATTTGTCAAAGAAGAGTTACTGTAGCCTTTAACGACGTCATCCGTTATATTTATAAACTTCCTCGGAGCGCTCATGTATCTGCTCTTGCTACGTCCCTGCTCGGTAGCTCTCTAGAGGCCTATTTAACTTGTCGGAGGCTTATCTTCCTTCATAGGCTAACTTACACCAAATCCCCTGCATATCTCTCCGAAAGCCTTCAGTTCTTGCACTCGAATAGAGGTCTTCAACTCCTTGTCCCGAGTTGTACATCTAGGTACGGTGAGCGCTCTTACTTCGTCCAAGCTGCCCGAAAATGGAACTCTCTTCCAAATTTAATTCAGCGCACAGGTTCCGGCCTGACCTTTGCTAAGCTAGTCAAAGATTACCTTAACTAGTTATTAGATTGTGATTGGTATTTATTCTCAGATCTTAAAATTCTTGTTACATTGTCTTAATTAATTCTTAATTTTATTTATTTATTTATTTATTTTTTCTCTTTTGTTTTTAATTTGTTGTATTTTTTATTTATTTACTTATTTTTTTATTTTTGTTCTTTTCTTTGGCTCTTTATCTCTAAGTTCTCTCTTTCTTTTTATCTTTGGATTTCCTTCTTTTTTTTGTTTTGTTTTTTTTTTTTATCTTTTTTCCTATTTATTCATTTATTTATTTATTATAATATTTATTCTTATTATTATCTCATTTTTGGTTTAATTTTAATGTTACTTACGTTTTTTTTTTCCACCTAATTATACTCATAAGATTTTGTAATCTTCTGTACAAGGCCGAATAAATGTATTGTATTATTGTATTGAAGGTAGCCACTTTAATGTAGTCACGGACCATGCCTCCCTGGTATGGTTACATAACCTGAAAGATCCTACCGGCAGACTAGCGCGGTGGGCCATGCGCCTACAGCAGTATGATTTCGAGATCATCCATCGAAAAGGCAAGGAACATCTATTGCCAGATTGGTTATCTCGTTCAGTCCCAGTAGTTGATTGCTTACAGCTTGGAAAAGAAGATAAATGGTTGGCTAAAATGGTAAAAGAGGTTACCGTGAACCCGTCGAAGTATTCGAACTGGAAGGTCGCGAATAATCAGTTATGGAAATATTGCCTTCACAAATACCCAGATCTAGTATCAGATGATCAAAATTGGAAACAAGTGGTTCCTAAGCAGCAAAGAAAGGCCTTAATATTCAAAGCTCATGACCTACCCACTTCTGGGCATTGCGGGGTTCAGAAAACTTATCATCGGATGGCACAAAGGTTTTACTGGCCCAAGATGAAAAGTGACATCGCCTCCTACGTGAAGAAATGCAGCACATGTCAAGAAATTAAACCAGAGTTGAAGAAACCTGCAGGCTTAATGGCATCTCGAGCTATAGCCAGTAAGCCATGGGAGACGATAAGCATAGACCTGATTGGTCCTCTACCTCGCTCAAATCGCGGATTTAAGTACATACTTACTGTAGTGGACCAATTTAGCAAATTCCCTATGCTTTTCCCTTTGCGTTCAGCTAGTTCTAACTTGATCTCCCAAGCCCTAGAAGGCTCGGTAATTTTGCTTTTCGGCGTACCCAAGACTCTAATTTGTGACAACGGGGCTCAATTCAAAAGTAAAGAGTTTAAACAACTTTGTTGCAATTATGGTATCAATATCAGATTCACGGCATTCTATCATCCCCAAGCGAACCCGGCCGAGCGGACAAATCAGGTGATTAAAACTATGCTTCGAGCTTACGTAGCGGAAAACCACAGATTGTGGGACTCATATCTACCTAAGGTAGCTTGCGCAATCCGCACGAGAGATATGTTTTCGGAGTGTAATATTCACGCAATTATTGTTTGCGAAACCTGGTTAAATGGATATGTTAACTCCAAATTTGTTTCAATACCTAATTATAAACTTTTCAGAAATGATCGACATGACCGCGTCGGCGGTGGTCTGCCCTTTTATATGCATAAATCTCTAAATGCATCCATTATTAAATTGTCGACTAAAGGTAATAAATTGGAGTTTCTTGGACTCAAATTGTGTTCTTCTTCTGATAAATGTGCTCTCTTTGGGGTGTACTGCCCTCCAAATTGTTTTGATTTAAACAATGCGGTGGAGTTCATTGATGCGGTGTCGAACGCTCAGCTGCAATTTGGGGATGTTGTAGTCTGCGGAGATATGAATGTTAACGCACTATGCTACAGTCCTGCAGTAAATAATTTTCTGTATCTTTTACAGACCTTAGACTTGAAGTTAGTTAACAACTTGCCGACATATTTTAATTGTTCCTCGCCTTCTCAGCTAGATTATGTGCTTACTACCAACATTAATAAAATTCTCTTTCATACTCAAATTTCCCCACCAAGCAACTTTGATCACGATTTTCTGTTTTTAACATACGAGATGAATTTGTCCGCTATTCCAATTTTAGTCTCCTTCACTTATCGGGATTTTAAAAACATTGATATGCAGGCACTTTCAGACGATTGTAACGGAATTTCTTGGAATCACCTATATGATGAGGAGTCCCTGGATGGTAAAGTTTCTATCTTAACCAACACCATTCTGCGTTTATACAATCAGTATGTACCTCTGAAGACTTGCAGTATTCGTGACAATAAATGTCCCTGGATTACAGATGAAATTCGTCAAGCAATGGCTGAGCGTGATTTCTTGCTTAAGCGATTTAGAAGAACTCAAGACAGTGTAGTTCATGGTAGATATAAAAGAGTGCGCAATAAAGTTATTTCTCTGCTTCGATCATCTAAATGTGCCTATTTTGGGACCAAGCTAGATCCAAAACTTCCTGCGAAGAAGCTATGGAATAATGTTCGTAGTCTCGGTATTCATGGGAAGGACCCACCAGTTGCAAATTTCAATCCTGATGACCTAAACAACTACTTTGCTTCTTTCAGGAATACTTCTCTTATGAGGGTTTCTCCTTTCATTGTGTGGATGGATCCGAGGTTCTTTCGACCCTGTATTCCATCAAGTCTAATTCTATTGGACCTGATACTTTACCACCCAAGTTCGTAAAGCTACTAGCGATCTACTTGTCATGTCCCTTAACGCATATTTATAATTTGTGTCTTACCACTTCACAATTTCCCTCTCAATGGAAGCAAGCAATAGTTGTTCCCATTCCAAAGAAATCTCATCCCTCCCTACCTTGTGATCTCTGCCCTATTAGTGTACTCAATTTTCTTGCTAAAATACTCGAAAAAATTATGTACACGCAAATCATGGAGTATGTGGGGGAAGAGAATATATTGTCAGGCTGGCAATCAGGATTTCGCCCAGGTCACAGTTGTGAATCTGCTCTCTTAAAAGTCACATCTGATATTCATAAGGCTCTTGACAATGATCATTTAGCAGTACTGGTCCTACTCGATTTCAGTAAGGCCTTTGATTCGGTGAGTCACATCAAGTTAATCTGCAAACTAGGCACAAAATATGGCTTCTCCTCATCGGCCGTTAGGTTAATTTCTGCTTTCCTTTCGAACCGTGCGCAAGTTGTAAAAGTACATAATTCTATCTCCGCTCCATTGTCCCTTTCCGCTGGTATTCCTCAAGGTTCGGTTCTAGGGCCTATTCTCTTCTCGCTCTATATAAATGACCTTCCCTCTGTTGTGAATAGCGCTTCTGTGCATTTGTATGCCGATGACGTTCAGTTGTACCTTAGTAGACCCATAGGCCTGGTCGAGGACTGTATTGCTCGAATCAATGATGACCTACAGCAGGTACACGAATGGGCAATGGGTAATGAGCTTGCCATTAACCCAAACAAGTCTTACTGTCTGCCGGTATATAGAACCGTTTTCCCTATATCTGATTTGCCTTCAGTTCGGTTGAATAATTCCACGCTTGCATATGTTGAGTCAGTTAAGAATTTGGGCATTCAACTCAATTCGAAATTTAGTTGCTGCGACTACATCAGCGCTTTGATGGGGAAAATTTATGGCAGTCTTCGTCAACTTTCTATTTCCTCAAGTTGCCTGTCTGTGGATTTTCGCAGAAAATTGGCGTTGACTCTTATCCTCCCCCATTTCAACTATGGGAGCCTTATTTTTAGCAGACTAGACTCAATTTGTCAAAGAAGAGTTACTGTAGCCTTTAACGACGTCATCCGTTATATTTATAAACTTCCTCGGAGCGCTCATGTATCTGCTCTTGCTACGTCCCTGCTCGGTAGCTCTCTAGAGGCCTATTTAACTTGTCGGAGGCTTATCTTCCTTCATAGGCTAACTTACACCAAATCCCCTGCATATCTCTCCGAAAGCCTTCAGTTCTTGCACTCGAATAGAGGTCTTCAACTCCTTGTCCCGAGATGTACATCTAGGTACGGTGAGCGCTCTTACTTCGTCCAAGCTGCCCGAAAATGGAACTCTCTTCCAAATTTAATTCAGCGCACTGGTTCCGGCCTGACCTTTGCTAAGCTAGTCAAAGATTACCTTAACTAGTTATTAGATTGCGATTGGTATTTATTCTCAGATCTTAAAATTCTTGTTACATTGTCTTAATTAATTCTTAATTTTATTTATTTATTTATTTATTTTTCTCTATTGTTTTTAATTTGTTGTATTTTTTATTTATTTACTTATTTTTTTATTTTTGTTCTTTTCTTTGGCTCTTTATCTCTAAGTTCTCTCTTTCTTTTTATCTTTGGATTTCCTTCTTTTTTTTGTTTTTTGTTTTTTTTTATCTTTTTTCCTATTTATTCATTTATTTATTTATTATAATATTTATTCTTATTATTATCTCATTTTTGGTTTAATTTTAATGTTACTTATGTTTTTTTTTCACCTAATTATACTCATAAGATTTTGTAATCTTCTGTACAAGGCCGAATAAATGTATTGTATTATTGTATTGAAGGTAGCCACTTTAATGTAGTCACGGACCATGCCTCCCTGGTATGGTTACATAACCTGAAAGATCCTACCGGCAGACTAGCGCGGTGGGCCATGCGCCTACAGCAGTATGATTTCGAGATCATCCATCGAAAAGGCAAGGAACATCTATTGCCAGATTGGTTATCTCGTTCAGTCCCAGTAGTTGATTGCTTACAGCTTGGAAAAGAAGATAAATGGTTGGCTAAAATGGTAAAAGAGGTTACCGTGAACCCGTCGAAGTATTCGAACTGGAAGGTCGCGAATAATCAGTTATGGAAATATTGCCTTCACAAATACCCAGATCTAGTATCAGATGATCAAAATTGGAAACAAGTGGTTCCTAAGCAGCAAAGAAAGGCCTTAATATTCAAAGCTCATGACCTACCCACTTCTGGGCATTGCGGGGTTCAGAAAACTTATCATCGGATGGCACAAAGGTTTTACTGGCCCAAGATGAAAAGTGACATCGCCTCCTACGTGAAGAAATGCAGCACATGTCAAGAAATTAAACCAGAGTTGAAGAAACCTGCAGGCTTAATGGCATCTCGAGCTATAGCCAGTAAGCCATGGGAGACGATAAGCATAGACCTGATTGGTCCTCTACCTCGCTCAAATCGCGGATTTAAGTACATACTTACTGTAGTGGACCAATTTAGCAAATTCCCTATGCTTTTCCCTTTGCGTTCAGCTAGTTCTAACTTGATCTCCCAAGCCCTAGAAGGCTCGGTAATTTTGCTTTTCGGCGTACCCAAGACTCTAATTTGTGACAACGGGGCTCAATTCAAAAGTAAAGAGTTTAAACAACTTTGTTGCAATTATGGTATCAATATCAGATTCACGGCATTCTATCATCCCCAAGCGAACCCGGCCGAGCGGACAAATCAGGTGATTAAAACTATGCTTCGAGCTTACGTAGCGGAAAACCAGATGCCAGTTAACAAACCCCCTCGTAGAGGTCCAATGACTTTAAAAGAAAAAGTCAAAATAAAATTACAATAAATGGAAGCAACAGTATAATAAAAATTTTACAATCTAAGGATTGGGTTCACAACCTTGTAATTATAGAGAAGCCGGATAAAACTGTACGTCTTTGTCTTGATCCGCGAGATTTAAATACAAATATTGTAAAAGAACCCTTTGAAATTCCCCGATTAGAAGATCTTAGTAACAAATTAAACGGTGTGGCTTATTTCACGGTTTTAGATCTGAAAGAAGGTTTCTGGCAGATAGTCCTAGATGAAAGTAGTAGTGACTTATGTGCATTTAGCACACCTTTCGGGTGTTATAAATCTTTGTGTATTCCATTTGGATTAAATTTCGCACCTGAACTGTTACAAAAATTAAATACGAAGTACTTCGGGGAACTTCCTGGAACATTTATATACTATGATGATATTTTAGTTTTCGATAAAACAAAATTAGCACGAAAGCAAGTCGAAAAGAAACTACTGGTAATATTGTTTGCTTGTCAAAAGTTTCATAACTTTATTTATGGCAGAAAAGTTACAGTTCTAACAGACCACAAGCCATTAGTTGCGTTATCGAAAAAACTCGTAAGTGATATACATTCAAATTGTTTGCATCGAATAATGTTAACACTTCTTAAATATGATATGAAAATTATATTCTGGGTAAATTTATGTACATAGCTGATCCCTATCAAGAGGCTTTAATAATGAAGTCTCCGAAGATGTTGATAAATCAGTAATGAAGTAGTTCACTCAGTAAGTGTATCGGATGACCGTTTGAAAGAAATAAAGCAAAATATGAGTAAAGATTTTGAGTCCCTTATGTTAATACAAAAGTGTAAGAATGGGTGCCCCAAGGAACTGACCAAATTCGACCTTTCAATAAAGAAATATTGGCAAATTGGGCATGATATACATTCTGTACATTCGGGACTGAATCTTTCAAATCGCCCGCGTTAATTTTTTTTTCAATTTTTTTATTTTTCTTAAGTTGGTAGCATTGTAGTATATTATGACACTGAGTTTTAGCGCGATCTGTCATTTAGTTTGTTGACAAGAGCCGAAAAGATAAGTTGTTTCAATAGTGTCTGGCGAATTTTACTATGGAAAAAAATATCGATCAACGAGTTTGTTTGAAATTTTGTGTTGCGAACGAGATTCCTTGTTCCGAAGCATTTAAAATGTTGGAAAAAGCCTTTGGCGAGTGTGTTATATCCAGAACAAGAGCATTTGAATGGTACAAAGCGATTTGCCTCGTTCTGGACGGCCTTCAACCTCAAATACTGAGGAAAACGTCGATAAAGTGAAAAAATTAGTGCTTGATAATCGTCGTTTCAGTCTCAGAGAGCTAGCTCTTGAACTCAACATTTCTCATGAATTGGTTCGGACTATTGTGGTTAATGTTTTGGGCATGTGACGCGTCGCAGCCCGGCTCGTTTCGAAAGACCTCAATTTTCTTCAAATGTAGCATCGTAATCGAATGTGTGAAGACATGCTAGAACGAGTGAATTTGGACCCCATATTCATCGGACGCATCATTACGGGTGATGAGACTTGGGTCTACGAATATGATATGCAAACCAGGCATCAATCATCGGAATGGCGTTTGCCAAACGAGCCGAAACCCAAAAAACCGAGGCAAAGTCGGTCCAAAATTAAGGTTCTTCTCACTGTTTTTTTCGATATTCGAGGAATTGTTCACTCGGAATTCCTTCCGGTGGGTCAACAAGTGAATAAACAATAAATAAACAATATTATTTGGGTGTTATGAGGCGTTTGAGAGAGAGCATTGATAAAAAAAGACCGGATTCGCTGAAGGAACTCAAGGCAATCCCGGAAAATGACTTCAAAAAGTGTATGGATGATTGGATTGTTCGTTGGAAGAAGTGTGTCGCTTCAAATGGAGCCTATTTTGAAGGAGACACAATAAATATGGATGAATAATTGATATTTTGTACATATACTATGAAAACGGGTTGTTATTTTTTAATGATAAGATAATAATTCCACACACGTTAAGATATGATATGCTTCATATTTTACACGAAGGACATATGGGAATGTAAAAGACGAAAAACGCAGCTAAATTAACTATTCATTGGCCTAACATAAATACTCAAATAGAAAATTTTATTATGAAGTGTGAAGGGTGTGCGAAAAATACCAGTATTCGACAAACAATTTGCCCTTAATTCCACACGAAACACCAAATATATTTTTTAATAAAGTTGCGTGCGAAATATTTGAATACTGAAATAATCATACTTGGTGTTAATTTATTATTATTCTAAATGCGTTGAGATTAAAGTATTAAAATAGAAAACTACAACTGAAGTAATTAAGTATAGTTATAGGGCTTAGCAAATTGAAACTGCATTTTATGCAGAAAGCAAGCCGCTTTGCACAGTGATACTAGGGACCAATATGAATGATTTCATCCGAGGAAATGAAAATTTAATCCACTGGAAATCAAGATGGCGGACTTTTCCAAAATGGCGGCTGCCATAATTTAAAAAAATTATAGACTCAAAACGGCTGCACCGATTTTAGTGATTGGGATGTCAATCAATTCGTATTGACACCTTTAATCAAAAGAAAAATATACCGTTTAAGAAATTAAAGATGGCGTCCGAATATTAAGAAAATTGTGAGATATTCAAAAAAATTTTTTCGTTCTAATGAAAATAATAACTAATATCCTACAAATATGGACACATATTTTTTAATTTAAATAAAGTTTTTGAACTATATGCATTACAAAAAATGCGCGTGGCTTTGAAAGCCGTTACTGTACGTAATATGATGCATCACACGATTAAAATGAACTAGTACAATGCACTGATTTCAGTAATTTACGTAAGAGACGATTTGTATTTATATATATTGTATTATATGTCGTCTTGTGATAACTGGCTAAGTACGATTTGGACTCGCGTATTAAGGGTTTCGTACGACACACACCTACTACTGTTGGTTGGTTTTAGTCAAGACCACTTTAATTTAATTTTATTAATCATTGTGAATCAACGTTTTCAATATTTGATGTATACATTATAAGGTTTATATTATATAGAAATCTCAAATTTCTGCCTAGTTTAGTTTTTGTGATAGACCCAATAACAAAAAAGATGTAAAACTGAGAACTTTGGTGACACTTCTTTCTTTTTAAAGATAAAAAAAGAAGATAAGATATTATTACTCCTCTTTATCATCTTCGTCCGATGTGGTTGAACTGCGAGAAAATTCATATGAAGTCAGAGCAAAATATACCTGATATAATTTAAAAAAATATATATATACATACATACCTTCCGTTTCTGCACCTCCCTTTGCATGTGCTGCATTGCACTGTGCAGGGTAAACCCACCCGCCTACACGTGCAGCGCATTGTTTCGCAGCCTTTTTTAAAGCTGCAGTGGTCAAAGAATGTCAACTCACGCCATATCTCCCTGGCTTCAGACCATTGCGGTACCCAACTATCATTAGATGATTTCCAACCCCAAGAGGATGGCAATGGCACACAGGCATCATCAAGAATAAGGGCATTGCCCCATAAGTGCCCCGCTTGATATATGACACGGAGTGCATGTTTTTGTAAGGCTGCCGATGTTGGTGGGAAGCTGGTCACCAATTTATTTTTGGTAGCAAATAGTTCCTTGCGTACCAAGTTGACCGACGAATGTGCTGTTTGTGGATCATATAGGTAGCATGTGAACTTTTCCAGCATAGCCATGATATCTTCAGGAAGACTTTGTAGTGGCTGTGATATTTCCTTAAAAGCTGGTGTAACTTCAGGGTGTGACAACCACGTTTTGAAGCAAGACCTCTTTCCTTTTGTATGGAAATAAGAAGTAGTGTCACACCCTGTAAAGGCGTGAAAGCCACGAAGAGCAGTCGATCTATCAGGACCCAAAGTATTAGCTATTTTATGAACTTCTACATAACGGCGTTTATTTCCAGTCCCGGTCAATAGCCATAACTCTTGCAGGCCACTCTCAATTAAAGATTGATGAAAATATGATATTAATAAAACCAAAACATCTGTATCGGAAGATCTGATCAAAATACGCGTGACTCCCTGTTCTGCCATATCTTTTGCGTGAAGTACGATGCGGCCATCGGCTTCTTCCGCATTCGTTCCTATTGTTTTTCCAGAAATCGCGGTGCAAGAGTAGTCTGAGGAGGTTAATTGAATAGCAACATTTGTCACCACATAAGCAGCATCAAAGTCATTTAGAAAGGCTTGCCTCAGAAATTGAAAGAGCTCTGATTTGTTTTTTTCATTTCGTAGAAAATCTGACCAATCAGAAGGTAAGCTATTATTAGCAATAACTTGACGTCGAATGCCAACTCCTCTTCCTTCACGTTCTTGTCTCTTCAGGCTATTCGGAAGACAAAGATCCCATACGAGGTCTATTCTCTTTGCATTTACTTTTTGCACGAGTTGGAGAACATGAGGCCTGAGATCTGCTGAGTAATATTCTCGAAAAGTTTTGGAGATTTTTGGCCGAATCATTTGAATAAGTGAAGCACCATCAAAGATTATTCCATCAAATTGAATGGGTACGCTTCCCGTTTGTACTAGAGATTCCAGGTTTTCAGCTAGATCACACTTAATGCCTGAGCGAAGTTGTCCATTTGCTGACAAAGAAGGTGGGCATCTTTGATTCTCATATTGAAAAAAAGTATCCAGATCAAGCTCACGCTCTCTTGCGATTATAGAAAGTCTGGAATAAAGCTGAATGTCCACTTTCAAAATTTTGACAGCGTTTACTTCTGTAACTTCCTTTGTTTTCTGAGCAAAAATTTTGGTTTTTATTTTCTTGAAGGGATCGTGTATCGTTTTTGAGCCTTCTACAAATCTCTCTTTTATAAATGTTTGGTATGTATCATTTCCTGATTTTTCAGCCGCGTACACGGATGAAACCAACCAATTCAGCAAACGCCATTCCTTCGCAAATACTTTTATCTGTGTTTTCAATATGTGTATTGGTCGTTTTGCTCCGCATTTTTGTATACAGACGGGTGAGACAAATCTTATGATATTTTGCCTCTTGAGCCACGAGATCACCTGCGCTCAGTATCGCAAGAAGTTTTGAATCTGGCATAGCATGTGCATAAGATTCTATACGGTGAATCATATTAGTAGTTGCCACATTGTGCAGGGGTTTTGTGTTTTGGTTTCGTGCAAAGGAAACATAACTCTTCTTTAGCGGAAGCTAAAGGTACTGATGCTCGAGTTGAATGTAATGAATTTGAAGGGTCTCTGCTGCTGTCACAACTCTTTTTTTAAATACTTCTTTATACGGTCTAAACTTTCACCCTTATAACATGCATAGCATTTTTTGTGCCACTTAGCTTGGTTAGTAATTAAAGCCTGAAGAATGCCATCACCTTGGTTTAACTTAGCAATTGGTTGACCACACGGCAAAGTATAATTTAAATTGTTAAGTTTTTCAAACACAGAAGCTAAAGTTCGGTAACCGGAATTCAAGTCTTTTGAAACTGGATTGTTACTTGGGCAAATCAGATTTTTAGTGTCTGTATTTTGACATATACAGCAGCGTGACCAGTCTACGCAAATAGGACCCAAAACCGAAGTTGACGCTATTTTTATATGCTTCGACATGCCTACAGCCAAAACAATTGTTAACCACACCATAATATAAAATTGAAGCGAAGCAAACGAACTAAGAAATCACAATATGACTTACCTACCGAAGAAAATTATTATATTATTATAACGCCACTGAAGTCTTTTGCTTTTATTGCAGTTTACCGGGTTAAAACAAATAAAACACGTGCTACATTGTCACAAACGAATGCTAGATTGAATGAAATTTATCACTGGCATCACTAATCAATCTATCTGCCATTCATTCATTCGCTTTGTTCAATCATTTGGTTCGTGGCGGGCGCGGGCGGGCGAAGACCTCTCGCGCATATCGCTTTACTTAGCCGCGGCCGGCAGTGGCGCGCTTTTTGTAATGCATATAGTTCAAAAACTACCCGACGAATTATCAAGATTTTTTTTTTATTTTGTAGATAAAATTATCAGGTTTTATTTAAATTAAAAAATATGTGTCCATATTGTAGGATATTTAGTTATTATTTCCATTAGAACGAAAATTTTTTTTGAATATCTCACAATTTTCTTAATATTCGGCCGCCATCTTTAATTTCTTAAACGGTGTATTTTTCTTTTGATTAAAGGTGTCAATACGAATTGATTGACATCCCAATCACTAAAATCGGTGCAGCCGTTTTGAGTCTATAATTTTTTTAAATTATGGCAGCCGCCATTTTGGAAAAGTCCGCCATCTTGATTTCCAGTGGATTAAATTTTCATTTCCTCGGATGAAATCATTTATATTGGTCCCTAGTATCACTGTGCAAAGCGGCTTGCTTTCTGCATAAAATGCAACTTCCGATGTAAATATCGCCGTAAGCCCTAAGACTAGTAGTTAAAATCAATTTTCTTATCGCATGGAATACCCGAAATACTAATACCTGATAATGTGGCATTAAATCCGTTCGAATTTAGTAGTTTTATTGATAATCAGAAGATCTCTTTAATACCGTCTAGTCCATTGTACCGTTGTTCTAATGGTCTGGCAGAAAGAGGTGTATACAAACATAGCTAAAACGTTATTTAAAAAATGTGATGAGGATAATAAAGATATTGACAATGCGTTGCTGCGTATCGAAATGCCCCATTAACAAATTGCCCTTATACACCATCACAGCTTGTAATGAGTTGTTTTGGTCGTAGCGTATTGCATGTAACAATATGCTACACTGAGCTAAGTACACGTCTACGCGACCCGTAGCAGCATGAGATGTGCGCGGACTGTGTCCTATATGGATGGAGAGATACGAGGCGAACGCACCGAAAAAGTGAAAGAAGGTTGTGAGGTGTGGAGGAAGAAGAAGAGTTTTTTTTTTGTTTTGGAAGGAGGGCAGTTGACGTGAGACAAGTTTTAGTTGAAAAAATCAGAAAAGTTCTAATCCAAGAAAAATCCATCAGATTCAAGAGGATTGTTGTGGCAAATCAAATCTTGCAAGGCAAAAGATTCTTGGTAAATTGCAACAGGAAGAAAGCCAAATCTTGCTATTTTGTCAGTTGTCGCGCGAGGTGGAATCTTCACCACTAAGCACTACCGTAACATCCAGTCATCGTATGAGAAGATTATTGTCTCGTGCTGCTAGAGCCTTACAGCAGATGGCTCTTTTGCTTCTAAACTTGTCTGTTCAACAATGTCCTTGAACTTCGGCCATTGGGTTTCTTCTTCTGACAGCCATGATGGTCCATGCCATAAGTGATTATCGAGTAATTCTGACGCAGGCACACCTCTTGAGGCCAAGTCAGCAGGGTTATGTTTTGTAGATACGTGACGCCATTGTTCAAAACGTACAATGCCCTGAATTTCGACCACACGATTTGCTACGTAAATCTTCTATCGTGCTGGATGTTCCTTGATCCACTGCAAAACAATAATGGAGTCTGTCCCTGATGGTGGCCTGAATCAGTTTCGCCAGTAATAGCCCTCCATTAAGCTCTAATCGAGGTATTGTAAGCGGTTTTATAGGGGCTACTCTGGTTTTTGCAGTAAGTAAGGTGGTTTTCATTGCGCCATTGATGTCTTCTACCCGTACGTATACAGCTGCAGGAAACGCACTGGTAGAGGCATCGCAAAATCCATGGATTTGGAAATTGGTTTTGAATGAATAATGTATCCATCTAGGAATTTGTAAGGCTTCTATATACTTTAAATTATTTTTAAACTTATTCCATTGACACTCAACGATTTCTGAAACCTTGTTGTCCCACGTGCATCTGGTGATCCACAATGATTGCAAGAGAACTTTTGCTGTTATAACAATTGGTGCTAACCAACCCAGCGGATCGTATAGAGATGCAACATCAGACAAAATGGTTCGTTTCGTTGTCTAGAGTGTTCTTTCCATGGTTTTATAACAAAGGAAAAACTATCTAATTTAGGATGCAAACGAAAGCCTAATGTTTTAACCGATTCCGTATGAGAAATCGTCAAGACGTCCTTAAATTCGCGCTGCTCTGAAGGAAGATATTTCAATAAGTCAGGATAGTTGCTGCTCCATTTCCTAAGATTAAATCCTCCTGCTTTCAACATATTAATTAGTTCGTTTATTAAACATTTAGCATCATTAACATCATCCGCTCCAGTGAGTAGGTCGTCCACATAGGAGTCTATGGTTGTAACCTTTGAAGCTAGAGGCCATTTTGACTGCTCGTCATAGGCCAGTTATTGAAGGGATTGAATAGCTAAATATGGCGCCGAGGATGTTCCAAATGTTACCGTATTCAATTGAAAATCTCGGATCTGCTTTGTTTCGGGTTGTTTCCAAATAATGCGCTAGGTGGCTTGAGTCCATACTAAATGTGGGGTTTTGTCTTGACTGTATGGGTTTGTGTCTTGGATGTTGGGGATACGAGATCACTTTGGGGATACGAGATCACTTTCAGCACTCTCCAGCATAGGGAAATAGCATAGGACTTCAATTTTTTTCTGGAGTTCGCTTATTTTTCATCTCGGACTCGTAGCCTCTAAGTTGACATTAAGTTTTTCATCTCGAGTTTTGGGGATACGAGATCACTTTTAGCAGTCTACAGCATAGGAAAATAACATAGGTGTTTGATTTGGTTTCTGGAGCTCGCTTATTTTTCATCTCGGAGATCGTAGCTCTAAATATTTGTGAAGTGGTGGGAATCTTTATTGGTGGAGGTTGCTGGTTAAGTTTGATCTGGTATTGGAGGCTACAATTTGACCTTGAGGTGCCCCCTCCTGTGTCTGGGTACTGGAGGTTGGCTGAAAGCCTTAGTGGTAATATCTGATACTATGACTAGGACTACCTGAAGTGTCTTGGACTGGGCTATGTTGCCTGTACCAAGTCTTGAGTAGAATGTGTATTAAGTAATGATGTGAAATACCCTAACCGAATTTATATCGGGGCTGTATACTTCTCAGCTTGAGTTTGGTTTTAGTTATTTACTTGAGTATGAGTGCCTGTGGTATGTTGGGCTGAGCTACTTGGTGGCTGAGGAAATGTTATCTAAGGCGTGGGTGGATCTGTGCAGCTGTGTATTTATGTAGATAATAAATGTGAAATTCCCTAAGAAAATTAATGTAATAAGTATTAATACTGTTATATATTTATATCGCTCACCTTGTGAACTTGGTTCACTTCCGCTCACTAATAATCCAGATGGGGGTTCTTGTTTCACAAAACACTCTGTTATCTTTTTCTATCTCTTCTTTAATTCTTTATATATATATTTGTTTTTAAGACAACTATTCTATAATTTTTCTATTCCTAAAATACACATCTTTATTTTAACCACACTACCGAATTTTCTTTTTATTAGATCTTTATTTTTAAATACACCAATAAATTTTCTTTTTATTAGATCTTTTTTTTTTGTTTTTTACCCGACTCAAACCAAGAAACCAACAACTCTTTTTAGAACGACCGACTCAACTCTTAAAAACCGACTCGAGACCGCCCGCCAACATACCAATAAACCAACTCAACTCTTGATCACATTCATCGTGATCAAGAGCCGTCGTTCAGGATAGAAAATGCTAAATTGCATTTTCTTATCCTGAGAAAATTTTACTTTTTCAATTCTGGACTTGTTCAAACATGTCCAGAATTATTCGCGTTGAACGATGGCTGCAGAAATGTAATCTTACACTTTTTAAAACATCAGCATTTATGCGTTTCTTATCGTGAAAGCTTTTTAATAATATGTATGTACGTATGTACATACATATTGTATTTCTCGCTGCAAATCGTACTGAAGGTACGATTTGCCTTTTGATTTATTTTTTAATTAAATTGTTGAAATGACAAATTTTTAAGTAAAACGACTTGGGTTGTAAATTGAAACTTTTGTTTTTCCCAAGTCGTTTTATGAGAAAAATTTATGGTATGTGAGGAAAATTGCTGATGCAATTTCCTTCACCCATTTAAGAGATAAGCTAACCATGTTTTAAGCATGATTAGCTTATGTTAAAATTTATTGAATATTATATTTTTATGTTTTGCCCTTTTTCAGGTTTATGTAAAAAATATTATTTATTTTAGGTATATAACAATACTAATTCATATTTTTGTTCATGTCAATAGTATTAGTACTAGGGGTAAAATTTTCATTACAAATCCTCTACGCGCTATGGTTCGAGATATGAGCGATCTCACTTTCTCAGGTATAATTAGTATTAGTAGCTCAAAAACAAAAATAACAACAGCTGTAATCGAAGTTGTGGATTAAAGATTTGATGATCTTAATCTGTAGGTTTCTTTTATAAACAATGCACTATGTGATGATATATCTAATAATAGATCAGGCAAAGCTGATTGGAGCGAATGTTGGTAGATATGTTCACTTAGATAAGTAATGGAAATTAGTAAATGCCTAATTTTGCTCTTCAGGTGGAATGCTTCTAATTTGATTGCTTGCATAAACAAATTCGCACAGTCCAGTTAAGTAAACAAATTCGCAGTCGAATAATGTAAACAAATTCGCACAGCAGCCAAGTAAAGTAAACAAATTGAGCGATTTATGTTTTTTAATGTAAGATTCCCAATTTCTTTAGCTCAAAACAACAACTGATATTAATCTGTAGGATATGATGTCTTGGATGAGTAGTGGAAGTTATAATTGAAAATTTGTTTTGCTGAAAAAAAAACAACAACAACTATAACGTCAGTTGTAGTCTGTAGGTGTCTTTTATATGATCATGTTATGATGTTCGATGTGTAAAAAGAGTTCACGGCTGCTTGGGATGGTACGACATATGAAATCATTAGAAGTAATGGAAATTAAAGCATTAGAAAAGGTGGCCAGGCGGCTGGTAATTTGATATCTTGAGTAAACAATACGTCTGAGTAAAGCAGACAAATTGAGCGATTATCTTTTTTTGTATCTAGTAGTTTGTATTGAAAAGTCTTACATTTTATGACGAATTGTTTTTTATTTTCAATAAAATTTCTGAATCAGTCCCGCTGTTATGAGATTTGATTGACCCCGATATCATAGTTCACATGAAGCTGATAAGAATATGATAATTTTATCTTCATACTATTGGGATGATCACATTATTTTCTTACCATTAGGTTGAGAGTGGGTTTAATTAAATGTTTTGATGAAAGAAGGTGGTGTTATGATATTAATGTAGTATGATATCTTGTCTTAGATGAGAATGGAAGTTGTTTGGGAGCTGTGAGTAAGGAATAAAAACCTTATCAGCAAGGTCGCTTCATATTTATCTGTCTAAAGTATCATCCAAATGGTGTTGTATGAAGGAAGGAAAACTGATAATTCATCAAGCCCGTAGTGAAAACCGTGATGGTGGTTGAGAGTGGGTGCTGTAAGTTGTGGATTAAATTGAAAGTTTTCTGGATGGTTTTTGACATAATATTAATCTAGTAGGATTTGAAACCTTCAGTGAAGAGCGTGGAAGAGGAGAGTGTTATTTTGTTTACCTTTAAAACTTAAGGTTTATACCTTTAGCCTCCAGCAAGAATGTTTTCCTTCATTTGACTCGGTGACTAGATAAGAACGCGTTGATTTCATGTTTATAATTTCATTTTGTGGTGAGCAAATGAAGGTAGCAAAGTTTTTTATAAATCAAGCAGGTATGAGTAGATAAGCTATGGGCGTTCTAGCGCAATTTCCCCCTTTATAATACACAGGGCAAAATCTCGCACCAATCCGTCATCTTGGATTTCTGAATGTGACGTCACATGTGTACACGTATGAGAGAACGAAGAGAATGTATGCAATAGAGAGGGTATGTATATGTTTGTGTATGTGTGTGTATGTTCATAAACGTAATAATATTATTTGTTACACCATGTTGTGAAATATGGCTGTTTTCTATAATTATTTGGATTTAAAAGATGATTTAAATGGGAAGTAATTTTCAAGCCCTCAAATAGGAACCAACGAAATGCTTAACAAGCTGCCAGGCTACCAGAAGCCATCAAAATGCAAAACAGGGGCTCGTGATCGTTACAATGCCAAGCAACCGCATCTTATTCTTCGTAGCAATCTTTACCTGCAAGCAGTGAGGAAAAGCTTGTTTTCAAGTTCCTTACATTCCAATCCCAGCAATTTCTTATTCATTTGCAATCGACTATCAGAAATATCATTTGGTTTGTATATGTGTGGAAATGTAATAATAAATTATCTGTTGCAACATGTTGTGAAATATGGCTGTCTTCTATAATTATTTGGATTTAAGAGACAATTTCAATGGGAAGTAATTTTCAAGTCCGCAACCAGCGAAATGCTTAACAAGCTACCAGGCTTCCAGAAGCCATCAGAATGCAAAAGAGGACCCCGCAATCTTTACAATGTCAAGAAACCGCATCTTATTCATTTTGCAATTTTTGCCTGCAAGCAGTGAGGCAAAGCTTGTTTTGCAAATTGCGAACATTCCAAGCGTAGTAATTTCTTATTCATTCGTAATTGACTATCAGAAATATCATTGGCACTACAAGTTATGTGCTCCTGATATAAACCTTTTAGGTCGTCGTTGAATAGAAGACAGTTTAGCATTAGTACAAATTTTTATTAGCTCAATTAACAAATAGTATATATAGTTCTGGCACAAAATCCCATGTTATTTCGTATGGAGGTCCCAAAACGTTTCTGCAACTATCTCGCTCTAACACATCATCCACCCCTCTCCAACCCTGAAACTGGACCTTGACCCCACATTCGGTCTTGGAACATTGAGGGCCCGCCACAGCTGCATCGCACAATTCACACATACACACATACATGGATCTTAAGTCCATGGAAATAGCGGGCGTATTTATTTGAAATAATAAGCTCGTTTGAGCATAAAAAAACCGCATTTATCATTTTTTTCTATGATGGGCAAGATAAAAGCAAAAACAAAACTACCAGTTTACCAGATAGTAGATACCATCATAGGCTGTGGAATCGCAATCTTCACAGACTCGAACAAACAACGCTTACAGGCATAATTTCCGTGAGACAAAACTTGTTTTACGGCTTTAATTATTGTCAATGCCACCAAACAAAACAAGAGTAAAAGAAAATGCACAGAAATGCATAACTCCACTTTTAGAATCACTTTGTTGCCACTGCCGCTTCACCCAATTAAATTTGCATAATATCACAAAATTGCGACCGATTTGGTATTGCGAGTATGTGTAGGAATGGGAGATCAATGATATTTAACTATATGAGTAGAATGGTAGGAAGGTGTGAATGCAAACAAAAGCAGTTTGTATGAAAAACGAGCAAAAAGCTGAATCACATTGCCGGCATGTAAACAAGGAGCACGTGCCGGTAAAAACAAGTGGACGATTTGGGGAACTTGAACTGAAAAAACAGGAAATATAGGCCATATTAATTTGAAATATTTTATTTTCGCATCTTGCAAATTAAAAATGGCATTAATTGTAAAAACTGAAAATAAACGCATACTGTACCCGTTTTATAAAGATTCTCTTGGGGTTAAAAACCATCAATCTGGCTAAAACAAAGCTACAACCGGTCAATGGATAAAGTTTAAGGCTTTCGTGATAACTTATGTTAGGTGCCATACTATCAATCAAATTTTGCTGATAATCAATCCATTCCTTGATTCAAACTTGTTCTTCACGTATCGAAATTTTGTTTATACATGTCGATCATGGGATTGCTAGCGTGTATAGGAATGGGAGATCAATGATCTTTAATTATATGTGTAGAAAGCTAGGAAGGTGTAGATATAAACAAAATAAGTTTGTAGAAAAAAACAAAAATTTTGCCGGTATGTATACAGTTTGACGGTTTAGTAAATTTGAACTGTGAGCTGAAAGTGAAAGGTGGGGTCATATTAATTTTATTGAATGAATCAATGCTTTAAGTATGATTATTTTATGTGTTGGGAGCTTAATGCAAATAATTTAATGTGGAAGATATCGGACAAACCCAACTCTAGTTGGCAATCCGTTCAATAAATTGTAAATATAACTTCTCCACCTGGTTTATACTTTGTACTGAAAGCAAAATAGCTGGACGATAAAAGAAATAGTACATGGATGTTGGGTAAGATAAGTTTTGCTGCATTTCAAATTAATATGAAAAAAGTATTCAATCTACATATTTGTAGACAAATCAGCAAATATGGTTGCATAAAGAGCTTTACTTTCCACTACATGTATAGAAAGTCAAGAGAATGATTTTGACAAAGAATTGTATACACTTCAGAAGAGCTTGTTGCAAAAGATAAATTAAATCAAATATTTTTATTGTAATCAATGAACTTTGTTCATAGTTTCTGTTTGAAGAATTCGTAAAAAATTTCACAAAAAGTCCAAGAACAAGTATAGTACACTCAGAAAAATCATTTTTATAATCTTTACGAAAATATGGGATTAAGTACTCCAAACTGAATTTTCTTGTGGCGAATGAAAAATGTAGTATGAATTGCTTCTTCGTATTCTCTAACATAATATACTTAAGGTTTAATAAAATGTCATACTGAAAATGGAAACAAAATATTATATGAAGAATTTAAAGATGTTTTTATTAATTAACGTGATGAGTTGAATTAGAATAGAAAAAGGTTGGGCCATATTAATTTTGTTGAATGAACCGATGGTTTGAATGTGATTATTTTATATGTTTTTAACTGGGGAAGATATAGGATAAACCCTACTCCAGTTGTTGATCCCTTAAAAATGGTAAATTTTCCTTCTCCACCTGGGTTTAAATTGCACTCTGCCGTATCATGTAGATTAAAAATAAAAAAATTAGTAAAATTGCGAAAATAAATTGTGAAAATCATTAAATGTAAAAACAAATTACAAAAATCGTAAAAACACAAAAATTAAAAAACGTAAATATTTCAAAAATTCGTAAAATTGAGAAAATAAATTGCACAAATCATTAAATGTAAAAACAAATTGAAAATAATCATAAAAAAAAACGCAAATATTTCAAAAATATAATGCTCAACATTAAATAAGTTAATCTAAACAGCATAATGCATACCTCAAGTTTCAATTTGCTTTCAGTACCACCACATAGATTAAAAAGAGAATGCGCAGCAATAAATAATCAAATCCAAATATGTACTGCATGTTTAAAAGATTATCTTTGGATTAAAAATCCGGTCATCACGTTTTAATTTGCATTTCGCTAGCTCGCCTATTAATATGGTAATATAATCTTAAAATAATACGCAAATTACAGCACGCTATAAATATTATTCTTTTATTTATCAAATGATGTCATAGAGTAAACAAAAGATCACGAGCTGCAATATAAACGAAAAAAAAGCTGAATCAGATTAATGATTTGGTAAACATGTCAGCTGTGATAAGGCTTCTGCTCTGTAAAACCATGAAATAATCTGGAATAAGAGATGATTTACTTTTGTTTAAGAAAGTAGTTGCAAATGTTGTATGCATATGTACATATGTGGAGAATTAAAAAGAATAAACTTATTAACTTTATATAAATTTTATTTAAATCTTTTTATAAAAACATTGCTTCCATGATTTACATTTAAAATGATATCACCAACTTGTGACAATTCTAGTTTTAAATCTAAAACTGCATACAGTGAAGCTCCATACAAACATGTGCCCAAGTTATTAAGCGTACGTTTTAAAAAGGTTATCTCATGGTTAAAAACCATTAATCTGGTTTTTAAATGCACTCCACCGTATTAATTATTTGTAATTGAAATTCATTGCATCAAAAATTAGATTTGCAATACAATGCAAAGGTATTTCATAAAAAGTCTAGAATAATTTTCGTGTACATAAGAAGTTCGACTTGAAATGAAAAAACTTCAGCTAGAACCACAACCATCTGCTCAAACTGCACAGATAAATGATTCAGAGTACGAAATTGATGAAGATTGCAATTTAAGATTTATCGTTGCAGAAGAAGAAGATTTACCTGCCTATAGACATATGTAAATTAATTAAATAAAGTTAACTCTAGGGAGTTCTAATGTATTATGGCTTAAATAAAGATCAAAAATAATTAAAAAGAATATTTGTATTTTCTTGAAAGTTTATTTTATAAACAATGTCTTTTGAATACACATGGTACTGAGCTACCATCTTCTAAAGCTGATAAAATCGAATTTTGTGAACTTGAGCTGTGAGCTGAAAACGCGTTAAATAAAAAAATTAAATGTAGTTTATTGAAGTAGACTTACTTTTGAATGCAATAATTTTATGCTTCACCACCAATAATTTAACTGGAAAACTGCAAGGAAAGCGTAAAAAGTGCAAAAAGTTGTAAAAATTATTTCAAAAATGCGTATATATTTCAAAAGAATCGTAAAAACGCAAAAATTATATAAATTACAAACAATTTGCATTAATTACAAAAATAGAAATAATAAATCATAAAAGTGCAAAAAATCGTAAAATTGCAATAAATTTCGCATAAATTCCTAAAAAACAAATCGCAAAAATTGCAAGCAAAGTTGGAAAACCATAAAAATTGCTTAACCAATCTCCAAAATACAAAAATTCATAATCATATCTTTGGGAATAACGAGATAATGGAGAAGCGAACTAGGTCGAGTGGGTTTTACCTACAATCAGAAAAAGTTCATAACAGCGACAATATATGTACATTTACCAATATTTAAATGCGATTCATAAATTGGTTTCTTATTAGAATTTGAAATAAAACACAGATTTCAACACGTTATAAACATTATTTATTTAATATATTAAGATATTTTACAATATGTTCATATAAACTAATATGTCATATTTATTTAAGACGACCGGTAACGTCTCATAACTGTTTTTTTAATAAATGGCGCTTATTATCATGCGAATTTAGAGCAATTCCCAGCTAACTGATGGAGCATGCGTCATGTTTTTGACTTTGAATTAAATTTTGGGAAACTACTTGTTCAATATTATTGTTTAAATATTCTATATAATCATCAAAGCTTATTCTATTTTTCAAATATTTCTTTTTACATCTTTATACTTTTTATTTATCTTTACCATCTACCCTGAGTGCATACATTTTAGATCTTAGTCCAACAAACTCAGTCAATATGTGGCCATTGTTTACTTCATTCATTAAATCCGGCACTTTTACTAACGAGAGGGATGGCCCAAATATTATTGGAAGGATAGTCACTGGTATCGAAATGAGTATAGTGATTGCGTTTAATAATATTTTATAAATCGGGACAGGTCTGCCACCGTATAACAAACAGTACAATTCGAACCAAACTGGAGATTCATATAATCAAAATGGAATTTATAAATGGTTGTTTTTGCTAAGTCTAAAATGCACATGCCTACATAGATTGGTTTATTGAAGTAAAAATATGTCTTGTTAAGGTCAATAGCTACTAAGTTTTGATTAAAAATGTTTTGAGTACGTCACCAAATGTAAAGGAGTTTCATTAAACTTCAAAAATTCTCAAATGATAAATTTTGATAAAATGAAGAAAATTGTTTTTGAAGAAACCGAACCTGTAAAATCGAAAATAAATGAGAAATTAAACGGAAATTACCTGGTGTGATTGTATCTGAACCGGAAACAAAAAGAATTAGATTTACATTTGATAAAAGAGTAATTAAACAGGATGGTTTTTCTTATCCTTACGGTTTTAAGAGCACCAGAATGTAATATTTTTAAGATTTGAATAATTTATTGTAATTAGGCAAATAAAATATTTTTAGTAAATGCGAAAATTAAAATAATCATAAATTGACGAAAAGTAAATGTGAATTGCGACTTTTAAGTACAAAACTCTGTGCATGCTTTGAAGTAATAATAATAAACAATTTTAATACGTTTTCTTATTTATAAGTAGCTTCCCAGTAGTGTATCTTTTCATGGAGATATATATGACCGATAAGGTTTCCGCTAGCTAGCGATGCTTGCAATTTTTGAGATTTGTTTTTTAGGAATTTATACTATTTTTAGTAAATGCGAGAATTAAAATAATCATAAATTGACGTAACGTAATTGTGAATTGCGACTTTTAAGTACAAAACCCTGTGCATGCTTTGAAGAATATATTGTCGCTTTTATGAACTTTTTCTGATTGTAGGTAAAACCCACTCGACCTAGTTCGCTTCTCCATTATCTCGTTATTCCCAAAGATATGATTATGAATTTTTGTATTTTGGAGATTGGTTAAGCAATTTTTATGGTTTTCCAACTTTGCTTGCAATTTTTGCGATTTCTTTTTTAGGAATTTATACGAAATTTATTGCAATTTTAAGATTTTTTGCACTCTTATGATTTATAATTTCTATTTTTTGCAATTAATGCGAATTGTTTGTAATTTATATAATTTTTGCGCTTTTACGATTCTTTTGAAATATATACGAATTTTTGAAATACTTTTTACAACTTTTTGCACTTTTTACGATTTCCTTGTAGTTTTCCAGTTAAATTATTGGTGGTGAAGCATAAAATTATTGCATTCAAAAGTAAGTCTACATCAATAAACTACTTTTAATTTTTTTATTTAACGCGTTTTCAGCTCACAGCTCAAGTTCACAAAATTCTGTTTTTATCAGCTTTAGAAGATGGTAGCTCAGTACCATGTGTATTCAAAAGACATTGCTTATAAAATAAACTTTCAAGAAAATACAAATATTCTTTTTAATTATTTTTGATCTTTATTTAAGCCATAATACATTAGAACTCCCTAGAGTTAACTTTATTTAATTAATTTACATATGTCTATAGTCAGGTAAATCGTCTTCTTTTGCAACGATAAATCTTAAATTGCAATCTTCATCCATTTCGTACTCTGAATCATTTATCTGTGCAGTTTGAGCAGATGGTTGTGGTTCTAGCTGAAGTTTTTTCATTTCAAGTCGAACTTCTTATGTACACGAAAATTATTCTAGACTTTTTATGAATTACCTTCGCATTGTATTGCAAATCTACCTTTTGATGCAATGAATTTCAATTACAAATAATTAATACGGTGGAGTGCATTTAAAAACCAGATTAATGGTTTTTAACCATGAGATAATCTTTTTAAAACGTATGCTTATTAACTTGCGCACATGTTTGTATGGAGCTTCACTGTATGCAGTTTTAGATTTAAAACTAGAATTGTCACAAGTTGGTGATATCATTTTAAATGTGAATCATGGAAGCAATGTGTTTATGAAAAGATTTAAATAAAATTTATATAAAGTTAATAAGTTTATTCTTTTTAATTCTCCACATATGTACATATGCATACAACATTTGCAACTACTTTCTTAATCAAAAGTAAATCATCTCTTATTCCAGATTATTTCATGGTTTTACAGAGCAGAAGCCTTATCACAGCTGACATGTTTACCAAATCATTAATCTGATTCAGCTTTTTTTTTTCATTTATATTGCAGCTCGTGATCTTTTGTTTACGCTATGACATCATTTGATAAATAAAGGAATAATATTTATAGCGTGCTAAAATTTGCGTGTTAATTTAAAATTAGATTACCATATTAATAGGCGAGCTAGCGAAATGCAAATTAAAACGTGATGACCGGATTTTTAATCCAAAGATAATCAATCTTTTAAACATGCAGTACATATTTGGATTTAATTATTTATTGCTGCGCATTCTCTTTTTAATCTGTGTGGTGGTACTGAAAGCAAATTGAAACTTGAGGTATGCATTATGCTGTTTAGATTAACTTTATTTAATGTTGAGCATTATATTTTTGAAATATTTGCGTTTTTTTATATGATTATTTGCAATTTGTTTTTACATTTAATGATTTGTGCAATTTATTTTCTCAATTTTACGAATTTTTGAAATATTTACGTTTTTTAATTTTTGTGTTTTTACGATCTTTGTAATTTGTTTTTACATTTAATGATTTTCACAATTTATTTTCGCAATTTTACTAATTTTTTTATTTTTAATCTACATGATACGGCAGAGTGCAATTTAAACCCAGGTGAAGAAGGTAAATTTACCATTTTTAAGGGATCAACAACTGGAGTAGGGTTTATCCTATATCTTCCCCAGTTAAAAACATATAAAATAATCACATTCAAACCATCGGTTCATTCAATAAAATTAATATGGCCCAACCTTTTTCTATTCTGATTCAACTCATCACGTTAATTAATAAAAACATCTTTAAATTCTTCATATAATATTTTGTCTCCATTTTCAGTATGACATTTTATTAAACCTTAAGTGTATTATGTTAGAGAATACGAAGAAGCAATTCATACTACATTTTTCATTCGCTACAAGAAAATTCAGTTTGGAGTACTTAATCCCATATTTTCGTAAAGATTATAAAAATGATTTTTCTGAGTGTACTATACTTGTTCTTGGACTTTTTGTGAAATTTTTTACGAATTCTTCAAACAGAAACTATGAACAAAGTTCATTGATTACAATAAAAATATTTGATTTAATTTATCTTTTGCAACAAGCTCTTCTGAAGTGTATACAATTCTTTGTCAAAATCATTCTCTTGACTTTCTATACATGTAGTGGAAAGTAAAGCTCTTTATGCAATCATATTTGCTGATTTGTCTCCAAATATGTAGATTGAAAACTTTTCTGCAAAGCCCATTCGACGTCGTAAACCAAACTGCTTTTATCGTACACAAATCTCAATAAACTATAGCAAGCAAATAAAGACTACGAAGAGTGAAAATTGCTCTTGTGAATGTGCATGTTTAGTCACAACATTTTCCATTCGCTTCAAGAAAATGCAGTTTCGGATTCTTAATCCAATATTTTTATAAACATTATAAACATGATTTTACGTGTACTATACTTGCTCTTGGACTTTCTGTGAATTTTACTACTGTTATGAATTCTTCAAAAGAAACTATGAAAAATATATATTGACTACAATAAATATATTTGCCGGCTATCAACCGCGTTTTCTATTCCTTAACTTAGCCTTTTTCTGATCATCACCCTCATATTAATTTGAAATTCAGCAAAACTTATCTTACCCAACATCCATGTACTATTTCTTTTATCGTCCAGCTATTTTGCTTTCAATGCAAAGTATAAACCAGGTGGAGAAGTTAAATTTATAATTTTTTAAACGGATTACCAACTAGAGTTGGGTTTGTCCGATATCTTCCACATTAAATTATTTGCATTAAGCTCCTAACACATAAAATAATCATACTTAAAGCATTGATTCATTCAATAAAATTAATATGACCCCACCTTTCACTTTCAGCTCACAGTTCAAGTTTACTAAACCGTCAAACTGTATACATACCGGCAAAATTTTTGTTTTTTTCTACAAACTTATTTTGTTTATATCTACACCTTCCTAGCTTAATACACATATAATTAAAGATCATTGATCTCCCATTCCTATACACGCTAGCAATCCCATGATCGACATGTATAAACAAAATTTCGATACGTGAAGAACAAGTTTGAATCAAGGAATGGATTGATTATCAGCAAAATTTGATTGATAGTATGGCACCTAACATAAGTTATCACGAAAGCCTTAAACTTTATCCATTGACCGGTTGTAGCTTTGTTTTAGCCAGATTGATGGCTTTTAACCCTAAGAGAATCTTTATAAAACGTGAGCAGTATGCGTTTATTTTTAGTTTTTACAATTAATGCCATTTTTAATTTGCAAGATGCGAAAATAAAATATTTCAAATTAATATGGCCTATATTTCCTGTTTTTTCAGTTCCAGTTCCCCAAATCGTCCTCCTGTTTTTACCGGCACGTGCTCCTTGTTTACATGCCGGCAATGTGATTCAGCTTTTTTCTCGTTTTTCATACAAACTGCTTTTGTTTGGATTCACACCTTCCTACCATTCTACTCATATAATTAAATATCATTGATCTCCCATTCCTACACATACTCGCAATACCAAAGCGGTCGCAATTTTGTGATATTATGCAAATTTAATTGGGTGAAGCGGCAGTGGCAACGAAGTGATTCTAAAAGTGGAGTTATGCATTGCTGTGCATTTTCTTTTACTCTTGTTTTGTTTGGTGGCATTGACAATAATTAAAGCCGTAAAACAAGTTTTGTCTCACGGAAATTATGCCTGTAAGCGTTGTTTGTTCGAGTCTGTGAAGATTGCGATTCCACAGCCTATGATGGTATCTACTATCTGGTGAACTGGTAGTTTTGGTTTTGCTTTTATCTTGCCCATCATAGAAAAGAATGATAAATGCGGTTTTTTTATGCTCAAACGAGCTTATTATTTCAAATAAATACGCCCGCTATTTCTATGGACTTAAGATCCATGTATGTGTGTATGTGTGAATTGTGCGATGCAGCTGTGGCGGGCCCTCAATGTTCCAAGACCGAATGTGGGGTCAAGGTCCAGTTTCAGGGTTGGAGAGGGGTGGATGATGTGTTAGAGCGAGATAGTTGCAAAAATGTTTTGGGACCTCCATACGAAATAACATGGGATTTTGTGCCAGAACTATATATACTATTTGTTAATTGAGCTAATAAAAATTTTTACTAATGCTAAACTGTCTTCTATTCAACGACGACCTAAAAGGTTTATATCAGGAGCACATAACTTGTAGTGCCAATGATATTTCTGATAGTCAATTACGAATGAATAAGAAATTACTACGCTTGGAATGTTCGCAATTTGCAAAACAAGCTCTGCCTCACTGCTTGCAGGTAAAGATTGCTACGAAGAATAAGATGCGGTTGCTTGGCATTGTAACGATTACGAGCCCCTGTTTTGTATTTTGATGGCTTCTGGTAGCCTGGTAGCTTGTTAAGCATTTCTTTGGTTCCCATTTGAGGGCTTGAAAGTTACTTCCCATTTAAATCATCTTTTAAATCCAAATAATTATAGAAAACAGCCATATTTCACAACATGGTGTAAAAAATAATATTATTACGTTTATGAACATACACAAACATTCAAAGAAATACATACCCTCTCTATTGCATATACATTCTCTTCGTTCTCTCATACGTGTATAAATGTGACGTCACAATCAGAAATCAAAGATGGCGGATTGGTGCGAGATTTTCCCCTGTGTATTTTAAAGGGGGAAATTGCGCTAGAACGCCCATAGCTTATCTACTGGTATGCTATTATGAGATTTGATTGACTCCTATATCTAAAAAATAGTTCACATGAAGCTGATATACTATTGAGGCAGGTACATTGTTTGCTTACCATTAAGTTGAGAGTGGGTTAAATTAAAAGCTTTGATAGAAGAACGCTGTGTTATGATATTAATGTAGTATGATATGTTGTCTGAGGCGGGTAGTGGAAGTTGTATGGGAGCTATGAATAAGCAGTAAAATCCTAATCACGCTTGATATTTAAGTCCTCTAAAGTATCGCCCGAATGGTGGAGTATGAAGGAAGAAATAATTGATAATTCTCCAAGTCCATAGTGAAGATCGTAGTAGGGGGTTTAGAGTAGGTACTGTAAGTTGTGTATTAAGTTAAAAGTTTTGATGGATGGTATTTGGTATTTATTTTCTTCGAAATGGTTTTGTACGAGTATCAGGAAGGTCGGAAAAAAGTTGATAATGCTTCAAGTTCAATAGTGAAGACCTCGATGTTGAGAGTGGGTATTTGGAATGATATAATTCTAGTAGGATATGGAAGTATTATTTATTCATCTTTAAATCTTACCATGAAAGTAGGTTGGGAGTTGATTAAAGTAAAAGTTTTAATGAAAGAAGGTTGAGTTATTATATTAACATAGTATAATATGTTTCCTTAGATGAGTACTTGAGAGCTGTGAGTATTATGTGGAATATGTTGTAGATGAGTAGTGAAAGTTGAAAATGTAAGATTCCCAATTTCTTTACTGGAAAACAATAACTACTGCAAATAATATATACCAAATCAATTTTTCACACAATATTTATCCACATCAAATTCATTTTTTATTTTTATATCTTAAGTTATAAACTTTATTCTCTGTATTTCACACCCAAAAAGCGATCCAGAGAAAATGTCTCCCATGATCCTTTTCTGTGTTAGGTTATGAGAGTTCGACGGCAAAATCCCATGTTATTTCTTATCATCTGTTTTACTCTAAAACATTAGGAAGCTTTAGTGAATATCTCACTCGGGACTTGGTCATATGCCGGCTGTGGATATGTATGTAGGTAACACTGAGATGAATTAATGTAATGTTGTGTACTGTAAAGGAAAAAGGGTGATATGGGGATTGAATCGATGTATTTTGTGCATTAGATTGGTGGTATATGTCCTTATTTGATTGAAGCAAATAGTTTCACGACTACCTTACCAATACTTAAATATAGTTGAAATTCATAAAAATGTTGAATCGATGTCAAGAACATGTTAATACTTGTTTTGAGCATGAGCAGTGGAAATCTTGATCATTGCAGCATGTTATGAAATTCAATATCTAAAAATAGACCACATGAAGGTTATTGGAGTGGGGAAGTGCTAGATTTCAGCATGACGTCATCTCGGTTTTGCTGTTTTCAAGTGCTGCACCTAAATAAGTTTTCTTAGCAGGGAAGTTGTAGATATCAGCATCAATCAAATTTCACAACATAACATCACCATGGAAAGATTCTAGAAGATGTCAGTGCGGGTTCTTGGTGTCAAAGCTTTTACAGGATTCGAGTGCAAACGCCATTTCTTGAATAAAGTTGTAACCTTCTGGCCAGTCATATCTACCTCTGAGCGTGGCCGCTTCTCGACCATCCAGCTCAGCCAGACAGATGACTGATCATGGCTACCTTATGTCCCTTTTAAAGTTGTTGTGGGACAATGGAGGTTGATCTTTAGACGAGCACGGTACAGGCTTCTTGCCGGCTCAAGCTCAGGGCTGGGTTAGGTTCTTGCTGGCTGTTCAACCACCGATTACTGTACCGGTCTAGAGGAATAATTAGGATAGAAAGAAAAGAAAAAAGAAAAAAAAAGAAAAACTGAAAGATGGGAATACGGGAATACGGACCCCACTCTGAATGATAGGCCCCTCTGGATTACTTGAAACCTCATCCCACTGCCCCACTCACCAAACTCATAGGAGAGATTGCCAACTGCGTCCACCTCCTGGCATCTTGATCTTCCCAAAACCATAGCCATGTTTTTTTTCTTTTGTTTTTATTTATTCAAAATTGGAACATGCATGTAGATCTACTGACAAGATCATTATCTTAAAAATCTGGCAAAGTTCATTGAAACCACTAAAACTAGATAAGTATTTGATTAATTATGTATGTAGCTATGTGTCTAATAAAAAGAAAGAATCCTTTATACCTGTCTATAGCTAAGAACAAAATAAAATATGTATCTACATGTATATGTATATATACATATATATATACTTACGCGTAAGATTATTACGTAAACATCTTCAAAGTTGAAACTATGTTATAATTTACTTGAAATAGATATATATATGTATGTATGTGACTAACCTAAAGAAAATTATGAATCGAGGTGTCTAACTGCGAACAAATTCATCGAAATCTGACACTACAATGTATATATATAGATATCTGCGCGTACGATCATCACGTGAACATCTTCAAAAGTTCAGGCTAGAGCTATGTTATGATTTTAATTAAAATATGTATACATATATAGGAAAAGTTCAAACCATGTTATAAGTTTAATTAAAATAGATATATATATGTATGTATCTAATCAAAGAACACTACACATTTAGACATATAACTGTAAGCAAAAAAAAAAAAAATGCAGAAGAAGGAAAATCGAACTACAAACAAAAAAGGTAAATTACTTACGTCTGTTAATCCCGGCGATGAAACGCTTCAGCGACCTGGCGATTAACCTGTGTAGACCAAAAAGAAAAGACAAAAAAAAATATTTGTTTTCCTCCTCCTGTTCCTATTCCAACTATTTCCCCTCATCTATCTTTTTTTGTTTTTTTTGCTTTGTTTTGTTTTTATAATGAAGATATCTTTCCGCTTTTATATGGCGCGTTCAAGTTAAGTCAGAGCCAGCAGGTGTTCTCTATCCAGGAAGGCGCAGACCGCTGCCGATTTTCGATTATTTATCGTTCTCCCTTTCCTTTATCTTATTCAATAAAGCATTAAAGCTGTGCGTGTAATTGTTCAGACCGGCCAAGCCCGAATTCGCTCTGTCACCTTGTTAAGACGAAAATACTGATAAAATCACTTCTTACGATTTGAGAGTAATCTTTCCGAACCTTGTATATACAAAAAGAAATTAAACCCACTCCAGTTACCACTTGGTGTCCCTAGTAAACTATTAACTTAGGGTACACCCACAAAAAGGAGGAACTTTTTAAAGATCACCTTAATTCTTTGTTTTGAACTAAAATTTCTACAGATCACTTTTATTCTCTGTTTTGAACTAAAGTTTCTACAGATCACTTTTATTCTATTATTCACGGCACTCCGCTTTTAATCGCAGTTACTTTCCGTTCGACGATCAGGCAGCAATCTGTACACCCCGATCGACTCAAAGCTCCATTCCCCCAAAAAAAAGCGATTCCAGAGGAAATTACCCGAGTGCATTGCGCCTTATCGGTCAGCGCCTTTGTTGGGGTCATCGGAAATGCTCGAATTACATTTCTAGTTTTCTGTTTAAAAAAACAACGTTAAGCGTGCGATTTATTTTTATTGAGTGTCTCGAGCTTAATTTCCGCTTGGACTCAATTTATTGCCTTTTTCTTGCAAAGAAGAAATAAAATTTTTCTTTCCCATATGCATTTGCAGCAAAAAGAAGAAATTCATTGGACGTTTAACCAGTCTGAATTAAAAAAAAAAATGAGCTGCCCAATGCTGAGAGAATAAGACCTCGTACCCCAAGAAGAGATATCCTTTACTTGCAACAAAAAAATTATAGCCGTTACAGGTCAGGTTCGGAAGTTCCCATTCCAAAGGGGAATTTTCCGAGGCTGAGAGAAGACTACGGCTGTAGTTCAATCCTATAAATAAGGCCCAACGCGGGGACGCCCCACACCCTGAGATCAAAGAGTCTCATGTTCTACCGGCTGAGCTAGCCGGGCATAAGTCTTACGAAGGATGATATGGATACCCTGTAAGATATAAGAAGATAGGTTTTTGCTAGAAAATCTTAGTAAGCTATTGCTGAATTATTTTATTCAAGAGACAAAGTAAACACAAATGTATCAAAGGTATGTAAGAAGGTACTTTTTTCTTCTTCTTTTTTTTCGGGAAATTTCAGGCGATCTGGTTGCAGATTGGAATGACCTTAACCACGGTAAAAGTGTATCACTGAGAGATTGATGCTCTTCTAAGGCTGGGTGGTAGGGTACAGATGAGCTACTCGGTCCTTAAGCGTGATTATTTCGTCTATGGTGTTTTTTGAAGCTCCAGGTGGTGATGTTGTCTGTGCTTCTTCTTCCATTGATTCACTGGCGAGACGATCATGGGGTAGATGGGTAGTGAGGGAGTCCGGATATGCAGTAGCTTGCTGATGATATTGTTGATGTAGAATATGGTTTGTCATGGTATTCCACACAGCTGCTGATAATTTCCAACTCCTCCCGTAAATCGCTCCGAGAACCTTGGCATTGATGAAGGTATCGATGACAAACTTGACTGCCTTCAAACACACGTAAATTCTCAGCAAGGAGGAGCAGACACTTCCCAAAAAATTGAAAGCGCCCCATAACTTTGTCCGTACCGTTGTAACTAGGTCCTCCATTGTCTTTGGAGATAAAAGGTTGACGGCGTTAATATCTTGGTGGTGAACATCTTGACCCATTACACGTTGCGTAAGTATGTTAGTAATGGCTAGCCTCTAGGACGGATACATGATCTGGTGGCGAAGGTTTTCCAGAGACTCGCTGTGGTAAATTCCTGCCCGAATAAGTTCTCCTGGGTCTTCGTATGACCAATCAGCGGTGTTTGATGGTTGAAGTTGAGATCGTTCTTTAATTTGGTGAATTGTCGGATTGGTCCCGTACCAGGTTCCTCTAATATAGTATGCTGAGCTCAGCAAATCAGCAACAGATAATCTCAGTTCCACGCTGCTGCAGTAGGTGCGTTAACGGAGCTAGGAAGTAGTCACTTTCTCCATAAGTGACTTCAACTGGTTGGCATCTGACTAGGTAGATGATTTCCCCCCTATGTACAGCGGTAAACCCTTGCTCTTTCATTCTTATAAGAGCGAACTCTGCCGGGTGGTGGAGGACCATGATTAGCTGGGTTTGAAGTAGTTCTCTTTCTAGCTCGCATTTCTTCCTCAGGAGATTGGTGTATAGTTTCTCGACTTGACCCTTAAAGTGACGCTCAACATAGACGAACTTCGAATTAACGTACGTGAAAAGATCGAGGTTACGTGTATCCAGGGTTTTTTTCCTAAACCAGTAATCGGATGCTGCCTTAGGTACAATGATCAGCCTTGGGTGCTCAGTTTGAAAACCGGGGAAACGACAAACGGATAATTGCTTTTTAACTTCGAGTGCAAAGATTATTTCTCCGGACGTCACGGTGTACATATATGGTGTTGCTAATGGATTTGTTCGAGGTCCTAATCTTCGTAGCCATTCCTTGCCATAATACGTCATACTTTTGACTTTCGCAAGAATTGTCAGAGATGAGATCCCAAAAACTCATCCGTACATTTACCAGCCAGGTAGGGACATAGCACGTTGTTTCGTAGAATAACCATGTTGTCATCAATGCGGACCGAGCTTTGGTAGTCCATAATGGTTACTTCCATCGCATGCATAACCGCAACATTATCCCAGGAATTTGCTCCTGACGTATACGGAACTCCTTTGCAATTTCCGTTTTGGTCGATTGACCCGCCAACGACTTCGGTCAGTGAGGTTGAAGCATTCGTCTTAATATCAGCAATTGTTCTGCCGTTTTGTAATTTAAGAGTGTTATACCTATGAATGTTCATGCAGTTCTCTTTACTTATATCCATGATATATGTACTCAATCCTCCAGGTTCTAGAGAGAGATGGCTGAACATACCGCATTTGTACACTGACTGTATGACGTTAATTTTGCATTGAAAGATGTGTAGCGTGGTAGTCTCGCTCGTTTGCAAAAGCTGTATATCCTCTTCCTCCTTGACCACTTCTTTATTGTTAAATATGCATGGACCAACAGATACCAGTGAAATGGCGGTGAGATTCACTCTCTCATGACCACAGTCGTAGGCGATGATTCCGCAGGCAATAGGAGCAGTTATCGTCAGACCAATCACCAATAATAGGCCGGTTGTTGGAGAGAGCTCCATTGGCTTCCACATGGTTGTAATTTCTCGTCCGTGACCGTTCTGTATAGAGAAAGGCTTGGTTATTAAGGTTGAGTATATTTGCTACCCGTGCTTAGAAGTAAGCCGAGCAGCCAGCCGAATTCATATAGGGCTGCGGACCACATACAGGGTATGTATTCAAAAAGGTTGAGGGCGAGGTTATGGTCTAGCTACTCTATATATACTACTTCTTTCTTTGCGAATTGAATACCGATATATAATTTATAGAATGATTTAGAATATTAGAATATGATTTAGAATTTAGAATTTTACTGGCGAATGTTGCTTGCGTGATAGACGCCAATAAACTTACCATCCATATTTTCAACGTCATAGTTCACGTTACCATTCTTTTTCCGTATGCGAGCCTTGATGAACTTGTTGGCAAGTTTGGCCGCGAACTTGTCTGAGGCTTTGCTCTGTACGAAGTTCCGGACGTAAACAGTTTGTCCTGGTTTGAACGTGATCTGCCGCGCTCGAAGGTTATAGGTGTGAGCGTTTCTTTGGTATGCTTCCTGGAGATGGTCTTTCACTCGCTCGTGTACTAGTGGAAGTCTATAGTTACTAGGTAATACTTCGAAGTTACCTTCTGCCAAGCCATCAATTTGGCGGAGAAGATCGCATGTACCTCCATGTAAGATCATGTGATATCCGTAAAGTAAGAAATAAGGGAAAAAATTGGTTGACTAATGCGTTGCATTACGCAAAGCGCAAGCGACATCACTTAGCTGGGAATCCCAGTTTGTATGTTCCTCTTGCACATACGACCTAATTGCTGCCACGATGGAGCGATTAACTCTCTCTGCAGCATTCGACTGTGGCGAATATCCCGCAGTCTTTGTGTGGCGAATGCCGAAACGTTCTATCATGCGAGCAAAATCTGTTGAGATAAATTGTGGCCCATTATCAGTATGTATAATCTCGGGTACCCCATAACAGTGAAATATATTTTCCTCCAGATATTCTATGAGTTGTTTAGTTTTAGCTTGGGGGAAAGCCTTTAGTAGTACGAATTTGGTAAACTGGTCTACAACGACTAGGATGGTGGTATTCCCGCGTTTACTTCTTGGAAGGGGTCCAATATAGTGAATATGCAATCTCTGCCATGGCCTTTCTACCTCAATCTGGTTTCCCATTTTAGGCCTTAGCCTGCAATTTGGAGCTTTGGTTGGTTTGCAGACATCGCATTGTAAGATATAGGTGCGGACTTGTTGGCGCATGCCTGGCCAGAAACAATATCTTCGCAGTCTGTCGAGGGTTTTATGGATTCCGCCATGAGCTGCAGTAGAACTCTCATGTTCCCTACTAATTAAATCTTTGGTCAGTCCTTGAGGAATCCAGAGTTTCCAACTGGGGATATCGGATAGATCATTATCACCACCGCCCTCAATACGAATGAAAATGTGCAGTCCAGTGACTTGCAGGTTAGGATACTGTGCTGGTTTAGCAGAGATTTTGTCTTTCCAACCTACGTAATCCGGGTCAGAGAAATGTGCTGATTTAAGGTCTACTAGGTAATCTAGCTTGCTCAGGTCAGAGATAGTTGCCTCTGCCGAATCAAGATACACTCGAGATAATGCATCCGGCACTACATTTTGACTTCCTTTTACGTGCTCGATCTCGAAGTCGAACGACTGAAGTTTTAAGCTCCATCGTGCGAGTCGCCCCGTAAGTTCTTTTTGAGACATTAGCCACTTCAAACTCTGGTGGTCGGTGATGATTGTAAAGTGGAAGCCTTCGATGTATGCCCTAAACTTCTTTACGCTCAGTACCGCAGCGAAGCATTCTAGTTCAGTGATACTATAATTTCGCTGCGCTGGATTTAACTTTTGGGACATAAATGCAATTGGCCTTTCGGCTTCATCTTCCGACTTTTGAAATAAGACACTGCCGACTCCCATAGTGCTGGCATCACATCTTATATAGAAAGGCTTCGTATAATCCGGATTAGCTAGCAGTGGGGCCGAACATAAGTGTTCTTGTAGTTGTTTAAAGGCTTCTTGAGCCTCCGGAGTCCACTGAAACTTTGCACCCTTCTTCAGAAGCTCTGTAATCGGAGCAGCGATGCTCGAAAAGTTTGGGATAAATCTCCTTGCCGGACTGTTGATGGGCTAGGAAAATTTACAATCGCAGACACCTTTTCAGGATCGACCCTCAGACATTCTTCACCTACCACATAGCCAAGGTATTTTATTTCACGAAGAACGAACTTACTCTTCTCAACGTTTATGGTCAGTCCTGCCTGACGAAGCAGGGAAGCGAATTCCCTCAGTAAGTCCAAATGTTCATCGAACGTAGTGGAAGTAATGAGTAAGTCATCTAGGTAGACGAATACTCGATCGTGGTATTGATGAGGCACTACCCGGTCCATGAGGCGACACATAGTTTGAGGGGCATTGCACAGACCAAACGGCATGACTTTAAATTGATATAACGGCCTTCCAGGAACTGTGAATGCAGTCTTATCACGAGCGGACTCTGCGAGTGGTATCTGCCAGAATGCGTCTTTCAGATCTAAGCTGGAGATATATCTGGTTTCCCGGAGGCGACCTAAGAGTCCATCTATCAATGGTAGTTGATAAGCATCTTTCTTGGTAACAGAATTTAGCTTGCGAGAATCTAGACACAGTCGCACAGTCGAACCACTGGAGAGCTCCAGGAGCTCTGACTCTCTTCGATAACGTCCATGGCTAACATTCGGTCCAGTTCCTCATATAACAGCTTTTGAACTGCTGGGGATACCGCATAGTGACGTTGCTTTATTGGTGGAGTATCTCCTACGTCAATGTTGTGTTCCAACAGCTTTGTACGGCCGAGGCCATGCTTCGAAAAGGATGGAAATTGATGTTTGAGGTCTTCCAGTTGGGCGTTTTGTTCTAGCGTGAGGGTGTGTTGCGGGGGATGGATCTTCGTTATTTTATCAATATTCAGGGAATCTATTACAGCAGGGGTAATGCCAAAAACATCCCAAAAATCAATTCCTAAATAAAGTTCCTGTTGTAAGCTGGGCACTAAGTGAAAATGGATGGTTTCTGTTTTCTCAGCATAACGGACGGGCAACTTTATGTGACCAATGATAGAATTCCGTGAGCCATCCGCTGTACGAACATCAAAATGACTCTGGTTGTAACTAAGATTATTCTTACTCAGAAATTCTAGAGAGTGTTTGCCCAATATGCTAACAGAAGCTCCACTGTCAAGCAGACGAGCTATATTTTCTTCAGCTATTTTTACTGTGACGTATGGACGATGGTCTTCTCCATCACGCTGAATAGCGGCGGATACTGCTTTACGAAGCAGATTTTTGGATTTCCAGTACTTCCGAGATCTAAGCTGACGCCGCCGGCCTCGACTCGAAGCGATATATCTAGAGCGAGGGGATTCCTCAGGAGTTGTTTTGGATGTGTCTAAGTCCGATTGGACAGTTTGGGTTGATTGGGTTGATGCTAAGTGTCGTCCGCAACCGTAACAGAATATCCCAAGATGACCCTTTGTCCAGTCTTGATATCTGTGGCCTAAGTCTCGGCAGTTCCAACATATATCCAACGAAGCGCAGTTAGCAGTGTTTCTCCTTAGCACTGGGGTAAGCGCTGCTACTTGTGGGTCAATGTCATTATCAACGTAGTCTGACAAGGGTATTACCTCCTCTAGCTCTTCGATTTGAGCTCTATTTCGGAAAGTGCGAGCCATAGTCAGCTGACGAAGATCGTGCCCAGATCTAGCCCACAATTTTTGTAGCCTCTGGCAGATAATTCTCACCTCTTCCGTTGATCTGAATATTGTCGTGGTAGTGGCACTCTGCAGAGCCGGGTCCATGTTTTCTCGGACAATTTCGAGTAGCTCTCTATCAGGAAATGGTCTTCGAAGCCGACCGTTAAGCCGTTCTACGTCCATCAGGAAATTATTGAACGTTTCTTTCGAGCCTTGTCTTCTTGTTTCAATGGCGCTTCGCGTTTCTCTTTCTGAGACATAGCTCCCGAATCGCTCGAGTAGGGCTGTCTTCATACCCTGCCAACTCGTATCGGGATATTTCTGCTTGTAAACCCAGAACCAGCTTTCAGCCGTACCTGAGAGGAAATTAGGCAAAATGCCAATTAAACGATCCAGCGGATAGTTATCGTCTGTGGAAAGCATTTCTAGACGGAAGACAAATTCGGTGACGTCAAGTCCGTCTGGGGACCCGTTAAAAGATATCTTCCATTTTGGTAGCCTTGGCTGCCAATGAGGAAAGCTTGAAGTTTCTGGGCGGCTACTGTACTGAAAATGGCCACTGGGTTGATTCCCGCTAGGGTTGCTTCCGCGATTTTGTTCTGTACCGTACTGAGAATTACCACTGGGTTGATTCCCGCTAGGGTTGCTTCCGCGATTTTGTTCTGTACCGTACTGAAAATTACCACTGGGTTGATTCCCGCTAGAGTTGCTTCCGCGATTGTGTTCAGTAGGGAAAGGAGTTGTTGACAAGGGATCACTCTGATTGCCCAGGCGCAGAGTCAGGGTTGTATAGTTTAAAGGATTCGTGGTTGTGCTAAAAAACTGATTAGGAGACCTTCCTAGATCCCCAGCTGTATTCTCAATTATCGACAGAGATGGAAGTGTCAAACTTTTAGGAAACTGAATACGTCGACGTACTGCGCCTGTCCCAACATTAGCGGCCACAGCTCCTTCAACATTTGTCTCAAAGCTAGTTGGTGCCGGAGTACTAGTTGCTCCTGCAGGGGCTTGGAGCTTTTGGCTCTCAGAGGCATCCCTACCAGGAGGAATCTTAATTTTCATGAATTCCTTACCGATACTTGTTCGGTGGCCTCTTCTGAATGATCTGTCGATGAACTAGCTAAGCGTATAGCACGCCCACTTAGGTGACTCAATCGACATCTCACGCGTTGATAGTCGTCGTGAGTTTGGACCTTATTCTCTTTAATTAGCTGAGTTAGCAAGGCGAGCTTTTCTTTACAAGTCTCAAGCTCACTTCCCGCCTCGGAAGGATCGTGCATAACCGTTGGTGCTCGACCAGGAAACGATGCCTCTAAATCCAATAATTCTCTAAGTTTGGTAGAGGCTTCGGGATCAGTTATATCTAGGCCTCTGAGCTTATACTCAACATTGCGTTCGTCCTCTAATAGGAATTTGGGATCCATTATTAGTAAATGCGAAAGGTAAACGAGTTACGGATATAAATATATATTAAAATATGAGGTAAATAAAGATATTTAGGTTATCAAGGAATGCAATTGAAGGTAATGGAGAAAAAAAAATATATATATATGTGTATACTAAAATAAAACCAGTAGAAGTGAGATAAAATACAATAAGGTATTCGTTGTTTTCGACTGTATAAAGATTGTCTAATCTTGTTACCATACAGAAACGAGGAGACTATAACTATACCGAATAACCAATAAAGACTAAAGATATACCTATAAAAAAAACAAAAAAAAAGGAATATAATGCTTAGATCGCCAGCAGAGTGAGCTTCGGCTTAACTACGGGTAGGAAAAGAGGTATATTAGCGCGTTGAACGAAAGGCAAAGAAAAAAAACTAGTACTAATAACCAAATCAAAACAATCAAATAATTTAGAGGAAACATTAAAGTCCAATAGAAATGCAAATATAATTACAGTTAATTAGAGATAAAAACGTAACAGTATATTGTAAAATAATAGAATTATGACTGCAGATTGTGAGTCAATAAAATAGATGCCCTGGCTCTTCAGCTTCCAACAAACGTGTACTGGTATATTTATATATATTTATAAGTATATAAACAGAATTCGATAAAAAAGTAGATTTCCTGAATTGAATAGTGGTTAATATTTCTTCGTTTTGTGACACGGTTCATTTAGTTCAGGTTTTAAGGGTTTGATGAGTCAGTGGCGAGTGGTCCAAGGTTTCTCCTATGTAAGTAAAAAATTCTATAATAGCTATCATCTCCACCAGCGGGGCTAATAGAGAATACTAATCTGCTCAATCTAACAGCCCGCCATGCGGAGTAAGCGATTGGATAATTTTTCCCAGAAATAATTATTTAACAAACGACAACATATATCAAACCTCAAGCAGGGAAAGCTTCAAAGGCCACATATCACTACTTAACGGCAATGTTGTCGACCATAAAACAAAAATAAAAATCAAAAGGTGTATAAGTGAAAAATAAGAATAGCCTTCTCTAACAAGGTTTTTACAAAATCACTAAGAGTCGTTAATACCAATCGAACATAAGGGCGAAACCTGCAGTGAGGAATATTCTAACCACTTAGCGAAAGCATTGACACGAGCACTTAAGAATTCAAAAGTGTTAAAGAAGCTAACTAGGATAGAAAGAAAACAAAAAAGAAAAAAAAAGAAAAACTGAAAGATGGGAATACGGACCCCACTCTGAATGATAGGCCCCTCTGGATTACTTGAAACCTCATCCCACTGCCCCTCTCACCAAACTCATAGGAGAGATTGCCAACTGCGTCCACCTCCTGGCATCTTGATCTTCCCAAAACCCTAACCAAACCCGGCACCAAACGAAAGCACGACATTTAGCTCATAGCCATGTTTTTTTTCTTTTATTTTTATTTATTCAAAATGGAACACGCATGTAGATCTACTGACAAGGTCATTATCTTAAAAATCTGGCAAAGTTCATTGAAACCACTAAAACTAGATAAGTATTTGATTAATTATGTATGTAGCTATGTGTCTAATAAAAAGAAAGAATCCTTTATACCTGTCTATAGCTAAGAACAAAATAAAATATGTATCTACATGCCTATATAGCTACGAGCAAAATTCATCAAAACATGACACTAAGGTATGTATATATATATATATACTTACGCGTAAGATTATTACGTAAACATCTTCAAAGTTGAAACTATGTTATAATTTACTTGAAATAGATATATATATGTATGTATGTGACTAACCTAAAGAAAATTATGAATCGAGGTGTCTAACTGCGAACAAAATTCATCGAAATCTGACACTACAATGTATATATATAGATATCTGCGCGTACGATCATCACGTGAACATCTTCAAAAGTTCAGGCTAGAGCTATGTTATGATTTTAATTAAAATATGTATACATATATAGGAAAAGTTCAAACTATGTTATAAGTTTAATTAAAATAGATATATATATGTATGTATCTAATCAAAGAAGACTACACATTTAGACATATAACTGTAAGCAAAAGAAAAAAAAATGCAGAAAAAGGAAAATCGAACTACAAACAAAAAAGGTAAATTACTTACGTCTGTTAATCCCGGCGATGAAGCACTTCAGCGACCTGGCGATTAACCTGTGTGACCAAAAAGAAAAGACAAAAAAAATATTTGTTTTCTTCCTCCTGTTCCTATTCCAACTATTTCCCCTGATCTATCTTTTTTTGTTTTTTTTTTGTTTTGTTTTTATAATGAAGATATCTTTCCGCTTTTATATGGCGCGTTCAAGTTAAGTCAGAGCCAGCAGGTGTTCTCTATCCAGGAAGGCGCAGACCGCTGCCGATTTTCGATTATTTATCGTTCTCCCTTTCCTTTATCTTATTCAATAAAGCATTAAAGCTGTGCGTGTAATTGTTCTGACCACCCACAGCCCGAATTCGCTCTGTCACCTTGTTAAGACGAAAATACTGATAAAATCACTTCTTACGATTTGAGAGTAATCTTTCCGAACCTTGTATATACAAAAAGAAATTAAATCCACTCCAGTTACTACTTGGTGTCCCTAGTGAACTATTAACTTAGGGTACACCCACAAAAAGGAGGAACTTTTTAAAGATCACCTTAATTCTTTCTTTTGAACTAAAATTTCTACAGATCACTTTTATTCTCTGTTTTGAACTAAAATTTCTACAGATCACTTTTATTCTATTATTCACGGCACTCCGCTTTTAATCGCAGTTACTTTCCGTTCGACGATCAGGCAACAATCTGTACACCCCGATCGACTCAAAGCTCCATTCCCCCAAAAAAAGCGATTCCAGAGGAAATTACCCGAGTGCATTGCGCCTTATCGGTCAGCGCCTTTGTTGGGGTCATCGGAAATGCTCGAATTACATTTCTAGTTTTCTGTTTAAAAAAACAACGTTAAGCGTGCGATTTATTTTTATTGAGTGTCTCGAGCTTAATTTCCGCTTGGACTCAATTTATTGCCTCTTTCTTGCAAAGAAGAAATAAAATTTTTCTTTCCCATATGCATTTGCAGCAAAAAGAAGAAATTCATTGGACGTTTAACCAGTCTGAATTAAAAAAAAAATGAGCTGCCCAATGCTGAGAGAATAAGACCTCGTACCCCAAGAAGAGATATTCTTTACTTGCAACAAAAAAATTATAGCCGTTACAAAGTTCCCTAGCGACATTAGCCGGTACTACTAGCATGCCTTGCTTTTGCTGTTTTCTTTTATTAACACCATTTCTTTTATTAAACACCATTTCTTGAGTAAAGTTCCCTAGTGGCATTAGTCGGGACTATCAGCTGCCTTGGTTTTGCTGTTTTCTTTTATTAGCGAGGAAGTTGTAGATATCACGTGTGACGCCATCTTGGCTCTTGCTGTTTACAGGTGTTGCACCTAAATAAGTTTTATTAGCGGGAAGTTGTAGATATCAACATCATTCGAATTTCACAACATGACATCAGCTAGTTTTGATGTTTCCTTAGCATTATTATTATTATTGGGTTTAGGGGGTGTGTGTATTGATCTTTCGAGTGCAAACTCCATTTCTTGAGTAAGGTTCCCTAGCGACAGTAGCCGGTACTACATATGTTGTTAATCTCAGACTTGGGGATACGAGATCACTTTGGGGATATGAGATCACTTTCAGCACTCTCTAGCAAAGGGAAATAGCATAGGATTTCGATTTTGTTTCTGGAGCTCGCTTATTTTTCATCTCGAGTCTTGGCGTTACGAGATCACTTTTAGCACTCTCCAGCATAGGCAAATAGCATAAGTTTCCGACTTTGTTTCTGAAGCTCGTTTATTTTTCATCTCGAGTCTTGGGGATACGAGATCACTTTGAGGATACGCATGATATAGATCAAAAGTGATACCTATGGATTACATAAGGAAAGTAGGTTCACTTAATCTGCAAACAACAAAATTTGCTGGAAAGCGACACCCGATGTGAGCAATAATCATTCTTGCTTCAATTATCACTCTTAAGCGACGTGTGCCGGAGAAATTGTAAATAAAAGTTATATTATGGTTATAATGCCATTTATTGAAATAATTTGTTTTAATTACATTATAGCTTAAATCGATAGTCTTTTTTTCTTTAATTCAGGAAAACTAAGAATTCAAAGATATAGACTGATCCTAATAGTGAATATTCCTTATGCCTTTTAGACCAAGATGGCTCTAGAAAATTCCTTGTGCGCCATTTTCATAAATAACATCTCTTCGTCTTTACTATTTGCGATTTTTGTTGGAACATCCTGATTTTTCGAGCTGTTGGTAGGGGACAGTCGACTCGTTTTTGAATGAAAAACTTTCTTCTTTATTTCTGGAAAGCATCGATTTCATAGATGTAGACTGAGCCTTATATGAATATTCTTTACGATTTTCGTCCGTAGGCTTTAGAAGGTTTGTAGTATCCTTAGAACTCATGTTGAAATTATTACGTAATTGGCTTGCCAAAAGCGGTCTGTTTGGATAAAGAGCACAAAACATCAAATGAAAAACAAGTTATGAAACAGTAGTTACGCTATGTGAGTTCTGGACCACTTTTTCCATACAAAAAGTGCAAGGTAGATTCCGTATTTTGGTGGCTCTGGACTCGAGTTCGGGGCCACTGAGGAGGATTCCGTCTAGTGGTATACGTCACAGGGCCTGCCTGGGGGAATTGTTTTCCTACCGTCTGGCTGAAGCTCTAAACATTTGTGAAGGGGTGGGAAGCTTTATTGGTGGAGGTTGCTGGTTAAGTTGATCTGGTCTTGGAGGCTACAATTTGACCTTGTGATGCCCCTCCTGTGTCTGGCTACTGGAGATTTGCTGAGAGATTTAGTGGGAATATAAGATACTATGACTAGGACTGTCTGGGGCGTGTTGGATTGGGCTACGTTACCTGTACCAAGGCTTGGGTGGAATGTGTGTGTGTGTGTGTGTGTGTGTGTGTGTGTGTGTGTGTGTGTGGCTTAAGTAATGATGTGAAATGCCCTAAGCGAATTTATATCGGGGCTGTATACTTGTCAGCTTGAGTTTGTTGTGAGTTGTTTACTTTAGTATGGATGCCTGTGGTATGTTGGGCTGGGCTTCTTGGTGGCTGAGCAAACGTTACCTAAGGCGTGGATGCATGTGTGCAACTGTGTATTTATGTGGATAAGAAATGTTATGAAATTCCCTAAGTGAATTAGTGTAATTAGTATAAGTAATAATTCAAGTTAATCCTAGAATATTTTTGTTCATACCAATAGATTCTAGAAGGTGTCAGTGGGGGTCTTAGTAATAGGGATGGATAAATTCTTTATCAGAAATCCTCTACTGGCTGTGGGTTTCGAGATATTATTGATCTTACCTTGTGAGGTATAATTAATAGTAGTAATAATTCAAGTTAATCCTAGGATATTTTTTGTCCATGCCAATAGTGTTAGTACTAGGGAGATATTAGCTATCTTCGCAGGTGTAATTAATATTAGTAGCTCAAAAACAAACAAAAAACAACAACAACTATAACCCAAGTTGTGGATTAAAGATTTGATGATATTAATCTGTAGGTATCTTTTATAAACAAGATTGCACCATATGATCATATATCTAAATATAGATCAAGCGAAGCTGATTGGGGCGAATGTAGGTGGATATGTTCACTTAGATAAGTAATGGAAATTAGTAAATGTGTAATTTTGCTCTTCAGGTGGAATGCTTCCAATTTTATTCCTTGCATAAACAAATTCACACAGTCCAGTAAAGTAAACAAATTCGCAGTTGAATAATGTAAACAAATTCGCACAGCAGCCGAGTAAAGTAAACAAATTGAGTGATTTATGTTTTTTAATGTGAGATTCCCAATTTCTTCAGCTGAAAACAACAACAATTCATATTGATCTGTAGGATATGATGTCTTAAATGGGTAGTGGAACTTAAAATTGAAAATTTCTTTTGCTGATAAAAAATCAACAACAACATAAGTTGTGGTCTGTATATATCTTTTATAAACAAGAGTGATCATGATATTCGATATCTATAAAGAGATCACGGCTGCTTGGGATGGTAAGAATGCAAATTAAAGCCATATCAGAAAATTTTCGGTGTAGGGGTGTGCGTGTACTGAAAAGTCTTATTAGAAATCCTCTACGGGCTATGGTTTTTGTGATATTAGCGATCATACCTTTTCTGATGAAATTCATATTACTAATAATTCAAGTCTAGGCTATTTTTGTAAGCATTAAGTTGAGAGTTGGTTAAATTAAAATCATTGATGAGCTATAATATTAATGTAGGATGATATGGCGACTTAGATGAGCAATCAAAATTGTATAGGTGCAGCCTTGTTAGAAAATTTTTAGTCTTCAAGTGTAATGACATGACTGGTAATTTTATATCAAGCATACTCGTACAGCCGAGAAAAGTAAACAAGTTCAGCGATTTTCTTGTGTCTATTGGAATGTCTTCCGCTTAGTAAAAATCTTATCAGCAATGCCGCTTCATATTTATATCCTTTAAAGTATCATAATCCGAAATGGTGTTGTATCAATAGTTCAATAGTGAAGACTGGGGTAATATAAGTTAAGAGCTTTGGTGGATGGTATTTAGCATCACATAATGCTAGTAGGATATAGGATATAGAAGCTTTGGTTAAGACCGTGGCGATGGTCGAGAGCGGTTAGTGTTATTTGCTTATTTTTAAATCTTACCATGAAAGCATTAGGTTGGTTAAGAGTGGACTAAATTAAAAGTATTGATGAAAGAAGGTGGTATAATTATATTAATTTAGTTTTGGATAAGTAGTGCAGTGCTGTAATATGTCTCGCTCTAACACATTAGGAAGCTTTAGTGCATACCGTACTTTGAAACCATCTCGCTCTCTCAAAACATCTTTCTCTCTCTCTAGCACACATGTTTGACGTGGACTTGATCATATACATGCCCTCTTGGAGCTTGGTCGTCTGCTTTATATACTATGAGTATAATATGGTGGGCTGGAATTATCAGGCTTGTTGTTGAACGGGGCTATATAACTTGTTGGCTGAGATCATTAGCGGCGGGGTGGGGCCACTTTACTGATCTAACTTCTATTCGTACAGAAATGTGGTGTTTTGATAATCCTAAGCCTACTTTCTTATCTTCCGAACCAAAATAAATTGTTAACCAAATGACTACCATTCCTCAATCAAGAACTCCCTGTAGAGTAATCATTGTATATGGCGCTATACTTTGGGCTGATGATATCGAATGTAGCTGCCTACAGATTCAGGCTCCGGCTGCAAATAGACACACATTCAGCTGGGAGTTAGTGGGCGTAATATGCAAGGTTACATTTTAATCAAAACTGTTTTATTATTTTGTCAAGTAAGGTATATAGTAAGTGTAGCCTTTGGGAAGGTAAGGAACCAAGCTGTAAATTACTAGAAGACTATTTTCCTGTATGGATAGTAAGTCAGGCTCTATAGCATATATATATAAATTCAATGTTTGGCAGTTTTCTATAAGTATCAATATAGAACATTTTAGATAGCGGACTCTCAATGCACACAAATAGATTTCTGTTTCATGGCTTGGGAAGTATTCTCGGGGTTTTGGTATGAGGGATTGAATCGATGTATGTTGTACAATGGATTGGAGGTATATGTTTTTATTTGATTGGAGCAAAGTATTCTCACGGCTTCATTATCCAAAGCTTAAATATAACTGAAATTCTTAAAAAAATGTTGAATCGAAGACTAATGCCATCGTAATATTGAGAAGGATTTAAGGGTTTAAGAAAAGAAAGTGGTAGTATGATATGTTGATTTGAGGAATATCTTGGATGAGCAATGGTAGTTGTATGGGTGCAGTAAAAGACTTATTAACAATTTTTTTTTGATCAGGTGTAATGGCACGGTCAATGTTACCACTTGAAATCTTTCTAGAATAGCTTTTTAGCGTAGTCCGAAAGTGGTATGCATTGCCACACCTTTGTAGGAAGATATTGCTATGATATTAACATAGTATGAGGTTGACTTAGATGAGTAGTGGAGATCATATGGGTGAAGTAAAAACCTAATTTTAGGTGATCTGGTATAATGGAATGACCAGTGTTGCAATAGAGTAACTTTATATAATTTTAAAAAGTTATAGCAATCTTGAATTTGTTTCTTATGCTCATCGAGAAAAATGTTATTAAATTCTCTTATAAACTCTTCAATATTCATCTTAACAGTCTCACATTCAAGAAGACATTAACCACTAACCAAATTCTCATGCAATTCTCTTTTTGCCACTTAGATTTTGTATAGAACATACCAATTTCTTATAAAAATTTTCCCTGCTCATTAGATTTTGGATAGAACATACTGTTACCAGATTCTTATAAAATTTCGTTTTACCACTATGTATTTGTAAAGCTATAGCCTATATCCATACAGCATATGGTCACCCTATTCTAGGTTCATGGACATATGGATATCTTGAGTAATGAAGCAACTGATGAGCTATGTGAAAAAGGTTCTCAAATGGATAACCCTGCAGTACTATCATTTATTTGAGGATCCCATTCGAAATTTTAAAAAGAGTGATTACCAGGTAAACCTGTAAAAAATCAAGTCTCCTGTGGTTCAATAGAGACACCCAGATTTTTATAAAATTTCTTCTGCCTGTTAGATTTTGTATGGAACATACTCTTACCAAATTATTATACAATTTTCTTCTGCTTATTAGATTTTTTTTATAGAACATAATCTTACCAAATTCTTATAAACTTTCATTTTTTGCCATCTAGAACATCGCATTCTTTCATCAAAACTTTAAATTTAACCCCTCTCAACCTGATAAGAGAATACACTAATATCGCAGAAGTTTCACATGATCTATTTTCAGATATATATTCACCCCAGCCCAGCTAAACACACATGATAACCCCCAACAGCCTGAGCATATAAAGCAAAAACTGATATCACCAAGTTCCAAGCTGGCAAGTAAACGATAGCATATTGTCGCTAAAGCTCTCATCCACCAAGTATACAGACCAGCCCAACACAAACATGATAATTCCAGGCAGGCATAGCATATAAATCAAACAACTGATAACATACAGCTCCAAGCTGGCATGTAAACGATCATGTCTACCTCAAGCATGTATGTTAGAGCGAGACAGTTGTTGTGTGTTAGAACGAGATGGTTGAAAGGTATGGTATTCACTAAAACTTCCTACTAGATTATACGCACCCACCGCACATAAAAGAAACTTCAAGCATCATCAAACTTAATTTATTCTCAATGTTCACGCATCCATAGGATTAACAAATTAATTTACTTGTAAATTACTACATTTTCTGAATTTAATGCCATACACTTGAATTATATAAATTTGAATTTCTATACTTCGAACTTGAATTGTAAAACATCTTAATTTCGAATTATTGTAATTGTACATGGTAGCACTAAATTCATTTGATATGAACTTCCATTTTGTATTTCTCTTTCTTCTGGTGGTAGCCTCCAACGAGTTAACATCATTTTATTTTCGCCTCAATAAACTTAATAGTATAATTCAACAAAGATCTTTTATTCGAGATATTCAATAAGTTCTGTCATCAATCAATCATCCACGCCTAAGATTGCAGGAACAAAGGCAAGGACATTCTAGCACCATATTGGGGCCCAACACCACAGAAGCAATTCACGTTCTTCTTTTCAACGCGATACTCCAGCACCATATTGGAGCCCAACACCACAGAAGCAATTCAAGTTCTTCTTTTCATGGTCCTTCGAGCCGGATTACCACGACCATAGCAACACATTGGGATTGCCAGCTAAGTACATTGTACATTTTACACAAAAGCTGATATTACATATATACGGAGACACAAACCAAAATATGGTAGTTACAGCACGAACCATAAAAATATCGAGAGTTTCGAGAGTGCGGTAATCGATTTGACTAAAGACATTGACAACTCGCTGAAATCATTTCATGTTATCTGACATATAAAATTTTGTGTAGAAACACCTCAAATCCAACTGATAATTCATCAAATTCAAGTCTTTGGTTGACTTTCTATAACTTATTTAGTTGTTCTGTAATTTGTTTAAAACCATTGTGACAATTGAACAAAATAATCTAATTAGTCAAGTTACAGTTCTTTTGATTATAGTAAATTTCATTAGCAGCCTGTTTGTACTACAATCTTTACAAGCACATACGTGGACAATAATTTTATTAATAAATAAATAGTTTAATTTAATTAGAACACTAGTTGCGATAGGTAACGCGATTTTATGTGGTTTATATTACTTGAGTCATACGTGGACAGTAACTAATATCCGTGGTTGAAATGGCAGAAATTGTGCAACTAATAATTCAACGCGATCGCCTTAAGGGCACGTTTCAAAGATTAAAAAATTACGTTGCCAACATCAATGAAGGCGTAACTTCCAATGAAATTATACCGCGTTTAGAGCAACACGAAGCATGCTTCAACGAATTCAAAGGCGTTGAAGATGAAATTTTATAATTCCCTGACCAGAATTCCGTATTTGACACATATGAAGGTTTCTATTTCGAAATCAAAGCGGCGTTATTAGCTGCAATAAAACCTGAGCTGCCAAACAGGGAGCAACATGCCAATAGGTCCGAGGATCTCAACTCAACGGTTCATAATATGCTCTCGCAACAACAATCATTCTTGGAACATTTTTCTGCACAATCAAATAATGAAGTGAATTTACCTCCGATAAATATTCCTCCATTCAGTGGAGAATACAGTGAGTGGCCGACTTTCCAACATTTGTTTAAATCATTGAGCCATAGCAAAGAACACTTATCTAAATCACAAAAATTCCAATATCTAAAAGGACTGCTAAGAGGGCCCGCGAGCTCTGTAATTAGTCACTTGGTTGTCAATTATGAGGACGCTTGGAACAGGCTAACGAAACGTTTTGACAAAAAACGAAAAATCATGTATTCAATGATCAAAATGTTCCTCGAAGAACCTAATGTACATCAAGCAACTACGAATGATTTACGAAAGTTGTTTGATACTTCCGATGAAGTAATAAGGGGTTTGAAATCATTGAGCAGCCAGGGTGAATCAAGAGATCCGTGGTTGATTTATATAATTTTGAACAAAATGGATAAAGAGACACAACAGCTTTGATCTCAACATCCAAAGGCGGATGAACAGGCAACATTTCAGAATTTTCTAGATTTCTTAGGTGATCGCATTGACCACCTTGAAGACTTAACATCAACCGCACGCAAGGCTCCCTTACACTTTAAGAGCATGCATACAATTACTCATCCGCGGTTTGATTGTCCTAAGTGCCACGGTGATTGTACGAGTTTATGCTGGTTCAACTTCTGTGGACTGTATCTTTTATTTCGATAAAATTCAACCAACTTCAATTAAATATTCTTTTTTATTCAAAAACAAAACGATAATTATTGACAACTGTCTTACAGGCTTCCTGTGATAATTTATTTCTAAGTGTATATAATTCTAATGTCTTAAATGTTTTAACATATCATAGAATAGATTATACTGGACAATAGAAATTTTGATAGATAATTAATATCTAGATTAGGTAGCCAAATTTTACAATATCTTATTTCTAACTAAAGTACTAGGCTTTAACATTCCGCCACCCTTGAAAGCATCGGCTTCAACGTTGCTGATTAATTTTCGAATGGAATGGGACACAGCCGATGAACTGCTCGTTGGATGATGCCACCTTTTGTTTTGACTGAAATAACTCTGACCTTGTTATCAATTCCAAGGTATGTGTTGACGATTCGACCAAGCAGCCACTTCTGTGGCGGTAAATTATTATCTCCTACTAAGACCAAGGTACCAATAATAAGATTCGGTGATTCCCTTGACCATTTATTTCGTTGTTGATTCCCCACAAGGTACTCCTTTAGCCATCGGCTCCAAAAATGTTGAAGTGTTAGGCTCTACGAAGCTGGTAAGGGGTTCTCCCACTAAAAAGTGTCCCGGAGTAAGAACTTCGAAATCGGATGGATCGCTGGACATCGTAGTAAGAAGACGACTGTTTAGAATGGCTTCGATTTGTGCTGTAAGAGTGCACAACTCTTTGAACGTCAGGGATGCACTATTGATCGTTTTGTAAAGTAGAATTTTCGCTGATTTTACAGCAGCTTCCCACAATCCTTCGAAGTGGGGCGAACGAGGTGGGATGAAACGAAAGTTGATTAAGTCTTTTGAACACATCTGTATGATTTCTTGCTGGTATGATTCCGATAGAAATTGTTTACGTAATTCTGCAAGTTCTCTCTTGGCCCCAACAAAATTGGTTGCGTTACCGCAGTAGAGATTCTTGACCATTCCCCGACGAGCTATGAACCTCTTCAACGCGGCGATGAAAGCAGCTGAAGTAAGATCTGACACGACCTCTACATAGATGGATGGCCTTGGTGGCAAAGCAAATAAAAACTGCCAGGTAGGCTTTGTCGGGACGTTTTCCTCGTAATTTATAGTGGACCCAAACAGGACCACAGAAGTCCACTCCTGAATTTACAAAAGGTCTTGCCGGTTCTACCCGATGAGCAAGAAGTTCACCCATGATTTGCTTAGCGAACATTGGTTTTGAGCGGATGCACCTAAGGCAGCGATGTACAGAATTTCTGGCCAGGCTTATGATGCCAACCACACAATATTTCTGTCTAATAATAGCAATTAATGCTTGCGGACCTGCATGAGAGAATTTTTTGTGGGTATACGAAAGTAAAGAGGAAGTAAATGGGTGCGACTTAGGGAGAAGCAACGGAAATTTTGAAGAATAAGGAATGTCTGCATTCTGCAGACGCCCACCTACTCTGATTAGCTTGACGGAGTCACCCTCGAGGAAGGGATGTAATGATTTGAGGATGCTCCTTGGGCTGATCATCGACGATACTTCCAAAGTTTTGTAGTCTCGAGTAAATTCGTTGTATTGGATATTCCATATCAATCTGTGTAAGGCTTCGTTTAATTCATCGACAGTTAATGCTCCTGTCTTACCCTCTATTACTGCTAGCTTTTTCTTAAATTATTATAAAATCGGCAGATATAACCAAAGATTCGACGAAGCTTTTCAAACGAAGTTACGTATTTAAAGTCTCTAATAATGTCTTGTTGCCTTGTATCTTGCACTGATTTTGAGCTTATAATTACGACCTTTCGTTTTTCCAAAGGTGTGGGTTGCCAATTCTTCGACTGAGGCCACGTATTGGGATCTCGAATAAGAAACTCTGGGCCATTTAACCATTTCGAACAAGCAGCTAGTTTCTCAGGTGTTGCGCCTCTTGAAAGTATATCGGCCGGATTTGATTTCGAGTCTACGTGCCGCCATGACAAGTCATGAAGAAGTTCTTGGATAGTGGCAGTGCGATTTGATATAAATGTTGTCTAATTCGATGGATGAACCGAAAGCCAGTCTATTACGATTGTAGAGTTAGTCCAGCATACGATGTTATCGATTTTCAACTTTGTGGTGATATTCTTTCGGATTCTTGCAAGCAGTTGAACTAAAAGATGAGCACCACACAACTCTAATCTTGGCAACGATACTGTCCGAACTGGAGCCACTCTCGACTTAGCACATAGTAATTGGCAAGCTACTATTCCAGACTTATCAACTGTTCGGACATAAATGCATTCACCATAAGCTCTCTGAGATGCGTCTGCGAAAGCATGTAGTTCGCTTTTTTAATTTTCCAACTTGAGAGAACATATCTAGGAAATCTTAACTCACTAATTTTACTACTCTGCTCATTAAATTCATTCCATTGTCTTTGTAAGGTATTGGGAATATGTTCATCCCCATCGACCTTTGAGATCCAAAGTTCTTGTAGTAAAATTTTAATATAAACGATGATTGGGTTAATAAGACCCAATGGATCAAAAATTCTGGCCGCAATTGACAAAATTTTCCTTTTTGTGGCTGGACTGGAATCGATGAATGTAGAGTTCGAAAATCTAAAATTATCTGCACGAGGATCCCAAATTATGCCCAATGCCTTAACTACCCCAGAGTTATCCAAATTAAAGAGTTTTTCTCGATCGATGATTGGGATGGTTTCGAGAACCTTTGGTTCATTTGTACACCATTTACAAAATGGCAACCGAGCACTTGCTAGAATGTCCTGAATTTCATTTTTCAACTGAAGTACTTCTTCTAGTGAATCTGCTCCCGCTATCATATCATCCATATAGAAAGACTCGTTGAGAACCTTAGAGGCCAAGGTATATTTAACTTTTTCGCTTTCCGCCAAATAGGCGAGACATTTTGTGGCAAGATAGGGAGCACAAGCAGTGCCATAGGTTACTGTCTTTAATTGATATAATTTTAAAGGATCACTTGAATTGTTTCGCCAGATGATACACTGGAAACGTGTATCGCTTTCCTCAAGCAATATTTGGCGATACATTTTGGAAATATCGCCTGTAATAGCTATTCGATTGAGACGAAATCGAGTAATTGTGTCGAACAGCTCCGGTTGAAGAATTGGACCCACTCTTAAAATATCATTCAGAGAGATATTATTTGACGTCTTAGCTGAAGCATCAAATACAGCCTTAGTTTTGTGCTTGAACTGTCTGGGCGCAAAACGGCATGGTGCGGCATAAAATAATGTAAGTCCTCCAGAATAACCTTTGGTTTAACTTCATGCATGTGACCTAAATACTCATATTCCGCCATGAAATCGACATATGTGTTTTTAAGTTCCAAATCACTCTCTAATCTTTTTTCTAAACTGAGAAATCTCTTTAACGCCATAGAATACGACTCCCCTAGGACTGACGGATCATTTTTAAACGGAAGGCTAACGATAAATCGACTATCAAAATTTCGACGAGTCGTTTTTGCGAATTGTTCTTCACAGGCTTGCTGATTCGGACTTAATTTTGAAGTATTTGACTCTACCTTTTCTAACTGCCAAAACCTTTCTAATAAATTCTCCAACGATGACTCTACCACAACAGGTTCTACCTTGTCGATGGCACATAAGGATGATTGGTTCCTAGAAGCTCCATATTCTCCGCAAACAATCCATCCTAACGAAGTTTCCTGAAGGGTTGGCAAATTCGGTTTAAGCTTAATTTTTCTAGTTACGAGTAAATCAAAGAAAATACTAGCTCCGATGAGTGCATCTATTCTTTGCGGCTTATAGAACAAAGGATCTGCAAGATTTATATCTGAGGGAATATCCCAATCTTTCACAGCCAAAACCGACTTGGGTTGAACATCAGTGATTTTTGGAAGTATCCAGAATTCTAATGACGCTAAGAAATCGCTATACACAGACTTAATTGTAGTAGTAGTTTTTGTTCGAATTTTCATGCTCACCTCGCCAATGCCTCCGATCTCCTCTTCAATTTTCGATGACTTCAGATTTAGCAACTTAAACATCCCTTCCGTGAGGAAGTTCAACTGGGATGCAGAATCTAGAATTACCCTGCATGGAAGGAAAGATCCAAACTCATCTTGAATCAATACTACAGCGGTAGCTAGAATGACTTCATTACCACGATCACTTGGCAATTCCTCTTTTGTTGATGATCGTCGAGATACTTTAAGCGAATTCTGAACAGAGCAAGTGGACGAATCTATCGTTGATACTACAGATTCCTTTTTTCCTGATGCGAGTTACTGAACCGCTTTGATTCCAAATTTTGTTTTGAATTGCTTGCTCTTTGATTATCAGCATAATCATTACGAGAGTTGCGATGCAACAAGGTATTATGCAAGCCCTTACAAACAGAACATTTGCTTGAATAGCAATCTTTGCTCGAATGGCCCTTCCGAAGGCAGACTAAACAAAGGATGAGGCGTTTACTGACATTGTATCTCTGAATTGAGCTCATGGCCCTAAATTCAGGACAACTACAAATCGAATGTCCCTCTAAATTACAACAAAGACACTTTCTATTCGAAGTCGACACTAGTGACGAATGCTTCTGGGTGGTGTAAGGTTTATTCGAATTTTGGGGCCTTTGGTTCGATTGGGACGCAACGGGGTTGAACTTAACATCTCTGCACTCAAGCGTAGTACACCTATTTGACGGAAATGTATACAAATTATCCCATGTTGGAAGGTTATCTAATTTCGCTTGGTCATCCCATTTGGACTGCGTTTCAGTATCTAATTTATTGAAGATTAAATAAAACATTAATCCGTTTAATATTTCACTAGTACCACCTAATCCTTGCAGCGCACGAAGATGTACATTAACTGAAATTAACAAATTCCGTAAATAGGCAGGTGAGACCCGGTTAATTTTTTGAAGTTCAAAAATTTCCTTAACATGAGCTGTGAAAATTATGCTCTTGTTGTCATATCGACTTTTCAATAGTTTCATGGCTTCAGTATAATTGGATGGTGTCATTTCGAGATATAGAATGGCTTTCAAAGGATTTTCATCAAGACAACTACGAAGATGCTGAAATTTTTCAATATCACTTAACTCAGCATCAAGATCGGTTAGAGTTTTGAAAGTACTTATAAAATCTAACCATTCCGTGTATTTTCCGCTAAACCGTGGCAAATTCAACTTGGGTAATCTAACGGTACGTGATGTTGTAATATTTATTGCACTGTTAGATGAATCGCCTGATTGCGTATTGACGGTCGCCGAACTGGATCCACCTGGTCTATTAACCTTCTTTTGACTGATCAAACTTAAAATTTTTGACTTCGCAGTTAAATATAAATCTTCAAGATATTCACGTTTTTGCTGATGATCGCTTGTTTCTATCTCATCTTTTTCAATTTCTTCCTGCAACCCCATTGCTTGTGTAAATTGAGTTTCTAACAAATCCAAGCGAGCTTCCAAATCAAACACAGTCATATTTTGATAATTTTCTTCAATATAAGATTTCATGCGAGTAATTGAGCCTTGAGTATTACCCCTTTTTTTCTTCATTTCTTTTAAATTTATCTTCTCCATTTCTCGTAAATATTTTTCGATATCTTATTTAAAGAAGTGCAAGACACAAGCGAGCTTTTTTACCTTACGATTAATCCCACGATGTTTCCCTCGACGATAATTTATTGAATAATAATTTATTAATAATTAACTGCAATTAATTCCCACGATGAAACTTTAATGTTGGGATCAAAATTTCTCTCCTTCAATGAAGCGCTTGCACTTGTTATGCTAATCCAAATGTGCAGTACAACGGTGATGATTCTCGAACAATGTTTCTTTACTGCACTCAGTCACGTCAATTGCTTTAATTTTGCAAATATTCAACAATATCCGGCTCGAAGGACCAAAATTAATGTACGAGTTTATGCTGGTTCAACTTCTGTGGACTGTATCTTTTATTTCGATAAAATTCAACCGACTTCAATTAAATATTCTTTTTATTCAAAAACAAAACGATAATTATTGACAACTGTCTTACATGCTTCCTGTGATAATTTATTTCTAAGTGTATATAAATCTAATGTCTTAAATGTTTTAACATATGATAGAATAGATTATACTGGACAATAGAAATTTTGATAGATAATTAATATCTAGATTAGGTAGCCAAATTTTAAAATATCTTATTTCTAACTAAAGTACTAGGCTTTAACAGTGATCATTCTTTAAGCAACTGTGCTCAATTCATGAATGACAGCATAAGTCTGCGAAGATACTTTGTAGAAAAATCAGCCTTATGTTTCAATTGATTATATAAGGGTCACTCAGTTCAGAAATGTCGTTCCAAATTCAGATGTAATATTTACAAATTCAAGCACCATACTCTTATCCACGAATCCAAGGCAACTTGTCCAAAGGGTATTAATTCACCAAAATCATGCATAACCGTTGATTCAAGCAGCAAGTACTCATCACAGCCTTTACACTCAGTCATTACCAGTCAACAAGTGACTCCATCGCAAGTTCGATCCAAGAGTTTTGGGGAGACATCGACATGTTTAGCTATAAATGTAAACACCAACGCAGATCAGGCTTCTTGCAGCAACAGTAAAATGCTGCAGCCTAATTCGACGATTCTACCGACAGTAGGTGGTAATGTTTTAGATGTGCAAGGCAACCTTCAACACTGTAGAATATTACTAGATTCAAGGTCTCAGGTGTCACTTATTTCCGAACAGTGTGTTCAAAGGTTAGGTCTCAAGCGAAATCATGCGAGAATTACAATTACTGGATTAGCTCAAAGGAGAGCAGGAATTACAAAGGGTCAAGTTTCGTTGGCAGTGACATCTCGTTTCAATCCACATGCTCGCCTAGAAGTGACAGCCCTGATAATGAAATCACTTACTGCTTTCTTGCCGGCAGAGCAGGTAAACCAAATGAACTTTCAAATGCTGCAGGAATTAGAGTTGGCTGATCCCGAGTTTCATAGACCTGGGCAGATTGACATTATCCTTGGAGCAGACGTTTTCTTTGACGTGATACCTGAAGGTCAAATTAGAGATGGAGATCAGACCATGTTAGCACAAGCTACTATCTTTGGTTGGGTAATAGTTAGAGCGGGAGCATGAAGCAATCTATCAGCCGCATCAGCAAATTTTCATATATAAGGAAATGTAGACAATCTGTTATACAAATTCAGGGAGACCGAAGAGTTATCAGTTCCGAAGACATTAATGTCAGATGAAGAGCGAACTTGCGAAGAGAGCTTCAAGTCAAGTTATAAAAGAGATTCTCTGGGAAGGTTCATCGCTCGCTTGCCTTTTAAATCTAAACCTAACCTCAACATCAGCTCAAGAGCATTAGCAGAAGCAAGACTAAAATCTATGGAACGAAGATTTCGGACTAATCCATCTCTAAAGGAACAATACTGCAACTTTATGCGCGAATACTTAGAACTGAATCATATGGAGGAGGTTCCTGATTGCGAGCGGGATAATTCAGATTCTGTGTACTTACCTCACCACGCAGTATTTAAGAATTCCTCAACGTCACAAATACGAGTAGTCTTCGACGGATCTGCCAAGGGTACTGCCGCACATGACTCGAATGAATGTTTGTTAGTTGGACCGACAGTTCAAAGGGACTTAGTCTCAATTCTCATGAGTTTCAGAAAACATAAAATTGCAATTTCCGGGGACATTGAGAAAATGTATCGACAAGTTCTAGTAGATACAGATCACACGAACTTTCAACGTATCCTGTGGAGAGAAGAGTCTGGAGCATCGATTAAACACTATAGACTTAGGACAGTCACTTATGGTACTGCATCAGCTCCGTTTCTAGCAACTAGATGCCTGAAACAATTAGCTATCGAGACATTCAAAACCCTTTCAAAGGCATCAGAAAGTATACAGTGGGATTTTTATGTTGACGACCTATTGCCTGGCACAAATATAGTTGAAGACGCTGCTAAACTTCAACAAGATTTAACACTGATTCTGCGTTCGGAAGCCTTTCAGCTACGGAAATGGAGATCGAATTCAGCGGAAGTGACCAAACGTATTGCCACAACGAACGAGTCCTAGTTCAAAGGATATGGATCTTGATGACAGCCCTGAAATACAAAAGTTATTGGGGCTCCAATGGAACTCTGCAGATGACACATTCTTCTTCAAGTTTGTGATTCCAGAACCAGTCACACTCACAAAAAGGAAACTTCTATCAGATTCCTCTCACATCTTCGACCCTCTGGGGTGGTTATCGCCAATTACAATCACTATCAAGATCTTATTTCAAAGATTATGGCTGTTAAGCCTAGATTGGGATGAACCACTACCAAGCCATGTAACAAATACTTGGAACGAATACAGGACTGGACTACACCATATAAGCAACATACAGCTCCCTCGACGGATCGGGACTTCAATTAAGCTTGGACAACTGATCGGGTTTGCTGACGCATCTGAATCTACAGTGGCAGCTGTAGTCTATTGTAGAACTACAGATGACTTGGGTGTCATTCACATGAGCATGATTGCTTCAAAAACAAAGGTAGCTCCATTGAAGCAAATTTCACTTCCAAGATTGGAATTGAACGCCGCGCTTCTTCTAGCTAAACTCATGAAGAAAACTCAATTGGCCTTGGGTGACGACACCGTTGAAATGATTGCATGGACAGATTCAAGTATTGTGTTGGATTTGCTTTCCGATATACCTAGACGTTAGAAATGTTTTGTCGGCAACCGCACATCTGAAATTCCTCGCAGATGTTGGAAACACGTTCCCTCTCAAAGCAATCCCGCAGATTGCGTATCAAGAGGCCTTACACCTTCATAATTATGTGACTTTGAACTATGGTGGAAAGGTCCCAGCTGGTTATATCATTCCGAAATACAATGGCCAGCACAAAATTATGACACTTATGAGGTAACAAAAGAGGAGAGAAACACGTTGTTCAAAACATGTGCTACTTCAATGGCGGCAAATTGCACTCTGGAATTGCTCGTTAACAAATATTCATCATGGTTTAAATTGGTTCGCATAGTCGCATATTGCCGAAGATTCATTCACAACTCAAGATTGAAATTATCGGATAGAAAACGTGGATTTTTATCAACTTTGGAAACATCGGAAGCTAAACGAAACATCCTACTTTGGGTTCAACGAAAGTCCTTCACAGAGGAGATTCGTGGTACTACTAAAGGATTCTTGCCTACCAAGGCTGCATTACGAAACTTAAACCCGTTTATTGATAATAACGGACTCTTAAGAGTAGGCGGACGACTCAATCAATCCAATTGTTCATATGATACCAAGCATCCGATAATTTTACCGCAAAAACATAGAGTCACGGACATGATCATTAATGAAATGCACAGGGGACATCTCCACCCAGGACCCACACTTCTGGTGAACATCCTCAGACAAACTTACTGGGTTATAAGAGGTCGAGACGCAGTCAGACGAATCGGGAATCAGCGTATGACCTGCGCAAGGCATAATTGTACAAGGACATGGGAGACCTTTCGAAACAGCGGGTTACAATGGGACCGCCATTTCTTCACACGGGCACAGATTAGGCTGGCCCTATCACAATCTTAAGCAAGAAAGGTCGCGGCGCAAGGACAACGAAAGCATACATCGCTCTTTTTGATTGCTTTACAACGAAAGGCTCTACACGTGGAATTGGTCAGTGATCTCACCACCGATACATTCATTGCAGCACTACGCCGTTTTACAGCTAGAAGAGGAAAACCAACTGACATATACAGCGACAATGGGACCACCTTCGTGGGAGCAAGCAGAAAACTATCAGAGATGCAGCAATTACAATGTAACAGGGTACAGAACGAGCTTCTATCAAGGTTTTTATTAGATGCAGGCATAAATTGGCACTTCATGCCACCAGCTGCACCACAGTTTGACGGTTTGCGGGAGGCGGGTATCAAATCCATGAAATTCCACCTTATTAGAGTCTTGGGCAAAAACTTAATAACATTCAAAGAATTGACAACGCTTTTATGTCAGATCGAATCTATTTTAAACCCACGACCACTTTGCTCTCTTTCTACAGATCCTAGTAATTTCGATGTCCTCAGTCCAGGGCATTTTCTCATTGGCCAACCTATGACTACAATACCAGATCCAATAAGTAACGACGAAAATCTGGCTAGGCTCGCACGCTGGTCACGAGTTCAATCGATGGTTCGGGGCTTTTGGAAACAATGGCACCGAGACTATCTTAACACACTGCAACAACGTCCAAAGTGGCACAAGAAGCTCACCAACTTGGAGAAAGGCGACATAGTCCTCATCTGCGAAGACAACCTTCCTCCAGCTAGACGGGTTGTGGGCAGGATTGTTAATCTTCATCCAGGAAAAGATGATTTACCGAGAGTAGCAACCATCCATATCGCTAAAGGCGAGACACGGAGACCAGTGGTCAAACTACGAAGGCTCCCAACTGATTAAGGAATCAATTCCTTAATGGCAGGGAGAATGTTCCCGTATCCATAGGATTAACAAATTAATTTACTTGTAAATTACTACATTTTCTGTATTTAATGCCATACACTTGAATTATATAAATTTGAATTTCTATACTTCGAACTTGAATTGTAAAACATCTTAATTTCGAATTATTGTAATTGTACATGGTAGCACTAAATTCATTTGATATGAACTTCCATTTTGTATTTCTCTTTCTTCTGGTGGTAGCCTCCAACGAGTTAACATAATTTTATGTGCGCCTCAATAAACTTAATTGTATAATTCAACAAAGATCTTTTATTCGAGATATTCAATAAGTTCTGTCATCAATCAATCATCCACGCCTAAGATTGCAGGAACAAAGGCAAGGACATTCTAGCACCATATTGGGGCCCAACACCGCAGAAGAAATTCACGTTCTTGCTTTCAACGCGATACTCCAGCACCATATTGGAGCCCAACACCACAGAAGCAATTCAAGTTCTTCTTTTCACTCAAAATATTTGTTAATCCCAGACCCGAAAAAATATAACGAATTGTAAACAAAACCTGTGGAATTCTTCATTGACCAATATGAATAAGATAATTTCAAGCTATTATAACCGCCTCAAATATGAACAGATTAATGTTAGAGCGACACAGATGTGTTTGATAGAGTCAGATGGTTGAAAAGTATGGTATTCCCTAAAGCTTCCTACTATATTATGCACACCCACCACCCATAAAATAAACTTCGAGCACCACTAAATTTAACCCAATCTCAACCGCCATGATCTTGGTAAAAGGTAATATCAAATTACCTGCTAAGCCATGTCATTACACCTGACAACCAAAAATTATTCTTTTACTTCTCCCATACAATTTCCATTACTTAATATCATAGCACTATCTTCTATCATCAAAGCTTTTAATTTAATCCACTCTCAATCTAAAGCCAACATGTATATACTCATAGCATATAAAGCAAACAACTGATAATACCAAGGTCCAAGCAGGCTAGTATATGACCAAATCCACCTCAAGCATATATGTTAGAGAGAAACAGATGATGATGATGTGTTAAAGCGAGATAATTACAAAAGTAAATTTATTTATTTTATTTATTTAGAACTTCATCAAAAATCTGATTACTAAGTTTACAAAAGAAAAATTAAAAAAAAAAAAAAAATTAAAAATTATTATACATATGTAAACAATGATATTGACCAACAGTGTACAAACAAAATTAATAAAATGAAAAGTAACCTTAACTAAGCTGATCCCTTAATTCACTTTTTGAAAGATGAAAGTCAATGCAATCAAACCAGTTGTTAAAGAGACGAGACATTGATGAAATCGGCTCGTGAAAACCATAGTTCGTACTATGATGAGGAACGACGAGGAAGTCGTGGTTCCTCAAGGAGCGCGCAGGAATAGATATATTAAAAGTATTTAAGAGCTCAGGAGAATTTATCGCTCCCTGTATACACTGAAACGCAAAAACAACTCTGGAAGCTTTTCGCCTATTTTCGAGAGAATCCAATGGAAAGAGTTTAAGCCTATCAACATATGGAGGTAAAATAATAGGGTTATGCCAATGAAGTCCACGCAGAGCGAAACGAACGAATCTCCGCTGCACAGCCTCAATACGATTTATGTGTACAGCATAAAACGGAGACCAGACCGGACTGGCATACTCCAAAATAGGTCTAACGAATGTGCAGTAAAGGACCTTCGTTATGAATGGATCATTAAACTCCTTTGACCATCTCTTTACAAACCCCAGAGTAGCATTAGCCCTGGCAACGATTGTATTAAAATGATCCTCGAAGGAAAGGCGTGTATTAAGGAAGACACCCAAGTCCTTGGTTTTGTCAAGTCTAGATAATAAGCATCCATCTAAAGTATAACTGAAGTTCAATGGACTCATTTTACGAGAAAAGGACATAGCAGTACATTTGTTGATGTTGAGAGGAAGACAGTTAATAGCACACCAATTATGAAAGGTGTTTAAGTCCAAATTTAGAATTCCACACTCGTTTTCATTAGAAACAATGCGGAAGATTTTGGCATCGTCAGCATAGCAAAGTATTCTTGAATTAGTCAAAATCAGAGATACGTCATTAATGAAAATAATAAAAAGGAGTGGTCCGAGATGGCTGCCTTGAGGAACACCAGAAGTGTTATCTATTACGTCAGAAAGAGCTTCGCGAAATATAACTCGCTGCGTACGATCCGATAAATAAGAATGAAGCCAATGGACAAAAACAGAAGGAAAACCAAGCAGAGTCAGCTTATGAATCAAGATTTTATGATTGATTCGGTCAAAAGCTTTACTAAAATCTGTGAATATGCAATCAACTTGCTTTCCGCTTTCAATTGCAGAAATGCAGAAATTAGTAAACTCTAACAAATTAGTCGTAGTAGATTTACCCTTCATAAAACCATGCTGAAAAGAGCGCAGGAAAGGCTTGCAGTGGAATGACAAAACATCGCAAACCATGGCTTCAAATATCTTACCAATACAACATAACTTAGCGACGGGTCTGTAGTTAGAAATGTCACACTTATTACCCTTCTTGTGAAAAGGAATAATCAAAGAAAGCTTCCACTGTTTAGGAAAAACACCACAGGTTAAAGATAAATTAAATAAATAACACAAAACAGAAACTATGGACGTAGCACAATTTTTTATGAACGTGGAAGGAATGCCATCCGGACCACTAGAAAAACTATCAGCTATGCTCGAAATGTACTTGAAGACAGACGCTTCATCGAACAACAGGTCCTTAGGTTGAAGAGAAGTCGTCGGGAGCTTCGTCAAATGGGTAAAATCGTTATACCTAATATCACAGTGGTTATCACAGAAGACTTCACTTTGCGAAAAAGTTACTCTAGAAAGATTTCATATTGCAACACTGGTCATTCCATTATACCAGATCACCTAAAATTAGGTTTTTACTTCACCCATACGACTTCCACTACTCATCTAAGTCAACATATCATACAATGTTAATATCATAGCAATATCTTCCTACAAAGGTGTGGCAATGCATAACACTTTCGGACTACGCTAAAAAGCTATTCTAGAAAGATTTCAAGTGGCAACATTGACCGTGCCATTACACCTGATCATAAAAAAAATTGTTAATAAGTCTTTTACTGCACCCATACAACTACCACTGCTCATCCAAGATATTCCTCAAATCAACATATCATACTACCACCTTCTTTTCTTAAACCCTTAAATCCTTCTCAATATTACGATGGCATTAGTCTTCGATTCAACAGTTTTTTAAGAATTTCAGTTATATTTAAGCTTTGAATCATGAAGCCGTGAGAATACCTTGCTCCAATCAAATAAAAACATATACCTCCAATCCATTGTACAACATACATGGATTCAGTCCCTCATACCAAAACCCCGAGAATACTTCCCAAGCCATGAAACAGAAATCTATTTGTGTGCATTGAGAGTCCGCTATCTAAAATGTTCTATATTGATACTTATAGAAAACTGCCAAACATTGAATTTATATATATATGCTATAGAGCCTGACTTACTATCCATACAGGAAAATAGTCTTCTAGTAATTTACAGCTTGGTTCCTTACCTTCCCAAAGCCTACACTTACTATATACCTTACTTGACAAAATAATAAAACAGTTTTGATTAAAATGTAACCTTACATATTACGCCCACTAACTCCCAGCTGAATGTGTGTCTATTTGCAGCCGGAGCCTGAATCTGTAGGCAGCTACATTCGATATCATCAGCCCAAGGTACAGCGCCATATACAATGATTACTCAACAGGGAGTTCTTGACTGAGGAATGGTAGTCATTTGGTTAACAATTTATTTTGGTTCGGAAGATAAGAAAGTAGGCTTAGGATTATCAAAACACCACATTTCTGTACGAATAGAAGTTAGATCAGTAAAGTGGCCCCACCCCGCCGCTAATGATCTCAGCCAACAAGTTATATAGCCCCGTTCAACAACAAGCCTGATAATTCCAGCCCACCATATTATACTCATAGTATATAAAGCAGACGACCAAGCTCCAAGAGGGCATGTATATGATCAAGTCCACGTCAAACATGTGTGCTAGAGAGAGAGAAAGATGTTTTGAGAGAGCGAGATGGTTTCAAAGTACGGTATGCACTAAAGCTTCCTAATGTGTTAGAGCGAGACATATTACAGCACTGCACTACTTATCCAAAACTAAATTAATATAATCATACCACCTTCTTTCATCAACACTTTTAATTTAGTCCACTCTTAACCAACCTAATGCTTTCATGGTAAGATTTAAAAATAAGCAAATAACACTAACCGCTCTCGACCATCGCCACGGTCTTCACCAAATCTTCTATATCCTACTAGCATTATGTGATGCTAAATACCATCCACCAAAGCTCTTAACTTATATTACCCCAGTCTTCACTATTGAACTATTGATACAACACCATTTCGGATTATGATACTTTAAAGGATATAAATATGAAGCGGCATTGCTGATAAGATTTTTACTAAGCGGAAGACATTCCAATAGACACAAGAAAATCGCTGAACTTGGCTGTGCGAGTATGCTTGATATAAAATTACCAGTCATGTCATTACACTTGAAGACTAAAAATTTTCTAACAAGGCTGCACCTATACAATTTTGATTACTCATCTAAGTCGCCATATCATCCTACATTAATATTATAGCTCATCAATGATTTTAATTTAACCAACTCTCAACTTAATGCTTACAAAAGTAGCCTAGACTTGAATTATTAGTAATATGAATTTCATCAGAAAAGGTATGATCGCTAATATCACAAAAACCATAGCCCGTAGAGGATTTCTAATAAGACTTTTCAGTACACGCACACCCCTACACCGAAAATTTTCTGATATGGCTTTAATTTGCATTCTTACCATCCCAAGCAGCCGTGATCTCTTTATAGATATCGAATATCATGATCACTCTTGTTTATAAAAGATATATACAGACCACAACTTATGTTATAGTTGTTGTTGATTTTTTATCAGCAAAAGAAATTTTCAATTTTAAGTTCCACTACTCATCTAAGACATCAATCCTACAGATCAATATGAATTGTTGTTGTTTTCAGCTGAAGAAATTGGGAATCTCACATTAAAAGACATAAATCACTCAATTTATTTACTTTACTCGGCTGCTGTGCGAATTTGTTTACTTTACTGGACTATGTGAATAAAATTGGAAGCATTCCACCTGAAGAGCAAAATTACACATTTACTAATTTCCATTACTTATCTACGTGAACATATCCACCTACATTCGCCCCAATCAGCTTCGCTTGATCTACATTTAGATATATGATCATATGGTGCAATCTTGTTTATAAAAGATACCTACAGATTAATATCATCAAATCTTTAATCCACAACTTAGGTTATAGTTGTTGTTGTTTTTTGTTTGTTTTTGAGCTACTAATATTAATTACACCTGCGAAGATAGCTAATATCTCGAACCATAGCCCGTAGAGGATTGCTGATGAATTTTACCCCCTAGTACTAACACTATTGGCATGGACAAGAAATATCCTAGGGTTAACTTGAATTATTACTACTATTAATTATACCTCAAAAGGTAATATCTCGAAACCCATAGCCCGTAGAGGATTTCTGATAAAAAATTTATCTATCCCTATTACTAAGACCCCCACTGACACCTTCTAGAATCTATTGGTATGAACAAAAATATTGTAGGATTAACTTGAATTATTACTTATACTAATTACACTAATTCACTTAGGGAATTTCATAACATTTCTTTTCCACATAAATACACAGTTGCACACATGCATCCACGCCTTAGGTAACGTTTGCTCAGCCACCAAGTAGCCCAGCCCAACATACCACAGGCACTCATACTAAAGTAAACAACTAACAACAAACTCAAGCTGACAAGTATACAGCCCCGGTATAAATTCGCTTAGGGCATTTCACATCATTACTTAAGCCACACATATACACACATATACACACACATTCCACCCAAGCCTTGGTACAGGTAACTTAGCCCAATCCAACACGCCCCAGACAGTCCTAGTCATAGTATCTTATATTCCCACTAAAACTCTCAGCAAATCTCCGGTAGCCAGACAGAGGAGGGGCATCTCAAAGTCAAATTGTAGCCTCCAAGACCAGACCAACTTAACCAGCAACCTCCACCAATAAAGCTTCCCACCCCTTCACAAATTTTTAGAGCTTCAGCCAGACGGTAGGAAAAGAATTCGGAATCACGCTCAGTGGCCCAGAACCCGGGTCCAGAGCCACCAAAATAGTTGGAATCTACCTTGCACTTTTTGTATGAAAAAAGTGGTCCAGAACATACATAGCGTAACTACTTTAAACTATTATTTATATGCATTTGACACGTGGTCTTGGAGGCAGCAATTTGTCCTTGACCTCTGACGTCACCTTAACCTTTGAAACCGAAAGTGTCTGCTCTTGGGTAACCTTTTGAAACCAACAGTGCCGAATCTTGGAGGCTACAATTTGGCCATGATTCAACTTCGACAAGAATGTGGTAATTTTATCTTCGTAATATTGGTGTGATGGGCCTAATGTTTCTTACTATTAATGAAAGTGTATCATACAATGAATAAACAAATCTTGTCAATAAATCGCTTGGATGATGAGTATTGCAAGTTGTATGGAGGATTATAATTAACTGTGAGTAAACAGTAAAGAAGAAGATTTTTGGTAACTGTATGTTCCATACATAATCTTACACGTGGAAGAAAATTTTGTAAGAATCTGGTAACTGCAACAATTTTATAAGAATTTGGTAACAGTATATTCTATCCACAATCTACCATGTAGGAGGCAATTTTATGAGAATCTGGTATGTTCTATACAAAATCTAAAAAGGGAAAAGAAAATTGCATGAGAATTTGGTTTGTGGTTAGTGTCTTCCCGAATGTTGGACTGTTAAGATGGATATGGAGGAGTTTTTAAGAGAATATAATAACATCTTACTCGATGAGCATAAGAAACAAATTCAAGAATTCTATAACTTTTTAAAATTATATGAAAATATTGAAATTGTCGAGTCAAAATTTGGTGAGTACTATATAAGCTGCCCTTGGTCAAGTGATGATTCAACGGATGGACCAGATACATGTGAATGTTGTGGAGTTTCTAGACGCTTAAGAGAAGTTGTGAAGCTATATAAATTCCATCAATCATTAATACACAGTAATTGCGAGGAATGCCTTAAGAAGTGCGATTTAACTTAGCACTAGAAATTCTCATTTGGATTACTTGGAGAGCTCATAAAGGCAGATGTTTCAATGACAGATTCATCAAACAGAGGAAATTTTGATTACATACAGCTCTACACCGTTAGATTATAAGAATTAATACTTTTGAATTTTTAATAAATGATATTTTATATATGGCCTTCTTTTTATACAATTTCCCTGGAAGGATGAATATGGTTTCTTGATGATTGATAAGGACAGCTAATTAAACAATGCACGCTACCGTAAAGGATTTGATACCTTCGTTGTACTATAAAAGGATGAAAGATGCGGAATCTTCATAAGTCGAAGCTGTAACTCAGCCGAATGCACATCGAAGCCTGTGGAGCTGCTGAGTAAATTAAAGCTGTTAGCCTGTTATCAAATCAGTTTGAAAAGCTGTTAAGCTATTATCAGACCCGTTTGAGAAGCTGTTAAGCTGTTATCAGAGCTGTTTCAAAGACTGTTAAGCTGTGACCCGTTTGAAAAGCTGTTCAGCTGTTATCAGACCCGTTTAAAAGCTGTTAAGCTGTTATTAGAGCTGTTCCGAAGGCTGTTAAGCTGTTATCGGACCTGTTTAAAAAGCTGTTAAGCTGTTATTACACCCGTCTAAAAGCTGTTAAGCTGTTATCAGACCTGTTTAAAATAGCTGTTAAGCTGTTATCAGACCCGTTTAAAAGCTGTTAAGCTATTATTAGAGCTCGTTTAAAAGCTGTTAAGCTTTTATCAG